>CM038671.1:223226867-223826867 GCA_021605145.1 Aegilops bicornis | reverse complement strand
GGGCACGCCCACCCCCTAGGGCACGCCCCCTGCCTCGTGGGCCCTCCGAAGCTCCACCGACGTACTTCCTGCACCCATATATACCCATGTACCCTAAAACTTCCAGAACACAGATTAGATCGAGAGTTCCGCCGCCGCAAGCCTCTGTAGCCACCAAAAGTCAATCGGGACCCTGTTCCGGCACCCTGCCAGAGGGGGGAACCCACACCAGTGGCCATCTTCATCATCTCGGCGCTTTCCATGACGAGGAGGGAGTAGTTCACCCTCGGGGCTGAGGGTATGTACTAATAGCTATGTGTTTGATCTCTCTCTCTCTCGTGTTCTTGATTTGGCACGATCTTGATGTATCATGAGCTTTGCTATTATAGTTGGATCTTATGTTTCTTATCCCCCTCTACTCTCTTGTAATGGATTGAGTTTCCCCTTTGAAGTTATTTTATTGGATTGAGTCTTTAAAGATTTGAGAACACTTGATGTATGTCTTGCCGTGCGTATCTGTGGTGACAATGGGATATCACGTGATTCACTTGATGTATGTTTTGGTGATCAACTTGCGGTTTCACCATGAACCTATGCATAGGGGTTGGTACACATTTTAAATGCGTGATTCTCCGGTAGAAACTTTGGGGCACTCTTTGAGGTTCTATGTGTTGGTTGAATAGATGAATCTGAGATTGTGTGATGCATATCGTATAATCATACCCACGGATACTTGAGGTGACATTGGAGTATCTAGGTGACATTAGGGTTTTGGTTCATTTGTGTCTTAAGGTGTTATTCTAGTACGAACTCTAGGCCTGTTTGTGACACTTATAGGAATAGCCCAACGGATTGATTGGAAAGAATAACTTTGAGGTGGTTTCAAATGCGCTACCATAATCTCTTCGTTTGTTCTCCGCTATTAGCGACTTTGGAGTGACTCTTTGTTGCATGTTGAGGGATAGTTATGTGATCCAATTATGTTATTATTGTTGAGAGAACTTGCACTAGTGAAAGTATGAACCCTAGGCCTTGTTTGCTATCATTGCAATACCATTTACGCTCACTTTTACCACTTGTTACCTTGCTGTTTTTATATTTTCAGATTACAAAAAACTATATCTACCATCCATATTGCACTTGTATCACCATCTCTTCGCCGAACTAGTGCACCTATACAATTTACCATTGTATTGGGTGTGTTGGGGACACAAGAGACTCGTTGTTATTTGGTTGCAGGGTTGTTTGAGAGAGACCATCTTCATCCAACGCCTTCCACGGATTGATAAACCTTAGGTCATCCACTTGAGGGAAATTTGCTACTGTCCTACAAACCTCTGCACTTGGAGGCCCAACAACGTCTAAAAGAAGAAGGTTGCGTAGTAGACATCATTCATCTCCACCATCGACCCACTCCAGCCTCCACGAGCTACTGTTCATCCACCGTCGACCTCCTCCAGCCTCCACCTGCGACTGTTCATCCACGGGCTCCTATTCATCCAGCCTCCACCGCGCGGTACTCCACCGGCTACTGTTCAACCCGCCCTCTCCACGGGCTCCTGTTCAACCACCCTCCACGGGCTACTGTTCATCCAGCCCTCCATCATCTACTGTTCATCCTGCCCTCCACGGGGTGGTCCTGTTCATCCAGCCCTCCACGGGGTCCTGTTCATCCAGCCCCAACCGGCTCGATCGATCGGGGTCCTGTTCATCCATAGGCAACACCACGGGGTCCTGTTCATCCACCCCCACCGGGAACTGTTCATCCAAACCCCCCAGCAATGCTCACTGTTCATCCAGAGGCAGCATCGATCGGCTTCAGTTAGCAGCGATGGCGAAGAATCGCCGACCGGGTTCGATTAACGACCATCGATCGATCGATCGGGTTCGATGTAGCGTAACTGCAGGGCAATCGCTCGGGTTCAGTTAGATCCCAACGCCTCGCTCGGGTTCAGTTAGAGCCAACGCCCCGCACACACGCACGTACGTGTACGAGAGAAACGCGCATCGCTCGGCCCCCGACCTCCCACCATAACCGGGAACTCCCTAAAATTTTCCTCGCCCTCGCTTCTACCACTGTTTTTCCGTCATGGATGGCCCAAAGAATATCATGCAGCTGCGTCTCCGGCCCGCCCAGGACGAAAAGCCCATTTTCTGTCATAGAAGTAGGAGCCCACCACATCTATGATGATACCGGGTTTTATCACAATTATCGTCATAGAAGTGTCATATGTATGACAGAAAAAAAATTCGTTCGGCACAAAATGTCATGGATGTGTCTTTTTTTTTGTAGTGCTCTCACCGCCAGCTCAAGCAGTGGGCGCGAGAGGTTACAGCAGCAGAGCCGTCGTTCGACGCTCAGAAGCCACTAAAGTGGTCCAGCACACCCCTCATCTTTGACGCCGAGGACCACCCTGATCGCACTACCGCGGTTGGGTGTTTGCCGTTGTTGGTTTCGCCAACAATACGCAACCTCAGGGTGAACAAGATGTTGGTTGACGGCGGGGCCGGCCTGAACCTGATCTCGCCTGTCGTGATCAAAAGGTTGCAAATCCCTGGCAGAGACCTCGAGGAAACAGGCACGTTTCAGGGGGTCAATCCTGGGAGGAGTCAGCCAAAGGGAAAGGTCACACTGACCATGACATTTGGAGGAGAGTTGAACTACCGGACGAAGAAGATTGTCTTCGACGTGGCCGAGATCCCCTTGCCCTACAACGGGATCCTCGGCCGCCCGGCGCTAGCCAAGTTCATGGTGGCATCACACTATGCCTACAACATGCTAAAGATGCCTGGGCCGTTGACCATCATCTCCGTCCCCTTCGACAAGAAGGATGCGCTGATCTGCACCGACCAACTCTATCGTGAAGCAGTTGCAGCGGCTGCCGTCAAGGCACCTGCTCCTGCCGCCGAAGGCTCGGGAGGAAAGAAGGAGCCCGACAAGACCTCTTGCACCCACTCCGGCAAGCGCACCTCTACCGACAAGAGCAAGAGATCCAGAGCCGAGCCGCCGCAGACCAAAAAGGTGCCCGTCACGGAGGACGGCATGGGAGGGGCCTTCATCATAGGCTCCACCCTCAACAGCAAATAGGAAGGCGAGCTCGTCACCTTCCTGCGGGCAAATGTCGACGTGTTTGCATGGCAAGCATCCGACATCCCGGTGTTCGAAGTGATTGAGCACCACCTAGCTGTCTGCCCCCACGCGCGGCCCATCAAGCAGAAGGTCAGAAAGCAGGCTCTGGAGAGGCAGGAGTTCATCACAAAGGAGATCAGGAAGTTAGAAGTGGCAGGTTTGGTGAGCGGGGTGCTCCATCCGATGTGGTTGGCCAATCCGGTAGTGGTGCGCAAAGCGAATGGGAAGTGGAGGCTGTGTATTGATTACACAGATATCAATAAGGCTTGTCCTAAGGACCCCTTCCCATTGCCGCGCATCGACCAGATTGTTGACTCCACGGCCGGGTGTGATCTGTTATCATTCCTCGATGCCTACTCGGGCTACCACCAAATCTTCATGACAAGAGAAGATGAAGAGAAGACAACATTCATCACCCCATGTGGTACGTATTGCTTTTTACGGATGCCTTTCGGGTTGAAGAGTGCTGGCTCAACGTTCCCGAGAGCGGTCCAAATTGGTTTTGAACCTCAGCTCCATAGAAATATGGAAGCCTACATGGATGACATAGTGGTCAAAACCAAGGACCGGCCGACTCTTGTGCAAGATCTAGAAGATACATTTGCCAACCTGCGCAAGATCAATCTCAAGTTGAACCCTGAGAAGTGCATCTTCGGCGTCCCGTCCGGTAAGCTTCTCGGGTTCTTCGTGTCATAGCGCGAGATCGAGGCAAACCCAGACAAGATCAAGGCTATCGAGCAGATCGAGGTGCCCAAGCGGATTAAGGATGTGCGTCGGCTCACCGGCTGCATTGCCGCCATGAGCCGATTCATCTCCAAGTCCGCCGAGCGCGCCCTTCCCTTTTTCAAGATCTCGAAAAAGGCGAGCCCAATGGAGTGGACCCCAGAAGCCGAGGCTGCACTGCAAGACCTGAAGAGATACCTTTCCTCCACGCCAATACTAGTTGCGCCTAAACCACAAGAGCCGTTGCTGCTGCATCTGGCAGCAACGAATCAAGTGGTCAGCGCCGCACTAGTGGCACAGAGGGAGGTCGACGAGGAGGCGGCAATGGCGGCAGGATCAGTGGAGGGCAAGCCAAAAATTCCCCCGGCAGGGACTGGTGCCGATAAGGCACGGCCCTCGGCAGAGTCTGGTGCCACCAAGGCGATGCCCGCACGGTCGAGTGAAGTGTGCCCAAGAAAAAGATGATGCAGCACCCGGTTTACTTTGTCAGGTCCCTCTTGCAGGGGGCTAGGTCAAGGTATTCCGGTGTGCAAAAATTGCTCTTCAGCCTCCTTATGGCCTCGAGGAAGCTGCGTCACTACTTCTAGGCCCATGATATCACTATCGTCACCCGCCTCCCATTGCAACGGATACTGCACAACCCGGACGCAACCAGAAGGATTGTGGAATGGGCCTTGGAGATGTCAAGCTTCGGCTTAAAGATTGAGAGTATCTTGACAATTCAGAGCAGAGTCTTGGTGGAGTTCATCGTGGAATGGACCTCGACACCTGACGAAGAAATCCAGGAGACTACTCTCCCCGGCAAGGAAGGAGACGGCAACTGGATCATGTACTTTGATGGAGCCTTCTTACTGCAAGGCGCCGGTGCCGGTGTGCTGCTCGTCGCACCCACCGGAGAGCACCTCAATTACGTGGTCCAGATGCACTTCCCCAGGGGAGATGTCCACCAATAACACCGCCGAGTACGAGGGATTGCTCGCCGGTCTCAGGATCGCGGAAGACCTCGGGGTTAAGAAGCTCATCGTCAGGGGTGACTCGCAGCTCATTGTCAGGCAAGTCAACAAAGATTATCAGAGCCCACTGATGGAAGCATACGTAGATGAGGGCAGAGCAAGTGAAGAAAATGAGGTCCCGCCAAGTACTTTTCTACCGAGCCTCCTGGGGCCGCCCGGCAAAATCTTGCCATGACGAAACTGACCAAGAACAGCGGCTCGTGAGCGTCGAGACCCTAACGTAGAGACAGCCGCTCCCATGGCAGAAGAGATGCCTTTGGTCCTTGCCGTTGAGCCCCAGGCTCCGGCATGGGTGCAACATACCGTCCAATTCCTCCAAGCAGGGAGCTTCACGAGGAAGCGGGAAGAAGCGAGAAAAGTAGCCCGTCGGTCATACTGTACCAGTTAAATCGATGACGTCCTATACCGTAGAAGGCCGAACGGTGTGAAACTCAAGTGCATCCCCCAGGAGGCAGGACTGGAGCTGTTGGCAGAGATACATGGAGGCATATGTGGCTCCCACATAGGGTCAAGGGCTCTTGCCGGGAAGGCGTTCCGGCAAAGTTTCTTCTGGCCCACCGCCCTCCAGGATGCGACGACACTAGTCACCAAGTGTGAAGCGTGCCAGTTCTATTCAAAGAAGCTTCATCAACCAGCTCAAGCCCTTCAAACAATCCCTCTCTCCTAGCCATTCTCGGTCTGGGGGCTCAACATACTGGGCCCTTTCCCCCGCGCTGTCGGGGGCTTTGAGTACTTGTACGTTGCAATCGACAAGTTCACAAAGTGGCCAGAGGTGGAAGCAGTGAGGAAGGTGACTGCTCAGTCAGCCATCAAATTCTTCAAAGGACTGGTCTGCCGTTTTGGTGTGCCAAACAGAGTCATCACCGATAACGGCACGCAGTTCACAAGCCACACCTTCATGCAGTACACCCGAGACCTCGGCAACAAGGTCTGTTTCGCTTCCGTGGCACATCCATAGAGCAACGGCCAAGCAGAGAGGGCAAATGCCGAAGTGTTGCGAGGCTTGAGAACGAAGACCTTTGACAGGCTGCACAAGAGCGGAAGGCGCTGGATTGATTAGTTGCCGGCGGTTCTTTGGTCGATCAGGACGATGCCAAATCGAGCCACCGGCCAGACAACTTTTGCCCTGGTATACGGGGTGGAAGCAGTTCTCCCCACGGAACTCATATACGGGTCATCTCGAGTGCTCGCTTATGATGAGCTTGAGCAAGAGCCGTTGCGCCAAGATGGCGCGACACTCCTTGAGGAAGATCGTCTTCGGGCGGCTGTGAGAGCGGCACGCTACCAGCAAGCTTTGCGCTGCTACCATAGCTGTAAGGTTCATGCCTGATGCTTTGAGGAAGGCGACCTTGTTCTTCGGCGCGTTCAGTCGGCCAAGAATTCCAACAAGTTGACGCCAAAGTGGGAAGGCCCTTATCGGTAATATGAGTCACCAGGCCCGCAGTCCGCTGGAGGCAAGATGCCGCTTCGATGAGCAACTCCTGGAACATCGAGCATCTTCGCAAGTTTTACCCAGAAGGCGTGGCTTGCCGGGCCTCCCGGCAAGCCACCTTTTGTACAAGCTTTGCCAACAAGGCATGTGAACCTTTGTACAAAGCCAGGCGCAGACCCTGAGCGAGAATAAATGAAGCGCTGGCGCCCTAAGTTATAGCATGCATGCTAGGTCGAGTCTTGTTGGGGATATTATTACTGGGCGTAAACCTGCCAGGAGAGGCCATGTTAACTTCATTAGTAATTGTTATAATTGAATCCCAAGAAGACAGACAGTGACGCTGTGTAGAGGCCCAAGGCCCAGAACCGGTTTAAGGCCTATAGCCATGAACCGGCATTAGTATGTAACTGGTGTTGTAAGATAGAAAGAGTGGAGACCAAACCGGACACGTTTATGAGCCGGTCTCGGGACTCTGTAAACCGACGGGTGTCACCCATGTATATAAGGGGACGACCCAGCGGCGGTTCAAAACAACAGACAACAACTCGAGACTTAGGCGAAGCATATTCGCTCCCTGGTCATCGAAACCCCATCAATTCCATCACAACTAGACATAGGCTTTTACCTTCATTGAAGGGGCTGAACTAGTATAAACTCTCTTGCGTCCTTTTGTCCGCTTTAACCCCTTCAAGTTAACCCGTAGTGATGGCTCCACGACTAAGTCCTTTCAAGAGGACATCTGCCGTGACAAAACCACGACAGTTGGCGCCCACCGTGGGGCTATCGCACGATGGTTTCAAGTTCTTGGAGGGCAACTTCTAAGGACTCAAGGGTTACGTCGTGGACCGGATGACCAAGAGTCGTCGCGGCAAGCTCTACATCGACGATGCAGGATGGGGCCCCGAGGCCGGCTCGATTGAGTACGGGTACCGGGTCCCCTTTGGTGGCATACACGTCTTCATCGGCAAGATCGGTGAACCGGGCCCTGAGCCGAACATCTGCACCAACCTCGTCAAAATGGCTCAGCATGCACGATCTGCCCGGGTCAAGCCGGCCATGAAGCGTGCCTTCGTGGGAGTCATCCATGGAGGAGAATACAAGGATAGATTGGAATCTGGTGGTGAGACCGTCGTTTATTCCGGCGACGAGTCATCGACCGGAGAGACCGAGTCGTTATATCAGTTACAAGATGGCTGGATTGGGGGCTGTTCCGATGGCAATAGTATTCCGGACCCCTCTGGTCCGCCAAACCGGTTGGAATATTCATGGCCGGTACACAGGCGGCGATCCACTCTTCAACCGCAGCAGCAATGATCTCCGGATCAGCATCGGTGACGGCAGCCGGGGCAGGAGGCCCTGTGCGCCCACCGGCTCAAGTTTTATCTGATCTATTTGACGCATTGGCAACGCTCATGGCGGAGGCTAATCCGGTGGATCAGGATGCCCACAACGTGGAAATTGCAAAGATAAAGGACCAGATTACCCAGGCCAAGGCCGATTTCGCAGCTGAGGATGCCAGGATGACCGTGGAGCGGGCCGCCTTGGACGCACAGGCTTATTGGCTTATGCTGGATCAAAACGCATCGCATGAAGTCCTAAAGAGGAGGCACCGGTCTCGCCTACCTCCGGTTTACGATGCTAGGAACCTTAACACCCCAGGAGCGGGGACCAGCAACCCGCCGGTAGCAAACCGGGCGGAGGCACCTGGAGCGGGAGTGCCGGTTCAGCCACGTTTGATGGATCCGCCTCGACAGAACAACATTGTGCCTCAGCCCATCCCGACGCCGCCGGGTCATTATTCCACTCCAATGGACAATCTCGTTGCTGCCGCTTCATGACTGGAGGCCATCCCGATTGGAGGTGATTCTCCGGCGGCGGTGGAGACGCGCCGGGTTAAGGAGCTTCTTCGGACAGCCTTGGTTCAACAGGAAGCGTATTCATACAGCCGTGATCGAATTCATTCCACCCCTTGTCCAAGCCGGAGTTACAGCAGGCGTATGGATGAACCGGCCGTGTCAAGTAACGCGCGGAACCGTGAACCGCCCCGTGGCAACAACCCGGCCGGTGGCGCTGGTGATGCTCAGGAGGTGGTAGATCGGGCCCGAGTGTGCAGGGAGGCCGAGATAGCGGCGCAGTATGAAGCTCGTCAGCTTACTCCGGTTCGTCCGACCAAATCAGTCGAGCCATGAGTTACCTCTAGTTCTTTGGGGGTGTCGTGCCTTGTCCCAGCGTTACGCAATGTGCGCCTGCCCAAAGATTTCAAGGACCCGCGTAAGGTGGCAAATTACACAGCCGATTTATCTCCAGAAACATGGGTGGAGAGCTATGAGATGGCCATGGAGATGCTTGATGTGGATGATGCAGCCTGTGACAAGTACTTCACCATGATGCTAGAAGGAACGACCCGTACTTGGTTAAAAAGTCTACCGGCTAACTCTATCAGTTCATGGGCCGAGTTGAGAGCCCGGTTTATCCAGAATTTTAAGGATACATGCAAGCAGCTTATGTCGATAGTGGACTTAGCTGCCTATGTCCAGGAGGAAGGAGAGTCAACAACCCGTTGGGTGCGCCGGGTCTCGAAAATTTTGCATTCGTCTGACCGCATCAATGCCGATACTGCAGTTATAACCGTGGAATGCAACTGCCGGTTTGAACCTCTGAAGTTGAAATTGGGACGGCTAAAGCGCCATTGCAACGATATGGGAACCCTCATGGCTGCGTTAGTGAAGTATGCCGATTCTGATAGTACCAAGGATCCTGTCGGTGGGAAACGACACCTATGGGATTACAAGAATCCCTACTACGGTTGCGGGGCGCGGGGTCGTGAGAAGAGCGGATCAAACAGATAGCACGCGGTTCGTTTATCCAGGTTCGGGCCGCGAGAATGCGTAAAACCCTACTCCTGCTTTGGTGGATTGTTTATCTGTGTTCTTGAGCTAGCTATGGGGCGTGAGGAGCTCCAAAAAGCCGAATCCTCTTCCTGGTCGCCTTGGGCCTCCTTTTATAGGGAAAGGGTTGCCACAAGGCACAGGGAGGTGGAAAGAATGCGATGATGCAAGGTTATCCTCGCATTACATGACAAGGCGCATTTCATGCGCCTTGCTTAGGTGTCCTTGCTTTATCGGGGACGGGAGAGCCTGTCCCGTCTGTCGCTGCTCCCTCTTGTGTCGACCACGCGCCTGCCAGCGGTGCTTGCGATGCCATGTAGGCAGGCAGGCAGCTGAGGTGGCGCAGTGGTGGGTCTCCACGAAGATCTGTACGCCGCCACGCAGGTGCCTGCCCAGCTGGTTGGGTCGGCAGCTGCATGCGAACGGTGGTGGAGGTGCGACTGGTGCGGGCCTGATGGTGGCCCCAGGGGTGTTCTTGGCGAGGGCCTTGCCGGGGCCCCGGCAAGGGTCTTGCCGCGGCGCCTGCTGTCATCCCCGGCAAGGCTCTTGCCGGGGGCCTTGTGGTCCTCCTTGGCTGGGATCCCGCCAAGGATCATCACCTTCTAAAGCCTGTATCTGATCTTGAATGTCTTCACAAAGATCTGCATGCCACCATGGGGATGTCTCCCGAATCCTTGCCCCATGGGGGCAGTGGACTCAAGGGTGACTTCGCTCCGTAGGTGTGGGGCGAGCTGCCACGGCAAGGGTCTTGCCGGGTTAGCTAAAGCTGCCCCCCGGCAAGGATCTTGCCGGGGGGGTCTGCTCTGTCCCCTTTGCTCTTTGTGATCTTGGTCTTGGCGTCGTTCTGCTTCTTCGAGCTTCGGTCTTACCTTGGCTCACCTCCCTCGCCTTGCTCAGTGTGGTGGTGCCCGTGGCTCAGACTGCCCGTGCACAGTTATAGGGGTACAAAAGGTGTACCCCTCTTTTTGTACACCGACGGGAGCCCCGGGTCTGGGCTACACGTAAGCGCAATCACGTCGTTGGGCTAGGCCCAAAAACGGTGCGCGGGCAGGCGGGGCGGTTTTTACCGCGGTAAGTTTCTTCGCGCGTCGCGCTTCCCATGCTTCCTGCGCGTGGCGGCGTGGGGAGGCGTGCGTGACGTGGGCGGCATGCGTGGGGTTGAGCTCTGCATGCATGCGTCACGCCGTAGTAAAGGGGGCGGTTCGCGCCTTCCCCATAAACGGAGGTAGGCGTGGAGGCGCGGCCCATTTACTGAACGGGGCCGAGGCGTGGTCTTCAAGGCGTCCACTCCCCACGATCACGGGGTGGGGAGAGGTCGCCTCAACCGTCGCCTCGGTCCTGCACGCCTGCCACGTGGCTCTCATGCGCTTGGGGTGGCGAACGGTGGAGGCGGGGAACCGGGCCGCCGCGGGCTGGGGCGGCGGGTCGGTCCCAGTTCCCTGCGCCTTCCGCGTCTTGATTGGCTGAGCGGGGCGGCCGAGCCCCCACCCCGTTCCTTTATAAAGAGCGGGAGGGGGGATGGCGTCCCGTATTCTTTCATCTCCTCCTTCCTTCAGCTTCTACTTCCCCCCTTCCATCCGCCATGGAGGGAGGGAATCTTGGTCCTTCAACGGTGGCGGCGAGGGTCGCCGCTCGACAACGCGTCCCTCCTTCTCCTGCACCTGCGGCGGCAGAGCCAGCCGCAAGGGGAAGGGGGAGGGGGCGAGGCCGTGGGCAAGGCCGAGGCGCTCGGGGAAGAGGAGGACGGGGCGGTGCGCCGGCCTCGCCTCCGCCAGCAGTTCCTCCCCCCATGGACGGCCACGTTGGGGATGACCCTGGCGAGTTCTTCGTCAGGCTGCGCCGGCCGCCTCGCCGTCGCCTTCGTCTCCCGACTCCATTCGCGCGGGAGATGGAGCTGGATCCGCCGGAGTCGCTGCGGCTGCACATGAGGGGCTGTGGGATCAGCGGCACGCGGGTTCGCGTCGACTTCCCAGCCCCTCACGTGATGTATCTTCGTCGGGGATGGAAGACGTTCGCTCATATCCACCGCTTGACGGAGGGGCTCACTCTCCATTTCAAGCTGATGGAGGGCGGCCTCCTCTCTGTCAAGGTCTTCCGGCTCTTCGGGACCCGTGCAAGGTGCTGCGTGGAGAGCTCTTCTGATAGCGAAGACTCTTCCTCGGGCGGGAGTGACGAGGAGGACAGCGGCAGCGACGATGAGGGTAGTAGGCGGCAGGATGACGGGTCCGACTAGGTGTCGGGCGCCGCTCCATGCGGCACCGGCGACCCCATCATCTGTGTCGCCGGCTCCCTGAAGTTCTCGGGGTCGTCTCCTTGGGCGGCTGGCGTTGGGAGGCTGCGGAAGAGGAAGAGGGCGGGCGGCAAGGCCGTCAACTTCGAGTACTGGGCACCGACGCCTTCGACGCGTCTTGGCGTCCTGCCGCCTCGTCTTCGAAGCTCTACTTCAGCTGCCATCACCATCCAGCCTTCGGACGGCCACCGAGATGTTCTCTTGGTGTCTTCTGCCACCCGTAGCTCGCCTAGGAGCCCCTTTTGCCCTTTTCGCCTCCTTGACCCGCCTCCTGAGGAGAGGGACAAGAAAGGGATTACGGGCACCTTATGTCTTTTTAGTTTGTAAGCCTTCAGGCCTTAGCTGAATTTAAAACTTGTAATCCCATCATTCATGTTTTCCATTCCCTATGGACTGTGCCTGAGTGGAATGTTTATAATGAAAAAGGGATGCTTGCCGGGTATTTTGTTTGCAGGCAGAACCCACGTCAAGGAGTAAATCCTTGATATCTCTAAGATAAACATTTCCTTGCCCGGCAGCAGGCCTTGCCGTCTTCCCACGTTGCTCGACCTTTCTCACGCTTTCGGCGGAGGCAGGGATGAGGTGGGTTCAGGATCCTCGTTTCATCCTTTCGCTGCCGCGACTACGACCAAACCTGGCCCCAGGAACAAGCTCTAGGGCCTAGAGTTAGGGGAGCACGGTAGCTTTAGGAAAAAACGAGGTTTCACATACCTCAGTCCATAAGGGAACGCATGATAAGGGATGAAGAAATTATCTGAAGCTGTAGCCCCCGGGAACTCTGGTTTGCCGTGGGTGAATCTTTGCTCTTGCAGCCCCCCGGCAACACTGGCTTGCCGGGGTCTAGATGCTGGTCTCTCCCTCTTCTCTTTTTCGTCCTCAAGTGGTCCGGCAAGGATATCTGTGAGTCCTGCTAACCAAAGAAGACAAAATAACAGCAAAGGGATGCACACTCGACCTCTAAGCTAGGGGTTAGTCGCCGCTAAGCACTATCAACCCTAACCAAGGACGAGACTCGACCTAGCATGCATGCTATAACTTAGGGCGCCAGCGCTTCATTTATTTATGCTCAGGGTCTGCGTCTGGCTTTGTACAAAGGGTTACATGCATCATCGGCAATGCTTGTACAAAAGGTGGCTTGTCGGGGGCTCGGCAAGCCGCCTTGGTAAAACTTGCGAAGATGCTCAATGTTCCAAAGAAGCATTACTCGAACGGGCATCTTCGGGTCTCCAGCGGACTGCGCCGCCAGTTCGGTGACTCGTATTACCCGGTAAGGGCCTTCCCACTTTGGCGTCAACTTGTTGGAATTCTTGGCCGATTGAATGCGCCGAAGGACAAGGTCGCCTTCCTCAAGGCTTCGGGCATGAACCTTGTGGCTATGGTAGCGGTGCAAGGCTTGCTGGTAGCATGCTGCTCTCACAGCCGCCCGAAGACGATCTTCCTCAAGGAGCATTGCGTCATCTCGCTGCAGTTGCTCTTGCTCAAGCTCATCATAAGCGAGCACTCGAGGTGACCCGTGTATGAGTTCAGTGGGGAGAACTGCTTCTGCCCCATATACTAGGGCAAAGGGTGTCTGGCCGGTGGCTCGATTTGGCGTCGTCCTGATCGACCAAAGAACCGCCGGCAACTCATCAATCCAGCGCCTTCCGCTCTTGTGCAGCCTGTCAAAGGTCTTTGTCCTTAGGCCCCGCAATACTTCAGCATTTGCCCTCTCAGCTTGACCGTTGCTATGTGGGTGGGCAACGGAAGCGAAACAGACTTTGCTGCCGAGGTCTTGGGTATATTGCATGAAGGTGCGGCTTGTGAACTGTGTGCCATCGGTAATGACCCTGTTGGGTACACCAAAACGGCACACTAGCTCCTTGAAGAACTTGACGGCTAACTGAGCTGTGACCTTCCTCACTGCCTCCACCTCCGGCCACTTTGTGAACTTGTCGATTGCAACGTACAAGTACTCAAAGCCCTCGACAGCGCGGGGGAAAGGGCCCAGTATGTCGAGCCCCTGCATCGAGAAGGGCCAGAGAGAGGAATGGTTTGAAGGGCTTGAGCTGGCTGATGAAGCTTCTTTGAATGGAACTGACACGCTTCACACCTGGTGACTAGTGTCGTCGCATCCTGGAGGGCGGTGGGCCAGAAGAAGCCTTGCCGGAATGCCTTGCTGGCAAGGGCCCTCGACCCGATGTGGGATCCACATATGCCTCCGTGTATCTCCACCAACAGCTCCAGTCCTTCCTCTCGAGGGATACACTTCAATTTCACACTGTTCGGCCTCTTTCTGTACATGGCGTCATCGACGAACTGGTACATGGTAGAGCGACGGGCTACTTTTTACGCTTCTTCCTGCTCCTCAGGAAGTTCCCCTGTTTGGAGGAATCAGACGGTATGTTGTGCCCACACTGGAGCCTGGGGCTCGACGGCGAGGACTAAAGGCATTTCCTCCGCCATAGGAGCGGCTGTCTCGACGGCAAGAGCTTGACGCTCCGCCGGAGCTAGCTGGCCCCACGGCGGGTTTTCAGCGCCCCGGCAACATCCTTGCCGGCGGCTCCGGGAGCTTCGGCGGGAAAGTACTTGCCGGGCCCCTGATTTCCTCCTCTTGTTCTCGCTCGTTGATGGATCAACGGATGGCTGAGTTAAATTTGAAGCACAAAGGTACCTGGTTCCACATGTAGCTTGAGGGCAGCGTGTTTTGACAGTGTAATCGGCGATGTCGTTCTCCGCTCGAGGAACGATTCAGCTCAGATACCGTCGAAACGCTCTTCCAGCTTTCTCACTTCATCGACGTAGGCCTTCATCAACGGGCTCTGGTAATCCTTGTTGACTTGCTTGACGACAAGCTGCGAGTCGCCCGTAACGATGAGTTTCTTGATTCCGAGGTCCGCCGCGATCCTAAGACCGGCAAGCAGCCCTTCGTACTCTGCTGTATTGTTTGTTGACACCTCCCTGGGGAAGTGCATCTAGATCACTTTGAGGCGCTCTCCGGTGGGGGTGACAAGCAGTACGCCAGCCCCGGCGCCTTGTAAGGAGAAAGCTCCATCAAAGTACATGATCCAATTGCAACTTGCCTCCTTGCCGGGGAGAGTAGTCTCTTGGACTTCTTCGTCGCGCTATGGGCCATTCTGCAATGAACTCTGCCAGACTCGGCTCAGATCGTCAAGTACTTTCAAACTTGAGGCCAAAATTTGGACAGCTCGATTGCCCATTCCACAATTCTTCCCGTTGCATCTGGATTGTGCAATATCCGTTCTTGAGAGGGAGGCGAGTGACGACAGTGATCTCGTGTGCACGGAAGTAGTGACGCAGCTTCCTCGAGGCCATAAGGAGGCGAAGAAGCGATTTCTGCCGGAGTACCTTGATCTAGCCCCCTGCAGGAGGGAGCTAACAAAGTAGACCGGGTGCTGCATCATTTTCTTCTTCGGCGGCACTTCAACCGGCGGTGTCGTCTCTGCATTGGTGGTGTCGGGCTCTGTTGCTGCCACTACCTCGTCGCAACCTCTGTCTGCACCACTAGTGCGGCGCTGACCACCTGGTTCGTTGCCGCCAGGTATAGCAGCAACGGCTCCTGTGGCCTAGGCGCAACTAGTATTGACGCGGAGGAGAGGTACTTCTTCAAATCTTGCAACGCTGCTTCGGCTTCTGGTGTCCACTCCATCGGGCCCGCCTTTTTCAGGATCTTGAAAAAGGGAAGGGCGCGCTCGGCAGACTTGGAAATGAATCTGCCCATGGCGGCGACGCAACCAGCAAGCCGACGCACATCCTTGATTCGCTTGGGTGCTTCAATCTGCTCTATAGCTTTGATCTTGTCCGGATTGGCCTCTATCCCATGCTGTGACACAAAGAACCCGAGAAGCTTGCCGGACGGGACGCCAAAGACGCACTTCTCAGGGTTCAGCTTGAGATTGATCTTGCGCAGGTTTGCAAATGTCTCTTGCAAATACGGTACGAGGGTTGCCCTGTCCTTGGTTTTGACCACTATGTCATCCATATAAGCTTCCATATTTCTATGGAGCTGGGGTTCAAAACCAATCTGGACCGCCCTTGCAAACGTCGAACCAGCACTCTTCAACCCGAAAGGCATCCGCATGAAACAATATGTACCACATGGGGTGATGAATGCTGTCTTCTCTTCGTCTTCTCTCGTCATGAAGATCTGGTGGTAGCCGGAGTAGGCATCGAGGAATGACAACAGATCACACCCAGCTGTGGAGTCAACAATCTGGTCGATGCGCGGCAATGGGAAGGGGTCTTTAGGGCAGGCCTTGTTGATATCTGTGTAATCAATACACAACCTCCACTTCCCATTTGCCTTGCGCACCACGACCGGATTGGCCAACCACGTTGGATGGAGCACTCCTCTTACCAAACCCGCTGCTTCCAGTTTCCGGATCTCTTCCGTGATGAACTCTTGTCATTCCAAAGCTTGCTTTCTGACCTTCTGCTTGACGGGCCGCGCATGAGGACAGACAACAAGGTGGTGCGCAATCACCTCCCTGGGAACGCCGGGGATGTCGGAAGCTTGCCATGCAAACACATTGACATTCGCTCATAGGAAGGTGACGAGCGCGTCTTCCTATTTGTCGTCAAGGGTGGAGCTTATGGTGAAAGCTCCCCCCGTGCCGTGCTCATTGATGTAAACCTTCTTGGTTCCCGTGGTATGGCCTCGGGCTTCCTGTTTCGCCGGTGGAGCTCTCGCACGTCCTCGACGGCAGCGCTACACTCCGAAGAGGTGCGCTTGCGGAGTGGGTGTCTGAGGTCTCACCGTCCTCTTCTTCTTCTTCCCTCCCGGGTCCCAGCGGCAGAGCAAGTGCCCTAGTAGTGGCGATTCTTTGCAACTGCTTCTTTGGTATAGTTGGTTAGCGCAAATCAGCGCATCTTTCTTATCGGAGGGGATGGTGATGATCGTCACAGGTCCTGGCATCTTCAGGGTGTTGTAGGCGTAGTGTGACGCCGCCATGAACTTGGCCAGCGCTGGGCGACGAAGGATCCCGTTGTAGGGCAAGGGGATCTTGGCAACATCAAATACGATCCTCTCCGTCCTGTAGTTCAGATCGCTTCCAAAATTCACGGGCAGCGTGACCTTTCCCTTGGGTTGGCTTCTTCCTGGGTTGACCCCTTGAAATGTGCCCGTCTCTTCGAGGTCTCCATCAGGAATCTGCAGTTTCTTGATCACGGCAGGCGAGATTAAGTTCAGACCGGCCCCGCCATCGACTAGCATCTTTGTCACCTTGAGGTTGCGTATTGTTGGCGAAACCAACAATGGCAAGCACCCGACCGCAGTAGTGCGATCGGTGATCCTCGATGTCAAAATGATAGGTGTCTTTGGACCACTTCAGCGACCTCTGGGCATCAAACGACGCTCTCTGCCGCTGTAATCTCTCGCGCCCACTGTTTAAGCCGGCGGTGAGAAATACGCAGCGAGGCGCCGCTATCGACGCACATGGCCTCTGTAGCTTTCTGAAACTCTTGGTCGCCGGACTCGTCGTCCTCTTCGTGATCGTCGTCTTCTGGCTTTCTGTCACGGCCCCGGGCGGGCCTCTCCTGTTGCTTATCCTTGCCGCGACGGCCCGCTGGCGCACGCTGCGTCTTCTTGCCGGACCCCTCAGCACCGTCTGGGCCCTTCTCCTTGTCCCGCCTCTCATACTCAGCCCTCTGCTTCTCAGCGAGGAGCTCAACCTGTCGACAGTCTTGGAGAGCATGGCCTTTGGTGCGATGGATCTTGCAGTATCGCTTGTCGGAGTTTCCTGGCTTCTCGGCAGCCGCCAAGGCCCGGCAGGCGACACATCCGGCAATTTCCTTGCCGGGGGTCATCTGCCTTGGTTTTCTTGGTGGAGCCGGTGTCATCAGATCCCTCGATGGCAAGCACGGCCTTACCCTTGCACTTCCCGTTGCGGCGCCGGCCCTTCTTCGCCGGGGCGGCGGTATCCTCATCTGAGAAATCGGTTTCCATGCCGGCATCTTCGCCGGGGTACTTCCTTCCCTCTTCAGCTCGGGCACACCTGTCAGCAAGAACATAGAGTGTCAGGACCCCGATTCCAAGTCACATCGATCAAGCCGGTAACACCTCATATCACTTTGCGGCCTCACGCACGGTATTCCCACGGGTGTCGCCTTACCATGGCCCGGGACCGTTTACGTCTTTTGGCTCACGTATATGATAGTGTCGCTAGCATACATATGATAGGGAACCCGGGCCGACATGGCTAGTCGTGAACCCAAAGCGGCACTAACCCATGGGGACAGGCATCCATGAATCACATCGAGCATGTCGGTCATCAACGTGTAAATTCGGGTACTGTAACCTTTGGGCTAACAGACTCCGGTGCAGGTACATGCGAGCTAAGCGTGACTCGAATATCACCAAGGCCGACATTTCCCCAAAGGGACGGACATAGGAACGAAGTGAAACACATGCCGGCCAAATCAAGTGTCCAAGCGGTAGTCTTTGGGCTAGCGAGACTCGATGAACCGGGTCAGAAGCGGACTACTATCGCTCGGAAGCACGAGACTACATTTCCCCATATGAGAGGCTGCCAAGGATAAACAACTAGATTGTCGGATCCCACACATACCAAGCATTTCAAACATACACACAATATGCTCAATATGTGTAAATACAACATGGCATCACAACATAACTCTACGACTCAATATTTATTCAATATGCTCCGAGGAGCGAGATATTACAAACATGGGTCTCATGAACCAACACTCAGAGCATACAAGTCAAAGCACAAGCGGAAGCTAAACATGTCTGAGTACAGACAACTATAAATGAAAAGGCTGAGAAGCCTGACTATCCACCAGATCCTGCCGAGGGCACAAGATCGTAGCTGAGGTAACAAGCTAAACGTCAAAGTCCAAGCGGAACTACTAGCGAGACTGAAGTCTCTCTACAAAACATAAAATAAGCAAACGTGAGTAAAAACGTACTCAGCAAGACTTACTTCAGAACTAACTACATATGCATCATTATCAAAAGGGGGTGGTGGAGTTTAACTGCAGCAAGCCAGCTTTGACTCGGTGGCTATCCCTGAACTATTTACTGCAAGTAACTCTTGTGAGGTGGCGCACACGAGTCCACATATTCACCATATCAATACACCACTATGGACCCGCCTCCGCCTCCCTCGAGAACTCCATCCATAGCACTCACGCTTATCTTGAGCATTTTAGAGTATCCACTTTCACTTGTCTATGAACTGATACAGGCAACCCAGAAGTCCTTCTCCGTGGACACGGCAATTCGAATAGATCATATTAACCCTGCAGGGGTGTACTTCTTCACACGCTCTCACCACTTACCGCGTTTACACGACATGTACTCGGCAACCTTCAAGCGGAAGCCCAACGTGGGTGTCGGCCACGACCTACCTAAACACTCAAGTCCCTAGTCCAGGTTTATCGCCTATTCGGGTTCCATCCTCAGGGAGTCCAGCCGAGGTTTCCCATACAGCCCCGAACGATGTGTACAGGGTTCCCGAGACACCAAACGGGCGAATCGGTACACCGGGCCACGGTGCCTACCGCAACACAACCCACCCCTAAGGTCAACGTTGCGTGCGGCCCCCAGCATACTACAAACACCAGAAACTACTTGCAACTCCTGGACAGAGAACAAGGGTGGTTAAGAAGCCGAGAGGGTCCATTGGTTTCGGGCCCAATGCGTGGTAGTAATCTGTTTCATGGATCACAAACACGTAACTTCAGTTCCTGAGGACGGCTGCAATGAGACAACCCACCATGTACTCCTACATGGCCTCTCACCGCTACCTTTATCAAATTGTGTTCACACACTTAGCTCACACACAGTAGGACATGTTCACACCACTCCGACTCATTCCCGATGAATCAGACCTGACTCAACTCTAAGCAGTAGCAGGCAAGACAAACAAGCATGAATGAGTAGGCACAAAATGGCTCAAGCAACTCCTACTCATGCTAGTAGGTTTCATCTAATTACTGTGGAATGACAGGTCATGCAGAGAATAAAGGGGTTCAGCTACATGCAAGTAACAGCTTGAATCGTTGTTGTCCTAATGCAGTAAAATAGAGCAGGAGCGAGAGAGTGGGATTATATCGGAATGAACAAGGGGTTTTGCTTGCACAGCACTTCAAGATAGTATAGTTCTTCATCGGTGTCATTGATCACATCGTCGAAACGCGTCTATCGAGAGGGGGCAATTACCGGCAAACAGGAGAGAACTCAATCAATGCAATGCACATTCACATGAATTACATGTCATGTTAAGGTACTGAATTCACCTAATGCAATATCTAGCCAAGTTAATTGAAGTGGAACTCAAACAAGAACAAAGTCCAACTCCAAATGTTATTTCATAAATTACCCTAATCATGATTCATCCTATTCAGTTAGGTTAACTTGTTCAATCATGCATGAAAGTGCCGTAAACAGATTCTTCATATTTTTCTGATCATTTTTCATATATAAATTATTTAATTTGGAGTTACAGATTAAAAGTTATGAATATTTGAAGTTTGAACTATATTCTGGAATTTCCTATATTAGAATAAATCCAGTAATTAGATTACCGCATCAGCCATGCGTCAGAATGACGTCATAGTCAACGGAGACGTCCATGTCAAACCTGACTGTGGGTCCAGGTTGTCAGGGTAATTAGTTTAATTAAAATTTAATTAAAACTAAACCTATTTAGTTAACAGGGCTGGGCCCCACCTGTCATTGACTCATCAGAGTCAACCAGGGCCCACCCGTGGTCAAAGTCAAAAGTCGGCTGCCGGCGTTTAGCGCCGGCAAGCAAGCCAACGGCGGCGAAAATGGTTTTACTCCGGCGACCAAATGGGCATGGAGGGCATCTAGGAGGAGCTGGGGACGAGCCAAGCTCTTGGTGGAGTTAGCCGGGTCGGGTGGCCGGAATCGGCGCGGCGACCTAGGCGGCAGCCGGAGCTCGGCGAGCTCGGGCTCGGCGTTGGGGCGCACTAGAGGGGAAACGAAGGGCGCCATGGGCTCCTGGGAGGCGGCGAACTTGGTAACATGCTCGGGCGCAGCTGGTGGCCTCGCCACGGCGGCGCCATGGCCGGCGGCGAGGAGCAATCGGCTCCGGTGGAAATTGGCGGTGGCGAGAGGACCAGAGCCAGGGGAGAGAGGGGATCGATGCAGCAGCTCACAGTGGATCGAACGAAGGGGTTGGCGAGCTCGGGAGGCTTCTACGACGGTGAATTGATTTGGCGATCCTCGGTGGCCGAGGAGGGGAACGGCAGAGCTAAGCGGCAACCGAGGCGTCCGCGCCTTTTGTGTGGATGAGGAAGAAGAGGGGGCGGCGGAGCTTCACTGGGCCGGGCGAGGCGGGAGGTGGCTGTGGTCATGTGAACGGCAGCGTCGGTGGCGCCGAGCTCCGCTCGGTGGGCGAGGGAGGGAGCCAGAGGAGGGGACGAGGCCGCGGGTGAGGGAGAGAGAGGTCAGGGGGGTGCGTGGCGCTCGGGGAGGCGTCCAGAGCGTCGGGGGGGTGAAGCAGGCAGGGTGGAGGTGGCTCAAGGCGTGCAGCACGTCGGCCACACACCTCTCGTCCTACTAGCGAGAGGTGGGAGACGGTCGCGCTGGTGGGCTGGGCCACCACCGGGCCAAAGAAGCTGGGCGGTGTCATGCCGAGCTGGTAAGCTTCTCTCTCTCTCGGCTTTCCTAATTATATTCTGTTTTCTATTTTGTTTGCCTCTGTTTTGATTTAGTTTAGCACCAAATCATTTTTTAAAATTCTGGAAAAACTTTGAGGATGCAAAAAGGATTATTACAGAGCCCCACCATATTTTCCAAAATTATTGGAGCTATAATATTACTTATAGAATTTTACAACTCC
Organism: Aegilops bicornis; assembly: GCA_021605145.1. Classification (NCBI taxonomy): domain Eukaryota; kingdom Viridiplantae; phylum Streptophyta; class Magnoliopsida; order Poales; family Poaceae; genus Aegilops; species Aegilops bicornis. The sequence continues at coordinate 223,805,585 of CM038671.1, read as the reverse complement.
AATTCAAATAAGTAGTCAGTTAATTCAAAGACCTAAAATGCCAATGAAAAATATGCATCATCACAGGATAAGGTTTTCACTCTTTTCCCTAAATTATGAACATTTTTTAAGGGCATTTTGGGATCATTGAAAATATTTTTAGGTTGAACTTATTTGAATTGCATTTGATGCTAGGGTTTAGGCAATCCCCATTTCAAGTTTCTTAGAAATTTAAACATGATGCATGGATGCAATGCCACTAGCTACAAGCAAGCTCTAGGGCTGTGACAACTCACCCCCACTAAACAAGAATCTCGCCCCGAGATTCAAGACGTGAGGTAAGAGGAAAAGGGGAGTCACAAAACTATCACAATCTTCGTGATCCATTTGCCCTTCTCGAAGATGTTGATTCATTCCATCATCTTGGTCTTGACGTCTTTGCTTTCGAGATCTTCACCGACACGACAATGTAAAGAGGGGGAAACCCTACAGGATTTAATCTTCTTGAAGATCGAGCAACTCAAGATCAGTTCATGGGGTGAGACATAAGAACATCTCTTGAGTTGAGACACCAAACACACATTAGGAATGATGGAAAAAGAAACGGATGACGAAGGTTCAAATTGGTAGGCAACCATTCCACGCTTAAGTAAAATGGTGCATGGTTTCAAAGTAACAAGGGGATGATTGCCATGATTCCATAACGGGAGACCTTAGAAAAGGTAACTCGTAGAATTATTCCCTTAAGTGGCAAAAAGAATTACTTTTGATACAAAGATCATTGAAACTCTTTATACCAGCCTAAGGCAATCACAAACAATCGTTTGGTGGAGTGCAAAGGAATGACATACCCAGACTAGAATGGATGATGTGGACTACCTTGTTGAAGACAACGCAATGGATGATTTTTGCTTAACACCGGGAATGGATAGAACCCATGGTAAGTCCACTTTTGAGGATGATCCTAGACAACAACTGCCGAGGAGGGCAGCCCATGGAAATTGGCACGATGGGTTGCAAGCTGGGAACAAAGTGCAAATGTTGGGAAGGTTCCAACCATCATATCTGCCTGAGATTCAGATCTGATTGGTGATAGGATACTTCGGACTCAGCATGTCCGAAAAGAAAGGGTGCAACACAAATTGACGAGATGATGTTGCGAGATTCTCGGGAGATGGACTATGGTAGTGAGCTCCAAAACATGAGCGGGTTACGCTACAAACATGTGAACATGTTGTTCGAGACAAGCATGACCACATAGTAGTCTTATAATAAAACACTACCGAAGTTCGGTGGGGAACCATCAACGAGGATAACTAAGTCTGGTATAAGCCGCGGTCTTAAGAAGGAACTTCTTCTCCTTGAACAAATCAATCAGTGGCTTGGTGTGCTAGGAATACCTATAGGATGAAGGTTGCAAGTCTCCAGCCTACAGAATACTTCGCACGTGCATGACTGACTTGGAATGATTCCAAAGGAACCAAAACAAACCTTTCTCAAATTCATGGCGGCAACTTGCACCTAATGCACATGAATTAGAGGAAGTCACTACTTTCGTCCAAACATATGCTTCATGAACGAAACATGAAGAAATGCTTACACAAGTTTCCAATACTAGGTTGATATTCAACATGACTCATGGGGAGACAAAATCTGCTGATGGGCTCAACAACAACTCATCGGAATTTCCATATCACCGGACTTCCACCATCATGTGAACACGGTGATAGTATTGGTCGGACCAAAAGATGTAATGGTGTATGCTCGAGGGATCAACCACGAGTAAGACAACAAAGATTTAACATCGATGGTACTGATTTGATTTGACGATAGCCCACACTCAAATCAAAGGGTTTATAAGACAATAGGTCCAAAGAATCGATCCACAGAGACCAATCGATGAAGATATCATCTTTCTTCAACACACACTACACAAGAATATCCCTTTGGAACGTACTAAGTTGGACAAGCTTTTATCTTCCAACTCTCCAAGTTATTGTCTAGCTCAACCAAACAGCTCAGGGGTATGCAACACAGGTTCTTGGAGAAGGGGTGGTTTACAAAAACCAACTTGATCACGAACTCAGCATAACCGTCAGGAAATAACCCGGTAACACTTCCAAGAAGATATTTGGAAAGTCACGAACCACCGGTATGGTACTAAGCTCGAGAACAATCTTGCTTTTGAGGCAAGACGATATGATCAAATGAGTGAGGACTTGACAAGATCCTAACCCATCAATCAAAGTGTGCACCAGAAATAAGGACTAGGTAGCACGATCAATCTTAGGATGATGATTTAATAACCAACACGCTAAGAATGAGGATATTGTCCATTAGCTACCAAGCAACGAGTTGCTCAGAGTATTGATTTCACACATCACAATTCACTTGTCGACATTCCGGTTGCATCAACACGGGACTGAGGAATGAATAATGATGGCGAGAAGTATCACTACGACAAGAATTCATAAGAGAAGGTGCAATTCTCATGATGTTCCTGACGATGGTAACACTCCCAGGTAGAGCAGAATCAAAGCTGGATTGGCATTTTGATCTGCAGAATACAACTGCTTTGACCCAATCCTAGAAATAGATGAGGTATTGGAGTTTGTTTCTCCTAGTCATTCCGCAATGTAATGGCTTGCGGACCACAAGGATAATAGACATCGATAAACTAATGCACACATACTCTTGGTTATCAAGCGATAGAGGATGGTCGGGATACAACTAAAGAAAGCAACTCAAAGGAACATATAACTTTCTAAGTTGTGGATGCATAGATTAGTATGTCGAGCAAAGCTCAACATTTCTTCCGGATAACCCATGCGGAGAAGGTAGAACTGGCAGAGTCACAATTATGAATGGAGAACTCCTCAAGAGCACTCTTATTGTGATGTTTTGGTTCAACAAGGAACTTCTGCCATAAGCGGTTCGTAGTATTTGGAAGAAGGAAATACCACGGACCTCGAGGACTATTGCAAAGTTACTAATATCCTAAAGGAACTAGCAAATACTATCAACATGAGGTAGGGTGAATCTCGGGTTCAAGAACCCATGAATAGAATACCTACTAACTAATAACATCACGGGATGCTTTCAAGAATAATGGCCAGAATCATCACCTTTGGGGATACAAAAGCATTGCTAAATTGCTAGATGACTTCCTAAACAACTAGGGTCATAATAATAGCTCCAACATCTATGCCGAGGCAACAAAGTACCTCAACTTACCGATTAGTGTGCTTATTCTCACCAAAAGGACATCGGAAGCGGAAGGAAAGGATTTGCAAATGCATCGGACTATTTAGAGACACAGGATGACTTGACAGATAACGGCTGTAAATGCTCAAAATGATTTGAGACATCCTTCAAAAATGGTGGCATAACCACTCAACATTACAATATCAAGGTTCCGAGATCAATAATTAACATACAGAAATAGTAGGAACTGAACTGGGGCTTAAAACCAACAATCTTAATAGTCTATGGTTTAGTAACACGTCATCCTGATAGATAGATGAGAAGCCTAGTTCTTAACCCCCATAGAAGAGAAGAGGTTGACTCAGATCAGAAGGCCATGAGGTATAAGGAGTAAAAAAGAGCCTTACGTTCCTTCCACAATCAATTCCCTTACATAACTAAAGCATTTCTAGACACAACTTTGACCGGTTTGGCTTGGTAATCCTCTGACGATCGAGGCTCTCGATACCAATCTGTCGGGACCCGATTCCAAGTCACATCGATCTAGCGGTAACACCTCATATCACTTTGCGGCCTCACGCACGGTATTCCCACGGGTGTCGGCTTACCATGGCCCGGGACCGTTTGCGTCTTTTGGCTCACGTATATGATAGTGTCGCTAGCATCCATATGACAGAGAACCCGGGCCGACATGGCTAGTCGTGAACCCAAAAGCGGCACTAACCCATGGGGACAGGCATCCATGAATCACATTGAGCATGTCGGTCATCAACGTATAAATTCGGGCTGTAGCACTGGGCTAACAGGACTCCGGTATCCCGGGCTGTAGCGAGCTAAGCGGGACTCGAATATCACCACATGACATTTCCCGAAGGAACAGACATAAGGCGAAGTGAAACACATGCCGCCCGATCAAGTGTCCAAGCGGTAGTGCTCGGCTAGCGAGGACTCCGTGTGAACCGGGCTGTAGCGGACTACTATCGCCGAAGCACGAGACTACATTTCCCCATATGAGAGGCTGCCAAGGATAAACAACTAGATTGTCGGATCCCACACATACCAAGCATTTCAAACATACACACAATATGCTCACTATGTGTAAATACAACATGGCATCACAACATAACTCTACGACTCAATATTTATTCAATATGCTTCGAGGAGCGAGATATTACAAACATGGGTCTCATGACCCAACACTCAGAGCATACAAGTCAAAGCACAAGCGGAAGCTAAACATGTCTAAGTACAGACAACTATAAATGAAAAGGCTGAGAAGCCTGACTATCCACCAGATCCTGCCAAGGGCACAAGATCGTAGCTGAGGTAACAAGCTAAACGTCGAAGTCCAAGCGGAACTACTAGCGAGACTGAAGTCTCTCTGCAAAACATAAAATAAGAAAACGTGAGTACAAACGTACTCAGCAAGACTTACTTCAGAACTAACTACATATGCATCATTATCAAAAGGGGGTGGTGGAGCTTAACTGCAGCAAGCCAGCTTTGACTCGGTGGCTATCCTGAACTACGACTGCAAGTAACTCTTGTGAGGTGGCGCACACGAGTCCACATATTCACCATATCAATACACCACTATGGACCCGCTCCCGTCTCCCTACGAACGCCATCCATAGCACTCACGCTTATCTTGCGCATTTTAGAGTATCCACTTTCACTTGTCTATGAACTGATATAGGCAACCTGTGAAGTCCTTCTCCGTGGACACGGCTATTCGAATAGATCATATTAACCCTGCAGGGGTGTACTTCTTCACACACGCTCTCACCACTTACCGCCGTTTACACGACATGTACTCGGCAACCTTCAAGCGGAAGCCCAATGTGGGTGTCGGCCATGACCTACCTAAACACTCAAGTCCCTAGTCCAGGTTTATCGCCTATTCGGGTTCCATCCGCAGGGAGTCCGGCCGAGGTTTCGCATACAGCCCCGAACGATGTGTACAGGTTCGAGACACCAAAGCAGGCGAATCGGTACACCGGGCCACGGTGCCTACCGCAACACAACCCACCCCTAAGGTCAGCGTTGCGTGCGGCCTCCAGCATACTACAAACACCAGAAACTACTTACAACTCCTGGACAGAGAACAAGGGTGGTTAAGAAGCCGAGAGGGTCCATTGGTTTCGAGCCCAATGCGTGGTAGTAACTGTTTCATGGATCACAAACACAGAACTCAGTTCTGAGGGCCAGGCTGCAATGAGACAACCCACCATGTACTCCTACATGGCCTCTCACCGCTACCTTTATCAAATTGTGTTCACACACTTAGCTCACACACGATGGGACATGTTCACACCACTCCGAGCTCATTCCCGATGAATCAGACTGACTCAACTCTAAGCGATGAGCAGGCAAGACAAACAAGCATGAATGAGTAGGCACAAAATGGCTCAAGCAACTCCTACTCATGCTAGTAGGTTTCATCTAATTCTTGTGGAATGACAGGTCATCACGAGAGAATAAAGGGTTCAGCTACCGCAGCAAATGTGATTGAATCGTTGTTGTCCTAATGCAAAAATAGAGCAGGAGCGAGAGAGTGGGATTATATCGGGAATGAACAAGGGGTTTTGCTTGCACAGCACTTACGAAGATAGTATAGTTCTTCATCGGTGTCATTGATCACATCGTCGAAACACGTCTATCGAGAGGGGGCAATTACCGGCAAACAGGAGAGAACTCAATCAATGCAATGCACATTCACATGAATTACATGTCATGTTAAGGTACTGAATTCACCTAATGCAATATCTAGCCAAGTTAATTGAAGTGGAACTCAAACAAGAACAAAGTCCAACTCCAAATGTTATTTCATAAATTACCCTAATCATGATTCATCCTATTCAGTGAGGTTAACTTGTTCAATCATGCATCAAAGTGCCATAAACAGATTCTTCATATTTTTTTGATCATTTTTCATATATAAATTATTTAATTTGGAGTTACAGATTAAAACTTATCAATATTTGAAGTTTGAACTATATTCTGGAATTTCCTATACTAGAATAAATCGAGTAATTAGATTACTGCGTCAGCCATGCGTCAGAATGACGTCATAGTCAACGGAGACGTCCAGGTCAAACCTGGCTGTGGGTCCAGGTTGTCAGGGTAATTAGTTTAATTAAAATTTAATTAAAACTAAACCTATTTAGTTAACAGGGCTGGGCCCCACTGTCATTGACTCATCGAGTCAACCAGGCCCACCCGTGGTCAAAGTCAAAGTCGGCTGGCGTTTAGCCGGGCGGACGCGGCGAGAGTGGTTTTGGCCACTCCGGCGACCAAATGGGCCGTGGAGGGCATCTAGGAGGAGCTGGGGACGAGCCAAAGCTCTTGGTGGAGTTAGCCGGGGTCGGGGTGGCCGGAATCGGCGCCGGCGACGACCTAGGCGGCCGCCGGAGCTCGGCGGCTTCGGGCTCGATGTTGCAGTGCACTAGAGGGGAAGCGAAGGCGCTGCGGGCTCTGGGAGGCGGCGAACTTGGTAACATGCTCGGCGCAGCTGGTGGCCTGCCACTTGCAGCGGCGCCATGGTCATGCGGCGAGGAGCAATCGGCTCGGTGGAAATTGGTGTTAGCGAGAGGAAAAGAGCCGAGAGAGAGGGATCGACGCAGCAGCTCACAGCGGATCGAACGAAGGGGTTGGCGAGCTCGGGGAGGCTTCTGCGACGGTGAATTGACGGTGGCGATCCTCGATGGCCGAGGAGGGGAACGGCGGAGCTAGCGGCAACCAGGGGCGTCCGACGCCTTTTGTCTGGATGAGGAAGAAGAGCGGGTGAGGCGGAGCTTCTGAGGCGTCGGCCGGCGGGAGGTGGTCTGTGGCCGCGGTGAACGGGCGTCAGGTGGCGACAGAAGCTCCGGCTTCAGTGGGAGAGGGAGGGAGCGAGGAGGGGACGAGGCCTGGGTGAGGGAGAGAGAGGTCGAGGTGCGTGGCGCTCGGGAGGCGTCAGGAGAGTCGGGGAGGGTGAAGCGAGGCAGGGTGGAGGTGGCTGCTGGCGTGGGCTCACGTCGGCCTGCGCCTCTCGTCCTCTTGGCCGAGAGGTGGGAGGCAGTGGCGCTGGTGGGCTGGAGCCACCACCGGGCCAAGCACGGGAAGGCTGGGCGGTGTCTGTGCCGTAGTGGCTGGGCTTCTCTCTCTCTGCTTTCCTAATTATATTCTGTTTTCTATTTTGTTTGCCTCTGTTTTGATTTAGTTTAGCACCAAATCATTTTTTAAAATTCTGGAAAAACTTTGAGGATGCAAAAAGGATTATTACAGAGCCCCACCATATTTTCCAAAATTATTGGAGCTATAATATTACTTATAGAATTTTACAACTCCAATTCAAATAAGTAGTCAGTTAATTCAAAGACCTAAAATGCCAACAAAAAATATGCATCATCACAGGATAAGGTTTTCACTCTTTTCCCTAAATTATGAACAATTTTTAAGGGCATTTTGGGATCATTGAAAATATTTATAGGTTGAACTTATTTGAATTGCATTTGATGCTAGGGTTTAGGCAATCCCCATTTCAAGTTTCTTAGAAATTTAAACATGATGCATGGATGCAATGCCACTAGCTACAAGCAAGCTCTAGGGCTGTGACATAGAGTTCCGCTACATCTTTCACCTTGTTCATTGCCAGCTCTTCGTGCATCTTGCGGTTACGCACGTTTTGATGGAACGCGCTGATGATGGCGGCAGGGTGAACATCAGGAATATTGTACTGTATCCGGCTGAACCATCAGATATACTTGCGGAGACTCTCGCCTCCCTTACGGGGAATGACATGCAGGTCGCTTCGCTTGGCCATGGGCTTGGTGGCCTCGATAAAAGGCGCCCACGAACTCATGGCACAAGTCCGACCAGGAGGAAATAGAGTCTACCGGCAAGTGCATCAACCATGACATGGCGTTGGGTTTGAGAGCCAGCGGAAAGTAATTGCAGCACCTTATCGCCACGGGCTCGCAGCTTGCATCGCGATGGTGTAGATGTCGAGGAACTTCGGACGGATGGGTCTTGCCGCTGTACTTTTCGCCCACGTCAGGTTTGAAAGTGCGGTGAGTAGGCCACTGGAACTGCCGCAGCTCAAGGGTAAAAGCCCGACAACCTACCTCATAAGGTAGGCCTCCAAGGCTCTCCGGTGCCGGGTGGTTCACAGCAGGCCCCGCCACTGTCTGACAGATTGGTGGCGCTCAGCGGCGCTTGATAGTGGTTCGAGTGTCTTCATGTTCTCGTTCCTGAAGAACTTGGCGCTGGTCACAGTGGGTCCGCGGGTCGGACGACGCGATGGAGATTTCGTCACCCGTGACGTCATGACGGGCTGGCGTCCGCGGTACCGGGCGAGGAGGAGGCGAGTGCACCGTGGTCGCGGCGCCGCCGGCCTTCCTGCCACTGGTGCGTGGGACTCCGTCGGAGCGTCGACCCGGGGACTCCACCGGACTTGGTTCGTCTTTGTTGGCCACCTCAACAAGGCTCCGGATAGTGGCTCTCCAGTCGAGTTTCCCCGTAGTGGGAGGAAAATCGAGGAGCAACTGCGTGCGCGCCAGGGCTTCTGCTGGCGTTGGTGGCAGCGAAACCTGCACGGATCGCGACGCGCTTCGACTTCTGACCATGTCAGAAGGAGCTCTATCACGACCCCACGGTCGCATGCCATCTTCACCAGCGCCTCGGCGAACGGGCAGGTCTTCTACATCCCGGGAGTGGCGCTCGGGGCTCTTCCCGCAGCGACGCCCGGGGTCTTCGGTGTGATTACGCCGTTCGTCGCGTGCCGCTTGAGAGGAGCGCGCCGTCGGCGCCGGCGTGGGAGTCTGGGAAGCCGTCGCGTCGCCTTCGGGCGGGGTGGCAGCGATCTTGGAAGGCCCCGCGCCACCCGCGGAGGGCCTGGCTCCGTATTTGGATTTGGCGGTGTGCGGCCCGTTACCAGGCGCACGAACATCGCCGTCTCCCAAACTCCGGCTGCTGGGACGGTGTGGGTGTTCGCGAACGGCGCCCCGGGTCCTTACTGCGACCGGCCCGCTGCTCGCCCGTGTCGGGACGGGATGCCCGGCTTTCGACGGGCCAACCGCCACCGTCGTCTTCTTCTTGGGCGCCATGACGATGAAGAAGCGTCGAACTAACTGCTAAAGCCAATTCTCACAGTTGCGCACCCCCTACCTGGCGCGCCAAAGATTTCGGTGGGAAACGACACCTATGGGATTACAAGAATCCCTACTACGGTTGTGGGGCGCGGGGTCGTGAGAAGAGCGGATCAAACAGATAGCACGCGGTTCGTTTATCTAGGTTCGGGCCGCGAGAATGCGTAGAACCCTACTCCTGCTTTGGTGGATTGTTTATCTGTGTTCTTGAGCTAGCTATGGGGCGTGAGGAGCTCCAAAAGCGAATCCTCTTCCTGGTCGCCTTGGGCCTCCTTTTATAGGGAAAGGGGTTGCCAGTGGCACACAGGAGGTGGAAAGAATGCAGTGATGCGAGGTTATCCTTGCATTACATGACAAAGGCGCATTTAATGCGCCTTGCTTAGGTGTCCTTGCTTTATCGGGACGGGAGAGCCTGTCCGTCCGTCTGCCGCCGCTCCCTCTTGTGTCGACACGCGCCTGCCAGCGGTGCTTGCGATGCCATGTGGCGAGGCAGCAGCTGAGGTGGCGCGGTGGTGGGTCTCCATGAAGATCATGCCGCCACGCAGTGCCTGCCCAGCTGGTTGGGTCGGCAACCGCATCGCTGACAGTGGTGGAGGTGCGGCTGATGCGGGCCTGATGGTGGCCCAGGGGGTGTTCTTGGCGAGGGCCTTGCAGGGCCCCAAGGGTCTTGCCATGGCGCTGCTGTCATCCCCGGCAAGGCTCTTGCCGGGGGCCTTGTGGTCCTCCTTGGCTGGGATCCCGCCAAGGATCATCACCTTCTAAAGCCTGTATCTGATCTTGAATGTCTTCACAAAGATCTGCATGTCACCATGGGGATGTCTCCCGAATCCTTGCCCAATGGGGGCAGTGGACTCAAGGGTGACTTCGCTCCGTAGGTGTGGGGCGAGCTGCCACGACAAGGGTCTTGCCGGGTTAGCTAAAGCTGCCCCCCGGCAAGGATCTTGCGGGGGGGGGGGGGTCTGCTCTGTCCCCTTTTTCTCTTTGTGGTCTTGGTCTTGGCGTCGTTCTGCTTCTTCGACCTTCGGTCTTACCTTGGCTCACCTCCCTCGCCTTGCTCAGTGTGGTGGTGCCCGTGGCTCAGACTGCCCGTGCACAGTTATAGGGGTACAAAAGGTGTACCCCTCTTTTTCTACACCGACAGATCCCGAGTCTGATGATGATAAGGCAGGGAAGGGAAAAAAGAGCGGCAACGCCAAAGCGCAGCATTACAACCTGGCGAGTCATGGAAATGGCGGCAAGCGTAAAGCGGATAATAGCGTGGATTTTGTGGCTAATACCAGCACACAGGACAAGGGCCAGCGACGAAAGGGTAAACCGCCGAACCGCAGCAGGGCGCCTAATCCTAACTCGGACCGCCTATCTTACCTGTTGAACCAGCCCTGCCCAAAACATGGGACGAAGGAGATGCCGACCACACACCTCTGGAAGGACTGCTACATCATGCAGGAGTTCAAAAATTCTTACGCGTTCCGGTATGATCACGGACCAGGTGGCGGTTCATGCTCCGGATCTCATGGGCCTGGTTATGGTGGAGGAAATTGCGGTTCAGGCTTCAACGGTGTGGCGACCGATTCTCCGGGTAATAATTCCCAGAAAATGGCCCTTGTGCTCATCGGCCCCAGGATAACTGTTAGCTGATGAGGCACCAACTTGATCTGAAATTCCAAGCGGAAAATACAATATGTGTAGTACAAGACCATTACGGCTGTGAGTACAACAAATGGTTTCTGAAGGTTGATGGCGGAAGCGGTTTATGAAATATCCTCGTCTATGGGACTCCATTTCCCACGGGAACAGCTGACCAGGTTAACTCCTATCTTCGCGTGGTGGCTATCACCGATGCTTAGGTTCTGGGACAGTCACCGCAACGCTCCTCTCCAAACATGAAATCTGGCCAAGACAATAGCCAGGGACAAGCCAGTGAGTACTTTGAATGTACTCCCAAATACAATGAACACAGGCATGATTTAACAATGAGGTATTGAAAATATATCATGCTTAAGACGTTAGTCACATGAGGTAAGTAAAGCTCTGATCCGTCCAAACATGTTATTTTTTTATGGATATATAATAATATGGTAGTATAGTAATCATGAAGTAAATAACAAAAAAAAAATGCCACAATCGGGCGTCTGAGCGACACCGCATACAGGGCTTTAAAAGAAACAAGAACAATGTCATAATCAAGGCGTCTGAGCGACACCGCATAAAGGGCTTTAAAAGAAATGCCACAATCGAGGCGTCGAGCGACACCACATAAAGGGATTTAAAAGAAATGCCACGGTCGGTGCGTCTGGCGACACCACATAAAGGGCTTTAAAAGAAATGCCACAATCAAGGCGTCGAGCGACACCACATAAAGGGCTTTAAAAGAAATGCCACGGTCAAGGCGTCTGGCGACACCACATAAAGGGCTTTAAAAAGAAATGCCACGGTCGGGCGTCTGGCGACACCACATAAAGGGCTTTAAAAGAAATGCCACGATCGAGGCGTCGATCGACACCACATAAAGGGCTTTAAAAGAAATGCCACAATGAATATCCAGGAGGTAGAACCATCCCGAGGATATTCAAGAATACCGAGAAAAAATATCACGGGTTAGTCCACATCCAAAATAGTAACTATAAATTATCACAAGTCACAATCGTACTTCCGAGTTTAATCGTTTCACCTCCGAAGACCGACACTAAGACCGACACTTGACCCATCCCAAAGCTGTAATCCTTAACCATGGACACGGCTATTCGAATAGGTTTAATCTCTGCGGAGGGTGTACTCTTTACCCACAGTAACGGATTTCTTTAGTCCATCGGTACTAATTCCGTCTCTGGTCTTTTTGTTGAAAACACACCTAACTTGCACACACCGACTTAACTCACATGTGTCCGGAATTACCCACAACACACATTAAGCGAAACTCTAAGTGGGAGGCTACAACCTCGGCGTAACATGGGATCACAAAATTTATACACATGGCATGGGAGCTACCCCTTTCGGCTACAACCAAAACACCCATGCTCCCGGACCGGTGGTATGACTACCGGATGCCTCCAAAGATCTCCCACCACGGCCTCTCTCATGGTGTGTGCTAGGAAAGGGTTGACAACTTCTTGAACTGTACCCTACTTGGTGTAGAGGCGAGTGCTAATGCGAAGCAAGTATGGGGAGTTCTTGGTACAAGACTCGATCTACTGATTCGACTCGAGGAGATTGTAATATTTCTGCATCATTAGCACAACAATGCATATATCTCAAACAACAGATGAAAACATCACGCGACATCCCCTCATGTCATACGGACCACGACCGTCTCGACGGAGGACTAGGGGCAAGCCCGTGTCTACCCAAAGGCAGAGGCCTTCCGTCTTTCCTTCGGTATGCATGAAAGGCGATGATGGTGATTTCCATCCCAAATCATGTCAACTTCATTAGCATAAACTTATTAATATGCACCCATGAATAGGATCACATCCTCACATAAAATGGCGCATGTATGTGTCGGGTGGTGTTATACGGTGCTATTCAACACACACAAAAATTCACCAGGGTTCAGAATGCTTGCCTTCAGGTCATGGGAAGGAAGGGTGCATCCAAATCATCATGAAATCTTCAAAAACCCTATTTAAAGTAATATATTTGAATTAACACACAAAATAAAAACAACACAAAAGTTGTGTTGAATTTTTTTCAAATAAATCTTAAAATAAACTAGACAATATTTGAGAGAGGTAGCAAAAAGAATCAATTCATTTGGAGTTGTATTTAAAAAGTTATCGGCGATCAAAGTTACGGTCAAAATCTGATTTAAAAATAAAAGCGAAAAACAGAAAAACGTTTGATTACTGCATTACACGTCAAGGCGCATTTTGAAAATGCGCTTCCACTTATCCAGCGTGGGCCCGGCGCTGAGTCACTGCCAGTGGGTCAAGGGGGCCCCACTGGTCAGGTTTGACCAGTCTCCTTCCCTCTCTTTCCTCTGGCCGAACAGTGGCGGGAACTCCGGCGATCTTCGCCAGCGTTAGGCTGCTCCTCGAGGGCATCCGAGTGCAGGGATGGATCCGCCACTCCTAGGCGATTCTTCGGTGGTCGTAGGGTAGCCGGGGGTGGAGGGAGTCACCGGCGGCGAGCGCCGCGGCGGAGGGGGCATTTAGGTGGATAGTGAGTTTGGGGCTGCAGTGGTCTCCGGCCAAAATTGAGCAAGGGGTTGTGCTCGCGAGAGGAAGGGGGAGTTCTTGGTGGAGACCGTGGAGAGGGAGAGGCACTGGTGGCGATGGAATCGGCCAGGGCTTGGCGGCGACCGAACCGGCCGGACTCGGGGAAGAAGGCCTTCCCTTGCTCGATTCTTGGCCAAAGGCAACACTAGGAGGATCAAATGAGGTTGCTCGAGGACTTGGTTGAGCTCAGGGGCCCTTATATACGCCGGTGGAGGTCGGTTCGAGGCGGGACGCGATAAGGACTGACGGCCGAACCGCCTCCCTGTAGCTTGGGCGGCGTGGCGGCTGGCGCTAGCCAGACGAGGCTGCGGATGAGCTTCGCACCGCTCACAAGGGTAGGTGGAAAGCTGGGGTGGCTTAGGCGGTGCCGACCACGGTCGGGCCTGCTAGCGGCAGCTGACTAGCCGCCACAGCCATCTGGCGGTGGCGCTGTGGGCGCCAGGTTGGTCGAGGTGGTGTGTCGGTGCAGAGGGACACGACAATTTGGCTGGGGCGGGTTTTGAGTCTTGAGGTGGGGCCTTGGCGACTTCGGAGTGCAGGAGGGTGCCAAACGCACGCTCTGGCGCGCGCCAGAACACGCCTGAAAAGGTGCTCGATGAAATGCCATGGCCTGCTCTGAGGCTTGGGTGAGGTAACAAGGAACCGAGCTAGGTTCTTGATAGAGTGAAGCTCAGGGGACAAGGTGGTTTGGTCAGGAGACCAAGTTCACAATGCCAACAACAACTTATGTCAAATCTGATCATGCACTCCAGTGTTTGACAAAATGCCACGAGCACTTAGGCTATTCTTGGAGGGGCCAAATCTTCTAGCAGTGTCTCTATGGATATAAGAGAGGGTGGTGAAGTCAGTTTGCAAAAGGAGAAACTTGCTAGTGCAAGTTTTGCAAAACCTCAATTACAGGCGGGGAGTGAGGGCATCATTTCATGGACCAAAAGTGTTCCAAATAGAGCATGCTCCTGGACTTAGGGGTTTTGCAAGGTTGAATACAAGCATGAGAAAACACAAGGTCATTAGAGCAAGAAATAATAGAGTTGTAGTAGAAAACACAAGTCTGGTCCAGAATGAAAAAAGAGGTCATTGCACTCAAATTTTCCAAAGAACATCACTATGTTTTTCATAAAGTTGAATGGCATGCTACTACCGACATCCCAAAATTTTGGTGGGAGCTAGAAACAAATATTTGAAAGGGTTGTAGTGCAAAGTTGCCCCTTTGGACCAGAGAAGATAAATGGGTGAAAAACCCAAAATAAGCAATGAAATAATTTTATTAATGCACATAATTGATTTAGTGAAATCTCATGACATCTCCAAATTTTGGTTGAAATTTAAGTAATTTTATCAAATGGTTGTAGTACAAACAGAGCTCCAAAATTTTAATCCAGTTCATTTTAATGAATAAAGCTCAGGGTGAAATAATTTAATAAACAATTCTACTGATTTAGAAATTGTTTTGATGAGATGGCAAAGAAGTCCAATGTATTTTGGAAAGCTACACTTGGGAAAAATACAAAACTCCTTAACAATAAAAGAAGGGTTCTGAAATCAACAAAAATAAAGATTTTTAAAACCCTTGGCAAAAAAAAATTAATATTGAAAACTTGGCAAAAATTTTGCGGTGTTACAACTACTACCCCCTTTAAGAAAAATCTCGTCCTCGAGATTTGCTAAGAGTTAAATTTTAAAAAAAATATGCATTAAAACAGAAATGGCTACAGTGAGAGGACGATAGGTGGTGCAAAAGAAATGCAGTGTGGAGTTCTTGGCGCGGTGTGTGGAAAAAAATCCACGGTCTTGGGGAAAAACTAGCGATTTCTACACTGGTCAAAATTTAAAACAAATCCTAAATCTTAAAAATCGCTGAGTCGCACTTTTAGAAACACAGTGCTCTCTCTCTGGTATTTGGTGGACCCGGGCCCATGGTCACCTCTTCTCCTTCCTCCGCTCTTTCTTCTTCCTCCCTCCCTGCGTTCTCCAGCGCTTTCTCCTCCACCGGGCGACGCCTAAGCGCCAGAGGGGTACCAAGGTCATTGCGTGGTAGTCTTGCGGCCTTAGCTGCTGCAGTGCAGCGTGCACTCACCTCATGCGGGCCAGTGTCTTTGTCGGCCTTTGCTCATGGATTCGCCTCGAACACCGCGGCAGGCGGCGAAGCGGCGCTGGTGGACCTCGCCCACCGTACACCGAAGCTCGATCTATAAAATGACTGCGGCGTCCTCCTCTTCTTCCTCACACAGCCTCGCTCCTCCTTCTCTCTTCTTCTCCTCTGTTTCCGATTGCGGAGCTCGAGGCAGGCGCAATGGCGGAGGCGGCGCGGACTGATGCGTGGTCTGCTTTGTGCGGAGGGCTGGCAGCGGTGCTTTGGGGCTCTCGATGCTCCCTATCTTGCGATGATCCTCGACGATCATCGTGATGCCGCTTCTTTCGACTCTTGGCTCTCATTGTCGCAGTGGCCATGACCAGTAGGTGGGGTGCGCCGGTGATAAGCATTGTCCGGAGGTGCTTAGTTAGACGCAACACAGTTGCAAAATTTTGCAAGCAGTGTATGTGTTCCTGTAATTGTGGGGGTGAGTCTGCTGCCTTGGGGTTGTGTGAAATAAATGATCTATGTCGTGAGAAAAACATACAATGTGGCAACTCAGGAAAAAGAAATCACGCTCCAGGATTTCTCGCGAGGGAAAACAGTTATACAATAAAGTCCAAATGCGACAGAGCTGCCTATATTAATGATTCACTCGCTGCGAAACTCGGGGTACTAAGCATAAGTTACAAAAATGCGACAATAAATACAGCGGTGCATCTAGATTGAAAATGGTAATTGGACGGGGTCTTGAGAAAACGTTTCCGGTACTAGGATACACTCTTCTTCTATCGGAGGGAGTGGATTAATCAGTCGATGTATGCGTCTCTCCTGGTCGGGCCTCAGTGATCTGCCGATGGCGATTTGAGGATTTAAATCCGCGAGGCTCTGCAGATAACCCATCACATGTTGGGTCAAACGTTCTTAGCGATGGCGTATTGGACGAGGTTGGCCAAGACTGGGTCTCTCTCAATACGTCCATCGGAAAGGATGTTACTCCTCCGGTCTTTGCCGCAGCTCGGAAAATAATAATACCCTCGTTATTTGGCGTAGGGTACCGCGAATCGAAGCGAGCAAGCGCTTCATATGCAGCAGCTTCTCTGACCATGCGCGAGGTTGGCATAGATTTCCCCACGAAAGAGACTTACATGGGGTCTTGGTTTTGGGTTCTGAGCGGGATGTGCACGGCTGCCCAATATCTCGAGGTGGAAGGGGTGATCCTCGATTTGAACAGCTCGTCTTTGGGGTGGCTGGGTTGCGCCCATGGTGCTGCGGGTAAAATCCCACAATATCTTGACAAAACTACCTGGGGTAGCATCTGGAGTCCTCAGATAAATACTAGGGCTCGGCATGGCAGGAAATGGTTGTGGGGATGGTGCACAATGTGAAGGTACTTGGCAAGGTCACTCGGTGGCCCTTTTATAGCACCGGGGCTGGGTCATTTACCGTGGTAAAAGGTAAAGAATCGGCCAGCTCAGCTCGGGGTCAACCACAGGTACACACATCCTACTAAAGTGACGTATCACTGTGGATGTTGTCGGGGCGGGTTCTGGGTAGCTGCGCCAAGGATAGAGAAATCACGCTGCTTGCTAATACATCCATGCAAAACTACTATATAAAACAAATGCACGATGCCAGGCTGCGCTAATTTAAGGAATCACAGAATTACAAAGCGAGGATACACTAGGACTCGGTACTACTCAAGTGTCTCAGTCTACTTCGTTTACATCCAAGCGGGCGTCCCTTGTGGACGTCGAGGCTTCCCTACGGTTCTCATAGTCGGAATTTGCTGGAGAGGGCTGAGGGGCTGCAGGCTCGGGGTAGTGATGATGACCGTCACGGGGATTATTGACCACAACCCCGTTGGAGTGTGCTCCCAGGAGGCGACGAAGCACTTCTGGGGTCATCAAAGCACCTTGGCTGACGGCTGGGGCTGGCCTCAGGGTCTCGATCGGTTGTCCAAATAGCACGACAGGATTGTTGGCGTTGGGCTCGATCTCCTCTCTCGCTGGGGCTCGACGAACCAGCTCTCCACGAGCTGCGACCAGATCAATAGTGATCTGATCAAATAGGTCCTCCAAAGGCACTTACATAGCGCACTAGATGCGATGTAATGCAGGTGCATCTCGTGGTCTCCGTTGGCAACTTGAGGTGGTCTACCATACCCTTCACGCTGGGGTAGTAGTGGAGCGAGCGACGATTAACTCTGGCGGACAGTGCCCGAGATGAACTATAGCCTCTCGAGCAGCTAGTTGGATGGCTCGCGGCTCAAAGGAAGTAGTTCTTCCGGTGAACACAGCAAAGGCGCTCGGGTGATGACCCCTACCGTAGATATGTACAAATGGCCCAGAATTGTGGCTCTCGCCACTAATGGGTCCTTGGTACACAACATATTGGTGGCTCTTCTAATGCGTGAACCTGACGGGTGAGGTTTGCGAGTGTGGTCACAAAACCTCCAAGGTTGGTTCTTTGTAGTCTCATGGTGTACTACTGGGACCGGGCATTGTGGCTTGGTTTTCGGATAAGCGGCTGAAATTTGGGCTGGGTTGAGGCGGCGCGTCCCTTTTTATAGAAAAGGGGCGGAGTCTTCCTTCATGCGCTTGAATGAGGCGCCTTTGGTGCTGGTCTCTGGTGGGTGATAGACGGGCTAGTTGATAGGTTGGGCACCGACTGCAGAAAGCGTCGGGTCACTGTGTGGCTATCTTGTGCGAGAAGCTTGGCTGAGGTCTTGGTTATGGCTCGGTGGGTTATTAGCCTAAGTTTATTGACCTGGCTAAGATAGGATTAGCCAATGGTCGACTTTGGCTCGATACCAAGTCTGTGGCGACCGATTCTCCGGGTAATAATTCCCGAGAAAATGGCCCTTGTGCTCATCGGCCCCGGGATAAGCTGTTAGCTGATGAGGCACCAACTTGATACAGAAATTCCAAGCGGAAAATACAATATGTGTAGTACAAGACCATTCTGGCCTGTGAGTACAACAAATGGTTTTTGAAGGTTGATGGCGGAAGAGGTTTATGAAATATCCTCGTCTATGGGACTCCATTTCCCACGGGAACAGCTGACCAGGTTAACTCCTATCTTCGCGTGGCGGCTATCACCGATGCTTAGGTTCTAGGACAGTCACCGCAACGCTCCTCTCCAAACATGAAATCTGGCCAAGACAATAGCCAGGGACAAGCCAGTGAGTACTTTGAATGTACTCGCAAACACAATGAACACAGGCATGATTTAACAATGAGGTATTGAAAATATATCATGCTTAAGACGTTAGTCACATAAGGTAAGTAAAGCTCTGATGCGTCCAAACATGTTATTTTTTTATGGATATATAATAATATGGTAGTATAGTAATCATGAAGTAAATAACACAAAAAATGCCACAATCGGGCGTCTGAGCGACACCGCATAGAGGGCTTATAAAGAAACAAGAACAATGCCGCAATCGGGCGTCTGAGCGACACCGCATAAAAGGGCTTTAAAAGAAATGCCACAATCGGGCGTCCGGCGACACCACATAAAGGGCTTTAAAAGAAATGCCACGGTCGGGCGTCTGAGCGACACCACATAAAGGGCTTTAAAAGAAATGCCACAATCAAGGCCTCGAGCGACACCACATAAAGGGCTTTAAAAGAAATGCCACGGTCGGGCGTCTGAGCGACACCACATAAAGGGCTTTAAAAGAAATGCCACGGTCAGGCGTTTGAGCGACACCACATAAAGGGCTTTAAAAGAAATGCCACGGTCAGGCGTCTGAGCGACACCACATAAAAGGGCTTTTTAAAAGAAATGCCACAATGAATATCCGGAGGTAGAACCATCCGTGGATATTCGAGAATACCAGAAAAATATCACGGGTTTGTCCACATCAAAAAGAGTAACTATAAATTCTCACAATTAACAATCTTACTTCCTGTGTAATCGTTTCACCTCCGATTACCGACACTAAGACCGACACTTGACCCATCCCAAACTGTAATCCTTAACCATGGACACGGCTATTCGAATAGGTTTAATCTCTGCAGAGGGTGTACTCGTTACCCACGAGTAGCAGATTTCTTTAGTCCATCGGGACTAATTCCGTCTCTGATCTTTTTGTTGAAAACACACCTAACTTGCACACACCGGCTTAACTCACATGTGTGCAGAATCACCCACAACACACTGTTAAGCGAAACTCTAAGTGGGGAGGCTACAACCTCGGCGTAACATGGGATCACAAAATTTATACAGCATAACTGAGGGAGCTACCCCCTTTCGGCTACAACCGAAACACCCATGCTCCCGGACCCGTTGGTATGACAACCGGATGCCTCCAGTATCTCCCACCACGGCCTCTCTGTACGGTGTGTGCTAGGAAAGGGTTGACAACTTACTGAACCGTACCCTACTTGGTATAGAGACGAGTGGTAGTACGAAGCAAGTATGGGGGTTACTAGTACAAGACTCGATCTACGTTTTTACGATCCTGGTAGTGAAGATTCTACGATTTGCGATCCTACCATCGGAGCTCCGATCCGATTCAAAATCACGATTCTGACAACCTTGGTTCCAACTAAGTGCAGGAATGTAATAACAATTATTTAATTCCAAAATAAATCCAAAAGGAAGCTGGAGCTGCATCGTGCCGACCTCCAACGCAACAACTCTTGCTTTGTTGCCAACCCTGATGTCAATCTCCCCTTGTGCCACACGCCTAGTTCTTACGAGCCCCTGCATCGAGTTGCAAATATGAACAACCGATCCGGTATCAAATACCCAAGAGCTACTAGGTATGTCAGCAAGGTAAATGTCTATAACATACGCAACAAGTGTACCTTTGCCTGAAGAAGCATTTTCGGCCTTCTTGCCATGCTCTGCAAGCCACTTGCTACAGTTCCTCTTCCAGTGACCGGTCTCCTTGCAATGATAGCAAATGGTCTTTGAGTCCGGTCCAGACTTTGGCGCAGCGGCGGAGGTTACCGTCTCTGTGCCCTTTGCCTTAGCCTTTTTCTTAGACCAACTCTTCTTGAACTTAGCCGATTTCTGCACCATCAACACTTGATGCGTGCCTTTCTTAATATCCTGCTCTGCCACCTTAAGCATCCCATGCAATTCAGTGAGCTTCTTATCCATGCCATGCATATGGTAGTTCAAGAAGAACGTCCCATAGCTGGGCGGAAGAGAACCCAGAACTGCATCAGTAGCCAGCTCATCAAAGAGCGGGAAGCCCAACCGATCCAAAGCTTGCACATATCCGATCATCTTGATAACATGCGGGCTCGGTGGATCACCATCCTTCAGCTTGCAATCCATCAAGTATCACCAGACGTTGAACCTTTCGGTCCTAGCACAATATGCGAAACATGCTCTTGAGACTCTCGATCATATCGTAAGCCTCAACATTTTCAAAATGCTGTTGCAAATCAGGCTCCATACAAGCCAGTATCAGACAGATGATCTCCGTTGATACATCAACGAGTTTTTGGTAGGCATTCTTAGCTGTGGCACTAGCATTGGCAGGTTCCTCTGGAAGTGGATCCTCTAGAACATGTACCTTTTTATCATGCTTGAGAACAATTCTCAGATTTCTATACCAGGTGGTAAAGTTTGTTCCATTCAGTTTATCCTTTTCCAGAATTGATTTCAATGCAAAGTTGGGTTGAGCACATGCGAATAGTGAGCTTTAGCATCACTGCTAGACAACATGCCTATTCGGTAAGCAACTCCTTGCTAATCATATCTCTATACGACTCCTGTCGGTCGGGAAGGTATCTCATACCCCGGCCCCCAACCTTCTTTGCCTCAAGGCCCAAAACCGTTTTGATAGCCTTGTCAAGTTAACCTGATGCAGTGCATGTCCGTGTCCGACACGAACCCTTCAGTTCAAGGACATCCAGCAGCACCTCAATTTTGTGAGCCCACTACTAGACGTACTTGACGTGCGAAGGTGCAACATCGGGGATGGCAATTCGCTTGATATTCATGAGGGATCTTTCTACCATTCTAATATGCATAGAAACAAAGAAGCATAACAATCACAAATAAACATATATTGTGAAATAGTATGGCTCCTTCATGGACGTTCTTCCGGCTCCGACTCTGATGACCATCTAGGAACTCCATCTTGTTTGTCACGCCCGGACACCAAGCCACCAACCTGATCTCTATTATCCAACTACTACAACTAGTAATGAATTTTACATAGAGTTACAAGTCGACAAACAGGTCGTTATACAATATAATGACAGCACTTTGGCTCCTGCCGGCTGACAAACATGACGGGCATGCCATGTATAAATTACGCACATGCATCACATACACATGAGCCATACTATTCACATCAAACCCTGCAAAATAAAGTTATGCATAGAATCGCATTCTACCAGTTTGAGTGATCGTGTACGAAATACAAGGCACTACGCACACGGCGGAAATCACAGATCACATCTGAACTCCGATCACGCCGAATTCTCTGATTTGACCAATCTCATCGATCATCGCGAATCGATTCGGATTTATGTTTCACTGTTAACCCCGATGGCGGATAACCAACCGGTAGGGGTAGATCGTGTCACGACCTCATCGATCCCGATTATCAGAAAACATAGCCACATAATTCCCCATGTGCAGTTGATCTCACCAACCGTGCACATAGCCGATCTTATCAACGATAACAGGTCTCATCTCTCGCCTCCACATATCTAATATGCATACGATCTAGAACCAAATCCTATAGCAGAGGCTCTGATACCACTGTTGGGTTCTACGGTAGGGTGCATCGACTGCAAATTTAAAATTTCCTACGCGTAGAACAACCAAGAACATGCTACGGGATATGGATCACAGTTCGTTACCACTAGACGCCTTGCAAAGGCCGTGCAAATGAAGAAGAGTTGGGGCAGCGGCGTCGCGTGGATCGTCTCCTCCTCGTCCGATCTCCCTCGAACAGCCCGTCGCCGGTTCCCCACGTACAGGTTCGGGCCGAAGCGCCAAGTGCACCGCCTCTAACGGTATCCGTGCGTGTAGGAGGAACATCATGCGGCGGACTGCTAGGTCCGATCACACAACTGGCGGTGAGAGGAGGTGTCTATTCGCAACACATGCAAACCCTAGTGACAGCACCGAAGTGATCGGCCCTGAGTGTGCGGCACCTCCACTTTATTTAGGCGTCCGTCGCAGGATCAACACTTGGGCCTCGCACGGACCCTAAAGCCCATTAGTCTACTCGGCCACAATCCGGATACAACTCGGATCACATCCGACCAGTGTCCCCGAATTGGACCTCGTAGGTTCGTTCCCTTAAGCGCGCGACCCCTTAGGTTCAAGCCGGCTTGGTCGCAGTTCGGATCACCTCCGAACCGCACAGTTGGTAGCGGCCTCTAGCAAGGCATGCCGAACACCAAGCAGACTATGAAGTTGGTTAGGCGAACCTGTACATCACACTTCCATTCCTTTTGCCACACGATATATGTTGTCGAGCTCAAGGCGAGTCTATCATCCTTGTGCTAGCACGACCTCTTTCTCGTTCCAGTGATGCCGACCACTATCTGGATTATCTCATAATCCTTGTCGCATGGCCATGCTTGTCCTGATCGGATCACACGAGGGGCCCAGAGTATATCTCTCCTGGTTGGAGGGGCAAATCCCATCTTGCTCGACCATGTCTCATGACATGGAGTGCAGACAAGCACGAAACCTACCTTTGTAACTACCCGATCCACGGAGTAGCGTTTGGTCAGCCCAGCAAGTCATCACCATCCCGAGTACATGTGCCAGCTCAGGTCTTAGGACATAGAACGTATGTTGTACTAGAGACTCACAGATGACATATCGCTACGTCTCATAGTTGGGTCTGTCCGGCTCGGACCTTATCTCAACTCGGATCCGAGTATGTCGAATCCGACCAGACCTTTCCAAGCCCATGTTACCCGGTTAGCATCCAATGGTACATGGCTAGTGAGACCAAGCCATCAACCGTGTCATATGCTAGTCTAGTTGGCTGCGTGTCCACACAACCCTTTCGACTAGGGACCTTTTAGGACAGTTATCATACACTGCATAGTCCCACAAACAAGTCACGTACTTGCTATTACACATCATTGATAATGACCAAGGACTATCTTTATTCATAAACACATAGGAAATATCATCATACATGATTGCCTCTAGGGCATATCTCCAACATGAGGTACTTATTGAGTCCAAGCAAAGGTACCCGCATTGGCAGAAGTTGGTGTATGGAGTCTTCATGGCAAGCCGGAAGCTTAAGCAGTACTTCCAAGGTCATCCCATCACAGTGGTCAGCTCTGCTCCTTTGGGAGATATAATCTAGAACAGGGAAGCA
Source organism: Aegilops bicornis (assembly GCA_021605145.1). NCBI lineage: Eukaryota > Viridiplantae > Streptophyta > Magnoliopsida > Poales > Poaceae > Aegilops > Aegilops bicornis. The sequence goes on along the minus strand of CM038671.1, from coordinate 223,781,660 downwards.
ACTGGCCGGATTGCCAAGTGGGCTATAGAGCTTGGGCCTCATGGGTTGAAATACATGCCTCGAACGGCGATTAAGTCCCAGGCACTTGTGGATTTCATCAACGATTGGACAGAACTGCAAGCACCTGAAGAAAATCCGGATCACACTTATTGTACTATTCATTTTGATGGGTCCAGGCAATTGGAGGGCTCGGGGGCTAGAGTCGTATTAACTTCCCCACGAGGTGACAAGTTTTGTTATGTTCTCCGTTTAATGTTCCCTTGTACTAACAATGCAGCAGAGTACGAAGCTTTACTCTATGGTCTTCGGATGGCTAAGGAGATGAATCTAAGCCGAGTTAAGTGCTTTGGTGACTCGGACCTGGTAGCTCCACAGTGTCTGGCACTTGGGATTCCAAGGATCCGCTCATGGCAGCATATCGTCGTGAGGTGGATATTGTTGCAGGTCACTTTAAAGGTTATCAGGTGGATCATGTGGACCGATGGAAGATCGAAGCAGTGGACGCTTTGAGACGATTAGGTTCTCAACATAAACCGGTCCCGCCTAATGTCTTCTTGGATGTTCTGCATAATCCGTTCGTCAAGCTCCCTGGTGAAGAGGATTTGGCTATCCATGATCCGGAAGCTCAGTTGGTGGCGGCCCTTCATGTCATCCCGGATTGGATAGTTCCTTACCTTGCGTATATGAACCGGGGGTATTTACTAGAGGATGAGACTCTGGCCAGACAGATAATCAGGCGGTCCAAGTCCATGACTATCATCAATGGAGAGTTACATCATTGCAGTGTGACAGGGGCGTTTCAACGTTGTGTGTCTCCTGAGGAAGGCTGTGAAATTTTGCGTGAAATCCACGAAGGAGATTGTGATCACCATGCCGGTTCAAAATCTTTGGTGGCCAAGGAGTTTCGTCACGGTTTCTATTGGTTAACTTCTCATGCTGATACAGAGGATTAGGTCAGACGATGTGATGGCTGTCAGAAGTTCTCAAGGCGCGCTCATGTACCGGCTCAAGAATTGAGGATGATTCCAATTACTTGGCCATTTGCGACTTGGGGGCTGGATATGGTTGGGCCTTTCAAAAGTTCCAAAGACAAGAAGACCCACCTTTTGGTGGTGGTTGACAAGTTCACAAAGTGGGTAGAGGCAGAACCAGTTAGTAAATGTGATGCGGCCACGGCGGTTCAATTCATCAAAAACATGATTTTCCGGTTTGGCTTTCCACATAGCATTATCACTGACAATGGTACCAACCTGTCCAAGGGTGTCATGAAGGAGTTCTGTCAACGTGAGCACATCCAGCTTGATGTATCATCAGTGGCTCACCCACAGTCCAATGGTCAAGCAGAGAGGGCCAATCAAGAGATCTTGCGAGGCATCAAACCCCGGCTTATGGTTCCTTTGCAGCGGACGCCGGGTTGTTGGGTTGACGAGCTACCTTCTGTGTTATGGAGCATCAACACCACACCCAACAGATCGACATGATACACGTTGTTCTTCATGGTTTATGGAGAGGAGGCGGTTCTTCCCACTGACATCCGTCATGGCTCACCTCGTGTAGCGGCGTATGTTGAAGCGGACAACGAGAAAGCACGGCAAGAAGCTCTTGACTTGTTGGATGAGGAGCGTCACATAGCGGCCGCCCATTTGGCGATTTATCAGCAAGATCTACGTCGCTATCACAGCCGCCGGGTTAGAACCAGAACCTTTCAAGAAGGAGATTTGGTGCTTCGGCTCATCCAGGATCAGACGGATATGCACAAGTTATCCCCACCTTGGGAAGGACCTTTTGTGGTCAGCAAGAATTTACACAACGGGTCATACTACCTAATCGATGTTCGAGAGTGCAAAGACTCACGTAAATCAGAGGGGGAGACCAACCGGCCGTGGAATATTGCTCATCTTCGGCCCTACTATACTTGAGCTATAGGCTCTGCTTATGTACATATTATGACAATGTATATATTATGATCAATACAATAAAGCGGAACCTCAGCTAAAGCGGGGTCTCTATTATTTTTACATCACGTGTGGTTACATGGAGCTTATGTTCTTAAAGCGGCGTCCGGTTTACCCCTTGATTTAGCTTCTCAAAAGCTTTATAGTATATCACTTGGGGGCTTGGTCGTGTCCGAACCATAGCAACACCTTTCGATAGGCGTAATGCCACATCATCACTTGGGAGCTTGGTCGCATCCGAACATAGCTATGCCTCTTGATCGGCGCAATGCCACAACATCACTTGGGGGCTTGGTCGAACCCGAACCATAGCTACACCACTTGATCGGCGTAATGCCAAAGCATCATTTGGGGACCTGGCTCACTCGAACCATAGCTACACCATTTGGGGGCTTGGTCGTGTCCGACCGTGGTAATGCCTCTTGATCGGCTCAAAGCCTCGTTTGCAACGGTTTTATCTTTGCATTTTCTTGAATTTTGTGTTCTTTTTTGATAAACATTCTTTTGTTGCATTTTCAAACCGACATTGTTAATCCAGTTCGACTGTCAATTACAAATTGACGGAACACGGTCAAATCTTAATCCGGAGACTATCTGCCCGGTCTGATTTTCTGTTACCATCTTATTATGGAGTAAACCGGTGTTTATCATAACCCGGAATGGTTTACATTGTAAACCGGCCTTGTATTAACAGGAGCTGTTTTCTCCTCCAAAGTCTGGGTTGTCAGCCCAGCTACAAGGTTGGCCAGCCAACATCATGCCCGACGGTGGCAGGTATTGTATATTTCCATATTTGATTATATATTCTAACCTAAGTTATCATCTTTGGTTTTATATACGTGGGTATCATGACCCGCCCGGTGGTAAACCGCCAGGGCGTTTTAAGCTTCTTGACTGCAGAAACAGTTTGGATAAATATGAATCAAACAAGCATCAGTTGAAGATAAATATGCACGAAGGCATACTAGACCAAGTATATTAACTAGCCTATTACAAGGCATTCCAGTGCCCAAAAAGATCATTGTTTTTCTCAAATACATGTCACGGCATGCAGTATTTTAAACCGGCCTCCGGTTCACGCTTGATCGCCGGCTTGCCCTGACGGTTGTGGATCATCTCGCGCCAGTTCAGCTTCTTCCTCCCTACCCAGTGGCTGGAAATCAACAGTTGCCCAGTCGATCCCAGTTAAGGCTTGAAATACAGCTTCATCACTTATCAGCAGGGACGGTTCAATGTCAGGAGCGTAGGTGTGCTTACGGATTGGCGGGATAAGATTCTCCGCTTCAAGAATTGGTGCAGCAACCCGCTTGTTTTGATCATCATAGTTGGCTTGATAGTGCGACAGATTCGCCTCTTCAGCCAGTTGACAAGCCAGAGGGCGCACTTCCCGGTTTATGGTTCGGAGATCCTCTTCATCAAATTCTGTCCCGTCTTCCTTCAAACTGGGTTAGCCTTGGGCCGCTTCAACAGGATCAAAATCAGGCACTCACGCTTTTGGCCGGATTAGGGCATTCAAAGCACCCGTTCTAGCAGCAGATTTCTTCAGCTCTTCAACCCGGGCAGGGAGCATAGATAACCTTTCAAGGGTATCTTTGATCAAGGTGGGCGGCGGATTGTTGTGGGAAGCGGTGTAGATTATCTGTTGTGCACCAAAGTACAACTGCTCTATCAGAGTATAGGCAGCTTTTAACTTTTTCCGCACATCTGATCCCAAGTGGCCAGTACGAGTTCCTGTATCATTGCAAGGATTAGTAAACCGGCAGCTACATGACAAGGTCTGCTCAATTCAAAAAACAAGGATACTTACCAAATACAGCCGCACTCATGGCATGAACCTGTCGCTTCATGCTGGTCAATTCATCAACCACCGGTTTAAGAGCGGCTTATGCTTTTTCAGCCCTTTGAGTTAAAGCGGGTTTCTCAGTCGCCCAATCCGCCCGCTCTTTGTTGAAGCCCTCTTTAAGTTTTTCCATAGCGCTGGTCAATTCTTCCTTTGCCTTGGAAGTTTCTGCTTGTTGTGACTTAAGGTTTTCCTGCAAATCAGCGGTTTGATTTTCTCTCTTGCTCAGCTCAGCCTGCAAAGAGATAGTTATATGATGAAATGACAGTACAAATTTGAAGTACCCACCACATAACAAGTTATGCCCTTGGTACTTGGGGGCTAATGTGTATTTGTTCTTCTTAGTATATTTTCTACAAAGTCCCAAGCTCAATACAAGTATTCAACTTGGCACTTGGGGGCTAATGGCTGTTTATTCAAAGACTACTGATACAGAAATTTTTCTTCTATAAAGTCCCGGTTTAACTTCGTAAAGTTGAACCGGCCCTTGGGGGCTACGTCAGCAAAGTTCAGATGAATTGAGATTCACATTGAATACTTACTAAAGTCCCGGTTTAAGTTGATATCTTAAACCGTCACTTGGGGGCTATTGGAGTTGATAAAGCTACCAAATAATACAAGAAGGGAAGCATATAGGAAGTTACCTCATATTTCTCCTTCATCATATTGACTAGACCAACTTCATAGTCGCGGCTAGTGTACAGCCGGTTCAGATAGCAGGAATGGAGATCTTCAGCATTCAGAGCGGTGTATGTTGACAAATCGGCACTCCATTTACCTTTGCCAACCACAGAGAATTCCTGTTTTGCGGTATGTTTTGACAAAGCAACATGATTACTTGGTTCAGTATGGCCAAAGCCAGTAATAAGCACATCATCATCTCTTTCTTCAGCGGCGCGTATTGGGGTCGCCGGTTTGTCAGTATTTTTCGCTGGGCTTGCCGGTTTATCAGTCGCTATAGAGCTGGTTGGCTGATCAACAGGGCCTGTGGTGTCAACTTCTGCCTGTTCAGCAACAAGGTCATGGTCTTGCGGTGGTGGGTCATTCAGCACGTCATCAAGGTTGGCCTCTTCAGGGTTTGGTATTCTCTCCGGTTCAGCATCTGTATTTTCCTCTGTTTTGTTCAGGCGAGCTTTCTTGCTTGGTCTGGGCTTGGCTCTGAGAAAAATTAAGAAGGATCAGTACAGCATATGTTAAAATAATATGTCAAAGATATTAGACGGAATATGACTTACCCAATCACTGTTTTGAGGGGTGGAAGCTTGGTGGCTGATGACTCGCCAGAGGATGAATGAGAAGTTTCCTGATAATTGGAATCAGACGGATTAAGAGGTTGACGAAAACAACCCGCTTTAGGGCATGCAGTGGCAAGAGAATTAGAGACCTCTGAACGGCGTTTCCGAACCGGACTGTTTTGTAAACCGGCGGAGGTAACTACCTGGCGCATGATGCGAAGTTGTCTTGGCGAGCCTCGTCTTGTGTCTTCACAAGAAAGTTTGGGTCCAAATAAGCAAGAGGATGAGAAAATTTAACTTTCCGGTTTGCCCGACGGGTTTTTAGTGAAGGCAAAGGGTTTGAATCAGAGGAAAGGACGATTACCTCTACATCATCGGCATGACTGACTTCAGCATCGTCCTGGTAATAATCATCATCAATAAGGCGCATGAAAAATAAACCAAGTGAGTCAAGTTCTACCTCAAGATCCGGGTTACCCACATCATCGTCAGCCGGTGGATCAGAAGATGCAGTGGTTCTCTTCCTGTTAGCAGGCTTCTTCACAGCTTTGGTCTTTTGCCGGGTTGGCTTCACCGGTTTATCTTGTGGAGGTTTCTTGCTCCAGAACGGATCATCGCCCTGTCAAAAATAATAACGTTTTATGATAATATTTGGACAGAAGCAATTTCAGATATGCAAACGGTATGATTGTTACCACTGGCGGTTTGTTGATGGCGCGAAAGGGGAGTAGGCCGGTTTGAGCACAGGCGTCCTCCGGTTCATTCAACATCTTTTTGACAACCTCAGTAACTTCGTCGTCTGCAAGCTGGATATCAATGTGCCGCTGAGCATCTTTTACATCTCCTGTATACTCGCACATCAAACCGGGGCGCTGGCTTAGGGGCAATATGCTCCAAGATATCCAGCAGCGAGCAAAGTCAACCCCTGTCAACCCGTTTGCCATGAAGGCCCTAAGCTTGGATAGTTGAGGAGAATATTTGATTCTCTCCTTAGCAGTTCGCCTCTGAGGAAAAGGTGTGTGTTGCTCAGACGTTCCGGACGGTAACCCAGTAGGGGATTTTCTTCAGAAGGAGAGGTGTCTTTGCAGTAAAACCATGTCTGGTTCCATTCTTTGGGGTGGCTGTGAAGTTTGGCACGAGGGAAGGTGACTTCTTTCCTTTTCTTAATCGCCATACCACCCAGTTCTGTGTTGGGTCCGTCTGTGAATTCAGTACGACGGTTCAGGTGAAAGCAATCCCGGAATAGCTCTAATGTAGGTTCCTCCTGAAGGTACACCTCATAGAACACTTGAAAGTGACCAATATTGGTTACGGAGTTGGGACCGATATCTTGTGGACGCAGTTGGAAGTTGGTTAGGACATCCCGGAATTTTTTTGAACGGGGAGGGTTGAAGCCCCGGCTTAAATGATCAGCAAAAATAATAACTTCTCCATCTTTGGGCGTAGGAGGACATTCCGGGCCAGGGACACTCCAGTGAATGGCGTATTTCTTACTTAAAGCGTCCGTTTTGACTAGATTGTTCAGCTGACCTTCAGTCACTCGAGAAGGGACCTAGTTGCACTCATACACTTGTTTGGCCATGGCAAGATCTACAATATAGTAATTGCCGATTCAAGAATACGTTGGACAGTTACATGATGATGCATATTTGCTAAACCGGGGTCAGATATCTATAAACTGGAGTTCAACAATGCAACAGTGCCCTGGTAAAGGATTTGGCGGTTCAACCAGGGGACTAATGGTATATACCGGATTGTCATTTTCTCGATAAAGTTAAACCGCCTAGTCTAAGCATTGAAGAGTCAAGACTGCAGATGAGTAAGTGAATGAAAACAGGTTTCACATGATTATGTTGTAGTTTTGGATCTGAAGCATGTGCGAAAAGGGAAATATATTCAAAGCCTAAGAAGCAGTACCGGATCAATGGGTGAAGGTTTGGATAAGATCTACTGTTTTGAGATGCATAAGTGGAAACAGAGGCTAAAGGCTACCACTATACAGAGCAGATATTCAGGAGTATCAGAATCATCATATGAACAAAGAACGAATGATGAACACCGAATAACCTGGGAACCCTAGAACAGATCTATGGCGGAAAGGGCAGAGAATTTACCGGAGCTGAGGAAGAAGCGGAAGAGCGCCCTTGATGTTACGAATGCGTTCAGGGTGATGCAGCGGCCAAGGTCGGAGCAAAGACGATGGTCGACGGTGGCGGCGGAGCTCCAGAAGCTGAGCAGCACAAGGAAGAAGACGCGAAGAGGCATGAGGGGGAAAGAGAAAATGACCCTTCGGTCCTTTTTATAAAGGCAGGAGATAAGTGTCAGGTGCGAAAATCAAGGGGCCGTGAATTTGGAAGTGAGGTGCAGCTGTCGCCTCGATTGGTGGAGACCCATTAATGAAGAGGTGTTATGCACAGTTTCTTTATAACAGATGACGTCATGACGATTTACCATGATCCAAGAAGATGACGTCACGACGGTTTACCAAATTATGAGAAGATGTTGAAGACGAAGTTTTTACTAAGGATTGACATGAACCTGTTCAAATCAATCTGGGGCCTAATGTTGGGGATATTATTACTGGGCGTAAACCGGCCAGGAGAGGCCGGGTTAACTTCATCAGTAATTGTTATACTTGAAGCCCAAGAAGACAGATAGTGACACTGTGTAGAGGCCCAAGGCCCAGAACCGGTTTAAGGCCTGTAGCCATGAACCGGCATTAGTATGTAACTTGTGTTGTAAGATAGAAAGAGTGGAGACTGAACCGAACACGTTTATGAGCCGGTCTCGGGACTTTGTAAACCGACGGGTGTCACCCATGTATATAAGGGGACGACTCGGGGGCGGTACAAAACAACAGACAACAACTCGAGACTTAGGCGAAGCATATTCGCACCCTGATCATCGAAACCCCATCAATTCCATCACAACTAGACGTAGGCTTTTGCCTTCATCGAAGGGGCTGAACTAGTATAAACTCTCTTGCGTCCTTTTGTCCGCTTTAACCCCTTCAAGTTAACCCGTAGCGATGGCTCCACGACTAAGTCCTTTCAAGAGGACATCTGCCGTGACAAAACCATGACAAGTCTCGTCCTTGGTTAGGGTTGATAGTGCTTAGCAGCGGCTAACCCCTAGCTTAGAGGTCGAGTGCGCGTCTCTCTGTTCCTCTCTGTCTTATTTGGTTCACAGGACACATGAATATCCTTGCCGAGCTGCTTTGGAAGAAAGGGGACGGACCGACGTCCGGTCCCCGGCAAGCCAGTATTGCCGGGGGCTACAAGAGCAAAGATCCACCCGCGGCAAGCCAAGGTTGCCGGGGGCTGCAGATTCAGAAAAGTTCTCTATCCCTTATCATGCATTTTGTTATGGACTGAGGTATGTGAAACCTTGTTTTATCCTTAGGCTACCATGCTCCCCTCACTCCGGACCCTAGGACTTGTTTCCTGGGACCGAGTTTGGTCGTAGTCGCGACAGCAAGGAAATGAAACGAGGAGCCTAAGCCCACCTCATTCCTGCCTCTGCCAAGGGCGTGAGAAAGGTCGAGCGAAGTGGGGGGGGGGGGCAAGGCCTGTTGCCGGGCTAGAAAACGTTTATCTTAAAGGTAACAAGTATTTACTCCTTGTCGTGGGTTTTACATGCGAACGAAAAACCCGGCAAACATCCCTTTTTCATTAAAAACATTTAAATGCAGTGCAGTTCATACAAAATGAAAAACATGAACAAGGGGATTACAAGTTTTAAATTTAACAAAGGCCCGAAGGCTTACAAGACTAAAAAGAGATAATATGCCCGCAATCCCTTTCTTATCCCTCTCCTCAGGAGGCAGGTCAAGGAGGCGAAAGGGCGAAAGGGGCGCCTAGGCGAGGCACGAACGGCAGAAGGCACCAGGAGAACATCCCAGTGGCCACCCCGACGGGAGGCTGGTGATGATGATGACGGGGGAAGATCTGGAAGACGAGGCGGCAGGACCGGCAGTACGCGACGAAGGCGTCGGTGCCCGCGTACTCCGAGTTGACGGCCCGCCGTCCGCCTTCTTCGCCTTCCCCGGGCTTCCTACGCCAGCCGCCCAAGGAGGCGACCCCAAGAGGCTCAAGGGGCCCGGTGCAGATGCTGCTGCTACCGATGCCGCCCTGAGACGGCAGGTCCGACACCTAGCCGGACCCGTCATCCGCCCGCCTGTTACTCCCGTCGCCGCTGTCGCTGTCCTCCCCATCACTCTCGCTCGAGGATGAGCTTCCATCGTCAGAATCTCCGTCAGAGGAGCTCTCCACGCAGCACTTCAGGCGAGTTCTAAACTATCCGAAGACCTTGACGCAGAGCAGGCCGTCCTCCATTAATTTGAAGTAGAGGACGAGCCCCACCGTCAGGCTGTGGATGCGAGCGAACGTTTTCCACCCACAATGGAGATACATGACTCGAGGAGCCGGGAAGTCGACGTCGACCCGCGTGCCCCCGTTCCCGCAGCCCCTCATGTGCAATCTAAGGTTCTGGGGCGGGGCACGCTCCATCACCCGAGCGAACAGGGTGGGGAGACGAAGACGATGACGCAGGGGCCGGCGGAGCCTGATGAAGAAATCGCAAGGCTGGTCTTCAATGTGGCCCGCCATCGGGAAGGGCATCACTGGCGGGGTTGAGGCTGGCGCACCACCCCGTCCTCCTCTTCCCCGAGCACTGCGGCCTCTGCCCCGGCCTCGCCCACGGCCTCGCCCCCTCCCCTTCCCCTCGCGGTCGGTTCCACCACCACGGGCTCAGGAGGAGGAGGGACGCGCTGTCGAGCGGTGACCCTCGCCGCAACCGTCGAGGGACCAGGATTCCCCTTCTCCATGGCGGGTGAGAGGAAGAAGCGGAAGCAAGAGGAGATAGGCGACAGAAGAGTGCGGGACGCCATCCCCCTTTCCCCCTCCTTATAAAGAAACAGGGTTAGGGGCTCGGCCGCCCTGCTCGGCCAATCAAGACGCGGGAGGCGCAGGGAACCAGGACCGACCCGCTGCCCCAACCAGCGACGGCCTGGTTTCCCGCCTCCACCGGTTGCCACCCCAAGCGTATGAAGGACGTGTGGCAGACGTGCAGGACCGAGGGGACAGGTGAGGCGACCTCTCCCCACCCCGTGATCGGTGAGAGTGGACGCCTTGAAGACCGCGCCCCGGCCTCATTCAGAAAATGAGCCGCGCCTCCGCGCCTCCCTCCCTTTACGGGGAAGGCGTGAGCCGCCTCTTTACTGTGATGTGACGCATGCGTGTGAAACCGCCCCACGCATGCCGCCCACGTCACACACGCCCCTCCATGCCGCACAGCGTGCGTGGGTCGTGGGAAGCACAACGCGCATGGGTCGTGGGAAGCACAGCGCGCGAAAAATCTTACCGCGGTAAAAACCGCCCCGCCTGCCCGCGCACCGTTTTGGGCCTGACCCAACAACGCGTTGCGCTTATGTGTGGCCCAGGCTCGAGGGCTCCTGTCGGTGTACAAAACTAGGGGCACATTTTTGTACCCCTTTACCTGTGCACGGGCAGTCAGAGCCGCGCCCGTGACCACACCAAGCAGAGCGAGGGAGGTGAGCCAAGGTAAGACCGAAGCCCAAGATGGCTAGAGCGATGCCAAGACCAAGGCCACAAAGAGCAAAGGGACGAAGCAGGTTCCCCCGGCAGGAGACCCTTGCCGGGGGTAGCCTCGGCAGCCCCGGCAAGACCCTTGCCGGGGCAGCTCGCCCCACACCAACGGAGTGAGCCACCCTTGAGCCCACAATCCCCAACGCCATCCGGGTGGAGCCAGGGCTCGGGAAGGCACCTCCAAGGTGGCATGCAGATCTTTGTGAAGACATATCCAATAATAAACGAGGATTAGAAGACGACGACCCCTGGCAAGACCCTTGCCGGGGACGACGGCGTGCCACGACAAGACCCTTGCCGGGCCACTCGGCAAGGCCCTCGCAAAGCACTCCAGCAGGGCCACCATCAGGCCCGCACCAGCCAAGTCTCCGCCGCCGTTCGCATGCAGCTGCCGACCCAACCAACTGGGCAGGCACCTGCGTGGCAACATGAAGCCCTTCATGGAGGCTCCACCACCACGCCACCAGCTGCCTGCCTACATGGCACCGCATGCATCGCTGGCTAGGGCGCGTGTCGAAGCTTGGAGGAGCGGCGACGGATGGGACGTGCCTCGCCCCCGTCCCCCAATAAAGTGAAGGGACACCTAAGCTTCGCATTAAATGCGCTTTGTCCAGTAATACCAGCGATAACCTTGCAACACTGTTGCCTTTCCACCTCCTGTGTGCCACTGTGGCAACCCCTTTTTCTATAAAAGGAGGCCCAAGGCGACGAGGGAAAGGATTCGGCTTTTTGGAGCTCGTTACACTCCATAGCTAGTTCAAGAACTCAGAATACATCCACCAAACTAGGAGTAGGGTTTTACGCATCCTCGCGGCCCGAACCTGGATAAACGAACCGCGTGCTCTCTGTTAGACCCGCTCTTCTCTCAACCCCGCGCCCCGCAACCGTAGTAGGGATTCTTGTGATCCCATAGGTGTCGTTTCCCATCGACAGTTTGGTCAGTCTGAAAAGCTAGGGTTTTGGCTGTGGTAGTAGTAGGGTCATCTCAGTGGGTCCGGAATGGATGTATTGGTGGGACTTAAATGATGAATTAGGGTTTTGGAAAGATGTGATTTGGGAAAGTGATTGAGGGTTTTTGGAGCAATATCACTGAGCACTTTGATCAACGCCCTCATCAACAATACCTCACCCCCTTTTAATAGTATTGACTTTCCTAAGGGACTCAATATTATCTTGGATCACTAAACAAAAAATGTAGAGTCTTGGAGTAGCCAAATTTGTTCTTCACATTTTGAGGGGGTTCCACATCTTCTTTTCCTTGCCACACCACCATTGGACTTATCTGAAATATTCTAGATAGAATTATTAGTCCAGTGATATGTATGTTGACATTGATTACCAAAACACCCAAGGGAGCAAATGTTCTTTCACTATATTTTACTTTTCAATATTTACTTTTATGCAAGAGTCAATAGTATTCATTCTTATTCCGGCCTAAATTATTCTCCACTTGGCAAGCATCATGTGGAAGGGAAAGATCCAGGCACATATCACTACTGCAGGATGATCCTAATGCGACACATGAATCAGAGACCCTTCGACCAAGCTATCTATAATGCATTAATTACAAACAGTGTTGTAATAAAACCATCACCAATAAGACAAATTGTGTGCGATGGCGGAGACATAAAGTACGATTCAGATTGGAGTTGTGTGTGCAATACGTGGCATACATTTGATCCATACGAAGTGTTTGCGATGAGCCACAGCAACAGAAATGGTCATCCATATCAAGGTATATATGTGCGATAGACATCATACAACTCACTCGAATGAACTGTTTGCGATGATCCAGAAGAACACAAATAATTTGACGTAACAAGATGTGTGTGATACCTGGCAAACAGGTCGGTAATCAGAATTGTGTGCGATAATTATAGACAACACATATGACTCTTTTTTGTGAATTGTGCGCTTGACAGGGCACATAATTTAAGAAACCAACTGTTGGCGATAATGTAAAAGATCTCTGTCGAATACGTATTGCTAACCATCTGCGATGAGATTGATAGGGGAAACAGAGATAATGAATTAATATGAGTGAACGACAACAGAGATATACAGTCTGGTTAATTTAGCCCTTCTTCTTATTGTTCTTGGATGGCCCCGCGACATCGTCTTGGCGAGGACGCTTCTTGCCATTGACCGTTAGCTTTTCGTCATCGCCGTTGTCGTCATTGTCGTTGATGTCCTCGTCGTCGTCCTCCCTATTCGACCATTCCTCCTCCTCCTCATCGTCTCTGTCGTCTTCTTCATCCTCCGATGGTTCCATGTCCGTACGATTGTCGTATGGCGACTTGGGTGGTGGTGTCCCTTCCATGATCCGGATAAAATCAAGGTCAGGGCTCGACGCTGGACTCATCGAAGACGAGCGGGATGATTCCTAGGTTGACCTATAATCGGGCGCCAGACTGCTGGCGGAATTGTTGTCCCTGTTGTTGCTCGACATGGCTGCAGTACGTATACAAACCATGATAAATCGAGATTGCAGAGTGTGTGTAAGTGTGTAACATGGCCTGCCAGGACGATGAAGATGGTGGAGACTAAAACATGGTATGAAGAAAAGAGAAATGTCAATTGATGTGGAGGATTGACGGATTATTGTCAGGACCCCGATCCTAAGTCACACCGATCTAGCATGTAACACATCATATCACCTTGCGGCCTCACTTACGGTATTCCCTAGGGTGCCACCTTACCTGGCCCGGGACCGTTTGCGCCTTTTGGCTCACGTACAAGATAGTGTCACTAGCATCCATATGACAAAGAACCCGGGCCGACATGACTAGTCGTAAACCCAAAGTGGCACTAACTTACAGTGACAGGCATGCATGACCCATCAACGAACGTGTCAATCATCAATGAGTGAATCCAGGCTGTAGCAGCTGGGCTAATAGGACTCCGGAGAATTTGGGCTGTAGTAGGCTAACAGGACTCCGGTAGACACCGTGTGACATTTCCCCAAAGGGACAGACACATGAATGAAGAAGGACACATGCCGGCCAACCTAAGTGTTCCAGAGCAGTAGCAAGCTACCATGGCTCACTGGAAGCACTAGGAGACATTTCCCGGTAAGAGAGGCTACCAAGGATAAACAACTAGGTTGTCGGATCCCACACATACCAAGCATTTCAAATCATACACACAATATGCTCGATATGTGCAAATACAACATGGCATCACAACAAAACTCTACAACTCAAGTATTTATTCATTATGCTCTGAGGAGCCAAGTATTACAAACATGGGTCTCATGACCCAACATACAGAGCATACAAGCAACAAGCGGAGACATAAACATGTCTCGAAGTACGCATAACTACAAATGAAAAAGGCTGAGAAGCCTGACTATCTGCAAGACCCTCCCAAGGGTACAAGATCCTAGCTGAGGTAACAAGCTAAACGTCGAAGTCCACGCGGAACTACAAGTGAGACTGAAGTCTCTCTACAAAAACATAAATTAAGCAAACATGAGTACAAATGTACCCAGGAAGACTTACATCAGAACTAGCTACATATGCATCAGTATCAATAAAGGGGTGGTGGAGTTTGACTGCAGCAAGCCAGCTTTGACTCGGTGGCTATCCTGAACTACGACTGCAAGTAACTCTTTTGAGGTGGCGCACACGATTCCACATATTCACCAAATCAATACACCAATATGGATCCGCTCCCGTCTCCCTACGAGAACGCCATCCATAGCACTCACGCTTATCTTGCGCATTTTAGAGTATCCACTTTCACTTGTCTATGAACTGTATAGGCAACCCAGAGGTCCTTTACCACGGACATGGATATCCGAATAGATCATTTATAACCCTGCAAGGGTCTACTTCTTCACACACGCTCTCACCAATTATCACCGTTTACACGACATGTACTCGGCAACCTTCAAGCGGAAGCCCAGCGAGGGTGTCGGCCACGACCTGACTAACCACACAAGTCCCTAGTCCAGGTTTATCTCCTATTCAGGTTCCATCCGCAGGGAGTCTAGCCGAGGTTTCCACATACGACCCCGAATGATGTGTGCAGGGTTCCCGAGGCACCAAACGGGCGTCCCGGTACACCGTGCCACGTGCCTACTGTTAGGAACATGCATAACAGGTAGGCCCATGAAGGGTCAAAGATCATAAAGCACGGGGTCCACATATCAGATTGGCCCAGAGCATCGCTGTCAGGACCCTGATCCTAAGTCACACCGATCTAGCATGTAACACATCATATCACTTTGCGGCCTCACGCACGGTATTCCCAAGGGTACAAGATTGTAGCTGAGGGAACAAGCTAAACGTTGAAGTCCACACGGATCTACTAGTGAGACTGAAGTCTCTCTGCAAAAACATAAATTAAGCAAACATGAGTACAAATGTACCCAACAAGACTTACATCAGAACTACCTACATATGCATCAATATCAACAAAGGGGTGGTGGAGTTTAACAGCAGCAAGCCAGCTTTGACTCAGCGGCTATCATGAACTACGACTACAAGTAACTCTTTTGAGGTGGCGCACACGAGTCCACATATTCACCAAATCAATACACCACTATGGATTTGCTCCCGTCTCCCTACGAGAACGCCATCCATAGCAGAGACGCTTATCTTGTGCATTTTAGAGTATCCACTTCAAGTTATCTATGAACTTTATAGGCAACCCAGAGGTCCTTTACCGCGGACGCGGCTATTCGAATAGATGATGTTAACCCTGCAGGGGTGTACTTCTTCACACACGCTCACGCCACTTACCGCCGTGTACACGTCATGTATCTTGGCAACCTTCAAGCGGAAGCCTGGCGAGGGTGTCGGCCACGACCTGACTAACCACACAAGTCCCTAGTCCAGGTTTATCGCCTATTCAGGTTGCATCCGTAGGGAGTCCGGCCAAGGTTTCCACATGCGGCCCCGCGAACGATGTGTGCAGGGTTCCCGAGGCACCAAACGGGTGTCCCGGTACGCCGTGCCATGTGCCTACCGCATCACAGCCCACCCCTTGGGTCAGTGCTGCGCCCGGCCACTAGGATACTACAAACACCAGAAACTACTTGCAACTCCCGGAGAGAGGACCTAGGCGGTTAATATGTCGAGAGGGTCCATTGGTTTCGGGCCCAACACGTGGTAGTAGTTGTTCATGGATAAAAAACACAGAACTCAGTTCCTGAGGACGGTTTCAATGAGACAACCCACCATGTACTCCTACATGGCCTCTCACCGCTACCTTTACCAAATCGTGTTCACACACTTAGCTCACACATAGTAGGACATGTTCATCACCATTCCAATTCATCCCCGATGAATCAGACCTGACTCAACTCTAAGCAGTAGGAGGCATGACTAACAAGCATGAATGGGTAGGCACATCAGGGCTCAAAAAACTCCTACTCATGCTAGTGGGTTTCATCTATTTACTATGGCAATATAGGTCATGCATAGGAAAAGGGGTTTGAACTACCGCAACATGTAACAGATGAATCGTTGTTGTCCTAATGCAATAAAAAAGAGCAGGAGCGAGAGAGTGGGATTGTATCGAAATGGACAAGGGGGTTTTGCTTGCCTGGCACTTCTGAAGATAGTATAGCTCTTCACCGGTGTCATCGAACTCATCGTCGGAACACGTCTATCGAGAGGGGAGAAATACCGGCAAACAAGGAAGAACACCATCAATGCAATGCAAAATATGATGCATGATCATGACATGGCAATATGATATGATTTGAGCTAATGCAACTAGCAGCGATTTAAATGAAGTTGGTTTGAACCGGTGGTTCAAATTCAAACTCCACATAAGACATTTAAAATTCCATAACTTCAAATTATCATAAACAGTGGTTGTAAGTTGTTCGAACATGCATGACAATGCCATAAACATATTCTTTGGATTTTTCTGATAATTTTCATGTATAAATTATTTCATTTGGAGTTACGAATTATTTTCTATGATTTTTCAAGGTTTAGGTTATTTTTTGAAAATAAATAAATCATTTAGATTTATTTAAAATCCAGAAAACATTACTGCGTCAGCAATACGTCACTGTGACATCAGCTGTCAACTAGGCGGCCAGGGTCAAACCTGACACGTGGGACCCATCAGTCAGTGACTCAGGGGTTAATTAAGGTTAAGAATAATCTTAACGAAAACTAATAATGGCCTGGGGCCCATTGGTCAGTGGTCCAGGGTGATTAGTTGGGTCATTAGCAGCTAATGGTGGCGCCACATCAGCTGCGCCGGCGGTTAGACGACGGCGATGATACGTCTCCAACGTATCTAAATTTTTTGATTGTTCCATGCTATTATATTATCCATCTAGGATGTTTTATATGCATTTACATGCTATTTTATATGATTTTTGGGACTAACCTATTAACCCAGAGCTGAGTGCCAGTTTCTGTTTTTTCATTTTTTTTGAGTATCGCAGAAAAGGAAAACCAAACGGAGTCCAATTACCCTGAAATTTCACGGAGATCATTTTTGGAACAGAAGAAGCCCACGGAGTATCGGAGATGGGCCAGAAGTGTCCCAAGGCACCCACGAGGGTGGGGGGCGCACCCTACCCCCCTGGGCGTGCCCCCTACCTCGTGGCCGCCTCGGAGACCCCCCTGACTCGTTCCCGACGCCAAAACCTCTTATACATACAGAAACCCCCAGAACATAACGTAGATCAGGAGTTCCGCTACCGCAAGCCTCTGTAGCCACCAAAAACCTATTGGGACCCTATTCCGGCACCCTGCCAGAGGGGGGATCCCTCACCGGTGGCCATCTTCATCATCCCGACGCTCTCCATGACGAGGAGGGAGTAGTTTACCCTCGGGGCTGAGGGTATGTACCAGTAGCTATGTGTTTGATCTCTCTCCCTCTCTCGTGTTCTTGATTCGGCACAATCTTGATGTATCGCGAGCTTTGTTATTATAGTTACATCTTATGATGGTTCTCCCCCTCTACTCTCTTTTAATGGATTGAGTTTTCCCTTCGAAGTTATCTTATCAGATTGAGTCTTCAAGGATTTGAGAACACTTGATGTATGTCTTACATGTGCTTATTTGTGGTGACAATGAGATATTCACGTGATCTACTTGATGTATGTTTTAGTGATCAACTTGCGGGTTCAGTGACCTTGTGAACTTATGCATAGGGGTTAGCACACGTTTTCGTCTTGACTCTCCGGTAGAAACTTTGGGGCACTCTTTGTAAGTTCTTTGTGTTGGTTGAATAGATGAATCTGAGATTGTGCGATGCATATCGTATAATCATACCCACGGATACTTGAGGTGACATTGGAGTATCTAGGTGACATTAGGGTTTTGGCTGATTTGTGTCTTAAGGTGTTATTCTAGTACAAACTCTGTGATAGATTGAACGAAAAGAATAGCTCCGTGTCATTTTACTACGGACTCTTGAATCAGAAAGGATAACTTTGAGGTGGTTTCATACCGTACAATAATCTCTTCGTTTATTCTCTGCTATTAGTGACTTTGGAGTGACTCTTTGTTGCATGTTGAGGGACAATTATATGATCCAATTATGTTATTATTGTTGAGAGAACTTGCATTAGTGAAAGTATGAACCTCAGGCCTTGATTCAGCGCATTGCAATACCGTTTGTGCTCACTTTTATCTTTAGCTACCTTGCTGTTTTTATATTTTCAGATTACAAAAACCTATATCTACCATCCATATTGCACTTGTATCACCATCTCTTCGCCGAACTTGTGCACCTATACAATTTACCATTGTATTGGGTGCGTTGGGGACACAAGAGACTCTTTGTTATTTGGTTGCAGGGTTGTTTGAGAGAGACCATCTTCATCCTATGCCTCCCACGGATTGATAAACCTTAAGTCATACACTTGAGGGAAATTTGCTATTGTCCTACAAACCTCTGCACTTGGAGGCCCAACAACGTCTAAAAGAAGAAGGTTGCATAATAGACATCAGGTGACGAACCAGAGCGGTGGTGGCTCGCCGGAGTTGCTCTTGGGGCTGCCACTTGCTGTGATGAGGGCATCAGAAAGGAGCCCTTGCTCGCTCGCATCTAGGGAAGCACACGGCTGGGCGTGGGGTGGCCTGGTTCACCATCGGCAAGCTCATTCGCGGTGGCCGGAGCACGGGGATGAGGCAGGCGAGGCTGCAAGCCACGGGGCCGCCGAATGAAGTGCTCTACGGGCTCCTGGGAACTCAAGGAGTTTGACTACGCACCCAGATGAGACTGAAACGAGCCATGGCCGCATCAGCGACATTGCCGGTGGCAAGGAGCTTACGGGTGTGACGGGGAGTTAAGGTAGGGGTTGAGCGTGAGGAGGGGAACAGGGGGGAAATGGAGAGAGGCTCACGGCGAGGAGGATGGTGTAGACGGCGGGGCCGGGGACGCGTTGGTTGCCGCGAATCAATGATGAGGTAGCCGGAGGTCGAAGGTTGAGGATGAGCTCGGGGACGACGCTACAGGGCTCCTGCGGTCGAATGGGTTGGTGCAGACGATGCAGAAGGCGATGGCGATTCCTCTGGACGCGTCGGCAAGGCGAGGGGGAGGCAGTGGCTACGACAACAGCGAGCGCCGGCGACGGCTATGCTCGGACGGCGCTCGGCTGCGAGAGAGAGGGGGCTAGAGGAGGGGACGAGGATGAGTGACGAGCAAGAGGGACCCGGGTGGCGCGTGGCCGCTCCTAGAGCCTCTCCTTCGTCGACAGAAGCAGGAGGTGGCCTCGCGCGTGGACGCGCGCGGCGAGCACGCGCCCCTCATCCTCCTGGCGGGAGGTTGCGGATGACTAGCTGCTGCGGGTGGGCTGGACCGCCAGGTGGCTGGACTGCCAGGTGGGGTGCGCAGGAGGTAAGCCCGGGTAAGTTTCCTTTCTCTCTCTCTTTTCTTTTTGTTTCAGTTTTTCTATTTATTTGCTCTGTTTTTATTTAGTGAAAAATACTAAATCACTTCATAAAATCCTGGAAATATTTGTGGGCACTTTTAGAATTATTTCCAACAACCCTCAAATGATATCAAGATTATTTGGACATTTAAAATATTTTATAGAATTTAAATGTCCAAATTCAAATATTTATGATTTAGTTCAAAAATCTAGAGTGTCCTAGAGAAGTGTGCACCATTTTTGGCAGAGGTTCTAGACCAATTCAAATAATGAACATTTATGAAGGGCATTTTGGGTTCATTGAAAAGATTTAATTTTGACCCTAGTTGAATTTCATTTGCTACTAGGGTTTAATAGTCCCCATTTCAAATTCATTTGAATTTTAAACATGATGACATGATGATCAAGCAAAGACAACACGGGCTGACCTATGGTTGTGACAACTCACCCCCACTAAACAAGAATCTCGTCCCGAGATTCAAGACGTGAGGTAAGACGAGAGAGGGGACACAAGGCTAACACAATCTTCATGATCCAAACTGCATCTCTCGAGGACATTGAATCATCACACCATATTGATCTTGACGTCTTTTCTTTGAGAACTCCATCCAACACGATTATGATAGAAAGAAACTCTATAGGAATCGATCTCCTCGAAGATCGAGCACTCAGGATCAACTCATGGAGTGAGACGTTGAAACATCTCTTGAGTTGAGACACAAACAACACATCGAGAGCAATGGCAAGAGGTATATGACAACGGTTCGACTGGGTAGGCAAAAATGCTGTGCTTAAGATGATGGTGCATGGTTTCAAGATAGCAATGTAATAATTGCCATGGTTCCATAACGGGGCACCTTAGAGTAGGTGGCTCGTTGAATTATTCCCTTAAGTGGCAAAAAGAATTACTTTTGATATTTAGATGTCGGTGTACAAAAGTAGGGGCACACCTTTGTACCCATTTACTTGTGCACGGGCAGTCAGAGCCGCGTGCCATGACCACACCAAGAAGGACAAAGAAGGGGAGCCGGAGAGAAGCCGAAGCACAAGATGGCCAAGGAAACGCCAAGACCAGAAACACCGAAAAGCAAGTGGGCGAGGTGGACTTCCCCGGCAAGGCCCTTGCCGGGGCGGCCTCCGCGGCCCAGGCAAGAGCCTTGCCGGGGCAACTTGCCCGACGCCAGCAGAGTGAGCCACCCTTGAGCCCACGGGTTCCAACCCAACAAACTACATTGGAACTAGGGCTCAGGAGGCACCTCCATGGTGGCATGCAGATCTTTGTCAAGATCATAAACATATGAGATCAGATGAGAACCAGAAGACGGCGACCCTCGGCGGGATCCTTGCCGACGAGATCCATAAGACCCCCGGCAAGCGCCTTGCCGGGGACGACTGCGACGCCACGGCAAGACCTCGGCAAGGCCCTTGCCGAGGGCGTCAGCGGGGCCACAGCCAGGCCCACATCGACCAAGACTCCACCGCCGTCCCCAAGCAGCTGCTAGCTCAACCAGCTGGGCAAGCACCTGCGTGGCGACGGGTGGCCTCTACGCCAACTCAGCAAGCACCTACGTGGTGGCATGCAGATCTTCGTGAAGACCCTACCACCGCGCCACCTCAGCTGCCTGCCGGCCTACATGGCTCCGCATGCACCACTGGCCTAGGCGCGTGTCGAAGCAAGGCGAGGCGGCAACGGATGGGACGAGCCTTGTTCCCGTCCCCGATAAAGCTAAGGGACACCTAAGCTACGCATTAAATGCGTCTTGTCCTGTAACACGAGCGATAAGCTTGCAATACTGTAGGCCTTTCCACCTCCTGTGTGCCACTGTGGCAGCCCCTTTCGACTATAAAAGGAGGCCCTTGGCATACTGGAGGGGGATTCGGCTCTTTTGAACTACACGGCCACCATAGTTAGTTCGAGAGCTCAAGAACTCTCTCAAATACACACCAAAGCAGGACTAGGGTATTACGCATCCTGGTGGCCCGAACCTGGGGATCCTTGTGTTGACTGCTAATCCTGCTCTTCTTACAACCCCGCGCCTCGGCAACCGTAGTAGGGATTCTTGTGATCCCATAGGTGTCGTTTCCCACCGATATCTTTGGCACGCCAGGTAGGGGGTGCAATTGTGAGAATCTGGTCTAGTAGTTAGCCTAGCAGTTCTTCATTGCCATGGCTCCCAAGAAGAAGACGATCACGTCGACCGGCTCGTCGGGAGCCGAATGGCCCGTGCCGATCGCGGACGGGCAAGAAGTCGGGTCGCGACAGACCCGGGCTGCAGTCCGCGAAAGCACCAAAGATCGCTCTGGCGGTCGAGCTGGCGAAGCGGCATCGTTTCAGGCACCAGCGATCGGCCGCACACCGCCAAATCCAAAGACGGGGCTGGGCCCCCCGCAGGCGGCGCGGGGCCCTCCAGGAGTGTCGTTGTGCCACCCACGGGCAGTGCAGCAACCTCCAAGACGCCCACGCTGACACCCACCGCGCGCTCTTACCAGGGTGCGCGCGACGAGCAGCGCCACCACACTGGAGACCCCGGACACCGCCGTGGGAAGAGCCCTGTGCATCATCCGCGGGACGAAGGAGTCCAGCATGTTCGCCGAAGTGCTAGCGAAAATGGCACGCAGCCGCTGGGCGATGGTAGAGCTCCTTCTAAAGTAGTTAGAAGTCGAAGCGCGCCACGGTCCACGCAGCTGTCACCACCACCCACGCCAGCACAAGCTTTGGCACGCGCGCAGCTGCTCCTCGACTTCCCTCCTGCTGCGGAGAAGCTCGACGAGTGGAGAGCCACCATCCGGAGCCTCGTCGCTGTCGCCAATAAAGATGATCCGCGATCGGCGGGGCCTTCAGGCCGATGCTCCGTCGAACCGCCGCATGCCAGCGGTGGAGGGGCCGGGGGTGCTGCGGCCACGGTGCACTCTCCTCCTCCACGCCAGCCACCGCGGGTGTAGGTCCGTCGCGATGATGCTTGTGATAATATTTCCATAGCGTCGTCCGACCCACGGACCCTCCGCGACCAACGCCAAGTTCTTTGAGAACGAGCTCACGAAGATGCTCGAACCACTATCGAGCGCCGGCATGATACACGCCACCAGTCGGGCAAGCGGGCGGGACCCGCTATGGACCACCCAGCACCGGGGGGCTCCGACGGCCTACCTTACGAGGTGGGCTGCCCAGCCTTTACCCGTGAGCTGCGGCAGTTCCAGTGGCCATCCCACCGCATGTTCAAACTCGACGTCAGCGAGAAGTATACTGGCAAGACCCATCCAACAGAGTTCCTCAGCATCTACACCATCGCGATGCAGGCTGCCAGAGCTCGCGACGACAAGGTGCTTGCCAATTACTTCCCGTTGGCACTGAAGCCCAATATCATGTCTTGGTTGATGCACTTGCCGGCCGATTCCATTTCTTCTTGGTCGGATATGTGCCATGAGTTCGTTGGCGCCTTC
Source organism: Aegilops bicornis (assembly GCA_021605145.1). NCBI lineage: Eukaryota > Viridiplantae > Streptophyta > Magnoliopsida > Poales > Poaceae > Aegilops > Aegilops bicornis. Next base: position 223,758,732 of record CM038671.1, on the reverse strand, counting down.
ACTGGAGGCCACCAAGCTCATGGCTAAGCCAGTGATCTGCATATCATTCCCCAGAAGGAAGGGGAAACCCTGCGCAAGTACATCCAGAGGTTCAGCCAGGTGCAGTACAACATCCCCGATGTTCATCCCGCCACAGTGATCAGCGCGTTCCATCAGAACGTGTGCAACCACAAGATGCGCGAAGAGCTGGCGATGACCAAGGTTAAGGATGTGGCTGAACTCTATGTTCTGGCCGATAGGTGCGCCCGGGCTGAAGAGGGAAGGAAGTACCCCGGCGAGGATGCCGGCACGGAAACTGACTCTACTGATGAAGACACCGCCGCCCCGACGAAGAAGGGCCGACGTCGCAACAGAAAACGCAAGGGCAAGGCCGTGCTTGCTGTCGAGGGATCCGACAACACCGGAGCCGCCAAGAAGGCCAAGGCAGACGACCCCAGCAAAGAAATCACCGGGTGCGCCGCTTGTCGGGCCTTGGCGGCTGCCGACAAGCCAGGGGGCTTCGACAAGTAGTACTGCAAGATCCACCGCACCAAGGGCCACAACCTCCAGAACTGCCGGCAAGTCGAGATGCTTGCTGAGAAGCAAAAGGCCAAGTATGAGAGGCGGGACAAGGAGAAGGGTCAGGACGGTGCCGAGGGATCCAGCAAGAAGCGTGGCGGCCAAGGAGGCCACCGCGGCAAGGACAACCAGCAAGAGAGGCCCGCCCAGGGCCATGACAAGAAGCAAGAATACGATGATCATGACGAGGACGACGAGTCCGGTGAGCAGGAGTTCCAGAAGGCTACGGAGGCCATGTGCGTTGATGGTGGCGCCTCGCTGCATACTTCTCACCGCTAGCTCAAGCAGTGGGCGCGTGAGATTACAGCAGTGGACCCGTCGTTCGACGCTCAGAAGCCGCTGAAGTGGTCCAGCACGCCCCTCATCTTTGACGTCGAGGACCACCCTGACCGCACAACCGTGGTCGGGTGTTTGCCGTTGTTGGTCTCGCCAACGATACGCAACCTCAAGGTGAACAAGATGTTGGTTGACGGCGGGGCCGGTCTGAACTTGATCTCGCCCGTCGTGATCGAAAGGCTGCAAATTCCTGATGGAGACCTCGAGGAAACGGGCACGTTTCAAGGGGTCAATCCGGGGAGGACCAGCCGAAGGGGAAGGTCACATTGCCCGTGACGTTTGGAGGAGAGTTGAACTATAGGATGGAGAGGATCGTCTTCGATGTGGTAGAGATCCCCTTGCCCCACAACGGGATCCTCGGCCGCCCGGCACTAGCCAAGTTCATGGCGGCGCCGCACTACGCCTACAACATGCTGAAGATGCCCGGGCCGTTGACAATCTTCTCCGTCCCCTCCGACAAGAAGGACGTGTTGATTGCACCGACCAACTCTACCGGGAAGCAGTTGCAGCACCTGCCGCCAAGGCACTTGCTCCTGCCGCTGAAGCCCCGGGACGGAAGAAGAAGCCCGGCAAGACCTCTCGCACCCACTCCGGCAAGCGCACCTCTTCGGAGTGTTGTGCTACCGTTGAGGACGTGCCAGAGAGCTCCACCGGCAAGAGCAAGAAATCCAGAGCTGAGCCACCGCAGACCAAGAAGGTGCCCGTTAGGGAGGATGGCATGGGGGGGCTTTCACCATAAGATCCACCCTCGACAGCAAATAGGAAGGCGCGCTCGTCACCTTCCTGCGGGCGAATGTCGACGTGTTTGCATGGAAAGCATCCGACATCCCCGGTGTTCCCAGGGAGGTGATTGAGCACCACCTAGTTGGCTGTCCTCATGCGCGGCCCGTCAAGCAGAAGGTCAGGAAGCCGGCTCTGGAAAGGCAGGAGTTCATCACAGAGGAGATCAGGAAGTTGGAAGCGATAGGTTTTCTGAGAGGAGTGCTCCATCCGACGTGGCTGGCCAATCTGGTGGTGGTGCGCAAGGCAAATGGGAAGTGGAGGCTGTGTATTGACTACACGGATATCAATAGGCCTTGTCCCAAGGACCCCTTCCCATTGCCGCGCATCGACCAGATTGTTGACTCCACGGTCGGGTGTGATCTGTTGTCATTCCTCGACCCCTACTCGGTCTACCACCAGATCTTCATGACAAGAGAAGATGAAGAGAAGACAACATTCATCACCCCATGTGGTACGTGTTGATTTTTACGAATACCTTTCGGGTTGAAGAGTGCTGGCTCGATGTTTGCAAGAGCGGTCCAAATTGGTTTTGAACCCTAGCTCCATAGAAATATGGAGGCATACATGGATGACATAGTGGTCAAAACCAAGGACAGGGCAACTCTTGTACAAGACCTGGAAGAGATGTTTGCCAACCTGCGCAAGATCAACCTCAAGCTGAACCCTGAGAAGTGTGTCTTCGGCATCCCGTCCGGCAAGCCTCTCAGGTTCTTTGTGTCGCGGCGCGGGATTGAGGCAAACCTGCATAAGATCAAGGCTATTGAACAGATTGAGGCGCCCAAAGCGGATCAAGGATGTCGCGTCGGCTCCGGGCGGCATTGCCGCCATGAGCCGATTCATCTCCAAGTCCGCCGAGCGCTTCTCCCTTTTTCAAAATCTTGAAGAAGGCAGGCCCAATGGAGTGGACCCCAGAAGCCGAGGCGGCGTTGCAGGATCTGAAGAAATACCATTCCTCCACGCCAGTACTGGTTGCGCCTAAACCACAAGAGCCGTTGCTGCTGTATCTAGCGGCAACTAATCAGGTGGTCGGCGCCGCACTGGTGGCGCAGAGGGAGGTCGATGAGGAGCCAGTGGCGACGGTAGAACCGGTGGATGGCAAGCCAGAGATTCCCCCAGCAGGGCCTGATGCCGGCAAGGCAAGGCCCCCGGTAGAGTCCGACGCCATTAGGGCAGTGCCCGCGCAGTCAAGTGAAATGGTGTAGAAGAAGAAGATGATGCAGCACCCAGTTTACTCAGCTCCCTCTTGCAGGGGGCTAGGTCGAGGTACTCCGTTGTGCAGAAATTGCTCTTCGGCCTCCTTATGGCCTCGAGGAAGCTGCATCATTACTTCGAAGCCCACGAGATCACCTTCGTCACCCGCCTCCCGTTGCAACGGATACTGCACAACCCAGACGCAACCGGAAGGATTGTGGAGTGGGCCTTGGAGTTGTCAAGCTATGGGTTGAAGTTTGAAAGTAATTCAACCATCCAGAGCAGAGTCCTGGCGGAGTTCATTGCAGAATTGACCTCAACGCCTGACGAAGAGATCCAGGAGACTGCTCTCCCTGGCAAGGAAGCAAGCCGCGACTGGATCATGTACTTTGATGGGGCTTTCTCGCTGCAAGGCACCGGTGCCGGTGTGCTTCTTGTCGCACCCACCGAAGAGCACCTCAAGTATGTGATCCAGATGCACTTTCCCAGGGAGATGTCCACAAACAACACTGCTGAATATGAGGGGCTGCTTGCCAGTCTCAGGATCGCGGCAGACCTCGGGGTGAAAAAGCTCATCGTCAGGGGTGATTCACAGCTTGTCGTCAGACAAGTTAACAAGGATTATCAGAGTCCGTTGATGGATGCCTACGTAGATGAGGTGAGGAAACTAGATGAGCGCTTAGACGGTATACAAGCAGAGCACGTTCCCTGAGCGGAGAACGACATCGCTGACTACCTGTCAAAGCGCGCTGCATTCAAGCTACCTGTGGAACCAGGTACCTTTTTGCTTTGGTTAACTCAACCATCTGTCGAGCCATCAACAGAACAGAACAAGTGGAGGAAGTCAGGCCCCGGCAAGTACTTTCCCGCCAAGCCCCCAGGGGCTGCCGGCAAGGGTGTTGTCACGGATCCTGAGCCTGCCGAGGGATGGCTGGCTCCGGCAGGACGCCAAGCCCTGGCCGTAGAGACGACTGCCCCCATGGCGGAAGAGATGCCTTTGGTCCTTGCCGTCGAGCCCTAGGCTCCAGCATGGGCACAACATACCGTCCATTTCCTCCAGACAGGGGAACTTCCTGAGGAGCAGGAAGAAGCGGAAAAAGTAGCGCGTCGGTCTGCCTTGTACTTGTTCGTCGATGAAGTCCTGTACAGAAGAAGACCGAACGGTGTGAAATTGAAGTGCATCCCCCGGGAGGAAGGACTGGAGCTGTTTGCAGAGATACATGGAGGAACATGTGGCTCCCACATAGGTTCAAGGGCCCTTGCCGGCAAGGCATTCCGGCAAGGATTCTTCTGGCCCACCACCCTTCAGGATGCAACGGCACTAGTAACCAAGTGTGAAGCGTGTCAGTTCCATTCAAAGAAGCTTCATCAACCAGCTCAAGCCCTTCAAACAATCCTCTCTCTCTGGCCATTTTCGTCCGGGGCTCGACATCTTGGGCCCCTTCCCTGTCTTTGTCGGGGGCTTTGAGTACTTGTACCTTGCAATCGACAAGTTCACAAAGTGGCCGGAGGTGGAACCGGTGAGGAAGGTGACAGCACAGTCAGCCATCAAGTTCTTCAAGGGACTAGTTTGCCGTTTTGGTGTGCCAAACAGAGTCATCACCAACAATGACACGCAGTTCACAAGCCACACCTTCATGCAATACATTCAAGATATCGGTAGCAAGGTCTGTTTTGCTTCCGTGGCGCACCCCGGAGCAACGGCCAAGCGGAGAGGGAAAATGCTGAAGTGTTGCGAGGCCTGAGAACGAAGACTTTTGACAAGCTACACAAGAGCGAAAGGCGCTGGATTGATGAGTTGCCGGCGGTTCTTTGGTCGATCAGGACGACGCCAAATCGAGCCACCGGCCAGACACCCTTTGCCCTAGTATATGGGGCAGAAGCAGTTCTCCCCACGGAACTCCTATACGGGTCACCTCGAGTGCTCGCTTATGATGAGCTTGAGCAAGAGCAGTTGCGGCAAGATGACACAGTGCTCCTTGAGGAAGATCGTCTTGGGCGGTGAGAGCAAAGACGCTACCAAAGAAGCCTTGCGCCGCTACCATAGCCGCAAGGTCCATGCCCGAAACTTTGAGGAAGGCGACCTTGTTCTTCGGCGCGTTTAGTCGGCCAAGAATTCCAACAAGTTGACGCCGAAGTGGGAAGGCCCTTATCGGGTAATACAAGTCACCAGGCCCAGCGCAGTCCGCCTGGAGACCGAAGATGTTGTCCCAGTGGGCAACTCCTGGAACATCGAGCATCTTCGCAAGTTTTACCCATAAGGCGCGGCTTGTCGGGCCTCCCGGCAAGCCACCTTTTGTACAAGATTTGCCGGCAAGGCATGTAACCCTCAGACAAAGCCGGTAGCGCAGACCGAGCATAAATAAGCGGTTACCGGGCGCCCTAATTTATAGCATGCATGCTAGGTTAAGTCTCTTCCTCGGTTAGGGTTGATAGTGCTTAGCGGAGACTAACCCCTAGCCTAGAGGTTGAGTGTGCGTCTTTTTGTCCTCTTTGGTTCGCAGGGCACGTGGACATATCTCCTGAGCCGCTTGGGAGGAAGAGGATGGACCGGTGCTCCGGCCCCGGCAAGCCAGACCGCCGGGGGATAAAGACACAAGGATTCAACCACGGCAAGCCAAGGTTGCCGGGGGCTACGGATTCAGATAAGTCTTTTATCCCCTGTTATGCACTTCCGTATAGAACTGGGACATATGAAACCTCGTTTATATTCTTAAAACCACAATGCTCCCCTTTTCCCGTACCCAAGAACTATCCCCTGGGTCGAAACTTGGTCGTAGTCGCGGTGGCAAGAGAAATGGACGAGGGGCCTAACCCTGCTTCGCCCCTGCCTCCGCCAAGAGCGTGAGAATGGTCGACCAAGGCGGGGGGATGGCAAGGCCTGTTGCCGGGTAACAATGTTTATCTTAAAAGTAACAAGGATTCGTCCTTGGCATGGGCCTCGCTCACGCACAAAGAACCCGACAAACACCCTTTTTCATTAAAAACGTCCCATACAGGTACAGTTCAAACGGAATAAAAAAACATGAGCAAGGGGATTACAAGTATTAAAATTAACAAGTGCCCGCAGGCTTACAAACTAAAAAGAGATAAGGTGCCCGTAATCCCTTTCTTGTCCCTCTCCTCAGGAGGTGAAACAAGACAGCAGGAGGGCGAAAGGAGCGCCTAGGCGAGGTACGAGAAGCAGAAGGCGCCAAGAGAACATCCCGGTGGCCATCCTGGAGAGAGGTTGGTGATGATGATGACAGGAGAAGAGCTAGAAGACGAGGTGGCACGAGCGGCAATACGCGACGAAGGCGTCGGTGCCCGCGTACTCCGACTTGAAGGCCCGCCACCCGCCTTCTTCGCCTTCTCTGGGCCTCCTATGCCAGCCACCCTAGGAGGTGATCTCGAGAAGTCCAGGGGGCCCGGTGCAGATGCTGCTGCTACCGACATCGCCTCGGGACGGCGGGTCCGATACCTAGTTGGACCCGTCATCCTCCCGCCTATTACCCTCGTCGTCGCTGTTGCTATCCTCCTTGTCGCTCTCGCTCGAGGAGGAATCTTCATCGTCGGAGGAGCTCTCCATGCAGCACTTCAGGCGAGTTCCTAGATCTCCGAAGACCTTGACAGAGAGCAGGCTGCCCTCCATTAACTTGAAGTAGAGGACGAGCCCCACCGCCAGGCTGTGGATGCAAGCAAATGTCTTCCATCCACGACGGAGATACATAACATGCAGAGCGGGGAATTCGACGTCGACCCGCGTACTGCCGGTCCCGCAGCCCCTCATGTGCAATCTGAGGGTCTGGGGCGGATCATGCTCCATCTCCATAGAAAAGGGGGTGGGGAGACGGAGACGATGATGCGGTGGCCGGCGCAGCCTGATGAAGAACTCGTGGGGCTGGTCCCCGACGTGACCCTCCATCGCGGGAGGCACCGCTGGCGGAGGCACAGCCACCGCGCCACCTCGTCCCCCTCTCCCCTGACCGCCGCGGCGTCCTCGGCCACGCCCCTCCCCCTTCCTCTCATGGCTGGTTCGCCGCCACGGGTTCGTGGGAAGGAGGGACGCGCTGACGAGCAGCAACCCTCGACGCCACCGTCAAAGGCCCATCGCCTCCTCTCGCCATGGAAGGTGGAAGAAAGAAGCAAAGATGAAGGAGGATGGATACTGAAGGATGTGGGATGGCGCCCTCCCTCCTCCTCTTTATAAAGGGGCGGGGTCAAGACTCGGCCGCCCCACTCAGCCAATCCAGCCGGCGGAGGCGCGGGGAATTAGGACCGACCCGCTGCCCCAATCAGCGACGGCCCGGTTTCCCGCCTCCGTAGCTCGCCACTTGCATGAAGGACGCGTGGCGAGCGAGCAGGGTCGAAAGGACGGGTGAGGCGACCGCTCCACGCCCCGTGATCAGGGGGCGTGGGCGCCTTGAAGACTGCGACCGGAGTCCATCCAGTAAATGAGCCGCGCCTCCACGCCTCCCTCTTTTTATGGGGAAGGCGCGAGCCGCCTCTTTACCGCGATGTAACGCATGCATGCGGAAACCGCCCCACGCATGCACCCCACGTCACGCACGATCCTCCACGATGCGCGTTCAACGTGGGTCATGGATAAGCGCAGCGGACGAAGAGTTACTGCGGTGAAAATCCGCCCTGCCTGCCCGCGCACCATTCTAGGCCTGGCCCAACAACGTGTCGCGCTTATGTGTGGCCCAGGCCCGGGGGCTCCTGTCGGTGTACAAAAGTAGGGGCACACCTTTGTACCCCTTTACTTGTGCACGGGCAGTCGGAGCCGCGCGCCACGGCCACACTAAGCAGGGCAAAGGAGGGGAGCCGGAGAGAAGCCAAAGCACAAGATGGCCAAGGCAACGCCAAGACCAGAAACACCGAAAAGCAAGAGGGCAAGGTGGAATTCCCTGGCAAGGCCCCCTCTGCGGCCCCGGCAAGAGCCTTGCCGGGGCAACTTGCCCGACGCCAGCAGAGTGAGCCACCCTTGAGCCCACGGGTTCCAACCCAACCAACTGCGTCGGAACTAGGGCTCGGGAAGCACCTCTGTGGTGGCATGCAGATCTTTGTCAAGATCATAATCATATGAGAGCAGATGAGAACCAGAAGACGGCGACCCTCGGCGGGATCCTTGCCGAGGAGATCCGCAAGACCCCTGGCAAGCGCCTTGCCGGGAACGACTGCGACGCCACGGCAAGACCCTTGCCGGGGCCCCGGCAAGGCCCTTGCCGAGGGCGTCAGCGGGGCCACAGCCAGACCCGCGTCGACCAAGACTCCACTACCGTCCCCAAGCAGCTGCTAGCTCAACCCGCTGGGCAAGCACCTGCGTAGCGACGGGCGGCCTCTACGCCAACTCAGCAAGCACCTACGTGGTGGCATGCAGATCTTCGTGAAGACCCTACCACCTTGCCACCTCAGCTGCCTGCCTACCTACATGGCTCCGCGTGCACTGCTGGCCTGGGCGCGTGTCGAAGCAAGGCGAGGCGGCAACGGACGGGACGGGCCTCGTTCCCGTCCCCAATAAAGCTAAGGGACACCTAAGCTACACATTAAATGTGTCTTGTCCTGTAACACGAGCGATAAGCTCGCAGATCACTGAGCCTTTCCACCTCCTGTGTGCCACTGTGGCAGCCCCTTTCGACTATAAAAGGAGGCCCTTGGCATACTGGAGGGGGATTCGGCTCTTTTGAACTACGCGGCCACCATAGCTAGTTCGAGAGCTCAAGAACTCTCTCAAATACACACCAAAGCAGGACTAGGGTATTACGCATCCTGGCGGCCCGAACCTGGATAAACGATCCTTGTGTTGACTGCTAATCCTACTCTTCTTACAACCCTGCGCCCCGGCAACCGTAGTAGGGATTCTTGTGATCCCATAGGTGTCATTTCCCATCGACATTAGATCACTGAAACTTTTTATACCAGCCTAAGGCAATTCACAATTGATCGTTTGAAAGAATTCAAAAGAATGGCATACTCAGTTTGGAAAGGAAACTACGGTTATAGGACAACTAGGAAAATGGAAGGCACATTCCAGTTGATACCAAGGATATAACCTATTGAATGAGCATTCTTTCAAGAACTTGAGCATTTCCATATTCATCAAGGTTTTACCAACATATATAACAAAATCTTGGCAACACTCCATACTACCATGATGAATAGGGGTGGAGGATGCAGATACAAAGGAAGACAACACTTTCTCAGATTTCACCTTAGCAAGGCCAAGGAAACGAAATCTGGATGATCTACCGAGAGACATTTAGCACTCCGCTTTAATTTTTTCCTTGATGTACTAGATACCATGATCATGTTTCAAAACATCAATATAGCCATCAAGTAAAGGTCGGACTTCGGGATACAAAGGATCCATAAGGAACAACTTCTAGAATAAGTCGCACGAAATCCTCATGGAGACAAATAGCTAAATCAAGATACTACAATGATAGATCTTCCGACTAGGTGTGTCGGCCAGAACATTAACCTTGTCGGGACCTAGATCACAGATCTTGGAAAATTTCCAATCATCATATTTGTCTGAGATTCAGATCTGGTTGGTAACAGGATATTTCAGACAACATGTCTGGAAAGGAAAGTTTGCAACACAACTCGATGAGGCGACGTTGCGAGATTCTCGGGATATGAACTACGGTAGCAAGCTCCAAAATATGAGCGGGTTCTGCTACACACATGTGAACACGCTGTCCCAAACAACCATGGCCACGTAGTAGTCTTATGATATAACATTACCGAGTTTAGGTTGGGAACCATCATCGAGGAAAATGAAGTCCTAGCATAAGTCATGATTCTTAATAAGGAACTTCTTCTCCCTGAGCAAATCAATCAGTGGCTTGGTGTGCTAGGGAATACATATGGAGTGGAGGTAATTAATCTACCAAACCATATAATACATTCGCACATGCATAACTGACTTGGGATGGTTCCGAAGGAAGCAAAAATAAGCTTTCTCAAATTCACGGCGGCAACTTGCATCGAATGCACGTGAATTAGAGGAAGTATCCTCTTTCATCTGAACATATACCTCATGAACGGAAAACAAAGGCATTGCTTACAAAGTTTCCAACGCTAGCTTTAATGTTCAACGCAAATCATGGAGGAGATAAAAATGTTGCTGATGGCTCAACAACAAGTCATCAAGATTCCTATGAAGAAGGAATTCCACAACTATGTGAACAAGGCAATAGCATTGGTCAGAACAAAAGATATAACGGAGTATGCTCGAGGAAAAACCATGAGTAAGACAACATTATGAACATCATTGGTTCTGATTTGATTTGAGGATAGCCCACAGTCAAATCAAAGTTTTGATAAGACAATAGGTCCAACAACTGATCACAGGGACCAATCGATGAAGATATCATCTTTCTTCAACTAACACACAAACACAAGGATATCCCTTTGGAACGAACTAAGTTAGGCAAGATTTTATCTTCCAACTCTGCAAGTTGTAGTTTAGCTTAACCAACTAGCTCAATGGTATCCAACACAGATTATTGAAGAAAGGGGTGGCTACAAGAAACCAACTTGATCACAAACTCAACATAGCGGTCAGGTAACAACCTGGTAACACTTCCGAGAAGATATTCGGAAAATCATGAACCACCGATATGTTACTAAGCTCGAGAACAATCTTGCTTTTCAGGGCAAGATGATGTGACCAAGAGAGTGATGGATTGACACAATCCTATCTCATTGATCAAGGAGTGCACCAGGGAAAATGGACTAGGTAGCACGATCAATCTTAGAATGATGGTTCAGTAACCAACACGCTAAGAATGGAATTGTCGTTCATTAAGTACCAAGCAACACAGTTGCTAGGGGTATTGATTTCACACATCACGATTCACTTGTCAGCATTCCGGTTACAATAACACGGGAACCGAGGAATGAACAATGATGGCAAGAAGTATCACTGCGTCAAGAATTCATAAGAGGTGGTGCAATTATCATGACATTCTTGACATAGGACGGTAATACTTCAGGGTAGAACAGAATCAAAAGCTGGGTTGGCATTTGATTTGCGGATTACAACTGCTTTGACCCAATCCTGGAGGTGGATAAGGTACTGGAGTTTGTTTCTCCTAGTCATTACGAGATAGAATGGCTTGACGGAACACAAGAATAATAGGCATCGTTGAGCGAATGCACGCCTACTCTTGACTATCAATTGATAGACGAAGGTCGAAGAAACAACTAAAGAGGGACAACTCAAAGGAACATACGATTTTCGGAGTTGTGGGTGCATAGATTAGCATGTCGAACGAGTTCAACATATTTCTTTCGGATAACCCATGTAGAAAGGTAGAACTGGCAGAGTCACAACATAGAATCAAGAACTCATCAAGAGCACTCTGGTTGTGATATATCTTTTGGTTCAACGAGGAACTTCTGCCATAAGTAGTTCATGGTATTTGGAAGAGGAAAATACCACGGACCTCGAGGACTATCACAAAGGTTACTAATATCCTAAAGGAACTAGCAAACACTATCAACACGAGGTAAGTAGAGTGAATCTCGGGTTCAAAAACCCAGGAATAGAATGCCTACTAACTAAATGGCATCACGGGATGCTTTCAAGAATAATGGTCAGAATCGTCACACTGGGAATACAAAACATGGCTAAATTACTATGTGATCCTTTAAGACGCCTAGGGTCATCATAATAGCTCCAACTTATATACTAAGGCAATGAAGCACCTCAACTCACCGATTAGTGTGGTTAAACTGACCCAAAGGGACATCGGGAATGGGAGGAAGGGATTTGCAAATGCATCAGACTAGTAAGAAACCTGGGATGACTCAGACATCATAACAGCTGTAAATGCTAAAAAAATTGGGACATTCTGCAAAAATGGTGGCATAACCACTCAGAATCACAATATCAAGGTTCCGAGATCAACTATCAACAAAGTGAAGTAGTAGAAACTGAACTGAGGCTTGGAACCAACAATCCTATAAGAGTCTATGGATTAGTAACACGTGAACCTGATAGAAAGAATAGAAAGCCTACTTCTTAATCCTCGTAGAGGAGAAGAGGATGACTCAGATCAGAAGGGCATAAGGTAAAGGGGTAAAAAGAGCCTTACGTTCCCTTCCACTATCTATTCCCTTATATAACTAAAGCATTTCTAGACTCAACTTCGACCAGTTTGGCTTGGTAATCCTCTGAGCAATCAGCTCGACACCAAAGTTGTCAGGACCCCGATCCTAAGTCACACCGATCTAGCATGTAACACATCATATCACTTTGCGTCCCCACGCACGGTATTCCCACGGGTGCCACCTTACCTAGCCCAGGATCGTTTGCGCCTTTTGGCTCACGTATATGATAGTGCCGCTAGCATCCATATGACAGAGAACCCGGGCCAACATGACTAGTTGTAAACCCAAAGTGGCACTAACTTACATGGACAGGCATACATGTCCCAACAACGGACGTGTCGGTCATCAGTGAGTGAATCCAGGCTATAGCAGCTGGGCTAACAGGACTTCGGAGAATCCGGGCTGTAGCAGGCTAACAGGGCTCTAGTAGAAACCGCGTGACATTTCCCTGAAGGGACAGACACAAGAACAAAGAAGGAAACATGCCAGCCAGCCTAAGTGTTCCGGAGCAGTAGCAAGCTACCATGGCTCAGTGGAAGCACTAGGAGACATTTCCCCATAAGAGAGGCTACCAAGAATAATAACTAGGTTGTCGGATCCCACACATACCAAGCATTTCAATAACATACACACAATATGCTCGATATGTGCAAATAAATCATGGCATCACAACATAACTCTATGACTCAAATTATTTATTCATTAGGCTCCGAGGAGCCAAGTATTACAAACATGGGTCTCATGACCCAACATAAAGAGCATACAAGCAATAAGCACATGCAGAAGCTTAGCTTGTCTGAGTACATACAACTACAAATGAAAAGGGCTGAGAAGCCTGACTATCTACAAGACCCTGCCGAGGGTACAAGATTGTAGCTGAGGTAACAAGCTAAACGTTGAAGTCGATGTGGAACTACTAGTGAGACTGAAGTCTCTATGCAAAAACATAAATTAACAAAATGTGAGTATAAATGTACCCAGCAAGACTTACATCAGAACTATCTACATATGCATTAGTATCAACAAATGGGGTGGTGGAGTTTAACAACAGCAAGCAAGCTTTGACTCAGTGGCTATCCTGAACTACGACTACAAGTAACTCTTTTGAGGTGGCGCACACGAGTCCACATATTCACCAAATCAATACACCACTATGGATCCACTCCCTTCTCCCTACGAGAACGCCATCCATAGCACTCACGCTTATCTTGTGCATTTTAGAGTATCCACTTCAAGTTATCTATGAACTATATAGGCAACCCAGAGGTCCTTTACCGCGGACGCGGCTATTCGAATAGATGATGTTAGCCTTACAGGGGTGTACTTCTTCACACACGCTTTCGCCACTTACCGCCATGTACAAGTCATGTATCTCGGCAACCTTCAAGCGGAAGCCTGGCGAGGGTGTCGGCCACGACCTGACTAACCACACAAGTCCCTAGTCCAGGTTTATCGCCTATTCAGGTTCCATCCGCAGGGAGTCCGGCCGAGGTTTCCACATACGACCCCGAACGATGTGTGCAGGGTTCCCGAGGCACCAAACGGGCGTCCCGGTACACCGTGCCACGTGCCTACCGCATCATAGCCCACCCCTCGGGTCAGCGCTGCGCACGCCCTCCAGCATACTACAAACACCAGAAACTACTTGCAACTCCCAGACAGAGGACATGGGCGGTTAATAAGTTTAGAGGGTCCATTGTTTTCGGGCCCAACGCGTGGTAGTAGCTGTTCATGGATCACAAACACAGAACTCAGTTCCTGAGGACGTTTCCAATGAGACAACCCACCATGTACTCCTACATGGCCTCTCACCGCTACCTTTACCAAATCGTGTTCACACACTTAGCTCACACACAGTAGGACATGTTCATCACCATTCCAATTCATCCCCGATGAATCAGACCAGACTCAACTCTAAACAGTAGCAGGAAGGACAAACAAGCATGAATGAGTAGGCACATCAGGGCTCAAACAACTCCTACTCATGCTAGTGTGTTTCGTCTACTTACTGTGGCAATGATAGGTCATGTAGAGGAAAAGGGGTTCAACTACAGCAACATGTAACAGATGAATCGTTGTTGTCCTAATGCAATAAAAAAGAGCATGAGCGAGAGAGTGGGATTGTATCGGAATGAACAAGGGGGTTTTGCTTGCCTGGCACTTCTGAAGATAGTATAGCTCTTCATCGGTGTCATCGAACTCATCGTCGGAACACGTCTATCGAGAGGGGACAAATACCGGCAAACCAGGAAGAACACCATCAATGCAATGCACAATATGATGCATGATCATGACATGGCAATATGCTATGATTTGAGCTAATGCAACTAGCAGCGATTTGAATGAAGTTGGTTTGAATCGGTGGTTCAAATTCAAACTCCACATAAGACATTTAAAATGCCATAAGTTCAAATTGTCATAAACAGTGGTTGTAAGTTGTTCAAACATGCATGAAAATGCCATAAACAGATTCTTTGGATTTTTCTGATAATTTTTCATATATAAATTATTTCATTTGGAGTTACGGTTTATTTTCTATGATTTTTCAAGGTTTAGGTTATTTTCTGAAAATAAATAAATCATTTAGATTTATTTAAAATCTAGAAAACATTACTGCATCAGCAATACGTCACTATGACGTCAGCGGTCAACTAGGCGGCCAGGGTCAAACCTGACACGTGGGACCCATCAGTCAATGACTGAGGGGTTAATTAAGGTTAAAACTAATCTTAACCAAAACTAATAATGGCCTGGGGCCCACTGGTCAGTGACCCAGGGGTGATTAGTTGGGTCCTTAGCAGCTAATGGTGGCGCCACGTCAGCTGCGCCCGGTTAGACGATGGCGAAGAACCAGAGCGGCGGTGGCTCACCAGAGTTGCGCTTGGGGCTGCCGCTTGCTGCGATGAGGGCATCAAAAAGGAGCCCTTGCTCGCCCGCATCCAGGGAAGCATGCGGCTGGGCGTGGGGTGGCCTGGTTCACCAGCGGCGAGCTCATCCGCGGCGGCCAGAGCACGGGGATGAGGCAAGCGAGGCTGCAAGCCATGGGGCCATCGGATGAAGTGCTCTACGGGCTCCTGGGAACTACAGGAGTTCAACTACGCACCCAGATGCGACCGAATGAGCCACAGCCGCGTCGGCTGACATTACCCCGGCAAGGAGCTTACGGGTGCGACGGGGAGTTAAGCTAGGGGTTGAGCGCGAGGAGGGGAACAGGGGGAAACGGAGAGAGGCTCACGACAAGGAGGATGGTGCAGACGGCGGGGCCGGGGACGCGTTGGTTGCCGCGAATCGATGGTGAGGTAGCTGGTGTACGGAGGTTGAGGACCAGCTCGGGGACGACGCTACAGGGCTCCCGCGGTCGAATGGGTTGGTGCAGATGACGCAGAAGGTGATGGCGGTTCCTCTGGACGCATCGACAAGGCGAGAGGGAGGCAGTGGCTACGACAATAGCGAGCGGCGGCGATGGCTATGGTCGGACGGCGCTCGGCTGCGAGCGACAGGGGGCTAGAGGAGGGGACGAGGACAAGTGACAAGCGAGAGGGACCGGGGTGGCGCGTGGCGGCTCCTGGAGCCTCTCCTTCGTCGGCAGAAGCAGGAGGTGGCCTTGCACGTGGACACGCGCGGCGAGCACGCGCCCCTCATCCTCCTGGCGGGAGGTTGGGGATGACTGGCTGCTGCGGGTGGGCTGGGCCGCCAGGTGGCTGGACTGCCAGGTGGGCTGCACAGGAGGTAAGCCGAGGTAGGTTTCCTTTCTCTCTCTCTATTTTCTTTTTGTTTCAGTTTTTCTCTTTATTTGCTCTGTTTTGATTTAGTGAAAAATACTAAATCATTTCATAAAATCCTCAAAATATTTGTGGGCACTTTTAGAATTATTTCCAACAGCCCTCAAATGATATCAATATTATTTGGACATTTAAAATACTTTATAGAATTTAAATGTCCAAATTCAAATACTTATGATTTAATTCAAAAATCCACAGTGTCCAAGAGAAGTGTGCACCATTTTTGGCAGAGGTTCTAGACCAATTAAAAAATGATGAACATTTATGAAGGGCATTTTGGGTTCATTGAAAAGATTTAATTTTGACCCTAGTTGAATTTCATTTGCTGCTAGGGTTTAACAGTCCCCATTTCAAATTCATTTGAATTTTAAACATGATGACATGATGATCAAGCAAAGACAATAGGGGCTGAGCTAGGGTTGTGACAATCGCTCGGAGAATCGACAAACCATCCACTCGGATGACCACCATTTCACTCGGACGACAACAACCACTCGGAGCATAGCACTCCACTCGACCAACTCATTCCACTCGGAGCACCTGATCTCACTCAGATATGCGAAGACCAACAGTCGACAAGGCACTCGAAGCATCATCTTAGTAGTAGGTTGAGTTATGGCATTAATGCCCCCACTTTGTAACATAGGAGGTGAGGGGGCCGGTGGCGCACTCTATATAAGCCAACCCCACCACTAGACTGGGGGGCTCTTTTTCTTCTACCTCTCTCTCTCTCTCTCTCTTTTCGCCATTAGTCTTAGGACTATGGGGATCCGTTCTCCTCTCATTGTAATCTTCGGATACATACTAAGATAAAACAAAGCCTCTCTAGAGCACGAGACGTAGGGCTGTTATCTCCACCGTGAGAGGCCCGAACTCGCTAAAACCACTGAGTCACCCATATGCATCTTGATAGATCATGCTCCTTTATCCTACCCCTCTCTTATTGTCGGAATTGTTCCCACGACAGTTGGCGCCCACCATGGGCCATGGCGTCTATCAAGCCATGATGCAGATGGTTATTTCTTCAACCACCGGTTTCATCTTCGCGTATTAGCACGTTTTTTGTATTGTTCATCTTCACGACGAGCAAAGCATGGCAAACAGAGGAAACATACATCCATCCAAGCACATACAAGGAGAACCATCCACCTTCAGGTTGACTTGTCTCGTGTTTGCGTGAGCTGACCACCTGAATCGGCATTCTGGACATCGCCAATAGAAGCAACGATGGCGTGTAAGCAGGAAACCGACTGCGCCTCCACGCACGGCCATCGGCACCGATCGCTTCATCATCGTCTCCGACCTCAACACCACCAACTGCGCCTCCAAACACAGCCACTGGCGTCGTCCTCCTCATGGTCGTCACGCACGACCGCCGGCGTCGTCATCACGCACGGCCGCCAGTGCCGTTCGCCTCGTCGTCGACTTCGGCCTCGTGTTCGCGGCTGCTCGGCGGTGACCTCCGCAGTAGAGGCGCAGGCCCGGCGCCGTGTAGGCGCGCAGTGCTCCTTCCTCCGGCGCCGATCACCGGTGCCGGTCTCGGTGGCGGGGGTGCGCTATAGCGACAGCCTACAAAACGGCCTCGATCCACAACCAATGGCCTTTCAGAATTAAAGGAATCAATCCCTGGTAAGTGCATGCATAATGTGGGCTGTTTCCTCAATCAATTAACTGCATGCAGGAAAGAGGGAAACGGAAGAACGAGGGATGAAGATTTCGCTAAGGTAATCACCTCATCAAGCGGCTCATTAGTTGAGTATTTCCGGCGTCAGTTTCCTAATTACTGCAGCCAAAACTTCCGTTATGCCCGCGCCAGTAATTGGTGCATGCATGTGCAACCGCCCGACCATTAATTTCGTGGCTATGCTTGCTAACTAGCTAACTTGCAGGAGCGTTGGAATCAAAAAAATAATATTCGTAGCTATACTTGCTACTAACTCGCAGGGTCACTTGCCCCGTCGTTGTCAACCGACTGCAGTTCACTTGAACAGACGTTTCGTTCAGGCGAATAACACGATCACAAGCAGATGAGTTTTTCATTTGGATTACTAAACATCCAGATTCATTTAGATGCATTTTTTATACGACTAACGTGCAGTGACTCTGCCGCCTGCACACCGTCGCTCAACTGGTCACGCCAGCATCACTCGGACGCCCCGCGCATCGCCAGTCCGTGGGACGCGTCTAGTTCACCCGGACGCCCCACACATCGCCTCTCCACGGGACGCCTCTACTTCACTCAGAGGCCCCACGCATCCTCACTCCGCGGAACACGTCTATTTCACTCAGACACCCCGCGCGTCGCCACTCTATGGGACGCCTCTACTTCGCTCGGAGGCCCCGCGTATCGTCACTCCGCTGGATGCGTCTACTTCACCTGGACACCCCGCACATCGCCAATCCATGGGACGCCTCTACTTCCCTTGGAGGCCCCGTGCATCCTCACTCCATGGAACGCATCTACTTCACTCAGACTCCCCGTGCATCGCCACTCCATGGGATGCCTGTACTTCACTCGGAGGCCCCGCGCATCCTCACTCTGTGGAACGCGTCTACTTCACTCAGACGCCCCGCGCGTCGCCACTCCACGGGACGCCTCTACTTCGCTCGGAGGCCCCACGCATCGTCACTCTGTTGGATGCGTCTACTTCACCCGGACGCCCCGCGCATTGCCACTCAACGGGACGACTCTACTTCACTCGAAGGCCCCACGCATCCTCACTCCGCGGAACGCGTCTACTTCACTCAGACGCTCTGCGCGTCGCCACATGGTTGATCACCTCATCACCACTCGGCCGCTCCGCGCATCGCCACTTGGTTGGTCACCTCATCACCATCATCCGCCCCCGTGTGTCCCCATCGGTTGGTCACCTCATCACCACTCGGCCGCTCCGTGCGTCGCCACTTGGTAGGTCACCTCATCTCGGCCGCTCCGCGTGTCGCCACTTGGTTGGTCACCTCATCACCACACAGTCGCTCCGCGCGTCGCCACTTGGTTGGTCACCTCATCACCACTCGGCCGCTCCATGCGTCGTCACTCGGTTGGTCACCTGTAGCGACCCGACCCGAATGGATCAAGTCTCTGTGCTCAGGTGTCATCCCTGGATCAAGAATGTCTTGACACCACACAAGATCAAGGATTTATAACAGAGTAGCAATCACACACTTATTACATCGTTGCCCAAAAGAGGACTTATTACAATAAATATGGCTTAAGGCCATCTAATAAATGATAACAGCGGAAGACTTGGAAGATAAGTGAGTCCATCAACTCCATCGGTATCACTGAGTATAGAACCACAACCTAAAGCACCTTACTCGTCGTCTGAAAAGTCTGCAACATGAAAGTTGCAGCACGAAAACGAATTGACACATGGAATATGCCGCAATGTAACACATAGAGAATAATGAATGATAAGCCTGTACTACATGCATATGTGGCTGGTGGAAAAGCTCTCTGATTCTGAGTTTTGCATAAAGCCAGCTTTTTCCCTCGCAAAGGAATAAATTTGTTTAACTATCATGGTGGTTGTTAAACATTGAGAATGGTTGACAGCATCCTCAATCCCAATTAAGAGTACTCATTAAAAACCCAACAATATTAATTAGAGTAACATGTTGAGATTCACATGATATTCAAGTACTAGATACTCAAGATGTCCATAACCGGGACACGGCTAATCATGATTAGTTTATACACTCTGCAGAGGTTTATGACTTTTCCCCACAAGACTCGATCGCCTCCGTTTGATTTCTCGTCTTTGCAGGGTGTTTGAGAAATGGATGACCGAGACATAGTCTTTCAAAAGCGCTAGCACCTTACGACGGGTAGACCGGTACACCTACATCCCCTACTTCTGCTAGTCCACCACTATAAGAGTTCGCACGACTTACTCAACTATGCCAGAGCCCATAATGGCTTGTGGCTGCACACGGAAGTTACTAGTTTGAATAATCTCATGATCCCTTTGAGCACAGGTGGCGGTCCAAGAAATACAGGCAAGTCCTGATAGAAACCAGGTGCCTCAATCCACCCAGATGTGTGTTTAAGTTGCCACCTTAAATAAACCATTAGATAACAATCTCACATCTGTCATGGATACACTCACCCAATCCACGTCTACTAGCATAGCATAGCATAATAAGCAAACGTAGAAGTAACTCCCAAAGGTTTGATAATAAAACAGGTAATAGGTACTACCTCATCTACTTCCCATAACCCACAATTTAATTAGATCCTAATCATGCAAGTGTTTGAGGAATAGATCTAATGCATAAAACTGGGTAGTAGAAAAAGTATGATCAAGTGTTACTTGCCTTGCTGATGATCCGCGAAACCTAGAGATTCGAAATAACAAGCGGCGCACTCCGGGTGATCTATCGCAGACAAACAATAGGCATACAATAAGTACTCATCTAATGCACGGATAAATCTCGAATAAAAGATCGACCAGAAATTTCAACTTAAGAACCCTGGTTGCAAAAGAAAAGCGAATCAAACAAAACAACGGAAAACATCCGCGGAAGAAAACAGCTCGGTTCTAGCAAGTTGAAACTAGGTCAAATTTTACAGTAGCAAAACTTTGTTTAAGTTGATTAGTCGAACGGCGGTTTCAAAGCGAAACTCGAGCGCTTGAATCACCTGATTCCGATAAACGAGCGAGAAGATAAACTAGAACGAAGATCGGATCTGAAATCGTGATCAGAAAAATAGCGGATTAAATCCGATTAAAAGAAAAACGACGAACGGTTAAACGAACGGACGTTCATTAACCGGGAATAACCAGTGATCACGTTCGTTAAGACGAACGGTCCGGCGAACGCTCGCTAAACAACAAAACCGGAAAAATAAAACCGATCTAGGGTTTCAAAAAAAACAAACAACGGAAAAGAAAGCCGGAACGGTTTTTATAAAAAAACCGAACCGAGAGGGAGGGTGGCGTGGCGCGGCTACCTCGACGAGGTGGGGCTCCGGCGGGGTTGTGGCTAGGCGGCGGGGCGACGACGTCACGGTGGCGGTGGCGGCACTGGCGGCGGCGGCGGCGCAAGGCAGCGGCGGCGGCGGCGGCCGCGGGTTGGGGCGGCGTGGCAGGTTGGGGCGGCGGCGGCTGCGGGTTGGGGAGGAGAGGGGGGGGGGGTCTTGGGTATTTAAAGGGGGGGAGGGAAGCTTGGGGGAGGGGCAAGCAAAGAGGAGGAGGAGGAGTCCTCCTCGGATTCGCCGGCCGGCGGCGCTGGCTGTGGCCTTGAGGAGGGGGGCTGGGCGGCTCATTTGGGCCCTTGGCCCCAAGGCCATGATTTTTTTAAATATATAGCGTGCAAAAAAAAACGAATAAAATAAAATCTAAACGAACTCCAAAATTTCAAAGTAAATTTTCCCGACTCCTAAAATGAGCTCTAACAAAATGAACTTTTACTCGGCCAAAAATGCAATTTTTGAAAACACGCATTTTTCCCTAAGGCAAATAAAACAACGGAAAACTCGAAATAAAAATCTTATTTGATTTTTTATTAAATCTTCATTATTTCTTTATTTTGGGAAAGTCATTTTATTCCCTCTCTCATATTTTGATAGTAGAAATAATTGAAGATAAAATAAATAAAATCAAATGATCCTCTTTTTTTCAAAATTTGAGAAAACTCAAATATGAAAATAACGAAATCTCCAACTCTCTCCAAGGGTCCCTGAGTTGCGTGAAATTTCTAGGATCGGCAAAATGCAAGAAAATATGTAATGCATGATGATTTAATGTATAACATTCCAAATTGAAAATTTGGGATGTTACAAACCTACCCCCCTTAAGATGAATCTCGCCCTCGAGATTCGGGTTGGCTAGAAAATAGGTGAGGGTGGTCCTTGAGCAAATCTTCTTCTCTTTCCCAGGTGGCTTCATCCTCAGTGTGGTGGCTCCACTGAACTTTGCAAAACTTGATAACGTTGCTGCGAGTAACTCTGCTGGCATAATCGAGAATCTTGACTGGTCTCTCCTCATATGTCAAATCATCCTTCAACTGAATTTCTTCAAGTGGCACTGTATCTCTTAACGTACCTCTGCCATCTTGGAGTGCCATTTCTTCAGCTGAGAAACATGGAATACATCATGAACTCCTGACAGTCCCTCTGGCAATTCCAGCTTATAAGCAACTTCTCCCATGCGTTGCAAGATCCTATACGGTCCAACGAAGCGTGGTGCTAATTTTCCTTTAACTCCAAAAGCGCTTAACTCCTCGAAGTGGGGATACTCTAAGATATACTCTGTCTCCAACTTCATATTCTATCGCCTTCGTATTGAATCCGCATAGCTTTTACATGCAGGACTGGGCTACCTTGAGCCTATCACGAATGAACTTAACCTTCGTTCGTGACTCCTTAATCAAATCTGGTCCAAACAATCGACGGTCTCGGCTTCGTCCCATGATAACGGTGTCCTGCACCTCCTTCCGCATAAAGCCTCGAAGGTGCCATCTTCAAGCTGGTTTGGTAACTGTTGTTATAAGAAAACTCGCATACAAAGAAGTTATCATCCCAACTAGATCCATAATCTAGTGCACAAGCTCTCAAGATATCCTCCAAAATCTGATTGACTCTCTTAGTCATCCATCGATTACGTGGGTGGAAAGCTGTCTTGAATTCCAGCCTAATGTTTCGTGCAACCGATTCCAAAACTTTGAGGTAAATTGGGTTCCTCTATCGTCGATACTCCTCGGAACTCCGTGTAAACACACAATTCTGGTCATGTATATCTTTGCCAACTTAGCATCGCTATAGGTAGTCTTGACCGAATGAAATGAGCTACCTTCATCAAGCGGTCGACTATAACCCAAATCGAGTCATAGCTGTAACGAGTCTTTGGCAAACCTGTGATGAAATCCATGCCTAGTTTATCCCACTTCCATTCGGTATCGGCAATGGTTGCAGCAATCCTGGCTTCGATGTTACGCCTTCACCCTTTGACATACATCACAAACTGCTACATACTCGCAATATCTTTCTTCATTCCGTCCACGGTAAAGTATTCTTCAAATCCAAATACATCTTGGTATTTCCGGGGTGAATCGAATATGGTGAATCATGTGCCTCTTGCGAGAATCAACTTCCGATCTCCGGGTCATTTGGCACATACACACGGTCCTCAAACCATAGGGTATCGTGCTCATCCTCCACGAAATCCCTTAGCTTTTCCTTCGCTCATTTTCTCCTTTATAGAGGCAACTTCCTTATCTCGCCTTTTGAGCTTCTTTGATTTTGTCCATCAACGTGTTGAATCTCCAATGCTGCTACATAGCCTCTCGGAACTATTTCCAAACATAGCTCTCGAAGGTCCTCGGCTAACTCCTTGGGTATTCCTCCCACCATTAGTGTAAATACGTGGCTCTTACGGCTCAATGCGTCGGCTACAACGTTAGCCTTCCCGGGGTGATAATGCAATCTCATATCATAATCCTTATTAAGCTCCAACCATCTCCTCTGTCTGAGATTTAATTCCTTCAAGCGTGAAGATGTACTTCAAACTCTTGTGATCCGTGTACACCTCACAATGATTTCCAATGAGAAAATGTCTCCAAGTCTTCAATGCATGCACAACGGCTGCTAACTCCAAGTCATGTGTGGCATAATTCAACTCATGAGGCTTTAGCGGTCATGAAGCATACGAAACAACTCTTCCTTCCTGCATAAGCACTGCTCCAAGTCCTCGGCGTGAGCGTCAATACACCTCATAATCCTTGGTCCGATCTCGCAAAATTAACACTTTGGTGAGGTAACCAATATTTTCTTCAACTCCTGAAAACTTGCCTCACAATCCTCGGTCCATATGAACTTGGTATCCTTTTTCAGCAATTCCGTCATAGGCTTTGCAATCCTTGAGAAATTCTCAATGAATCTTGGTAGTATCCTGCGAGTCCAAGGAAACTCCGGATCTCTCCAACTGTCGTTGGTGCTTCCCATTTGGTTACGGTCTCAACCTTTGTGGGGTCAACTGCTATCCCTTCTCCGGATATAACATGTCCAAGAAATCCAACTTCCTTTAGCCAAAACTCACATTTGCTGAACTTGGCATATAACTGATGTTCCCTTAGTTTCTCCAAAACCAATCGCAATGTTCCTTATGTTCCTCTTCATTCTTCGAGAAAACCAAAATATCATCTATGAACACCACGACAAACTTATCCAAAACTCCATAAACACTTTGTTCATCGGGTTCATGAAATAGGCGGTAGCGTTAGTCAGTCCAAATGACATAACGGTATATTCATACAGATCCATATCTCGTGGTAAATGTTGTCTTAGGTATGTCCCGCTCTCGAATCTTCAATCGACGGTACCACGATCGCAAATCGATCTTGGAAAACACTTTAGCTCCTTGCAAACGATCAAACAGATCATTTATCATTGGTAGTGGGTACTTGTTCTTGATTGTTACTTCATTTAAACCCACGATAGTCTACAACCATCCTTACCGATCCGTCCTTCTTCTCTACTAAAAGTACGGGTGATCCCCAAGGCGAAGAACTTGGGTGTATATAACCTTTATCCAATAGCTCCTTAATCTGCTTCTTGATTTCCGCCAAATCCTGTGCGGGCATCCTGTATGGTCGCTTCGATATTGGGCCTGTACCTGGCAAAAGTTCAATAAAAAACTCAATGTCTCTATCCGGTGGCATTCCTGGCAATTCCTCAGGAAATACATCAGGGAATCCTTCACCACTGGCACCTCTTCCTGGACAACTCCTGATAAGGAATTTACTTGATTCCTATTTGGTCCATGTCGCGATACATACTTAATCCTTCTTCCTTCTGGTGTGGTGAGCAAAATTGTCTTACTTGCGCAATCGATGTTCCCCCCATACATCGACAGCCAATCCATATCGAGAATCACCTCCAATCCTTGGGATTCCAAAATGATTAAATCCGTCGGGAACACATGCCTTCCTATACTTAATGGTACTTGAAAACATCCTTGTCTGGCCATATATTCCACTCCTGGTGAGCTTACTAGCATAGGGGTTTTAAGAATCTGAGTAGGCAGGCTATACTTTTCTACAAATCCCCTTGATATGTATGAATGCGTTGCACTGGTATCGAAAAGAACTAGTGCAGTAAATGACTTAACCAAAAACTTACCGATTACTGCATCGGGCTGATCTTCAACCTCCTCCACATCAATGTGGTTCACCTGTCCCCTGTTGAAAGGGTTTGGCTTCTTTCCAGAGCTTCCATTTCCACCTTGGCCTTTGGGACAGTCATTTGCATAATGTCCGGTCTTGGAACACTTGTAACAGGTGACATGGCTCAGGTCTTTCTTGGTTGGGGTTGATGGTGTGGTCCGGTTCGCCGTTGCTTCCTCCATTCCCATTCCCATTTTGTGGCCATTATGGTTGTCAATTACCTCCTCCATGGGTATGCTGGCCCGAACTCCCTGCTTTGGGGTATAACGGGCTTCATTGGCTCGAGTTATACTTCCCTGCCCATACTTCCTCTTGCGATTCTCAATTTCTTTGTTGCTTTCCTTCAATCATGAGGGCACGGTCTACCAACTGCTGGTAGTTATTGAAACTTGCTACCATCAATCGCATGCTTAACTCATCATTCAGTCCTTCCAAACTTCTCCCGCTTAGTCAGATCCGTAGCAACGCTATCCGGGGCATAACGTGCTAACTTACTAAAATCATCCACATAATCGCCAACAGTCCTTCCTCCTTGGCGTAAATTACGAAACTCACGCTTCTTCATGGCCATAGCTCCACCGAGACATGGGCGGTCTGGAAAGCTTGTCTGGCCCGATCCCATGTGGTAGTGTCTACAGGTAGGTGGTCTGTAAAATTCTCCCACCATGCTGCTGCGGGTCCTTCAAGCTGGTGTGCAGCAAACTTCACCTTCTCTCCATCTGTACATCCTGCAGTGGTCAACTCCCTCCCTACCTTACGGAGCCAATCATCTGCTACTATCGGCTCGGTGCTACTGGAAAACACCGGCGGGTTCAGCCTTAAGAAACGAGCCAGATGGTCAACTGGTGGTGGTGGCGGTGGGTTGTTGTTGTTGCCTTGGTTACATGCAGTGTTTGGATCAAAGTGTTCTGCTTTGAATCAACTGGTGATCTCCGTGGAAAAACAAACCCGGGGTCGCGTCTCGGAGGCATCTGATGGGTTTAGAGAAGACGAGAAATTAAGAATAGAGTGAGGTCTAAGGAGAAACACTACCCAAATGTACATGAGCAAATGCACACCAAATCACTTCATTCAATTCAAACAAAGGGCTTAGAACGGTCTAACTATCGCAAAAGTGCGTGAACTAAAATTTTACATGGAGGGAATACTACTAATATGTGGGGGTCATCTATTAATTTGAACCGGTGGAAGACTACATGATGTCTGCTCCAGCTTCGTCTTCAAAGTCGGGTTCACTTGGATCCAAATCGGTGTAAATCGATGATGATGTAGTTGCTTGGACAATCGACGTACTTGTCTTCATCATTCCTGAGCGCCAATTTCTTCTTGAGTTCTTCAATCTCATACTTAAGATCGTTATTGTGTCTTGCTACAGCTACGATCTCGTCCATGTAGTCCTTACGTGTAGACTTTAGTTCTTCTTCAAGTTCGATGATCCTTCCCTTTGCATCCTTCAATTCGATCATATCATTGCACATCTGGTTCTCCTGGCGTCGAATGTGCTGGTTTAACTCCTGGATGAAAGCTGCAATGGATCTATCCTTCTTGGTGTTGACTATCTCCCATTGTTCATCTCAAGGCCCACAAATCTGATAGATGGTGTCCTTGAGGTCTTCTTGATAAACTTCTCCAATGCATCCCATGGTGATATGAGCTGCCATGCTCTTTCCTGCACTCCAGGTTGGTGCAATCAAAACACTATCTATAGGCTTGGTGATTGGGGCGAATGTCCTTCCCGGAACGTGAGCTTGAATCTTCCAAAGACTCTTCTTCAGCAGAGTGGCGTTGAAAGTCCCGTGAAGCTTGGTAGTCCAATGTTCGTGTACTTGGTGACTTCCTTCAAGTGAAATCCAAAAGGTGTGCCTTCATCTGGTTGGGCGACTTGATCTTCGCGTCCTTCATCCTAAAGTGTAGAAAAGATGAGGAGTTAGAAAATGTGAAGAGAGTAGTGATCTATGGCTTTAACTTAGTGGTCGTGTCCTACGGTCGATTGTGTGCTGATACCATCTCTCATGGCGACCCGACCTGGATGGATCAAGTCTCGTGCTCAGTGTCATCCCCGGATCAAGAATGTCGACACCACACAAGTATTTCAAGGATTTATAACAGAGTAGCAATCACACACTTATTACATCGTTGCCCAAAAGAGGACTTATTACAATAAATATGGCTTAAGGCCATCTAATAAATGATAACAGCGGAAGACTTGGAAGATAAGTGAGTCCATCAACTCCTCGGCATCACTGAGTATAGAACCACGACCTAAAGCACCTTACTCGTCGTCTGAAAAGTCTGCAACATGAAAGTTGCAGCCCAAAAAGCAGGTCAAGACATGGAATATGCCGCAATGTAACACATAGAGAATAATGAATGATAAGCCCATACTACATGCATATGTGGCTGGTGGAAAAGCTCTCTGATTCTGATTTTGCATAAAGCCAGTTTTTCCCTCTTGCAAAGGAATAAATTTGTTTAACTATCATGGTGGTTGTTAAACATTGAGAATGGTTGATGACATCCTCAATCCCAATTAAGAGTACTCATTAAAAACCCAACAATATTAATTAGAGTAACATGTTGAGATTCACATGATATTCAAGTACTAGATACTCAAGATGTCCATAACCGGGACACGGCTAATCATGATTAGTTTATACACTCTGCAGAGGTTTATGCACTTTTCCCCACAAGACTCGATCGCCTCCGGTTGATTTCTCGTACTGCGGGGTGTTTGAGAAAGCGGATGACCGAGACATAGTCTTTCGTGCGCTTAGCACCTTCTGACGGGTAGACCGGTACACCTACATCCCCTACATATGCTAGTCCACCACTATAAGAGTTCGCACGACTTACTCAACTATGCCAGAGCCCATAATGGCTTGTGGCTGCACACGGAAGTTATTAGTTTAAATAATCTCATGATCCCATAGAGCCTGGGTGGCGGTCCGAAGAAATACAGGCAAGTCCTGATAGAAACCAGGTGCCTCAATCCACCCAGATGTGTGTTTAAGTTGCCACCTTAAATAAACCATTAGATAACAATCTCACATCTGTCATGGATACACTCACCCAATCCACGTCTACTAGCATAGCATAGCATAATAAGCAAACGTAGAAGTAACTCCCAAAGGTTTGATAATAAAATAGGTAATAGGTACTACCTCATCTACTTCCCATAACCCACAATTTAATTAGATCCTAATCATGCAAGTGTTTGAGGACTAGATCTAATGCATAAAGCGGGTAGTAGAAAAAGTATGATCAAGTGTTACTTGCCTTTGCCGATGATCCATGAAACCTAGAGATTGAAATAACAAGCGGCGCACTCCGGGTGATCTATCGCAGACAAACAATAGGCATACAATAAGTACTCATCTAATGCATGGATAAATCTCGAATAAAAGATCTGACCAGAAATTTCAACTTAAGAACCCTGGTTGCAAAAGAAAACGAATCAAACAAAACAACGGAAAACATCCGGCGGAAGAAAACAGCTCGGTTCTAGCAAGTTGAAACTAGGTCAAATTTTACAGTAGCAAAACTTTGTTTAAGTTGATTAGTCGAACGGCGGTTTGAACGAAACTCCAGGCGCTTGAATCACCTGATTCCGATAAACGAGCGAGAAGATAAACTAGAACGAAGATCGGATCTGAAATCGTGATCAGAAAAATAGCGGATTAAATCCGATTAAAAGAAAAACGACGAACGGTTAAACGAACGGACGTTCGTTAACCGGGAATAACCGGTGATCATGTTCGTTAAGACGAACGGTCCGGCGAACGCTCGCTAAACAACAAAACCAGAAAAATAAAACCGATCTAGGGTTTCAAAAAAACAAACAACGGAAAAGAAAGCCGGAACGGTTTTTATAAAAAAAACCGAACCGAGAGGGAGGGTGGCGTGGTGCGGCTACCTCGACGAGGTGGGGCTCCGGCGGGGTGGTGGCTAGGCGGCGGGGCGACGACGTCACGGTGGCGGCGGCTTTGGCGGCGCGGCAAGTGCAAAGCGGCGGCGGCGGCGGCGATCAAGGGTTGGGGCGGCGGTGGGTTGGCGGCGGCGGCTGCGGGTTGGGGAGGAGAGGGGGTCTTGGGTATTTAAAGGGGAGGGTAGCTTGGGGAGGGGCAAGCAAGGAGGAGGAGGAGGAATCCTCCTCGGATTCGGCCAACGGCCTTGTGAGGCTGTGGCGCCTTGAGGAGCGGCTGGGCGGCTGGCCCTTGGCCCAGGCCGCGCATTTTTTTAAAATATATAGCGTGCAAGAAAAAAAATGAATAAAATAAAATCTAAACGAACTCCAAAATTTCAAAGTAAATTTTCCCCGACTCCTAAAATGAGTCGAACAAAATGAACTTTTACTCGGGGCCAAAAATGCAATTTTTGAAAACACGCATTTTTCCCTAAGGCAAATAAAAACAACGGAAAACTCCGAAATAAAAATCTTATTTGATTTTTTTTATTAAATCTTCATTATTTCTTTATTTTGGGAAAGTCATTTTATTCCCTCTCTCATATTTTGATAGTAGAAATAATTGAAGATAAAATAAATAAAATCAAATGATCCACTTTTTTCAAAATTTGAGAAAACTCAAATATGAAAATAACGAAATCTCCAACTCTCTCCGAGGGTCCCTGAGTTGCGTGAAATTTCTAGGATCGGCGAAATGCAAGAAAATATATAATGCATGATGATTTAATGTATAACATTCCAAATTGAAAATTTGGGATGTTACATCACCTCATCACCACTCGGCCGCTTCGCGCGTCGCCACTCGGTTTGTCACCTCATCACCACTCGGCTGCTCCGCGCATCGCCATTGGTTGGTCACGTCATCACCACTCGGCCACTCCGCGTGTCGCCACTTGGTTGGTCACGTCATCACCACTCGTCCACTCCGCGCATCGCCACTTGGTTGGTCACCTCATCACCACTCGGCCGCTCCGCGCGTCGCCACTCGCTTGGTCAGCTCATCACCACTCGGCCGCCCCGTGCGTCACCATTGGTTGGTCACCTCATCACCACTCGGCTGCTCCGCGCGTCGCCACTTGGTTGGTCACCTCATCACCACTCGGCCGCTCCGTGCGTCGCCACTTGGTTGGTCACCTCATCACTACTCGGCCGCTCTGTGCGTCGCCACTTTGTAGGTCACCTCATCTCGGCCGCTCCGTGCGTCGCAACTTGGTTGGTCACCTCATCACCACTCGGCCGCCCCACGCGTCGCCATCGGTTGGTCACCTCATCACCACTCGGCCGCCCCGCACGACGCCATCTGTTGGTCACCTCATCACCACTCGGCCGCCCTGCGCATCACCATCGGTTGGTCACCTGATCACCACTTGGCCGCACCGCGCATCGCCATCGGTTGGTCACCTCATCACCACTCGGTCACCCCGCGCGTCGCCATCGGTTGGTCACCTCATCACCACTCGGCCGCCCCGCGCGTCGCCACTTGGTTGGTCACCTCATCACCACTCGGCCGCCCCGCGTGTCGCCATCGATTGGTCACCTCATCGTCACTTGGCCGCCCCACGTGACGCCATCGGTTGGTCACGTCATCACCACTCGACCGCCCTACGCATCGCCATTGGTTGGTCACATCTTCACCACTTGGCCACTCGCGTGCCTTCAAACAGCTAAGTCATTCTACATGCACTACATTCTGTTATTTCCGCCTTCCTAAGTACCCCGTAATTCACACATCACGTTCACTCGGAGGCCACGTCACCGAGTGTACCTCTACGCTCGGGTGCTTATTTTCACATACTTGCTTAGTACTGGCCCACTTCCATTTTTTCGCATACATCATTCACGAACACCATGTTTCGTTCTTCATTTCGAGTTTGCATCACTCCTCGGGGGATGCAACTCAGTCGGAACACTACACTTCCGTTTTATCATCACTCCAACATGTTCGGTTGGATCATTCACTTCGTCAAGTTTGATCAAATCCTTTGCTCTTCTAGACTTTTTTTGGTTCTGAGCCAGCAAGTCCCTTGCACACCCAGCGAGTTTCTATGGGTGTCACTTACACAAATTATTTCAGCACACATCAAATTTCCTCGAGAAATTATTATGTTGGCTTGTGCTATTTTTCATACACAAGTTACGTGACCACTCGATGGCCCTATGCGCCAACTCCATTGCTACTCAGACTCGGTCACCGTACCGGTCCTAGCTTACCACAACACCGACCTTGTCGCTCTGTCCACTTCAAATACATCAAACCAACCCCTCTGTGGAATCCTCGTCATCGTATCAATGATATAGACCTTGTCAGGCATGAGACTGATAAGTCCCTTTTATAATTAAACTGCACACTTCCCTCCTTGCGAGTTTGCCTCTTTTGAGCATCACTCAGAAGCTTCTCCTCATCTTTACTCGAGTCCAACTCGAAGAATTACAAATTATCCATTCAAAACTATATTTCTCATATTCTGGCATGTCCGTTGTCGAAGCCTATAGTATGCTCGGGGGCTATGCCGCACTCAGGAGCTGCAGCTCATTCGGAATGATAGTCTCCTAAGTGGTCGAGTACTTCATCACCAGTCAGACCCTTCACTTCAACAAGTGCATTCGATCCGTCGCTTTGACAAGTTTCATAATCACCCAAACACTTTGTGCGCCATCTTTGTTCCTACTCAGACTCGGTTGTCGTGCCGATCTTATTGTGTCGCAGCCACACTACACCGATCTCGTCGCTACATCACCTTCAAAAGCATCTGGCTAACTCCTTCGAGGACCATTTTCGCCACTTGGCTGGACAGGTAGTTCTTCACTCGGCCACCTCGCACAGCATCACTTGACCGCCCATGCGTCGCCACTCGGTTGTGCACGTCTTCACCACTCGGCCGCCCCATGCGTCGCCACTCGGTTGTGCACGTCTTTACCAGTTGTCCGCCCCGCGCGTCGCCACTCCGTTGTGCATGTCTTCGCCACTCGACCGCTTCACGCGTCGCCACTCGGTTGTGCACGTCGTCATCACTCCGCCGCCCCGCGCGTCGCCTCTCGGTTGTACACGTCTTCACCTCTCGGCCGCCCTGCGCGTCACCACTCGGTTGTGCACGTCTTCACCACTCGGCCGCCCCGCGCGTCGCCACTCGGTCGTGCACGTCTTCACCACTTGTCTGCCCCGCGCATCGCCACTCCGTTGTGCATG
Source organism: Aegilops bicornis (assembly GCA_021605145.1). NCBI lineage: Eukaryota > Viridiplantae > Streptophyta > Magnoliopsida > Poales > Poaceae > Aegilops > Aegilops bicornis. The sequence continues at coordinate 223,726,664 of CM038671.1, read as the reverse complement.
TCTTCGCCACTCGGCCGCTTCACGCGTTGCCACTCGGTTGTACACGTCGTCATCACTCCACCGCCCCGCACGTCGCCTCTCGGTTGTACACGTCTTCACCTCTCGGCCGCCCTGCACGTCACCACTCGATTGTGCACGTCTTCACCACTCGGCCACCCCGCGCGTCACCACTCAGTTGGTCACCTCATCACCGCTCGGCCGCCCCGCGCGTCGCCAATCAGCTGGTCACCTCATCACCACTCGTCCGCTCTGCGCGTCACCACTCGGTTGGTCACCTCATCACCACTTGGCCGCCTCGTGTGTCACCATCAGTTGGACATATCTTCACATGTACACCCCCAACACAGGAACGACTAAGTTACTCATATGATCAAACCTCATATCGCACTCTGTAGCAAGCTTACCTCTTTCGAGCATCATTCAGGGGCTGCGCACAGCCATGGGTCATACCGTCCTTAGGGGTTACGCCCATTTGATCAACCTGTTGATCACATCAGTAATATTTTTCTGACCATACATGCTTGGTCCGCCGAAGATCTATAAGGGAAGCACCGTCCACTCGGACGATCTCCCAAATCATTACCTAGAGTCATCTTCAGGATTGCAAAAGGGTGAAAACGACACTCCTCTACGGATACACTTGGCCCTAATTCTAGGCTCCAAGGCGTTAGTTTCGCAAACTTGGACTCGGAGATGGCATGTGCTGGTGTTCCCCCGGGATAATGAGTGGCCTCTCTCCGGAGAGTCAGCCCACACACTAGCCTCGCCACTCGGGTTTCATGGCACGTCCACGTCAGACCACTAGTCTATCTCTTCCGGGAGACATACGAGTGCCACCAAGTTTTTCCTTGCAATGAACATACCCCGATCAGTCGGGAAGCACGTCAACTCGGACAAATATCCCTTTCATGCAAAAATGTGAAAACAAACCTCCTCTACGGATACAATGTACTCTTACAAATACACCTTTCATGCAAAAGCTAACGGTCAATGTAAGAAGTACTATTACAACGATTACTCCCTGGAGTATCGAGCTTTTTTCTACAGTCGACACTTTCAAGGCCGAATTCATTCATCGTGCCGAGTGCACAAAGATTCACTTGATTGATCCAGTTCCAGGTTGAATTTATTTACAGTGTCAAGTGCACAAAGATCAGTCCGACTGACTCAGCTCCAGGCTGAGCTTATTTACCATGCCAAGCGCTTGAAAATCCATCCGATTGACTGAATTTTAAACTAAAAGATATTTACCGTGTCGCTACGTGGAGGTTTACCAGGAGACTTAAACCCTCTATCAGACTCATCTAGTCCGATAGAGGCTCGGGGACTACACCCAGTTGGTGCACTCAGCGCGCCCCCACTGTAAGAGAACTCAGAAAGAAACATTTTTGCTCGGTCAAGACCAGCTTTAGATCACTCAAGTACTAAACGACTTCTGAGTTGAGGAGAAACAAGCTAGACCAATTGTCGGATTTCGAGTTCCGGCAAAACCCTCAAGGTTCGAACACTGCGGTGCGCACAAAGATTTCCCCCTACCGAATAACGCCCTCAACCTCACCGCGATCTCTAGGCTTAGCTCGACAAATTCGCAACACAAGAGACACAAGATTTATACTGGTTCGGGCCACCATTGTGGTGTAATACCCTACTCCAGTGTGGTGTGGTGGATTGCCTCTTGGGCTGAGGATGAACAGTACAAGGGGAAGAACAACCTCCTGAGGTGAGGTGTTCTTGTGCTTGGTGGGTGTGAGTGGGTGAGGATTGCTCAAGATAAGATGCCTCCTACTATGGTGGCTAACCCTATTTATAGAGGCCCTGGTCCTCTTCCCAAATATTGAGCGAGAAGGGATGCCACAACGACCAATTTGAAAGGGGACAACTAGTACAAGCTACCCTGACAAAAGTAGACTTCGCCTGCCAAAGGCTCTGGTGGTGATGCCACCTTGGGCTCCACGGTGACCTCCATCTTGTCGTCCTGCTGGTCTTGGTCTCGTTGCATCGATATGGAAACCTTTGCTTGATGCCTCGGAACTCCTCGCATGTGGTTGCCTCCTTACCACCAAAGATGAAACAAGGACACTGCGCGCTGGTGCCCGCCTGGTCTCGATCGTCATGGCTCACGTCATGAGAACCTCGCGAGGTTCGTCCTACCTTGATCTCTCCGCCCCTCGCGAGCCAGCCTAGTGAGGCCGCTCCCGAGGAGGTCTTATGTCCTCCGCCTCGCGAGGCTTGGCCCCTCGCGAGGGTCTCGAATGCTTGTTGGTGAAGATGGGCCGTACGGGCCTGCTCGCAGAGCCACGCCGTGGGCCGCAGGTAGGAAAGTCTGGGGACCCCCGTTCCCAGAACGCCGACAGTAGCCCCCGGGCCCAAGGCGCGCTCGGACTTGGCTTTGAGGCGAAGCCAAAGGGCAAGTGCGGAGCGCCGCGGGCCCCAACAGCCTACGGCCTTGGTCGACGCGTGGCGGTTGACTGGACGTGGGCATCTCCGCTTCCCCACGCTGCCTCGGCAACTGCCCGACTTGACGAGTCCCTGCTGCATGCAAAAAAACCATCATTACATGTGATCATGGGGGGTGCTGGTTGGCCTTCTCCTGCTATAAATGGGGAGGGGGGCAGAGCCCCCATCGCCCATCTCTTCCCATTCCGCTTGCTTCTCCCCCTTGCTCCATTGTTGATACGTCCATTTTGCATCATGTTTTTATATCAATATTTATTACATCATGGGCTGTGACTACACATTATGTCACAATACTTATGCCTATTCTCTCTTATTTTACAAGGTTTACATAAGGAGGGAGAATGCCGGCATTTGGAATTACGAATTTGGAAAAGGAGCAAATATTAGAGACCTATTCGCACAACTCCAAAAGTCCTGAAACTCCACGGAAGTCATTTTTGGAAATAATAAAAAATATTGAGCGGAAGAAGTTCACCAGAGGGGGGCCCACCTGTCCACGAGGATGGGGGCGCGCCCTACCCCCCAGGGCGCGCCCCTACCTTGTGGGCCCCCTGTTGGCTCTCTGATGGCCATCTTATGCTATATCAGGTCTTTCGTCGAGGAAAAAATCATAAGCAACCTTTCGGGACGAAACTCCGCCGCCACGAGGCGGAACCTTGGCGGAACCAACCTAGGGCTCTGGCAGAGCTGTTCTGCCGGGGATACTTCCCTCCGGGAGGGGGAAATCATCGCCATCGTCATCACCAATGCTTCTCTCATCGGAAGGGAGCAATCTCCATCAACATCTTCACCAGCACCATCTCATCTCAAAACCCTAGTTCATCTCTTGTATCCAATTCTTGTCTACAAGTCCGGGATTGGTACTAGTAGGTTGCTAGTAGTGTTGATTACTCCTTGTAGTTGATGCTAGTTGGTTTATTTGGTGGAAGATCATATGTTCAGATCCTTTATTCATATTATTACCCTCTTATTATGAACATGAATATGCTTTGTGAGTAGTTACGTTTGTTCCTCGAGGACACGGGAGAAGTCTTGCTATTAGTAGTCATGTGAATTTGGTATTCGCTCGATATTTTGATGAGATGTATGTTGTCTAGCCTCTCGGTGTTATGTGAACATCGGCTACATAACACTTCACCATTATTTGGGCCTAGAGGAAGGCATTGGGAAGTAATAAGTACATGATGGGTTGCTAGAGTGTGACAAGCTTAAACCCTAGTTTATGTGTTGCTTCGTAAGGGGCTGATTTGGATCCATATGTTTCATGCTATGGTTAGGTTTACCTTAATACTTTTGTTGTAGTTGCGGATGCTTGCAATAGAGGTCAATCATAAGTGGGATGGTCGAGGTCTCCGTCGAGGTCTCCGTCGCAGGCAACACAACCCTGGCCCGCGGCTGGCAGACATTTGCCCATGTGCGTGGCCTGGGCGGGCGATTTACCCTCCACTTCAAGTACGACGACGACGCGGCCCTCTACATGAAGGTGTTTGGGGAAGATGGTCGCCGCGTCGGGTGCTGTCCCGAGGTCAACGACGGTGACGAGGTGCTTGGCCTTGGCGATGGTCGTGATGAGGATGAAGGCGAACCCGCCCCTGGTGCCGACCGCGTCTCGTCCAGCTACGGCGGCTCTTTCTCCGGCAACAGCTCCAGCAGCGGTGGTTATGACTAGCCGCCGCACCGCTGCGCCCGCTTCGAGGGTGGCAGCGGGTTGTCTCGTCGCCGCGCTTCCGTGAAGCCCGAGGAGGGGTCTGGCTGAGCTCGGGACGACGCCAGGGACCTGTCCTCATAGCCCGCTGTGGGGGCGTGGCTACTTTTGTTTCGTTCTTCCTTTCCTTCCTGCATCAAGAGAGGGACGAGTATGGGGCCCAGGGGGGCGTGCAACAAAACTATGATTTCCCAGTTATTATGCTATGTTTATCATTCCTGTGTTGTGTTGGAACATCGTCGTTTTATGTAGAGATAACTTAGCTTGTCGTGCTCGAAGTAGCCTCCACCTTGTGAGGTGCTTGCCTCCCAGTGCCTGGTGAGGCCTCCCTGGCCTGGTAGACGCATAGGAGCTGCAAAAAAAATCGTTAGGAGGCTTGTCATTTTGCCGAGCCTTGGCCGCGGGCGCTGATGGCTATGACTCATCGCTTTGTATCGCGGTACCCGTGGGGCACGGATTGAGAGAGGTGCGCCAGCTTGCGGGCTCGAACGAGGGTGCCTCGCAAAAAAAAAATACCAGAAAACGCTCACGAGGGCACCTGTCCAGCCCCCTCGCGAGGTATGCGAGAGAGAGTACATGCTAAACTGAAAACGGAAACAGAGGCAGAAGTCAACGGAACCAAACCAGCAAAGAACTCTAGAAGCAAACTTCAATAAAAGAGGGGCGAGCCAACTACGGAAAGCAAATGAAAAGCCGCGTCCGGTGTCGGTGTCAAAACCGGCGGATCTCGGGTAGGGGGTCCCGAACTGTGCATCTAGGATCGATGGTAACAGGAGACGGGGGACACGATGTTTACCCAGGTTTGGGCCCTCTCTATGGAGGTAATACCCTACTTCCTGCTTGATTGATCTTGATGAATATGAGTATTAGACGGTTTGATCTACCACGAGATCGTAATGGCTAAACCCTAGAAGTCTAGCCTATGTGAATATGGTAATGAATATCTCTACCCGGACTATGCTCTCTGGTTTATATAGACACCGGAGAGATCTAGGGTTACATGAGGTCAGTTTACATAAGAGGGAATCTTCATAGTCGGTCGCCAAGCTTGCCTTCCACGCCAAGTAGAGTCCAATCCGGACATGGGTACAATCTTCGGCCCTCATGTTTTCACAGCCCATCAGTCTGGCCCAACGAATAACTTATTCAGGCCAGACGCCTGAGGACCCCTTAGTCCAGGACTCCCTCAGTAGCGCCTGAACCTGGCTTCAATGACGAGGAGTCCGGCGCGCTGATTTGTCTTCGGCATTGCAAGGTGGGTTCCCTCCTTCCGAACTCTGGAATAGTCTTCGGATGTAGTAAGTATATCCGGACCCGTGTATGTAATCACAGAGAATACAATATTCCATAGGTCCGACCCGCTGACAACTATTTTTGACATTGCATTACGTCTGCCCGGTTATTATTTCCAATCGTTGGCCAGCTCTTCGCCCCACGTCTTGGGACGCGGTTTTATCGGCACGTCTTGTCAAAGCAGGGATCGTGTCCCTTATTCACGAGATTTTCAATAATGTAGGCGTGGGTAACCCAACCGTCCCCCGGGTACAACTCTCTGAGGATAGGTAAGTTTCGTGACCCAAGAGGGGACGCTCAATATTCTGGGCCTTTATATAGGGACCCAGACTTGTCTTTCTCTTCTATGCTTGCTTCTTCCTCAACCCCGGCCACCTCGAGTTCTAGCCCTTGGGTTCCAATCACCACCAGCCCCAATCATGTCCGGGTCCAACCATTCAGGCCGACGGGTGGCCTCTTCTATCACGGAGGAGGATATTGCGAAGCTCCGCGTGGCGAGGTATCTAACCCCAGAAATCCCTGCCGAGGGGCAGGTTATTCCCACCCCCAAATATGGCGAGAGGGTAGTATTTGTGCCCCACTTCCTCCATGGGTTAGGGTTCGCGCTTAACCCCTTCGTCCGGGGGCTCATGTTCTCATCAAGCCTTCAGTGCCTCATCGCCCCTCGGAAGCAACCAACGGCTGACTGTCAATTGTCATGGCAACCCCTCGTTCTTTCTATGATGGGTCTACAGGATCTCCTAAAGGAACTGCGTCAGGCGAGGCCCTTGCGGTGTCTCCTTCACTCTCATCCGCGCGAACCGCTTGCACGTTAAAGGGGGGTGCCTGAGCATCGCCACTCGTGGCTCCTCTTGGCTCTCCAGCCCTCACCCTCTGGCCTTGTCCACGGCATCACGACACAGCATACCAGCGACGGCCGAGACTTCGCTCGAGGCGGGACCCGAGGACGAGAGCGAAAGGGAGCAAAGGCGAGAGGGGAGTGACACGCGAGGACCTCGCCGAGCAACCTCACGCCTGCCGATACACGGACCCGGCGACACACCAGGGAGCGGTCCCTGATTCTCGAGATAAGTCACCACCCGGAAGCACCAGCTACCGTGGCACCATCCCCGCACCTAATGCAATCCCGTGTTAGCGACGCCGCTGTCCTTTCTCACCGAGCAGCCCGGTTGCTTGAGCGCCAAAGGGACCTCCTGAGCATCGCGACTCGAGCTCTTACGGACCCGGGTCGCTCACCTCCTGGCCTTGACCACGGCATCGCGACCTGGCATACCGGCGGACGGTGAAGCCGCCTTGGGATCGGGACCTGTCGGTAGCAGAGCACCAAGCCTTCGTGAGGTTCGAAAGGGAGAACTGAGCTAAGACGGAATGAGCAACTCGCACAATTCTACGACAAGGGTTATATTAACAAACAGGATCACAAGCACCTTACAAGCCCCCACGGGACGCGTCTTTGATTCCTCGCGAGAACAGATCCTAAAAGGACGCTAACTACACGCGCCCCTGCAAAAGACGCCATCATCAACACTGGGCCGTCAAGCACCGGCGCCAACCCCATCCAGATCAGAGTCGGCGACGGCCTGACGAGCCCGCCCTGCTCCAGGAGCGGCGCCGGCTCGGGGGCTCGTAGCTGTCGTCGCTCGTCTCCGGAGTCGCAAAGAGCTCGCCGGAGTCGCTGGATCCTCCGACGCCTCCGCCGCCTGAGGAGCCGCCAAGGGAGCGGTCGGCGGGCCTAGTCCTCGCCGTAGCAGGGTCCCGACCACCTCTCCCGGGGCAGCACTCCAGCCGGCGCCCGTTCGCATCGAAGACCTTGAAGAACATCACCGAAGCACCGTCGTACTCCAAGTGGATCGCGAAGGCGCCTCTTGTCCTGCAAACCCGGGCGATTTCGCCCCAGCCTCGAGTCATGAAGACCTCGCCCGGGGCAACGACCGCGACCTCTGCCTCGGTCGCGAGGGTGCTGCAGCCGGCGTGCTGCAGCCAAAGCTCCAGGAGTTCTCCCTGCGGGATGATGGAGGCGAAGAAGGGAGGAAGGCGTATCCAAGACTGAGGAGGCATGGCGGCGTGGAGCACGAACTCTCGAGAGGAGCCCTCGGTGTGGACCCCAGGGGGGACGACCCACACCTTCGTGACCCGTCGGCGCCTACGGCGGCGCCGCCCGTGGCGATCGGCATCGACTCCTTCAGAGCCCTCGATGTGGGCATACAAGGGAAGAGGGAACCCCGGCGGTGGCCGCTCGCACCAGGGCCTCGACACCACCTGATGGGCCCCTCGTCCCGGGCCAGAGGGCGAGCCGTTTCTTCGGCGGGGCGGTCTGGTTCCTCTCGGGGAGCCTTTCCCTTCTCTGCCGCCGAGAACCGGCGGATCGGAGCCATCGCAGCAAGACGGAGCAAGGACCGGGAAGAAGGAGAAGCAAGAAGAGATGGACTGGAAGGGCGCGTGCCGTTCCGTACTTATGGCCGGCGAAGGCCAACTGCCGACCTCCACGCTCGCAGGTAATCATGACCCGCTTTGCATGCAGGGACTTGTCCAATCCGTGTAGTTGCCGAGGCGTCGTGGGGAAGTGGACACGCCCACGTCCAATCAACCGCCAGCGCCAAAGGCCGCAGGCTGTTAGGACCCGCGGTGCTTCACTCTTGCCCTTTAGCCTCCCTGCACGGCCAAGTCCGGGCGCGCCTTGGGCCCGGGGGCTATTGTCGGCGTTCTGGGAATGGGGGTCCCCAGGCTTGCCTACCTGCGGCCTACGGCGTGGCTCGAGGAGGGGCCCAGCACGGCCCATCTTCATCAACACAGACCCAAGACCCTCGCGAGGGGCCAAGCCTCGCAGGGCGGACGGCACGGAGCTTCCTCAGGCACGGCCTCATCAGGCTGGCTCACGAGGAGGCGGAGAGATCAAGGCGGGGTACCTCACGAGGTGCCCATGACGCAAGCCATGACGACCAAGGGCGCCAGGCAGGCGCCACCAGCAGTGTCCTCCTTTCCTCTTTGGTGCAAAGGGAGCAAGCGTGGCGAGAGCATCAAGCAAAGGCACCCGTTTGATTACGAGACCAAGACCAGCCCAACGGCAGGGAGGAAGTCATTGTGGAGCCCAAGCCAGCGTCACCACGAGCCTTTGGCGACGAGGACCAACTTTCGTCAGGATAAGTGTACCAGATGTTCCCCTTCAAAATGGCCAATTGTTGGCGCCCTTCCCGCTCAATATTTGGGAAGAGGCCCAGGGCCTTTGCCTATAAATAGGACTAGCCACCCCCAGGGTAGAGGGGATGGAGAATCTAAATCGGCCAATCCAGAAACAAGCTGGGATCGGATCGAGTAGCATCACACACACACAGAAAGAGAGAGAGAGAAGGGTGACTGAACTCCTCCTAGCAGTTCATCGCCCCAGCCAAGAACAGACCCTCGCGAGGCTGTTCTTCCTTGTATTGCTCATCATCATCAGCCCAAGAGGCAATCCACCACACCACAAACTAGAGTAGGGTATTACACCACAATGGTGGCCCGAACTAGTATAAACCCTGTGTCTCTTGTGTTGTTCTTTCCATAGCTTAGATCTTAGCGAGGCGGTGGGATGCAGGTAGGTAGAAGGCGAAATCTCCGCGTGCACCCCAGTGTTTGAACCTCAAGGGTCTGCCGGAACCCGAAATCCGACAGCTGCGGTGTGAGGCTGTCGTCGCCGCAGAATAACAGGGGGTGTGGGTGAGTGGAGGGATGGCCTGGCCAGCGGTGGGAGTAGTAGGGGGTGGTGAGGCCTCCGCGGCAGCATAGCCGGCCACGGGAGGCAGGAGCACGAGGCACGACCGGCGCTGGTTTGGGCGGCTAGAGCAAGAAGACCAGAGGTTGAAGAAGCACTATAGTTGTTGGATGGACATCGTACGGCCACTGGAGCTAGAATCGTGCATATTGACTAAGTTGACAAAGCCCTCCGTCCCCGTCAACTTAGTAGGCCCACAAGTCAGCCTGCCACTATACTGGGTCCCAGCTAATGTGGGAGTATTCATTTTTTGTGCATAATAAGGAGGCACTTCCTTGCGTGCGAAGATATAGCTGGTGGGTCCGAAATCGCTGACGGTAATGTTTTTTCGCGAAATCTGAGGCCCTTTCGGTGGGTCCCGGATGTCGTGGAGGAATCATTATTTTGCGCATAATAAGGAGGCATTTCCTTGCGTGCGGCCGTGGACCCAGCTATCGGCCTCTCCACGTCTGATCCACTTCAGATGCATGTCGGTCGTTGACCACGTTGACCAGGCCGCACTGAGAGCACCAGGGCGGTGGACGACGGCGAGGCCTAGGAAGGGAACGACACGGAGCCAGGGAAGACTCAATAGTTGTTTCCCACACGGAGGGGAGTACGACTGTACGTGGGTTTACTGGTTCGTCTGCCGTCGCCGGAGAATAACAACAGGCACTACAAAAAATACACTTCAGTGATGATACGTGTTTGTCACAGTAGGTCACGTTTTCTGTCATGCTTGTACATCCATGACAAATTTATGACAGAATCAAGATAGTCATACCTGTGCTGTCGTAGAAGTGTTCCATGACATTGCCAAAATTATCATCACGGAAGTGTCCACTTCCATGACGATAAATCGCGCGTCACAGAAGTGTTTTCGTCAAGGGTGACCGACACGTGGCATCCACCGTAACGGAACACCGTTAAGCTATCGGGACGGATTTTGGATCCGATAAACCGTTAACAGCCACGACCAATGCTGATTTTCCACGTGTAAAATTCTCATTGGCTGACGGATCCAGGCACAGGTGTCACTCATCCAACGGTCGAGATGGGCCTATGATATGTTGACACGTGGACCGGCCCAAAAGTGGCCCACAAAGTTTAAATGGGCCGGCCCAACCGAAGGCCCATAAGATTTAGCGGACCATAATAGGCCGGCCCAGCTAAAGGCCCACACGATTTTGCAGACCATAATGGGCCGGCCCAGCTAAAGGCCCACAAGATTTTGCGGACCACAATGGGCCAGCCCAGCTAAAGGCCCACAAGATTCTGCAGACCATAATGTGTCGGCCCAGCTAAAGGCCCAACATTCGCTGTCAAATCGGCCCGTCAACGGCTTGTCCTAAACTTGTCATCAACGCGGCCCATGGTCACTTCTAGCCCATTAACAGTCATTATGGCCTGGTGTATTTCCGGCCTGTTAAAGGTCCGGCTTCATTTGGGCCCATGCCATCAAAACTTTCGGCCCATAAACGACCGTGAAGGATTTGGGTCATATTCGGCCATGTCTGACATTCGGCCTGTTAGAGGCCCACTATAGCTTTGGGCCACTTTCGGCATGTTAACGCCGGACGTAAACCATGGGCCATATGTGGCCCAACGTCATTTCGGGCCCATTAACGGCCCATATAAAAGTGACGATAATCTAGCCCGACCGAAGTTCCGGCCTGTTAGAGGCCCGTGTATTAGGTCGGCGCACTTACGACCCGTCTGAATTTCGGCCTGTCAAAGATCTGCATCGTAAATGGGCCACCATTTCGGCCTGCTAAGTCCAGTGGGTTATTTGGCACAATCAGGGCCCAATCTCACTTTTTTTCTATTAGAGGCCCATGTTTTTTATGGGCTCGAGATATTTACACCTGTAAACGGCCTATTTTTACTGAGGGTCCAAATTATGTTTAGGCATGTTAAAGGCCCACTATGGGCACAGGCCTACCAGAAAAATATGAAAGCTTATGCTGATTTAGGCCCAGATATTTTTAGTGGGCTACATGCCAATTTCGGCCCGTAATCGTTTTTAGCACAATTAGAATGGGCCCGACGAATGTTGGCATGTTGGGCTCATACGAAGCTTTCGGCCGAATACATTACTAAGATAAACCTACACTATACAAAAATAGCGTCGTAATTAATGCAGCCTGAGGCAGCATCATAAATGTTGTATCACAATAAAATAAATTCCAACCATACAACAAAAGACCTGTGCATAAAGTTTACGATCCTTCCAAATAAAAGCACCATCGGATGTATAGAAGCACAAATCATTTGACCTGAGTGCTAATGTTTCAGTTGTAGAATCGATGGAGCAAAGACGATCTCCACCTTTTTCCGCCATTGCTCTTGAACAACGGAGCGAATGTCTGATAGTATGGTTTCAAAACCATTCATATCTTGACGAAATTTCTCAACCACTATTCTTGTTTCCGAAACAACGTCCATTAGGGATTGGACTTGTGTCTGGAGCACATATATATCACTCTGTCTAGCAGGAAGATTTTGTTCAGTAGGCGATTTGGACGAGGTTACCTTGACAACCAACCCAGAATTACGTAGGAAGGTGCTTTTTGCACTGTTAGTGGAGAGATACTGACGCACTACAGCAAGAGGTGACATTGTGCATGTAGTAGCCTCGTCACCTTCAGGTGGTTGTGGCTGTTCAATCATTTGTTCCAAAGCTTCCTGAAAGTTTGAACTTGTAGATTAGTGTACCAGATAAGTTACTAATGAGATAAAAACAAACAAAGTAGGTTAAACCTTTATACATAACTTATTTTGGTGAACTACTGTAATACATTAGCATGTATTGTAGTGCCAACTACATAATAAAATCACTTTCGGAACATATGTCCATGTAGCATGCCTATTGTATTGTCTATTTCCTCACGTTCGTTGACATCTAAGGATAAAGAGACATGGTTTAAAGTAGGATGAACATAGTATGACATCATTCATATCATGGGCAAACAGATATAAAACAAACAGGCTATTTTATCATTGTGTGCACACGTGAACATAACAACTAGATTACAGATCAAGACCAAAAGAATATCCTTCATCTCTTTTAAACCATGTAAGGTGAAATGATACGTTAAGACAACTGTGAATAAAAGTGAATAGAGTAACTGACATTGGCTGCAAACCAAGTAGTTAAATGAACACATCATAGTACCAATCAGTTCAAGGCAGGAGGAGTAAGGACTTACAATAGCGGCTTGAACTGGTGTGCTCATGCCCTTCATCTTGCTGGTGTGGCAATCCTTGAAGATTTGCACTGCATTCTGTTCAGGTTCATTTTGGTCCGCACGGGCTTTCCACTGTATTTGGAACAAGTCAATATAGATACGATAATATGGCACAAAAAAAGAAGGAAGTAGCAGCTATTTACAAGAGCCTCGCAGTGTGCAATATAGCTACGAGATCCTGTTGTCTGTTGGAATTTCACTTTAGAATGGTTGGTTTTGTTCTTCAAACAGTTAGCCTAGAAGAAGATACACTTGTAAGGCACATACATAAAAACAAGTTCAATATGTGGTCTGATCAAATACATATAGCCTACCTGATACTTTGGATCAAACCAGTGTTTAACGAGGGCTGTCCAGTCTTCATCTGTAATATATTCCACTTGAGATGTTTGGGCGATTTCATTGTTAGTCTTGCCTTCAAAGTGAGGTTTTCTAAGGTGGTACCGATACTGTCGCAGAGCAGACTGAAAAACATGTGTGCATGCTCGTTTAGTTGCATCATCTTTCGGATCCAACTTGAACCTCATCTCATTGAAAAAGAATGTGAGTCTTATTAGGAGGAAGCTAGAAAGTATGGGACAGAGCAAGACAATATTACTAATTGCGATGAATAACATTACTTACGGATAAATGGTCAAGGAAGGTGTTGAACTAGGTATTATCTTTATCATTCTTGTACTGGATCCACGTTGGGAGGATACGTGCATGACACCTAACGGCAACGGCTGCCTCTGATACTAACTTGGCTGACTCTATAGCATCACGTGGCCTTTTTAAACCTGCCTCAAAATGGATCTCCATTCTTCCTGCTTTAGATTTTGTTAATCTTTCAAGCATTAACCCTGATGTTTGTTTCCGCTTGCGCCGTGGTGCTAGTTCAACAACGAATATGGAAATTGTTAGTGTACATCAAACTGTGAGAGTACATATAAAGGAGCATGCAACTGCAACTTGACTCGGTCCGGTACCGTCTTGGTGTTGATGCTCATGAGGTTCATCTGATCTTGCCAAGTCCTGTTGTGTCGTGATTGCTTGGACGTAGTGTTAGGTGTGAAGGCAGCTTGGGAACCGCCGCCCGGAGCAAACGAACGAGTAATCGTTGAGATCTTTGGTACAGCTTGAAGCGGATGTCTGCAGTGGTGGAGCAGGTGATACTGTGTTTGTAGATTTAGCCGGTGGACTTGGACCTTCTACTGCACTATAAGTACCATCAGAATCTCGATGGCAGAACCTTTTTCGTTTCACCCGACGAGTAACAACACTCCCTACTATGTTATTTTCCTTGTTATTTTTTGACTTTGCCATGTCAAGCTGTACCCACAACACAAAAGAATAAAATCACTCTTCGTAACTCATTGATGCATGATACGCATAAGCAATACTTTGATGTAAGACAACCGTATGAGGATGGAATATGTAAGAAAACAGACGGCATGACATATTCACAGCTACGATGTGCAAACTAAGGTATGATTTTCAAGAAAATAGAAGTAATGCAAGCTAGACACCATATGAAAGATGCAACCAATATTACTCGCCAAGTTAAAAGTGTCTTGTCATAAGTGGCAATTCGAAAAATTAGAAGCGACAACGTAGAAATCAATGCAAGATGCAACCACTATCAAACCGCCATGTTAAAAGCGTCCAATCATGAGTGATCGATGCGGGATACACAACAGCAGATTTTGATGTAAGAACATGGTATGATAGATAGATGCAGTGTATTCTAGACACAGAAAGCCATGTCATATGCACATGTATAACGTATAAACTCAAGAGGTGCAATTTAATCAAAATAGAAGAAATACAGGCTAGACAACATATGCAACATGAAACCAATTATCACACTGCTGTCAACTTAGAGCAAGCACCTGCGATGGTGGAGTATGGGAGATGAACTCATCATGTAGACTTGGGACTTCAACTTCATTAGCGATAGCAAGGTAGATCTAGAGAGTCTCTGCTTTGCTTCGGTGAGGACCACCAACATCCCCTAACTTACTATTTTCCTTCCTATTTTCTGATATTGCCTTATGAAGTCAAAACCACAAGAAGATGAATAAAATTAGCTCTGCATAACTGGTTGATGCATGATACAGACGAACACTACTTTGATGTAAGGCAAGCGCAGGATAGGAGGATGGACTATATACAAAAAAAGACAGCGTTTCATATTCACACGTACTATAGGAGGATGGAATATGTATGAAAAAACAGTAAGCGGAAGGCATTTCAACAAAATTAGAAGAAATGAAAGCTAGGCACCATATGAACATGCAACCAATATCACTCTATCAGGTAAAAAGTGTCTCGTCGTAAGTGCCATTTCAAGAAATTAGAACCAGTACAAGCTAGAAGACAATGCAAGATGCAACCTACATCACAGTCCCAAGTTAAATGTGTCTTATGGGTAAGTGATCGTTGCAGGTATAATTTGTAAGCTGCGCAGATGCAATTCAACATAATCAGAAGCAATACAAACTAGACATCATACGAAAAACGCAACCATGTATAACAGTTCCAAGTAAGAGCAAGCACCTGTGATGGTGGAGTAGGGGAGATGTGCTCATCATGTACACGTATGTTCTAGAAACAGGAACACGTGTCATATTCACAGGCATTATGTGTAAAGTAAGAAGATGCAATTCAAGTTAGAAGTAATACAAGCTAGACATCATACACAACATGCAACCATATACAATAGTGTCAAGTTAGAGATGGAACCTGTGATGGTGGAGTAGGGGAGATGTGGTCATCATCTACACAGCTACGTTGACTGTCGAGCCTTGTGTTGTCTTGAGAATCTTGTTGGGAGGATGGCGGAGTAGAATCATAGAGACCCCCTGTTTGAGTTGTTCAAGGACCACCATCATCCACTGCCGGACTAATTTCCTTCAGCTGTAATGATTTTGCATTGTGAAGTCAAACCGATAAGAAAAAGGAATTAGAAACACTACAAGACACCATATGGAAGGTGCAATCAATATCACTCTGCCAAGTTAAAACTGTCTCATCATATGTGGCGTTCATCAAACTAGAAGCAATACATGCTAGAAATCATATTCAAGACGCAAACCAATATCACATTGCCAACTTAAAGGTGTCCCATCATAAGTGACTGATGCAGGATACACAAGAAGAGTAGTTTCATGTAAGAACATGGTGTGATAGACAAATATAGTATGTACCAAAAATAGGAAAGCGTGTCATATTCACATGTATCATGTGTAAGCTAAGCAGATGTAATTTACACTAATTAGGAGCAATACGAGCTAGACACCATATGCAACATGCAACCAGATATCACACTGCCAAGTTAGAGCAAGCACCTTGGATGGTGGAGTAGGGGAGTGGAGACTTGGACATTGTAATGCACTATCAAGACAAGGAGAATCGGTCACAGATGCTCTGCTTACGTTCTGTCAGAGGACCACCATCATCGCCTTCCTTACTCTTTTCCTTCCTCTTTCTTGATTTTGCCTTGTCAAGTCAAACCCACAATAAATTAGGAGCATTGATGAGGGATACACAAGAAAAGTAGTTTGATGTAAGAACATGGTTAATAGAAAGACGTAGTATGTACCAAAAACAGGAAGGCATGTCATATTCACAGGTCTAATGTGTGAACTAAGCAGATGCAATTTACCCTAATTAGAAGCATTACAAGGTAGACACCATATGCAACATGCAACCACATATCACACTGCCAAGTAAGAGCAAGCACCTGCGATGGTGGTGTGGGGGAATTGCGGTGATCAACTAGAGAGCTACGTTGACTATCTTCATTTAGCCTTGCTGTTTATTGAGAATCATGTGGGGAGGATGACACTACACTCTTTAAACGAGTATGGCGTCTCACAGTAACCCACCCGGGTGACTGTCTCATCATAAGTGATTGACGAGGGATACAAAAGAGCATTAGTTTGATGTACTAACATGGTTAATAGACATATGTAGTATGTATCAAAAACAGGAAGGCATGTCATTATCAAAGGTATAATGTGTAAAGTAAGAAGATGCAATTTAACCATATTGGAAGCAATACAAGCTAGACACCATATGCAAAATGCAACCACATTTGACAGCTGGGTTAAAGCAAGCACACAGGATGGTTGTGTGTGGCAATTGAGATCATCAACTGCAGAGCTATGTTTATCGCTCCAACTAGCGACCTTTGCACCCGTTAGAGCGCTGGAACGCTTAGTGCTTATCTTCGAATTACACTGGAGTGACTTCTGTCTTTTCTTTTCTGCATTCATCAACACTGCGTCAGAGTCTGAAATACCCATGCATAAAAAAACAATAGTGTGAGTATGGGTGAAGTGTGTGCACAATTAGTACAGTGTAAAGGTAGCATATAGCAGGTCGGTGAGAAATAAATGACGGGAGACATATGATAGCTCTACAACATGCATGGCACACTAAATTACTACAGGATTCTATGAAAATAACAATGATCGAAAGCAAATAGGTCACCCACTTTTTCTGCACCGTCCCATGTACAAAGAACGGGCAGATCGCCTTCATCTACCTCCAGCCAGTCAGTGTTGACGATCTTCCTCGAAACGCCAGCGACCACCGGCCCAGTATTCCTCCCCTGCCTGCGCCCTCCCCTCGACCTCACCGCACCGCCCCCCGGCCATCCATTCAAGCCCCGCCGACCTCCAGATCAGGCGCAAGCAGCTCCTGCGCCCCACACCCCTATGATAGACACTGATGCACCGCTCCCCCGGGGAACAGGCGGACTAGGTGCTCCGCGCGCCTAAGCGGTGTCGCTTCTTTTAATTGCGGTTCGACCGACTCAATTGAAATCCGTGGAGGGCTACCGACCTCTAGCAAAGGTGAAATAGTAAAAGGAGGAAACCTTGTGCATTTACTATCACGAAGAAGATGCAGTAAGAAGCGCTCAACTAGTTTCTTTCGTGGGATGAATACGGTGTGAGCGGAGACGTAAGATTTGCACGAATAAGGGAAGAGGAGTACCTCTTTCTGTTGGTAGTGATGTGTCCTCCTTCAGTTTTTCCGACGATCTTCTTGTTGTTCGCCGGAAACCAGAAGTTGTGGAGGACGGTGCAGCCTTGGACGAACCCATGGCCAAGTTGTTGAGTGTGGTGCGGTGGCCGTCTGTCGGCGGCGGGGAAGCAGATCCGAGGCGGCGAACGACGGCGTAGTGGGAACAACTTCGGTGCGGTGGACGGTTGCAACAGTGGAGCCGCAGCAGTGAGGCGCAGGACGGCGTGGTCGGAGTGGTTCGGCACGGGCGCACGCCGGGCGTCGGCGTGGAGGCAGCTCTGCCTCGGCTTCACCGCTAAGTCCTTGAGGCGCTATGTTGCGGTTGCGTTGGACGACGACGTCGGGGTACCGGCTCCGGCGTGATGGAGGAGGGCGGCGGTGGATTGGCCGCTATGGGGTGGAGGATGGAGGAGGCTGGGGTTTCGCGGCTGGTGGAGAGGGCGTTTTCGCGCCCACGGAGTATGAATGGGGAAACAGAGGGAGGTGGGGAACTAAGGGGGAACAATGTTTCGGTTTGAGACGCGCTTGTTTGAAATTTGGGAAAGTTATAAACTTTGCCCCCATCTAAAATTTCGGACATATTGCGGGTTGGGGGTAGGACAGTCATGTCAGGTGTCCCAAATGTGGGCGGGATAGATTTCGCCGGCGCATGGGTAGGCGCCCATGCGTATGAATGCTTCTCTGGCGTCTTGGTGAAGTTACAAACCTACCCCGGTTTAGACCTTTGGACATCGGGCCGATAGGCTACACGGGCCAGAGTCAGGACAGTAATTTCCTACCACCAAAACATTAGTCTCA
The DNA here is from genome assembly GCA_021605145.1 of Aegilops bicornis. NCBI lineage: Eukaryota > Viridiplantae > Streptophyta > Magnoliopsida > Poales > Poaceae > Aegilops > Aegilops bicornis. The sequence continues at coordinate 223,708,420 of CM038671.1, read as the reverse complement.
AGGCGTTTCGGATGACCATAGGCCTATTTGGCACTTCGTTCAATATTTGGGAGCAGAAGCATTAACGTTTTCGGTTCTCTTGAATTGAACTTTCAGGATTTGTCAAACTTCACAAATCCTTACAATTGAAAATCCTAAAGCTACGATTATTTTGGAATGGAGGGGGTACATTTGAATATACATTGTACACGAGTATATATTAAAAAATATGCAACTTACCTCAGTTCATGCATGGTTCCAGATATAATTTCCTTGGTTGCAATAAAAAGTTAGATTTTCGTATGAATATATATATAGCATGTTCAAACTCACAACAAAGATTGATGCCCCCTTTTACATCTGATTTACAAATGCCATTACCTCGGGTTCAAATAGATGAATGCACTTCCTATGAATTCGAATCTTTGAAACACCCTTTATGTTGAATTTGACATGTATTCTATTTCATAGCTAGCAATTTGGAATGTATCCATGCAGGTGACAAATGTATAAAGTGCTTCACACTAACAACATGGAGTGTACTAATTAATGTTTATATATGAATTGCAAAAGCATCCATTGCCTGTATTTCAAACCGCTCTCACTCTATGGATCGATAATATGAAATAAACACATGCACATGCTAGAATTCAATAGAGTATGGGTGTCTGATAGACCGATTTTTGTCCATTCGCTATTTGCAAAATTCATGATCTCATCCAAAAATAATAATGCCATTTATATTTTAATTTAATGCGTAGAACCGCCTTTTACACGTAGATGCACTATGCCTCGCCCTGTTCTCACAAACGCATTATATATCTCTCTATCTAACGCATAAGTGCACACACTTTATATGCATCGAATTTCTCTTTCACACATGCTCACAATCTCTCTCGAGTGGTGTCGGGGTGTCTCACGCACATGCTCTCTCTGTTTCTCTCTCTCTCTTCTCGACTACTATGTACCACTCTTTTCACTAATCTCAGCTTGGAAAACACTATTTCTCTCAGATGCATATATACACATGCACGGTCTCTACTAGCCCTCTATACGCACATATATGTGCCTACGTGTCTCCCATACGCACATTATCTTTTAGGCCTCTCGCACACATCCCCCGACACACCTCTCTCTTAGTAGTTGGCAGATATGATTTCATCATATCATTCGGTAGGATATCCCTGGCTGTTAGGCTCGATGGTAATACGAGGCAAAGTTTTACCCTAGTTCGGATCGGACCCTTGCGCTTGAAGAAAGAGCCTACTCTGGTATTGTATATTAGTGATAGGGTGTGTACAAAGTACACGTGAATACCAGGCATTGTGCGTGTGTGTATACTATCGACGAACTAGCCCCCAAGCTTGTATAACATACTAAGGGCCTAGGGTTACAAATCATATATAGTCGGCTTATCACCAGTGGGGATAGAGTCCTCCGCGACGCTGGTAGCTTCGTGTTATACGACGAGTCCTCCACATGGGTCTTCGTATAACACGTCTCGGTCCAACCTATATGTGGTGCAGGATGGAACCGACCCATGAGTCTTCATCTTGACCCACCACAACTATAAATGATGTGCCCACCACACCACACACGCAATCGTCCACTAAGAAAATAAGCATATACAATAGTACAACGGTATCTAGCTCACGACACGTCTCCATATTTTGTTGATGACACTGACGGACTTTGCATTTGATGCGTGCTCCGTGTTTTGTTGACGACACTTACGGTCATTGTATTTGAGGTGAAAGCACAATATGGTCACTGGACTTCAGAATAAGCTCATCACGGTCACCACATACATTTTGTCGTGCTAACCAACATGTGGTTGGATGGTTATAGGACAGTGGTTTCTCGAGCCCACCAAGGTTAAAGTCCCGGTGCTCGCATTTATCTTGTGTTAATTTCAGTATTTTCCGGCGATGTACGTTCAATGGGAGGAGACGTTCCACTCGACTACGAGGCACCTATGGTGACTTCGTAAAATCTCAAGATCATATATGCTGGCCCACTCTCTCGAAGGTGATCATAGGGGTAGGGTTCGCGTGTGTGCGCTTATAGCGGTGAGTGCTTGCGCATATATATGAGCCCTTGCGTCTGTACTGTGTTAAACAAATACATATCATGATTATACGGTCACTGGCTCACCAGTACAACTCCATATTTTGTTGATGACACAATCAATTGACCAGTCAAACGTTCCACGCGGCGCAACTAGTGTTGCTCCATCGGGGTGCGTAACCATGGGGCCCACCTGTCAGCCCGTATATGAAAGAAAGAAATGGTAGTTTGAGTCTGCATCAGTTAATAAAATAGGAGTACATTTTAGGGTGATCATACGGTCACTGGCTCACCATACAGCTCTGTAAATTGTTGATAACACGATCAATTGACCAGTCAAACGGTCCATATTCAGCAGCGCACATTACCATAGGGCCCACCCGTCAGCGCGTATATGAAGGACAGAAATGGTAATAAATTAGTGGTTGGTGGGTATTTGAAGTCGTGAGACCTCCGTTGGCGATCACCGCGGTTGGGGGCGTTCATTGGGCGGTGGGGTGGGGATCCCCGGAGAAAAAGCTTCGGCGGGGGCTAGAGGGATGGCCGGTGCGGCGGCGGACAGGCTGTGGGGAGTGGTTTCGGGGAGGGCGGGCCGGCCGCGGGAGGCGGGGGCTGGCGGTTCGTCCGGTGGTGGCTGGCGGCTCAGGGGGGTGGAGTTTGATGATAAACTGGAGGCCCTTGATTTTGTATCCAACGGCTGGAAAATCTAATGACCAGAGATGAAAAAGTCAGTCGACTGACGTGTAGCCTCACCCCGCACGTACACATGCACGCACGCAAGACACGCACGCATGTAGGCGTGCAACAATGACACGTACACACGCACGCATGCTGGCGTGCAACACTGACACGTACACATGCCCTCACGAACACACGCACGTACGCACCCATGCATGCAACACTGAACGCACTTTGCACGCACGCAACACTAGCACGCCTACATGCACACAAAGACACGATGCAAGACACACGCCAACCTATACGTGCATGCACCCTTTGTTAAGGACATGGATTGTTACGGTATTAATCAATCTTATTCGTGATAAGCGTAACATTGATGTCTGCAGCGGTCTTTATGAATCACAACGTATCGAACGGGCTATCAACATAGTAGGCTTATCAACATTAAAAAGATGACGTCACACTCAATGAACAATCATCGGTTTATGAAATGCCCGCTTCGACCGCCTGGCCCACCAAAGGTTCCTTCGCATCGCGCCTGCGTTGGGTCAGCGACATGCAGGCCATGCACACAAAGAGCCCACACGCCAAAGGAAGAATGACGCGTGTCCTAGGTCGAGTCAAGGGCGCCACTGTGGCACGCCCGGCTGAACACGCCCGCCGCATTCAAACGCCTCCATGAAACCCACCCGTGTGGAAGCCGAGAAACCCACTCTCGACACACGTCCGTTCATGACCGGGCCGGCGTTAAACGCAACGCCGGCCGAGCTCCTCCCATCCGCCGTCTATTTAATCTCCTATTTAAACGAGGCCAAACGCCGGCCAAGAATCACACACCTCCACCGCTCCCCTATCTCCTCCACCATTTTTTCCACTCTTACATTGGCTTACGAAGAGTAGTTATTCTGCATCCAAGCCGGCTGGGTAGCCCACCGGATACGAGCTATGCAGCTCGCTGATCCACCTCCCTCCCCTCGCCCGACGGAGCCAGTTGCCGCCCCAAGCCGGCGTGCGGTTCAGCAACTCGCCGCTCCAGGCCAGCTCGAAGAGGAGCGGCGCATGGGCGTCGTTGCTGCCATCCATGCCACCGCCTCGTACCGCGTCTCCCGTTTCTGTGGCCGAGACTCCCATGCCGGTGGCCGCGCCATGCAAGCAGCGATAGAAGCCGGGTGCGCGGAGAGCGACGAGTCGGTGGCCAGCGCCTCCGCGTCCGCCGCCATCATCGAGGAGAAGTAGAACACGAGAGGCTGCCGCCACTTGGGTCCCATGAAGGCCACCGCGGAGGCAACACCGACGTACATAGCAGGTGTCTTGACGGATCCTTTTGTTGAGAGGACCTTCGTCAACCCCGCATGGGCTCCACAGAAGAGGGGAATGTTAGGATGAACTCGAGCCGGTGCCGGCCACGGATAAGTAGTGGCCGGTGATGAACTCGAACTAGTGCCGGCCACCATCATCTTCGGCACCGGCCAATGATATCAGTTGGGCAGTGGGGAAGCGAGCCGTCCTTTGCGCTGAAGCAAATACCTCCGGGGCTCCCGGCAGTCCGGTGATCGTGCTGCCGGACATGACGAACACAAATCGATCAGCGGGCGACCATTTAGGCAAGGTATTATATACCTGTGCTGTCCAGAACTAGCACCGCGTAGTTCATTTGAATGTAATGAAATCCGTCATGTTTGTATGAAAATCCGGTATTTTATATGATTTCCGTCGTTGTTTATATGAAATATCAGTTTGTCTATGTGTTTGCGTGAATTTCGTCCGGTTGGTTGAGTTGCTGTCATAATGTGCGCGGCTATGGTTGGATGGTGTAATTTGCGGGTCGCCGATCGATCTGCAGGCAGCTCGGGCGGCGTTGTGGGACAAAAAAACACAGCTCGTGCGAGCTCGTATCCAACGTGCGCGCTGGAGGATGCATGACAGCATGAGCACCCGAGCCATTCCTCGTTCATCGGTGGCAAAGGAACTGTGGACAAAAGGGTCGCCAATATTTTGGCTACCCCGGAAAGATCCAAACACCCCTCCCAATAGATTCAAATCCCTCGGTCGCCGTGGAATTTTTCCATGTGTTGTTTTCATGGACTAGCAAGATGCCCATGCATTGCACGGAACATCAAGATGCATTTTTTACAAACTCCCGCATGCATGCAAGGGATAATTAATGTCCTCCTTTGCTAGTACCACAAGGCAAACACCATTAATATTGCATCGATTAGTGTTAGTGGCCTTGTATATCTGCAAATTGTAATTTTTATAGTGGCCCCTTGTATATAAAAATGGAGGGAGAAAGATGAGAGATAAGGTGAGGAGGAGTGGGGCGTGGTGGTGACTGGTGGTCGGACTGGGCGGAGGCATGGGGATGGACGGTGCATTATGTCTAGGTTTGTATCTCTCTCACACACACCCACGTAGGTGGGGGACGTGCACGAAGAGAAGAGGTGCACGCACGGCGCACGTACTCCCGTCTCTTTCCCAACCACACCCGCGCGGGTACACGGTGGAGCTCATTTCTGTACGAAAAAGGCAGCCCACGTGGTAATTTGGCACGTGTACTGGTTGTCCACTTGGTGGAGGGAGGATCGTCTACCAAGGGTGAACAAACAAATTGCGACTTGACGCGTTATGTTAAATTAAAAAAAAGAGGCAAACCATGTGGGGCCTACCTTAGAGGCAAGGCTCTATACACTGGTTTACTTTTGATATGTCCCGTCAACTCGCAGAACGAGGAGAAGCTTGCTTAGTACACCGTCTCCCCCGCCCACGGGCGCGGTGGCTTGCAGGATGAGCTGAAGCTTGCTTACGAGTAGTAGTAGTACTACTACTACTACTATTGTACGCCTTTACGCTCGCTCCCTCGCCCACGCGCGCGGTGGCTCGCAGCACGAGGAGAAAATTTTACTACTCCCTCCGTTTACTCCTCGTCCCTACTATGTACTTTGGTTAGTACTCCCTCCATTTACTTATACAAGGCCACTATAAAAAATACATTTTGCATCTATACAAGGCCACAAATAGTAATCGAGACAAAAGTTACTACTCCCTCCTTTCCAGTTTATGGCTCAATTTCAAAATCTCTCCAACCAAGGTAGACGGTGAGTGGTCGAATTAATTTCGTAGTTTGCACAAGTAATTAGTACGCTCGTTTTTCTCAAGAAGTTATGTTTATCGAGGCATTAATTAGAACGAATGCATGAATGACCACTAAATTTCCATGAACTTGTACATGCATTGGTTAGTTTCCTCTTGACATTGCTTGCGTCGGGTGATCTAACGCACCTCGAAATCCAACATGTAATGGTACTACTACTAGTATAGTAGAATTGAGACTTATCAAACAGAAATACGAATGTTTTTTAGATGAGCCCTATAAACCCTAGTGGGCACGTACTCCGTAAAAACTGATTTTTCCAAAACTAAGTCGCTCCCTTTCATGAATTCTGTAGTATACACCTCCGTCGATGCTCCCATTCATGAATTTTGTACTTCCTGTCGCCGACATGTGGGACATATAGCAACCGGGTCGACGTGTCAAGCACCAAATAACAGTGCAGAATAGCAGGGGGGACGCACCCCACTCGTACCGGCCCAGTAGTAGTAATGAGCAATGAGACGTCAAATCACAATGCCGCACCTTCCCAGATGGACGAAGCAACCATTATTTCACACTTCGGTTCGCCATCATCTCAAACCACGTACTAGTATTGCTTCTGCCTCAAGAGGGACACGTGCATCGCCTTGGTACATCATGACACGTGGGACCGCATGACATGCCATGCTCCCCCCCCCCCCGATTGCTCGGTAAAATCACCTTATTTTTACTATACTTCCTCCGTATCGGTTTACTACATGGCATGCACGTCGTTCTAGGTTTTTTTGAACTCAAACAAGAGGGAGCACCTCCTACTGCAATTAAATTAAAAGAATGAAAGTCTTACAATTACATGGTGTTGTACATTCACCCCATTTTGGGGAGAGGGGGAGGGTTGGGTGATGGTTTATTACAAGGTATCTAAGAGGGCAGGGATGAGATGTTTGTGTTTCTCCTTAACCCTAAAAGTTAGGAGAGAGTAATCCTCCTTGAATCTTTTCAGCCAGGAATCCTTGGATGGTGCTATACCTCTGAAATTTTTATTGATTCGTTCCTTCCAAATGCTCCAGGCTGCAAGAAGAAAAGCTTCCATAAACAGCGGATGAGCCCATGTCTGCTTGGCAACCTCAGTGTTTTCAAGTCTGGTCCCTCCTTGTTGCCACGTCAAATCCAAGCTCGCCCAGCAAAGTTGAGAGAAATGGCATTCAAAGAACAAGTGTTCAATTGTTTCCTCAATGCGCAGGCCACATAGAATGCAATCATGGTCATCACCAATATTGTAGTGCCTCCTCTTAAGCATGTTTCTTGTGTTTAAGCGGTCAGAGAGGAGCAGCCATCCAAAAACTTTGATCTTCATGGTGGACTTGGATTTCCATAACCATCGAAAAGATTGGTGCGCCACCGTGTCTCTGAAGCATAAGGAATAAAAATTGTGTGTTGTGTAGGTTGAGGTCCCCCATACATACGTCCACCTGTCATAATCTTGGGTGCTATCCGGGATATTTATAGCAGCGGTGTCCAATTGGAGTTGCCTGACCTCTGCATGCGCTTGCGGCGACAGAGGAAGATGGAAGGCCTCCGCGAGTGACGTGGTGCTCAAGAAATCCCTGACAGAGATATCTTCGTTTTTTGCGTAGGAATAAGCTCTTGGGTGAGCTTCTGATAGAATTTGAGGTCCCCAAAGGTCTTTCCAGAACAGCATCGTGCCACCATGAATAATATGGGCTTGCGTGATCCCTCTAAAGGTTGGCATAAGATTAGCAACACCTCTCCACCAGAATGATCCGCGAGTGTCCATGGCATGGGGAATCTTATTTTCGTAGTATGTGGTCCAGATGAGTTCAACCCAAGGAAAATCAGAGTGGTTATAGAACTTATGAAGGTATTTCAAAAGAAGTGCCTCCCCTTGAATTTTTAAGTTAAGCACGCCGAGCCCACCACAAGCCTTGGGTTGGCACACCATGTCCCAGGAAGCCAGAGAGTTGCATTTGTCTCCTTGCTCAGTTTTTTTGGTCCAAAGGCATTTTCGTCGAATCTTGTCAATAAGCTCAATGATTTTTGCTGGAAGCCGAGGTGTGCATAGGGCAAAAATGGCTAAAGAAGTGATAACTGAGTTTAGGAGTGAAAGCTTGCCTCCATAAGAAATCATGTTTAGGGTGGCAGATAGTCTCCTTTCAATGCTACACACCAGCGGCATGAGCTCAATAACTGTGGGTCTTGTCGTGCCCAAGGGGAGTCCAAGATAGGTTAAGGGCATTTTGCCAACCACACATCCAAGAACATTAGCCAATTCCTGACATTTGGTGGCCTCACAGTTGATAGGAATGAGTGTGGATTTATTGAAGTTGATTTTGAGCCCAATGGAATTGGCATAATCTTCGAGGATCTTTTTGACTCTGATCACCTGTTGTGCGCATGCAGGAAGGATGATGAGCGAGTCGTCGGCATACTGGACAACGGGATAATCTTTCTGTGCTGTGGACGGAAAGGGCAACTGAATTTTGCCTTGAGTAAATGCGTCATTGATCGCAGCTTGAAGCAACTCTGCAGCTAGAATGAAGATAAGCGGTGAGAGTGGATCGCCTTGTCTCACACCACACTTACAAAAGAATTGTCGACCAGGTGTGCCATTTAGCAGAATTGAAGATTTCCCAGAGGAGAAAATGCAATTAATCCATCCAAGCCATTTTTCATTAAAGCCCATGCTTCTCATGATCTGAAGCATCGCCTGATGATCAATCGTGTCAAATGCCTTTGCGAAGTCAAGCTTGAGCAGAATAATTTCTTTTCTGGATGATTGGCATTGATAAATGTATTCATATGCCCAAGCGAGGCAGTCTTGGATTGAGCGCCCTTTGAGAAATCCATATTGGTTTCTGTGGATAATTTTAAGGATGACTTTTTGCGCATTTATTGGCAAGAAGCTTGGTGATTACCTTAAGACATCAATTCAGCAACGTGATAGGCCTGTAATCATTAATCGTCAATGGGGAGCCGATTTTGGGTATTAAGGTAATGAAGCCATCATTGATACTTTCGAGGTTTAGCCCTCCCTCAAAGAACTGGTTGCACAGTTTATAAAAGTCTTCTTTAATGATTGACCAGCAACGTTTTAGGAAGATTCCAGTGAAACCATCCGGGCCAGGAGCTCGTTCGTGAGCATTTCTCACGATTACATTGTCAATTTCCTCGTGTGTGAAGGGAGCTGTTAAGGCATCAAGCCCATCATATTTTTTGATAATTCTCGTCAGATCAAATTTCATGTCATGAGGAGTGGATGTGCCAAGTCTGCTTTTGTACGTGTGGAAGATGATGGATTCTTTGCCAGCGTGATCTTCCACCACAGATCCATCCGGGGTGCATAACGTGGCAATATTATTCCTTCTGTATCTTTCAGAAGCTAGGGCTTGGAAAAACTTGGAGTTTTCGTCACCAAATTGAACCCATCATATGGTACATCTCTTTTTCCAGTAGATTTGTTGGTATTTTAGGAGTCGTAGGATATGAGCTTTCAGGATTGTTCTGAAGTTTCGTTCGGGTGTGGATAGTGTCCTTTTGTCTTCCAGTGAGTCAATTTCAGTGAGAGCCTTGTTGGAGTTTTCTATGGCCACAGAAAGTTTGGAAATCCCTTTGCTCCACACTTTGAGGTCATGCCTCAAATTTTTAAATTTGCGGTTGAGAACAGTGGCAAAATTTGAGGAGTGCACATGTTTTGCCCAAGAGGAAGATACCACATCCATAAACCTGTGGTGTTGCAGCCAAAAGATTCAAATCTGAATATTTTCGATCTTGGAATTGCAGTTTCAATTGTGACAACACATGGTGTATGGTCGTGACATCTTGGTTTACCCAAAGGTTTATCCCAAGTTTTTGGGTAAGAGGATGTCCAATTAGAGCTGGTAAAAAACCAGTCGAGCTGCTCAAGCAGAGGGTCCAATTGCATGTTACTCCAAGTATATGATCTGCCTTTAATTGGGAGCTCAATTAAACTCTGCGTTCTGATGATGTCATTAAATGTGATCATGTCATTTATGCAGCCTCCAGGTTTATTGCGGTTTTCAGGTGCTCGAATGAAATTAAAATCGCCCACGAGGAGCCAGTCCTCATTTGGTGGGATTGCCAGTTCAGTTAGCCATTTAATGAAGCGAATTCATTGGTCTCCTTGACATGGCCCATAAATATTAACTAGAGTCCAACTCTGGGCTGACTGGGTTGATCGAAACCGAATAATAAGAGCAAAGTCTTCCGAGGCAATAACATCCGCAGAGAACAAAGAGTTGTTCCAGATGGTGGCAATACCACCCGAGGCCCCAATAGAAGGCACAAAAGCGAACTGATCGAAACGGCGTGGGTAGCAAGATTTAACAAAGGAAAGATCGAAAGAAGTTTTTTTAGTCTCCTGCAAGCAAATTACCGCACAACCACTTGACTTAATGGCGTTCGATAGAGCTAACTGTTTATCGCCAGAATTTAAACCACGGACATTCCAACAGAGAACGTTCCAATTAACCAAAAGGGGCATGAGAGAAATAAACGCTGCAGATTATTAAGCTGAGGAGTGAGATTCCTCGTCCTGGGAGGCCAGAAGCGCATCTTCAGAGAGTTCTTCAGGTGGAATGGCGCAGAGAATAGTCCCAACCTGCTGAATGACTGGGATGGGTGTAGGGGGTGGTACCTGCTCTTTAGAGATCTCACTGATACGGACAGAGGAGTGAGCAGAAGGAACCAAGCGGGGCTTCACCTTGGAACTTTTAGGCTTGCTGTCAGACATAGGTGGCACGCGGAATCCATCATATTTATTGGCTCTTGCACTTCTACGGAGTGTGATCGAGCTCTCAGGAACAACAGCTTTCCCTTTCCTGGTAATGATCAGCGGGGGATCCATAGGCATGTCAGGTACTGGTGCTGCTTGATCTTCAATAAGAGCCTCCTGGGAGGTGTTAGCAATGCCAGCGCCCACCTGGGCAGTATCTTCATTAGTTAACCGTAGTTGTTGAACAGATGGCAGAGCTAGAGTAGCAGGTTCAGAGTTAAGATCCCAGGTCTGTGCCACAGAAAGATCTTGAATGATCACAGAAGAAGTTCCCCTGTGCTGGATAGCTTGAGTAGCAGAATCAATACACAGCTCACCCTCACTTTCAGAGATGATAAATTTGAATTCTACATTTGTATGCTTAAATCCATATCCAGAGCTCCATGGACCAAAAGAGGCAATGATGGGCATAATTGCAGCTTTCAGATATGTGTTGAAACGCAGCATAGGAATGCAGTCATAGAAAGTCATGGCAGGCAAAAAGTTTCCATGGGAGATCATATTGAGCTGCATACCTCTTTCAGAAATGTTCAGAGCAACTTCTAGTTGGCGCTGGGCAGGCGGCTCTATGACAGGTGGAGCAGAAGAGGTAGCTTCACCATTGACTGACCACGACCGATTCATTATATTGACCGGAACTAGAACATAGGAATCAGATATTGTGGCACTTGAATCAGAGCTAGCAGGCATGGAGATATTGTCATTCCAGGCAGAAGCAGGGCTGTCCTGAAGATTATTAGCAGGTAGAATGCCATGATGCACCTGAAGCCCTTCTGCAGCAAGCCATTGCTGAAAGTTATACAGAAGAGGTGGTGCCTGAGGGGGAGACGGAGGCCAAACTCCCCACTGTGGGTGAAAATCAACATCGTTTCCCTCATCAACCACAATGTTACCAGCATTCTCATCTTGCTGAACATTATCAGCCATAACATTCTGCGCCATCCAATTATGCAGTTGATGTTGGTACAGTTGCTCTGCAGACAAGCCCTCGCCATATAACGGGTGTGGGATTCCATCAGCAGGGGGAGGATCCTCACCCGCAGGTGGGACTTCAGGAAGATGTGCATTCCAGTCACTGCGACAGTCCAGGATTGACGGGCACCACCTAGCTGCCTCATGACCAGACTCTTCGGCACAAGACGCAAATGAACCACTCTGACCTTAAGCAGAACAATTTTCCTATCACTCCTGGGATTATGCCATTCAACTAAACTACCAAACTTATCCACTGACTTGTGCATGTAATGTTGTGTTTGGTAGTCATAAGGAAACCCAACATACAGGATCCAAATCTCTGGCCCAAAGGTGGTGAGCCGCATGTTCAGAGCTGCGTCATGCGGGACAAAGGAGATGATAGTGTGTTCATCCACCTCCTCCTCATCTAACTCAAAAGTTGTTCTCACCATCGAATCTCTTACAACAGTGCTGACAAAACCAAAAATCCCAATGCCTAGAGGATGATCATCGACTTCTGTGGGAAAGAACTGGGATTCATGCAGCAAACCTTTGACGATGTGACGCAGCTCTGCCTTGCGATGAAAGGGGACGAAGCGATACGCCTCCGCAATGGCGAGGAAGTCATGGCGCAGCGGAGGCGTGGGGCTGATGACCATGTCGTCACGAACTCTGCGGTCCGGCGGCCCCAGCTCGATCATCATGCCAGGCGGGAGGTAGGGGACGACGTTGAGGGGGTAGTTGGCCATTGGAGCAGAGCAAGGTGGAGGAGGAACCGAGGTGTGCTGCTACAGAGGAGAATGCGTATCGGCAGGTGCGACCAATGCCGGGTGGCTATGGCTTGAGACTTGGGTAGCCAGACTCCTCGATCTCTGTGTCTCCGTGGCTGGCCAGGGGGAGCCCTCAAAGCGTTACCACCCTTGGATTGGAATCCAACAGCTAGGCAGCCCTCAGAAGGATAGGAAGCCTCATTAATAGGCAGATGATGATGAGATTGATTACTCTGCATCCCAGATTTGACTAGATCCAAATTGATTTGCGTCAAGTTGCCACGATTTGGCACAGAAAAAGTAGGTAAGTCCAGCCTAGAAATTTCCTTAGGAGGAAGATTTGTATCGGATATTCCAATAGTTGCCTTAACCTTCCAAAGCATCCTGTTCTTTGGAATGGTGCTTCTTTTTTGTGCGTGTTGTTATATTTCTTTTGACCTTTTAGGCCTCCAACATAGTCGTGGCACCGATTTACTTTTGCACTTGCGTTTGATATGTCCTAGCCATCCGCAGGATTTGCATTGAAGTTGGGCTAGGCATTGAAAGAAAAGATGGGTCGTTGATCCACAGAAGCAGCAGGCCTCAAACTTATCTGATCCATAAGATTAGCCTCCTTCGAAGCCAAAGTCCCATGCGGACTGGAATCACATAGACACGGCCCATTTGAGCAACTGTTACAATCAATGTTCGGGCAGTGAGCGGCTAGATGACCGTGACCATAGCAAGAAGAGCAGATCGTCAATTTATTATAAATGAAATCCAAAGGAGGAACCGAGGAAATTTTCCAAAGCTGAGCAATTTTTTCATCTGAAATGCCGGCTCTGTGATGATCCATAATATGAAGCAGCATGAAAGACGGTAATGAATTCCAGACAGCCCGCTTGAATTGTGCCCCCTCAAAGCGCCAATTATCAATAATGTCATCATTAAGAGGACCATTAATCCTTGATTGAAACTCACCAAAAACTAGTGAAGCAGGCCTTGAATGATCAATCCGATCCACAATTTCCGCACTTTCCAAGCAAACCTGTCGGGTCATCGGAGAAGGCCAACGAGCTGCCGCCGACGAGGTCTCCGGCTTATCGGAATGCTCCAAAAAGTGAAAGAAACCCGCTTTCTCAAGAGCATTCAGAGAATGGATATCCGGTAGCACATCTTTATGAGAGGTCGAGAATCGTGACTTAATGGCCACCGGGGAGCGAGCAGTTACCTCAGGGTTTTGTTGATCCCAATGCCACCAGTTAGCCAACCCAAGGGCACGACCATCCGTTGGAATAAAATAAACTCTCACTCAAATTCCGGCCAAATCCTGTCCTTAAGACCATAGATAAAATGTCCCACTTTGTTGGAGGCGACCGAAAACCTAAATCTCCTCCCATCCAGATGAGTCACTCGGAGTCCCGAGGGAAGACCTCCAATGCAACATTGCAGGGCAATAGCCACCGATTCTTTGTTGAGAGGAAAAGACGCTGAAGAGAAACTCACAACCAAGAAGAACTCCTTGGTCGTGTCCGAAGACGAGAAATGGACCATAGAGCCAAAGAGACGACGCACCTGAGCCGCGACCGCAAGGCCGGGCGAAAAATCTCAGTGTAGTAATCCCTCCATCGTAGGAGAGATCAGAGAACTCCATGGCTGCCGGAGAGGAGATGGGTGGTGGTGGTGGTGGAGGTGGTAGAGACCATGGTCGAGGTGGTGGTATGATCAAAGTGTTACTTGCCTTACGTCGTTCTAGGTTGAGAATTTAACTGGCTATATATGTGATGAACAATACTCTAGCCTTTTAAAAAATGTATACTTTTGTACAGTAGTACTATCGATGGATTGCGCCATGGAGCAAAAATTGAAATTAAAAAAAGGTGGTACATATAGAGAGCGCTCGTCGCCAAATTATGCATATAGTACTATTAAAAAGCTAGTACGTGCTTAATTGGGGTGCTAAATTCTATTAAAGAAATACTAGTAGTATGTACATACTGAAGAGTTAAAGTAACGAGAAGAAACATAACATAGTTCTGCTGGGGGCTCAGCACAACACACCCCTCAAATTAAACTAAGCACACCTGAAATTAAACTATGCAACTAATCCGGTAGACACTGCATTAGAAGTTTAGAACCACCATGAGCAACGACACTGCCACCTTACTTGGAGTCCTCGTCCACGTCCTCGACTTCGTCCTTGTCCCTCTTCCTCTTGGCCGATACTTATTTGCTTGAGCCGCACACTTGGTTGTTGCTCTTCATCCAACCCTTGTAGATATTGAAACAAAGGTAGCCATCCATTGCAGCGTAGTGGATGTGGTCTATATCTAGTACATTCCACTACCATGCATGACGATGAAACGTGTAATGAGGTTTCTCCAGTTTACAGTACGAAGGATGAACCATGGCTCCTGCCAGGGTCAGCATTGAAGGCTGACGAGAGGGCACCAGCCAATTCTTCTGGAGGTCGAAAGGGTTGCCTACAACGAGGCCGATCCGACCCAGGACTTCTTCGTCGTTCTTAAAGTCTACAGTAACAAATTTCACTGTTTTGTCCTTGAGAAAGTTCTTAAAATCCTGGCACTCGACGTCGGCATGGCATATGTGGTAGACCAAGCAAACGTTATGTACGCAAACCTGGATCACGGCGGGCTTCTTCCTCTCTTCGTCCTTTAGATCCTTCTCTCGTCCCAGGACAGTGGTGTACTCAACATCTAGCCCAACGACCCACTCATCATCTGAGTTTTCGAACATGCGTCTGAAGCGAGAAAGGCATCCTTTCACCGTCGCGGAAGAACGGGTGTAGATGACGTCAAACTCATCATCGGTGATGGTTCTAACCTTGTACTCACCACCAATCGTGGAGATTTGGGACGCCATGGATTTGGGAGGAGGGTTAGGATTAGTGGAAATGTCGTAATGTGAATGGACGGGACGACTAGGAGCGAACCGCCGTAGTATTGAAGGACGTGCGGGGACGAGTAGGAGCGAACTGCCAGCGTCGCGAACGGCGTGGTAGTGGCTTTCCATTCTCCCATGATACGGGCTTCCGAGAGCCCTTGGATCTGAGATCGAATGGTTGCATGGCGTGATTCTAGACCTATTTGTGAATATCCTATCCTGGAGGGTTATTCTGCAAATTTTCAGCAACTTAGCATGCGACCATTTGATCTCAGATCCAAGGGCTGCCAGTAGCCTGTATCGTGGTCGCGCCTACCACGACCGTCGCGTCGCTCATGCGGTCGCGCCCTTGGAGATTTAACACGGTGCGTTAGGCTATCTGATGTTGGCATGTCATACATAGTCATCACTTAGTCACTCATTCTACAACAAGGTTTTGGCTATAAGGTTGGCTATAAGTGTATTTTTTTACTTCTCTCTATTCTGTTTTTCAGATTTTCCGTCCCATAATATAAGAATGTTTTTGACACTAGTGTAGTGCCAAAAACGTTCTTATATTATGGGACATGTGGAGTACTAGTATTTATTGCATTTCCCAAGGAGTGACCTCTTCCAATGAAATGGTGTTGCTAAGTTTGCTTCATTTAATTAGCTATAGACTCAAAATTGTCTTTTTCACCTAGGTACACGCGCTTAGCACCGCTTTCTTCCTTGGGTCACCAAACTAGTCTCTCTCTTCTTGATTAACTTGCCACATCGTGACTTTATGCCTATGTGGCAAGCTTAAGCACCCAGAGGAGCAAGTAAAAGTAAGTACAATAGTGCGCTTTACATGGCATTTTTTCATATGTGGAGGAAAGAGAGGCAAGGAAAAAGTGGAGAAGTGGGCTCTCATGCAAGAGCCAGCCTCTACTACATGGTGGAGCATTGGGAGAGGCACCTGTATGGAGGTGCTCAGGAATCGGGAGACTCACGCCGGTTGTAGCGCCGCAGTTAAAATGATAATGGCAAGTCAAATCACGGGGCCCCACCTATCCAAAGAAGAACTCGTTGTCAAATCACACAGCCCCACGCTTGCAGCAGCCTACTCCCTCGTCTTCTCGCGTCTCTGTCGAACCGACTAGGCGGAACTGCCCGCCATCACAAGCAGAAAAGCCTCGCCTCGACTTTTAAATACAACTACATCCACTTAAGAATCCAATGATATATTTTTTGTGACATAGTAACTCATATTTAGTTAGTCAAATGGATGACCTAGAACTATGTGCAGGCCCTATAAACCGAGACGCCTAAAAATAAAAAAACCGAGACGGAGAGGGTAGTTCAGCACGTATCTTTTTAGATCAATATAGTCGGGATTCACCAAGGAGCAAAACCAAGTGGTAGGTTGCTCCTATCGTGTTGGCGTAGCAACTCAAGCAGGGTCAGTCCGCACACGAAATGGCGACACACTTAACAGGACCCCTTTGGCCGACATGTGGCTCATCCACCATCTTGTTCCACCTGTGATGCACCAAATTACAGTTCGGAGTAGCGGTTGGAATTGGAGGCACCCCGGTCAGAAGCGCCGCAAAGAGTAGAAAATTAGCGATGAGGGTCAAATCACAAAGCCCCACCTTTCCCGCATTAAGTCGACGGACGAAGCAACCATCATTTCACTCTAGGGTGCAATAGCATAAAGAAAAGAGAAAACAATGATGTGTGCGGCAGCTACCTAGGGCACCCTAGGGTAGGGGTCTCCACTACAGATCCTTGTTTTTTTGAAAGCGCCTCCACTACAAATCGGCTTCTCCCTCGTCCTCTTGAAGAAAACCGATGATGAGTGCGGAGGTAGGGTTTAATAGGAGTACTACGGCGTAAGGGCCACGTCGTAGTAAATGGGTTCGAGTCGACGCCTTAAATATGTGTGGGCCGCTTGGTTTTACGGAACGAGGCAGCATTTTGGGTTCAGGGACCAAGGAGATATAGTACGTACAAAAATTGTGGACGTAGGTTCGACCGAAAGGCAATGATGCATGGGCCCTGCATTTTGATATACCCGGGGCCGCGTGAAATTTTCTACTCTACTCAAAACTAGTAAGGTACACATGTATTGAACGCATGAGATTTCGAAACCAAATTATGAATAAATACAGATTATAGCATGTAAAGCTTTGAGTCATATATGCATGATGTAGATGTTCGTTTAGTTCTTATAGTTCATCTCATTCAAAATCAATTAGTGCATTCTAAATCATAAAGTAAAAAACAAATAATGGCAATTCATTTAGAAAAAAATAATCAATTATGATACAGAAGATTCTAGAACAAAGGAGAAGTGCTTGTGTTTTGAGGTTTGTGCATTATGCTTAAGTTCAACCATGGAGTCTTCTAAATTGTACATGTGGTAGATCTAGTGGAATGTTGATGATATCCAACGGCCAAGAGTGCTCGGATTTGCCTATCTCTGCACCGCCGGGTTAGCTTCATCCAAATGTAACCATCTTTCAAAGTTATTGGCACACTATATAGTTCTTGTGCCATAGTTGCATGTTTTGGAAAAAAGCTACTAGTGGTTTGTACTATCTATTTAGGAATAGAAGATGTATACATGGAAGTTGTAGGAAAGAGATGACATGGAGCATCTCAATTCCTATGAGTAGGGATTGGAAAAGAGATGTCATTTGGTTCACATCATAGGAACTTTTCTATTGAATCTAGAGATGACATGTATCTCAATTCCTATGAGGAGGGATTAGAAAAGAGATGTAATTTGGTTCATATCATAGGAACTTTTCTATTGAATATACGCTAATGTTTATTTTCTTTGAAATTAAGGGTGTATAGGAATCCATTCATATGAACCAAGTGGCTTTAAAGCTATAGAAATGATATCATGTTTATTTCCTTTGAAATGTGGAGTATATGAATCTATTCCTATGAACCAATTGGCTCTAAAGGAAAATCCTATAAAAATCATATCATATAGAGTTCCTATGATATTCCTAGAAACTAAAGGATGCTTGAAATTGCTGCGGGTGATACGACGGTCTTTCTTTGTAGACTCCTAACCCATCTTTATAGTTACCTCTCGAAGATGAATGAAATGATATATATATGGTATTCTACATGTGCAATTTGGTACACGAAAACTCAGTAAAAGTTTGCGAGGTTCAAATTTTCAATAAAGCTATATGCACTGCATTTCGGAACGGATGGAGCATACGACAGTTGCTAACACTCACGTGGAAGATTTGTGTGTAGGAGGAGTGGCTGTTCTGTTAAATGACATGGCAAAACCGACATCGCTTGATGCCGATCTAACGGTTCTTACGCGTTCGTCAGAAAAGGCTTGTGGCTTAACGCTTGTCGGATAATGATTTACGGACACATGCATTGCATTGATATGTGCCCCTCTCTCTCACGCACACGCACCCTCACGAGTCACGACTCTCCCAAGTCCTCTCGCAGACTCAAGACGTCGCACCCACCGCCTATCTACATGTGTAGACGCGTGCACATATGTGCTCTACACACCCTACCCTCGTAACTTCTAAAAACAAAAGACGGCGCAAGACATTTTATTTTAGCTCACACGCCACACACTTATACTATTACTCTTGCGGTGAACGCTCTTTGGGCATAGTATATTGTACTCTCATGAAGAGAAGCAAGGCACGACGCACTAGTTCTCTCACACCCACTCATGGTACACGTGGGAGCGCATTTTTTGAAGTTGGTACAACAAAATCACTCCACTATATATAAAAGCAGGAGCCTTAGGGCTTGCTTTACTAGGGTTCCTCTGCTCACTCTCTCATGCTCTCCAGATCTAAGCAACACATAGGTGGCCACACTCTCTCTCAGCTCACGGCTGGTCACAAATCCGCCGATAACCTCGACCGGGCAGGGGTGTAGGTGCATCGCTCACGCTGGTCGTCGGGCGGGCGAGGGAGGAGACCAACGGCTGCTCAAGGCCCCGTCGATCGGGCGGCCGTGCTGCTCTCTCCGAGAGAGCGCTGCCTGGAGGGCCTCCGACCCTTCTTCTTCCTCCCTCATGTATTGTGGCCAAGATGCGGCCTCCCGACGCCAGATTTGCCACATGCCGACGACCCTCGTGTATATATTCC
This sequence comes from Aegilops bicornis, assembly GCA_021605145.1. NCBI lineage: Eukaryota > Viridiplantae > Streptophyta > Magnoliopsida > Poales > Poaceae > Aegilops > Aegilops bicornis. Next base: position 223,689,073 of record CM038671.1, on the reverse strand, counting down.
TTCAAACCTGCCTTGCTCTATCGCCTCAGCCTCCTTCATGTGGATCCTTTTCTACTTCCGTCCGCTGTTCCAAAGGCGCCTAGACTTCTACTATTATTAGAAGTAAAGCTAGTTCATACAATGACTCAAAGCGTTGGTTCAAACAGGAAGAAAGTGGGAAAGTCAGAGCATGAATCTAGGACTTGGTTCTAAGAGGAAACGGGGAAAGTAGTAATATCTCACACGCTTAAATAACCGTATTTCTTATTTGAGCAAACAGGGATGTCTCTGCTCCATATCGCTTCGGATGTCTCTCCGTATCGTTTCTATCCGCGCAATCATAAGCACACACCTCAGCTTTTAGTACAATCACAAGAAAATGATATGGCTATCCTCACTACCGCTGCCTAACCTCCCGCCTTCAAGGTATCCCTACATTGGTAGTAACTACGGAAGAATGACCAACGCAATCTAAAAGAAGCTGATTCAGACGTTTTACTTCCCGATTGCAAAGGCAGGACAAGCGAAAACAACTGCATCCTAGTCCGAATGCACTTTCTACCAGTTCATCCATGGACCAAGGACTAGCCGCACGGCCGCATACGGCGGTTTTTTGGACAGGTGCGCGAACAAGAGGCATTGTGGTCTGCTTATTTCTGCAAATAGCGGTGCTTAAATTTAGTGGAACGCACAAGACTTTCAGCTGGTCAGTGCACTGCAAGGTTCAGTTCAGCATTCCAGCTAAGACCACAATTATAATTGGTTATTCTGGAATGAGAGAACCTAACCCTGAATGGTGGCAACAAGAAAAAACCAGAGTGAACTCCAGGAAATTTAAGCCTGCCGGGAGGCCCTTTGCTCAGAGAGAAGCCTTGCTTGTTTTTTCCTGATTTGTAAACCTTCTCACAACTTTGTCTTTTGTTGTGAACTAGTATATGTTTGTTATGTTCTATGAATCATTGAGATGTATAAAATTGCTTAACTTATGCTTTTCAAGTTTTTTATGAAGACGAAGTTTAATGTGAGTGTTCCACATGAGCTACCGGACTAGCATGTGAATGTTTGAAATTTATTACATTGTGGCCTCAATTAACTGCATGAACCATTATAACAAGATACATAGTTGCTTATATGTCAGACAACAGATTGTTGATTGTAAGCTGGTCGATAGCTTAGTGTTGAAGCGAGCTGAGCCAATGTGCCGTGTTTTGCACAACTGCTTACAAGTGGGGTAGCACCAACAGTGTTTACAAGTACTTATGTATACGTCAGCGCACGGTTCTTGAATGAGTGCTCTATTTCATCAAAACACACACTTCTCATATGATAAACCGTGACAACTTATGTCTTACCATGCCATATTCATGAAAAAACTAGTGAGGACGCATCTGTTTCGGCAACAATTACGATGGTTCTCACATGATTCACGGGCACACAAACGTAGCAGTAGTTCCCACAGACGGATTCAAACAGAGTACTAGCCCCAGAGGGGTCGATAATAGGCAAGGTTCGGATAATTAGACACAATCCAAACTACTATTAAACACTAGTTGGGGCAACTATTTCATGCCTCGATCTAATTTGGGCTGGACACAAGACGGACCTTGCTGTTGGGGATATTACTACTGGGCGTAAACCGGCCTATTTGGGCCGGGTTAACTTCATCAGTAGTTCAAGAGTGTTAAAGCCCAAGAAGATAGATGAGGGCCTAAGGCCCATAGTCGGTTTAAGACTTGTAGCCGTAAACCGGCATTTGTATATAAACTTGTATTGTAAGTTAGGAATAAGGAGAGACCAACCCGGATACGAATATGAACCGGTGTTGGGACTCTGTGAACCGACGGGCGTCACCCGTGTATATAAGGGGACGACCCGGCGGCCCATAGTCGGTTTAAGACTTGTAGCCGTAAACCGGCATTTGTATATAAACTTGTATTGTAAGTTAGGAATAAGGAGAGACCAACCCGGATACGAATATGAACCGGTGTTGGGACTTCAGGAACCGACGGGCGCCACCCGTGTATATAAGGGGACGAATTCGCCGGGCGGTTCAGGACAACAGACAACAACTCGAGACTTAGGCGAAGCTTGTTTGCTCCCTAGTCCTCGAAACCCCATCAATTCCATCACAACTAGACGTAGGCTTTTACCTTCATCGAAGGGGCCGAACTAGTATAAACTCTCCTGCGTCCCCTCAGGTCCGCTTTAACCCCTTCTGCTAAACCGTCGCGATGGCTCCACGACTAAGTCCTCACCCTAGGACATCTGCCGTGACAAAACCACGACAGTTGGCGCCCACCGTGGGGCTATCGCATGATGGTTTCAAGTTCTTGGAGGGCCGCTTTGAAGGACTCAAGGGCTACTCTGTGGGCCGGATGACTAAGAGTCATCGCGGCAAGCTCTACATCGACGATGCAGGCTGGGGCCCCGACGCCGGCTCGGTTGAGTATGGGTACCGGGTCCCCTTTGGTGGCATACACGTCTTCATTGGCAAGATCGGTGAACCGGGACCTGAGCCGGACATCTGCACCGACCTCGTCGAAACGGCTCAGCGTGCGCGATCTGCCTGTGTTAAACCGCCATGAAGCGTGCCTTCGTGGAGTCATCAATGGAGGAAGTTATGAGGATGTATCGAATCTGGTGGCGAGACCGTTGCTTACTCCCGACGAGTCATCAACCGAGAAACTGAATCTCTCAGACGCCTACAAGATGGCCGGTTTGGGGGCTGTTCCGATGGCGACAGTATTCCGGACCCCTCTGATCTGCCCAACCGGGTTGGAATATTTATGGCCGGTACACAAGCGGTGCTTCACTCTTCCACCGCAGCAACGATGATCTCCGGTTCAGTAGCGGCGACGGCTGCCGGGGCAGGAGGCTCTGTGCGCCCGCCGGCTCAAGTTCTATCGGATCTGTTTGATGCGTTGGCTGCGCTGATAGCAGAGGCTAACCCGGCGGATCAGGACGCCCACAACGCGGAAATTGCAAAGGTGAGGGAACAAATCACTCAGGCCAAGGCTGACTTAGCAACTGAAGATGCCAGAATGATTGCAGAGCGGGCTGCTTTGGATGCGCAAGCCTATAGGCTTATGCTGTATCAGAACGCGTCGCATGAAGTCATGAAGAGGAAATACAGATCCCGTTTGCCTCCGGTTTTCAAAGCCAGAGACCTCTTCAACACCCCAGGGGCGGGAACCAGTAATCCGCCGGTGGTAAACCGGGCGGAAGCACCTGGGACGGGCGCGCCGGTTCAGCCCCGTTTGACAGATCTGCCTCGTCATAACACTGTTGTGCCTCAGGCTGTTCCAACACCTCCGGGTCACTACTCCAACCCGATGGACAACCTTGTTGCAGCTGCTGCACGACTGGAGGCCATCCCAATTGAAGGTGATTCGCCGCAGGCAGTGGAAACGCGCCGGGTCAAGGAGCTTCTTAGGACAGCTTTGGTCCAACAGGAAGCATATTCTACAGCCGTGACCGGATCCACTCCACCCCTCGTCCAAGCCGGAGCTATAGCAGGCATATGGATGAACCGGCTGTATCGAGTAATGCACGACGTGGAGCACCCCGTGGTAACAACCCGACGGGTGGTGCTGACAATGCTCAGGAAGTGGTGGACCGGGCCCGAGCGCGCATGGAGGCCGAGTTAGCAGCGCAGTATTAGGCTCGTCAGCTCACGCTGGTTCGTCCAACTACCTCGGTCGAGCCTGGTGTTACTTCTAGTTCTTTGGGGGTGCCTTGCCTTATCCCCGCTTTACGCAATGTGCACCTACCCAAGGATTTCAAGGGCCCGCAAGGTACCAAATTACACGGCGGATCAACCTCCAGAGACATGGGTAGAAAGCTATGAGATGGCCATGGAGATGCTTGATGTGGATGATGCGGCATGTGCGAAGTACTTCACCATGATGCTCGAAGGAACGGCCCGTACTTGGTTAAAGAGCCTACCGGCCAATTCTATCAATTCATGGGCCCAATTGCGAGCCCGGTTTATCAGTAATTTCAAAGATACATGTAAGCAGCCTATGTCTATAGTAGACTTAGCAGCTCGTGTCCAGAGGAAGGAGAATCGACGACCCATTGGGTGCGCCGGGTCTCGCAAGTTCTGCATTCATCGGACCGTATCAACGCTGACACCGTTGTTATCACCCTGGAAGGCAACTGCCGGTTTGGGCCTCTAAAGTTGAAGTTAGGGCAGATGAAGCGCCATTGCACTGATATGGGGACTCTCATGGCTGCATTAGTGAAGTATGCTGATTCTGATAGTACCAAGGATCCCGAGTCTGATGACGACAAGACAGGGAAGGGAAAGAAGAACAGCAACTCCAAAGGGCAGCAGCATAATCCGCCAGGCAATGGTAGCGGAGGCAAGCGTAAAGCGGATGGCAACATGGACTTCGTGGCTAATACCAATGCATAGGACAAGGGCCAGCGACGCAAGGGTAAACCGCCGAATCGCGGTGGAGCGCCTAATCCTAACCCGGACCGCCTAAACTATCTATTAAACTAGCCCTGCCCAAAGCATGGGACGAAGGAGGTGCCAGCCAACCACCTTTGGAAGGATTGCTACATCATGCAGGAGTTCAAGAATTCTAATGCTTTCCGGTATGACCACAGCTCCGGTGGTGGCCCAGTATCCGGGCCGGGTTACGGTGGAGGAAATTCTGGTTCAGGATTTAATGGTAATCCGGGCGGACATAACAATCAAAATAATAACCAGGGTGATTACAATTAGCAGCAGCAGCAGCAGCAGTCGGGTTACCAGAGTCACCAGAAGCAGTTGAATAGTGGGCAATATCATCTCTTCACCACTAGTTTGGACAAGCGAGACCGGAAGGTTCAAAGGAGGGCTGTAAATTCGGTTGAACCGGCCGTGCCCCGATATCTACGCTGGTCTGAACAGCCGATCGTATGGAGCAGAGAGGATCACCCTCCCCGGGTTGATAATCCGGTCACTAAGCGTTGGTGGTGGAACCTCGTGGGGGTTATAAGTTCACCAAAGTGCTCATGGATGGAGGGAGCAGCATTAATATCTTATACTATGAGACCTTCCGTCAGATGGGGCTAATAAATAAAAATCTCAAACCGTCCAATACGGTGTTCCATGGGTGGTACACAGTAAGTCAGCATATCCTGTTGGCAAGATAGCTCTGGAAGTGGCCTTTGGAAATGATCATGATTCCAGGTCGGAGACATTGACTTTTGAGGTGGTAAAAATCCAGAGTCCATATCACGCCTAGTTTGGGCGGCCGACTTACGCCAAGTTTATGGCCCCGCCCTGTTATGTGTATCTACAGCTCAAGATGCCGGGTCACAAGGGGACAATAACGGTTCACAGAAGCCGTAAGGTCGCTTTGGAGTGCGAAGAAGGAGATGCGGCCTACGCAGAGTCAGTTTGTGCCACAGAGGAGCTGAAATATTATAAGGACAATGTTGATCCGGCGGACATGACTCCATTGAAGAAGCCAACTACGGAGCATGATCCGGCCCTGAAGTTTAAATCGGCAGCTGAGACTAAGCTTGTGGACTTCATGCCTGGCGATTCATCCAAGCAGTTCAAAGACGCGCCAATTTGGATCTGAAATAGGAAAGCGCGCTCATCGAGTTCATCCGTGAGAATCGGGACATTTTTGCATGGAAGCCTTCTGACATGCCAGGTGTACCGAGGCAACTCGCTGAGCACACTCTTAATGTGGATCATAAGTACAAACCGGTGAAACAGTTCCTCTGCCGGTTTAACGAAGAGAGGCGCAAGGCCATTGGAGAGGAGGTGGCCAGGCTCTTAGCAGCTGGTTTTATCGTTGAAGTCTTCCATCCAGAGTGGCTTGCTAATCCGGTGCTGGTCCTTAAGAAAAACGGCACTTGGCGCATGTGTGTGGATTACACAGATCTTAATAAGGCTTGTCCAAAGAGATCCTTTGCCCTCCCCCGCATTGACCAGATTATTGATGCCACTGCGGGTTGTGAGCGTTTGAGTTTTCTGGATGCATATTTTGGTTATCATCAGATCAAGATGGCAGTTAAGGACCAGGAGAAGAAAGCATTCATAACTCCCTTTGGAGCCTTCTGCTATGTGTCTATGCCCTTTGGGCTCAAGAGTGCCCAGGCAACTTATCAACGGTGTGTACAGAATTTCCTTCATAAACAGATTGGCCGTAATGTATATGCCTATGTGGATCATATCGTGGTTAAGTCAAGGGAGAAGGAGACTCTGGTGGACGATTTAAAGGAAACCTTTGATAACCTGAGGACATATAAGATGATGCTTAATCCGCCCAAGTGTGTCTTTGGCGTACCGGCGGGCAAGTTACTGGGCTTCCTGGTGTCCAACAGGGGAATTGAGGCTAATCCGGAGAAGATTACAGCCATCACCTCCCCGCCAAACCGGGTGTATCAATGACGTTCAACGTCTGGCTGGCCGGATTGCCGCGTTGAGCCGGGTTTATCACCGCCTTTGTGAGAAAGCAATCCCTTTGTATCGATGTTGAAGAAGACGGATCGGTTCGCGGAGTTCTCGCTGGCCGATAAGGCGTTTGAGGATTTAAAGCGGTAGTTGGCCAATCCGCCGTGCTCGCCGCTCAATTGATAAGGAGCCATTGCTGCTATATATAGCTGCTAATGCTCGTGCAAATCGATGTGGCCATTGTGGTGGAGCGAAAGGAGGCAGGCAAGGAGCATCCGGTTTAGCGTCCGGTTCACTATATCAGCGAGGTACTTATTGAGTCCAAGCAAAGGTATCCGCATTGGCAGAAGCTGGTATATGGAGTTTTTATGGCAAGCCGGAAGCTCAAGCAGTACTTCCAAGGGCACCCCATCACAGTGGTCAGTTCTTCTCCCCTGGGAGATATCATCCAGAACAGGGAAGCGACTGGCCGGATTGCCAAGTGGGCTATAGAGCTTGGGCCGCACGAGTTGAAGTACGTGCCTCAGACGGCGGTTAAGTCTCAAGCACTTGTCGATTTCATCAATGATTGGACGGAACTGCAAGGACCTGAAGAGAAGCCGGATCACACATATTGGACCATCCATTTTGACGAATCCAGGAAATTGGAGGGATCGGGGGCTGGAGTCGTATTAACTTCCCCACGAGGTGATAAGTTTTGTTACGTTCTCCGCTTAATGTTCCCTTGTACTAACAATGCAGCTGAGTATAAAGCCTTACTCCATGGTCTTCGGATGGCCAAGGAAATGAATTAAAGCCGAGTTAAGTGCTTCGGTGACTCAGACCTAGTGGCTCAACAGGTGTCCGGCCCTTGGGATTCCAAGGACCCACTCATGGCAGCATATCGTCGTGAGGTGGACATTGTTGCAGGTCACTTCAAAGGCTATCAGGTGGACCACGTGGACCGCCGGAAGAATGAAGCGGCGGACGCTTTAAGCTGGCTGGGCTCTCAGCGCAAACCGGTCCCGCCCAATGTTTTCCTTGATGTGCTGCACAAACCGTCGGTCAAGCTCCCTGGTGAAGAGGATTTGGCTATTCCTGATCCGGAGGCTCAATTGGTGGCAGCTCTTCATGTCATTCCGGATTGGACACTTCCTTACCTTGCTTACATGAACCGGGGCGAGTTACCAGAGGATGAGACTCTGGCCCGGCAGATTATCCGGTGATCCAAGTCCATGACTATTGTCAATGGTGAGTTGCATCGCTGCAGTGTGTCAGGGGCGTTTCAACGTTGTGTGTCTCATGAGGAAGGCTGTGAAATTTTGCGTGAGATCCACGAAGGAGACTGTGGTCACCATGCCGGTTCAAAATCTTTGGTGGCTAAAGCGTTCCGCCATGGCTTCTATTGGCTGACTGCTCATGCTGATGCGGAAGATCTGGTCAGACGATGTGACGGTTGCCAAAAGTTCTCACGACGTGCGCATGTGCCGGCTCAAGAATTGAGAATGATTCCAATTACTTGGCCGTTTGCGACTTGGGGGCTGGATATGGTTGGAGCTTTCAAAAGGTCCAAGGATAAGAAGACCCACCTTCTGGTGGCGGTTGATAAATTTACAAAGTGGGTGGAGGCAGAACCCGTTAGCAAGTGTGATGCAGCCACGGCGGTTTAGTTCATAAAAAAAGTGATTTTCCGGTTTGGCTTTCCACACAGTATCATCACAGATAATGGTACTAATTTTTCCAAGGGTGCCATGAAGGAGTTCTGCGAACGTGAGCACATCCAGCTTGATATTTCATCAGTAGCCCACCCACAGTCCAATGGTCAAGCAGAGCGAGCTAATCAAGAGATCTTGTGAGGCATCAAACCCCGGCTTATGGTTCCTTTACAGAGAACGCCGGGTTGTTGGGTAGAAGAATTACCATCTGTGTTATGGAGCATCAATACTACACCCAACAGATCAACAGGATACACACCGTTCTTCATGGTCTACGGAGCGGAGGCGGTTCTCCCGATGATATACGCCATGATTCACCTCGTGTGGCGGCTTATGTTGAAGCGGACAACAAGACAAAGACGGCAAGATGCTTTGGACCTGTTGGATGAAGAGCGTGACATAGCAGCTGCCCTATCGGTGATTGACCAACAGGATCTTCGTCGTTATCACAGTCGCCGAGTCAGAACCAGAACCTTTCAAGAGGAAGATTTGGTGTTTCGGCTCATCCAAGATCAGACTGATATGCATAAGTTATCCCCACCTTGGGAGGGACCTTTCATGGTCAGCAAGAATCTGCACAATGGGTCATACTATCTGATCGATATTCGAGAGCATAAAGACTCACGTACATCAGAGGAGGAGACCAACAGGTCGTGGAACATAGATCATCTTCGGCCTTACTATACCTGAGCCGTCGGCTCTACTTATGTACATATTATGACATTGTATATATTATGATTAATACAATAAACCGGAGCCTCAGCTAAAGCGGGGTCTCTGTTCTTTTTATATCATGTGTGGTTACACGGAGTTGTTCTGTCTTAAAGCGGCCTCCGGTTTACCCCTTGAATTTGCTTTTCAAAAGCTTTATGACATCACTTGGGGGCTTGGTCGTATCCGAACCAATGCAACACCTTTTGATAGGCAAAAGCCACCAGATCACTTGGGGACATGGTCAAGTCTGAACCACCACGCCTCTTGATCGGCCTAAGGCCACAGAATCACTTGGGGGCTTGGTCGAACCCGAACCATTGCCACGCCTCTTGATCGGCACAATGCCACTGTTTCATTTGGGGACCTGGCTGACTTGAACCATAGCTACGCCTATCGGGGGTTTGGTCGTGTCCGACCATGGTAACGCCATCTGATCGGCTCAAATAAGCCTCTTTTTGCAAACGGTTTTATCATTGCCTTTGCTTGAAAATTTTCTTTGATAGATATTTCTTTATTTTTGTTGTGTTTTTAAACCGACAAAGTTTTTAAATCGGTTCAGACTGTCAATTGACGGAACACGGTCCATTTTTAATCCGAAGACTATTTGCCCGGTTTGATTTTCTGTTCACATCCCATTATGGAGTAACACGGTGTTTATCATAACCCGGCACGGTTTACATGGCAAACCGGCATTGTATACACAGGAGCTGTTTTCTCCTTCGATGGTATAGGTTTATACACCTCCGTTTCAAGATTGGCCAAGCCAACTTCATGCCCAACGATGGCAGGTATTTTGTATCACAAGATTTGATCATATACCTAAAATTTCATTGCATGTATATACAGCGATCATAATCCGTCTGGCGGTACAACCGCCCTGGCGCTTTAAGATTTTTTGATTGCAGGAAAAATAGATTGGAGGTTTTGATCATCCAAAAGAAGTGCAGGTAGCAGTAATCATGCACGAGGGCATATCAAAAGCAAAAGTATTGGCTAGCCTATTACAAGGCAACATGGGGCCCAAATAAGTTCATTGTTTTTTCTGTCAAACATATGAGAACGGCAATTTAAACCGGCCTCCGGTTTAAGCTTGGTCACCAGCACGGGCTGATGGTTGCGGATCATCTTGCTCCGCTTCAGCTTCTGCTTCCCTACCCAGTGGCTGGAAATCAACAGTTGTCCAGTCAATTCCCATTAATGCTTGAAAGACAGTTCGTCATTGATCAGCAACGACGGTTCAATATCAGGAGCGTAAGTATGCTTACGGATTGGAGGGATAAGATTCTCCGCTTCAGGAATTGGTGCAGCCACTCGTTTGTTTTGATTGTCATGTTGGGCTTGGTAGTGAGACAAATCTGCTTCTTCAACCAGTTGACAAGCCAAAGGGCGCACCTCCCGGTTTATCGCTCTCAGATCCTCCTCATTGAACTCTGAGCCATCTTCTTTCAGGTGGGGATAGCCTTGAGCCGCTTCAACAAGATCAAAGTCCGGCACCCACGCTTTGGCCCGAATTAAGGCATTGATGGCACCGATTCGAGCAGCAGATTTCTTTAGCTCTTCAACTCGGGCAGGAAGCATAGACAGTCTCTTAAGAGTGTCCTGGATCAAGGTGGGCACCGGGTTGTTATGGGAGGCAGTTGAGATAATCCATTGTGCACCAGTATACAGTTGCTCTATCATTGTGTAGGCGGCTTTCAACTTCTTCCGCACATCTGACCCCAAGTGACCAATGCGTGTCCCTGTAACATTACAAAGGATTCACAAACCGGACAATACATAAGAAGGCCGAGTTACTACAGAAATCAAGAAAGCTTACCGAAAATAGCAGCAGTCATGGCATGCACTTGTCGTTTTATGCTGGTCAGTTCATCTACCACCGGTTTAAGTGCAGCTTCGGCGTTCTCAGCTCGCTTAGTCAAAGCGGCCTTCTTAGTGGCCCAATCCGACCTCTCTTTGTTGAAGCCCTCCTTAATTTGTTCCATGACGCTTAAAGCGCTGGTCAATTCCTCTTTCGCCTTGGAAGTTTCAGCTTGTTGGGACTTCAGATTTTCTTGGAGATCGGCGAGTTGGCTTTCTCTTGTCTTCAGCTCAGCCTACATACCGGACAGTAATATGATTTACATAATGATACAAGAATTGAAGTACCAACCACACAACAAGTTATGCACTTGGTACTTGGGGGCTAATGCATATTTGGTCTTCATCTTCCAATTATTCATAAAGTCCCAAGCTCAATACAAGTATTCAACTTGGCACTTGGGGGCTAATGGTTATTTGCTCAATTAAGTGCTGATGCTACAATTCCTATTACCTAAAGTCCCGGTTTAACTACACTAAGTTGAACCAGCCCTTGGGGGCTACGTCAGCAAATTCAGAAGCATGGAGGTTCACATTAACAAGTCATGGTTTGAATGAAGATCCTAAACCGGCCCTTGGGGGCTAGGAGAATTGACAAGATTGAAATATCCAAGCAGGAAAAAGCACGTGGAAGTTACCTCAAATTTTTCTTTCATCATGTTAACCAGACCGGCTTCATAGTCACGGCTGTTATACAGCCGGTTCAGGTAGCCGGAATGGATATCTTGGGCGTTCAGGGCAGCGTAAGTCGCCAGATCAACATTCCACTTGCCTTTGCCAAAGACAGCAAATTCCTCTTTGGCAGTATGTTTAGACAAAGCGGCTGTGATTGCTCGGCTCTGTATGGCCAACACCAGTAATAACAACTTCATCATCCTTGGCGTCACAGGTTTGCACTGGGGCCGTCGGTTTATCAGTAGGCTTGGCTGGACTGGTGGATTTCTCAATCCGGATGGGGCTTCTGGGCTGGTCAACAGGACCGGAGGAATCAACATGTCTCTCTTCAGCAATAAAGTCATCATCTTGTGGTGGTGGGTCGTTTGGCGCATCTTCACGGATAGCCGTTTCAGGATCAGGTACTCTGTCCGGTTCAGGAATAGCATCTTCTTCAGCCGCTTTATCTAGGCGAGCCTTCTTGCTTGGCCTCGACTTGACCCTGAAAGGAGTAACAAAGATCAATACAGTATATGTTACAAAGTAATACACCAGAAATATTATGATAAGTGTAGATTACCCAAGCACCGTTTTGAGCGGTGGCAGGTGGGTAGCTGATGACTCGCTAGATGATGAATGAGAAGTGACCTGATAATCGGAGTTAGACGGATTAAGAGGTTGACGAAAACAGCCCGCTTTAGGACAAGCACTGACAAGAGAATTAGAGACCTCTGAACGGCGTTTAATCGGATCGTTTTGTAAACCGGCAGAGGTAACTACCATTGTCTTGCCGGGTTGTTGTGCGGCGAGCTTCGTGCTGTTGGGTCTTCATAAGAAAGTTCGAATCCAAGTAAGCAAGAGGATGAGAAAATTTAATTTTCCGGTTTGCCCGACGGATTTTTAGCGAAGGCAAAGGGTTTGAATCGGAGGAGAGAACGGTTACCTCTGCAGCATCAGCATGACTGGCTTCGGCATCATCCTGACAATAGTCATTATCAATAAGGCGTGTGAAAAATAAGCCAAGTGAATCAAGTTCTACCTCAAGGTCCGGATTACCCACATCATCATAAGCTGCCGGATCAGAAGACGCAGTGGTTTTCCTCTTGTGAGCAGACTTCTTCACAACCTTAGTCTTTGGCCGGTTCGGTTTCTCCGGTTTCTCCTGGGGAAGTTTCTTGCTCCAGAATGGATCATCACCCTGTTTGAAATATGTTGATGTTCACAAAGGGTAAATAAAGCAAGGACAGATTCAATAAAAAATAAAGTACAAATCTTACAGCTGGCGGTTTGTTGGTGGCACATAAGGGAATCAAGCCGGTTCGAGCACAGGCGGCTTCCGGTTCATTTAACATTTTCTTCACAGCTTCTGTGACTTCATCATCTGTGAGCTGGATGTTAACATGTCGCAGTGGATCATTGACACTGCCAGTGTACTCGCACATCAAACCGGAGCGCTGACTGAGAGGAAGTATACTCCATCATATCCAACAGCGAGCAAGATCAACCCCTATTAAACCGTTAGCCATGAAGGCCCTGAGCTTGGATAGTTGAGGAGCATATTTACTTCTCTCCTTAGCAGTCAACCTTTGTGGAAAGGGATGTGTATTGCTTAGTCGCTCCGGACGAAAGCCAGGCAAAGGATTTTCTTCAGCAGGGGAGGTGTCTTTGCAATAGAACCATGTTTGATTCCACTCTTTGGGATGGTTATGCAGTTTGGCGTGAGGGTAAGTGACCTCTTTCCTTTTCTGAATCGCCACACCGCCTAATTCCGTATTGGAACCGTCAGTAAACTCTGTGCGGCGGTTTAGATGGAAGCAGTCTCTGAACAATTCAACTGTGGGTTCCTCTTGAAAGAACACCTCACAGAGCACCTGGAAGTGACATATGTTGGTAACAGAGTTGGGGCTGGTATCTTGCGGATAGAGTTGATAATTGGCTAAGACATCCCGGTAGAATTTTGAACCGGGAGGGTTAAAGCCCCAGGCTAAGTGATCTACAAAAACGACGACCTCTCCTTCTTGAGGGGTGGGAGGACATTCTGTACCGGGCACCCTCCAGTGGATAGTCTCTTTGTTGCTTAAAGCGCCTGTTAAGACTAAATTGTTCAGCTGAGTCTCTGTCACGCGAGAAGGAACCCAGTTGCACTCGTACACTTGTTTGGCCATGGTGAAATCTACAAGCAGTAATTCCGGTTCAAGAATGTGTTGGACAATATATACACTGGTATGTACAATGTTAAACCGGAGACAGTTATTTCTAAACCGGAGTTCTATGAAGCGGCAGCATCTGGCTAAAGAGTTATGGCGGTTCAACAAGGGGACTAATGGTATATGCCGGTTTGTTAATTTTTTCTACACCAAGTTAAACCGCCTGATCTAAGCATTGAAACAAATTGAGATTATGGATGTATAAGTATGCGTAAACAGATTTCACAAGATTTCTCTCTGCGTTGGATCCAAGCAAGTTCGTAAAAGAAGAAAAATATTCAAAAGCTCAAAGTAGAATAGTATTGAATCAATGGGCAGAAATATATGTGAGATCTATGGTCTTGGGCATGAAACTAGCGGCGGATACTAAAAGCTACCACTACACAGAGCAGGGGTTCACAGATGCATCCAGGAGCTAGTATATGAATATGAACAGGTGATGAACACTGCAAGAACACGAAACCCTAGAACAGATCTGTGTTGAGAAGAGAAGAAGGCTTACCAGAGTTGAGGAAGACGCGGAAGGTCGCCGCGGTGCTCTGATGCGTTCAGGTTGATGCAGCGGCCAAGGTTGGTGCAGAAGTTGACGGCGGCGGCGGAGCTCCGAGGCTGGCGACGCGAGGAAGACGAAGAAGAAAGGCACGAAGGGGAGAAAAGAAATGGCCCTTCGGTCCTAATTATAAGGCAAAAGGACATGTGTCAGGCACGACAATCAAGGGGCCACGAAACGGAGTTGTCGCCTCGATTTTCGCAGATCTATTAAACAAGGAAGCATAATGGATAGCTTCGTTATGACAGGTGACGTAATTCCGGTTTACAACAATCAGAGAAGATGACATCATGGCGATTTACCAATTTATGAGAAGATGTTGAAGATTAAGTTTTTGCTAAAGGATTGACATGAACCTGTTCAAATCAATCTGGGGCCTAATGTTGGGGATATTACTACTGGGCGTAAACCGGCCTATTTGGGCCGGGTTAACTTCATCAGTAGTTCAAGAGTGTTAAAGCCCAAGAAGATAGATGAGGGCCTAAGGCCCATAGTCGGTTTAAGACTTGTAGCCGTAAACCGGCATTTGTATATAAACTTGTATTGTAAGTTAGGAATAAGGAGAGACCAACCCGGATACGAATATGAACCGGTGTTGGGACTCTGTGAACCGACGGGCGTCACCCGTGTATATAAGGGGACGACCCGGCGGCGGTTCAGGACAACAGACAACAACTCGAGACTTAGGCGAAGCTTGTTTGCTCCCTAGTCCTCGAAACCCCATCAATTCCATCACAACTAGACGTAGGCTTTTACCTTCATCGAAGGGGCCGAACTAGTATAAACTCTCATGCGTCCCTGTGTCCGCTTTAACCCCTTCAAGCTAAACCGTCGCGATGGCTCCACGACTAAGTCCTCACCCTATGGCATCTGCCGTGACAAAACCACGACACTTGCCATGAACATCATCGAGGACGTCCCGCAGCAGCTGAATCCTGTGAACCTTCATGAAGACAACCTTGTGGCCTTACCACTGATAAACTTGTTTGTGGAGGCATGCCACATCATCTTCCTGCGTAAGCTTGACAAGAACAGTATTCCTCACAAACGAAGGAGTAGCTTTGAACTTCTTGTGCTTCAGTACACCCTGGACAACACGCCTGACAAGAGTGAGGCTGGAATACAACTCTTCATTGGTATAACCGCAAATGGCTTCCAGGATCCAACAACCTAAGAACTCTGTTTTCCCAGTGCGTATATTCAGGTCGTCCGCCTCATAGCGAGTGACATGTACAACCACACAATCCTTGTCTGCATCATGGCGCTAATTGAAACAGAAACAGATTCTGAATTACTTTTCAGTATAAGAAACACAAGTTATTTAAACCACTATGTATAGCATGGCATCGAAGCTAATAAAATTTTGCATTATTAATCACCACATACTTCCTTTTCTAAAAAAAATCACCACATACTTGGATGAAAAACTACAATCGAGATCGGCAAAGAAGGAAATCACCTTGGGCAGCTCGGCGGGGGACACATCCTCGAAGGGGAAAACTGCTCCTACAGCCACGGGGTCAGAACCTCAAATGGGGCGTTGACCATCTCAAGATCTCTGGGTCGCCTCGGTGGTTGCCTCCATCTTCTTGGAGCTCTCATCTTGTGGGGATCAGCCTCCGCGTCTGCTCCAATATCGGCAGATCTTTGCCTGGTTCTCCTTGGTCCATCATGAAAATGACGATTACTAGGAGACCACTGAAAGGAAAACACAATCACAATGACAATGAAACAAAAAGAGAGTGAGGATCAGTTACTGCTTTGCAAAAGTTCTTTTTTTCCTCTGAACAAAAATATACCAACATCACGGATCCGCTTACCTTCCCTTCGCTCGGAGAGAAGAACAGATGGCGATCACGAGTGTTGCCTTTCTTGAAGACGGTGAGGGAGAAGGCGATGCAGAGAAGAGTGAAATGATGGTTGCTTCGTCCGTCAAACTTAGACTGCGGGGAGGTGGGGTTTTGTGATACAACGGCTTGTTATCGCCAAGGCCACGACTGGGTGACTCTCCGCCTGCATACTGCCTTATAATTTGGTGGATGGCATTTGGGCCCGCGCGCTGCATGGCCCGCATGTCGGTGAACAAAAGTATAACGGCATTTAGTAGAGGGAGACGTTTCAATGACCTAGGAGGAGCCAGAAGCGGTAGAGTGTCTCCACTGTACTAGTAGTAATTGTTTTTCTGGGTAGCTGTAGAGTGTCTCCACTGTACTAGTAGTAATTGTTTGGCCCAAGACAAAACAGCCCATCCACACTAGTAAATAGTAAAATCAATTCAAAAGCCCATATATTTACTGAATGAGAGGCGCTACCCACACCCAGCACACCCCACCCCCCAAAAAGACCTGGGTGCTCTTCTTCCTCCTCGCTCCCACCCACCTCATGTCAGCTCGCTCCACTCGTACCCCCAAAGTCCTCACCTCACTCCTACAGAAAACCCCAGCCCCCTTCTTCTTCGCTGACTACAACTAGGCTCGTCATTCGTTACTCTGCTCAAATCCATGAGCGCGACACGACGCCCTCGAGGAAAATGGAGTCGGCTGACCCCAGTGCCAAGAAGATGAGGCTCCCGCCAGCGGCGACGCCTGTTGTAGATCCCGCACCCGGCAGCGCGGGGAGGAGCGGCGACCCCGCCCCCATTGGATCCCAGGAACCCATAGAATCTCGGGTGGACCGTATCAGCGATCTCCCGGACGCCGCCCTTGGGGAGATCATCTCGCTTCTCCCCACCAAGTATTGCTGCCGCACCCAAATCCTCTCTATTCGGTGGCGCCCTCTATGGCGCACCGTGCCCCTTAATCTCGACTGTCGTGAGCTATCTCTCTTCAGTAATTTTGAAATCCCCAGAGCCATCATCTCCTCCCACCAGGGCTCCGTTCAAAGCCTCTGCATGCCTTCATGCTACCTGAGCAAGCATACCATGCCCTGCACAGTGGACGCCTGGCTGAAATCCCCTGAATTCACAGAACTACAGCTGCTTGAGTTCTACTATTCCTCTGGAAATCACATACCACATACCGAACGCCATGAACTTGTGCCCTCAGCACCGATGTCCATCTTGCGGTTTTCGTCCTCTCTCTACACTGCCACCTTTGCGCAGTGCTACCTACCAGACAATCTGGTACTAAACCTTCGACACCCATTTCTCAAGAAACTTTCACTTGTGCGGGTTCGTATATCGGAGGCCTCATTGCATCATCCACTCCAGTTGCCCTGCGCTGGAGTGCTTGGTGCTTGTTTTCATAGTTAGAACTAGCAGTGTTACCCGCGCATTTGCGTGGCTAGAATTTAATTTCATATGTTAAAAAGTCATATTTAATCATTTTAAATATATATTTTCCATTTATAAATAAACATCATATATAATATAAATAGTTATAAAATTATGTATTGAGATAATTTATTTCATTCGTAAGGTATGTGAAAACTCTTTACTGCTTCTGGCTGATAATGAGTCATATCAAACCATTAGTGTGTGTGTGTATGAAAAAGGGCACTTTCAGTTCAAATATAATAAGGTCCAAGAAGTTTTGTACTTATGTGTATGTATCGGTGGTGTCTTTGTGCTAAATTAGTTAAGTATTTATGTATTGTTTTATTAGGGAAATTGTACTACTAAGTTTCTGGATTTGTTTTATTCTTCCCTTTAGAAACTTGGAATACTTTTTACTTCAATCACAATGCGAAGTATGTATTTGTCCATTGTGTTTTTGTTGTTTTCATAATATTTGTAATTCAAGTTCGTTTGGTAGTAATTTCTCCTTGCTTATGTTCTTATTGGTGTATTGTGTTCTTAGCGGAGTATCCTGAGAATTTGTGCGGCTAGAATCATAATGTGTTTTGAATTATTTTTGGCATCTCAAATATGTATTCAAATTTATTTTCGTAAAAAATTGTATGTTATGATGTGTAACATTTCTAGGGAACTCTATTCTTAATAAGCTCTTGTTACTAATGGAAAAATCATGTCTAAACATTCAATTCAAATATACAGATATTTGAATTTAATGTTGCATGATTTTCATAATAAGCTCATGTTATTCGTATTTGAAAATGGTTCTATTATTTTCATAGTATTATTATCATTTTGTCCATCGTTTCTTTACACAGTAAGCCCAATATTTTGTTCAAGAACCAAACACACATTTATTATTCGCCGAATGGCGTGGTCGTGCATATTTCTGTGCTATCTGATCATAATTGTTTGTTTGTTGAAGCTTATATATAGAATAACATACACTGTTGGACATTGGGCAGTGTGGAAAATTTTAGGTTGACCGCTCTATTTTTTAGTCAACGAATATGTATTATAGCTATCACGGTGATGCACAATTCATAAATATATTTATTCTATTCAATATGGTGATGTAGTGAAGTTACTGGAATAAAGAGAGAGATTTCACGTATGTATATCAGTTATTTAAATCTTTACATATCAATGTGTTTTAACTATTTTTGGCATCTCAAATATGTATTCAAGTTTCTTTTCAAAAAGAAATTGTATATTATGATGTATAACATTTCAAGGGAACTCTATTCATAATAAGGTCAGAAAGACTAATGGAAAATCATGTCTAAACATTCAATTCAAATATTTGTTACAGCTATTTGAATTAAATGTCTAGGCATGATTTTCATAATAAGCTCGTGTTGTTCGTATTTGAAAATGGCTTTATTATTTTCATAGTATTATTATTGTTTTGTTCATCGTCTCTTTACGCAGTAAGCCCAATAGTTTGTTCAAGAATCAAACACATATTTATTATTCGCCGAATGGCGCGTTCATGCATATTTCAGTGCTATCTGATCATACTTGTTTGTCTATTGAAGTTTATATATAGAATACCATACACCGTTGGACATTGGGCAGTGTGGAAAATTTTAGGTGCACCGCTCTATTTTTTTCGTCGACGCATACGTATTATAGCTATCACAGTGATGCATAGTGCATAAATACATTTATTCTATTCAATATGGCGCTATAGTGAAAGACTTGTAACATCTTTAATGTTTTATCAAAGTTACTGGAATAAAGAGAGAGATTTCACGTATGTATATCAGTTATTTAAAAATTTCACTAAAAAAGTTTCAAGCTAGCTATCCCAGTCAATCCATTTATCCATCTCGCCAGGCCAATGGGTCACAGTCACTCCGTGTATCAAGCCCATAAATGACTCAATTAGTAGTATCGTAGCCTCTAAGCACTTTCTTTTTTATTTCCGTTTTTGCTTTCCAGTCTGCACATAAAGGAGCCCACACGTGATTGTAGTACGTGCCCATCAGCCCATGTAGTCTGCCCCGTGCACACTAGTGCTTTATCAGAGGTCAATTACATTTACATAAGTTGTACGTACACTTTAGCTGATGAATCTCAGCTGTCCGTCCTTCTAAATAAATACTTTATTTTTTAGTTCCTTTTTTTTCTTCCTTTCCAATGTAGAAATACAGCTGCTCACACGTAATTGCATAGGACTCACAGGTAAATATACGTGCCCATATGGCCATATGTAGTTCGTTCCGTCCACGCTAGTGCATATGAATATTTTATATCCTAATCACACCGTCTCTTTCCTATTGCAATCCTGGTCTTAATACATCAGGATCAATTCATGCTTTTCTTTTCGCGTATGTTATGCTTCTATACATCTAACGTGACAACATGAAAGTCCAATATTGTTGGTACATATATTTTTACATGTTACGTACGAAACATTAAATCTCAGCCATTGTTATTCTAATCAAACGGTGTAAAAAAGATTAACATATGTGGACGAACGTGATGGCTTGTTTGACTCTTATTTTAAAAGATTAACATATGTGGACGAACATGATGGCTTGTTTGACTCTTATTTTAAGTATATAATAGATAGATAGATAGAAGATAATAGATAGATAGATAGATAGAAGATAGATAGAAGATAGATAGATCGGTTGTCTCCAAATAAAGTCGCCTAACCTTGTAAGAATTAGAATTTTTTTGACGGAAGGCAGCTCATCATTCAAGATGCCCCTTCACTTCAAAGGTTGATCCTTGATTCTAGTTATTCACCGTTGCAAATAACCGTCCTCTCTGTGCCTAAACTGGAGACCTTGGGTGTAATACATGATCTATGTGCTCATTTCAATATGGTGTTTGGCTCCACAGTTCTTCAGGTACTTTATATTATCATCTACACTTGTAACCATAAGCTGCATTTTAAATTTCTGCGCATAATTTATATATCATCTTGGAGTACACATTTTGTACTAATATTATGTTCTATGCTCAATGAAGAGTTTCTCCATGGATGGCCTATCAATGGTGCTGGATTCTGTCAAGATCTTATATATCCAAATGAATAGTTTTGATCTGAACAAGATTATTGGCTTGCTGCAATGCTTTTCATGTTTGGAGAAGTTGTATATAAAGGTGATAATTTCATGGACATTGGAAGCCCGCATATAGTGTACTAGAATTAACCGTTCAGCTGTTGCTCTTTTGACACTCTTCTTTAGACCTTAACTGCTTTCAATCTTCATGTCTATTTAGGCAACAGGACGGGGTAAGAAAGTTATAACCAATCGGTGGATTCGTAAGCATCGGGATTTTCTCACTTCTCATGAGATTCGATTGAAGACAATAACGCTAGAACCATATGTAGCCAACCGTGCAAACACAGGATTTGTCACATTCTTCCTGCTGAATGCGAGGTTATTATTGTCCATCAGTCTTAAGTTTATCGGCAGCATGGTTTTGACGGATGGGTATGTCAAAGAGCAAAAAAAGGAGTTTCAGGTGGGCAAAAGAGCTTCTGAACGTACCGGGCTTCTATTTACAACACATTGTGGTCATAATCCAGTAAATTTTACGACCCAGGATGTTCATTCTATGGACCTGACCGATCCATTTGATCGTGGACTGCCGAAAAACAAAGTGCTGGAGTTAGATGTTGTTGCCCTTTTCAATCTGGTTTTTTTTTGTAAACCTAATGAACAATTAACCCTCGTGCTTTTGTACAGTTTGTAAGCTGGAGTTAGATGTTCCTGCCCTTTTCAACTCAGTTGTGACTATCATATTTTCTTTGAAACAAGGCAAATGGCTTGCCATTCGTTTAATTTAGAGTGAAATATTGTAACAAATCCCAACCAAGGGAAATAACATCACTCTCGCCGGCTGCTTGAGCTCACAGTGCATTACAGAAGCCAAGTGATTAGCACCCACCAGCACCCATAAACTTATTTCGAACTAGCACATCAAATGGGCTATAAATTTTCATGGGAAAGGCTGCATGACCGTGACAGATTTGGATTCTGACATTTGGGACCCGTGAGGAAATAGCCTATCCAAGGTGGTGTCGACTTACTAGACAGTCAACAAACGATTATGCCTACCAGCCGTTGGATTGACATCCAACATCTGTCGTGTATCTTCTATCTCTTGTATTCTTCTTACACCAAACGTCCAAACCAAACTACCCCGTCGGCTCCGCCGCTCCCGCCTCCCATGGTCGGCTGCGCCCGCCGCCCCCATCAGACGCATTCTCCAACGTTGGCCAGTCCCTCCTCTATTCCCCCACATGTCCTGTTATTCTTGGCGACGCCAGCCCCAACACGCACTCCGCTACCAACCAGTCAACCTCGTACTCTCCGCTGCGATCGACCGGCGCATCTTCAACGGCTCTGTTCGTTCCGGCCCGAGGCCTCGCTGCTGCCCTCCGCTTGCGGCCTTGGTTCGCTCACCATGCGCGGTGCGCCGTCCTCTTGCGTTGTCAACGTCGTCAACAAACGAGAGGAACAAGGAGATGACTGTACGTGGAGAGGATGACAGTAGGGACCCACCAACGTCATGGCAGTACGCAAGCAAGTCCCTCTATAGTACAAGCCCAAAAATATGGTTCCTTCTAATGGTTGGACATCTGGGGCTGACACCATTGTCAACGTAGTCAATAAACGAGAGAAATAAACTACGAGCGGCTGACACCAGGGACCCAGCAAGTCGCGCAGTTTTTTTTAGGAACAAGCAGTTGTTATTTATACTAGTTTTAGCGATGGATCAGGGTAACAACGGGGTTGTGCAGGGCCTGTGGCCCGTCTAGCCAGGGTTTTATTTATGTTTACCACATCATGAGCCAAGTTGTGTTTTTTTCTTGCTGAAAATGGCTAGCGCGGTTCTATTTTTTTTTAAAAAATCCCAAACAAGGCCTACTTGTTTTATCGGCCCTGCTGGGCTGCAAATCTTTCAAGACAAGGAGAGTTTCATTCGGTTTGCCCAGAAATGGGTTGTACATTTTTAAAACACATCAAACCGGGAATTAGTTTCAATTTTTCTTCATTACAAGATCTTAAATTCCATTGATTTTTATGCGTGGACAATTATTTGGATTTTATATTTATATAAATTATTTTTCAAAATAGTTTGAATGTGAATCGATATTTCTGGATTAAAAACAGTTGACCGCACCAAAATATGCAAAATTTCGTATACTTTTTAACTGTGGCCACAATATGGGGTGTAATGCTAACAAAAAGAAGATGGGATCCAAAAATATTCTTAAGAATTAGCAAATGGGTTGTACATTATTAGAAACAATGGCAGATGGGTTGTATGATGTTTTCCATGGATTTGAGGCTGACTTGTGCGCCTACTACAGGTTGACACGTATGCTTTCATAAAAAAAGGTTGACGCACACGCAACGCCCTGTCAACTTAGTCAACACACGAGAGCGATGATCGTTGGATGTCCATCCAACGGCTGTCGTCTTCTTCAATCTCTGCTCTTCATGCTCCACCGCTCAAACAAGCGGCGGGACTGCTCGCTTCTCCTCCTCCATGACGGCTATGCTGCCACGCAGGCCTCGCGGCCCCACCGTACTCCCATCGCTGGACTAGCCATCCCTCTACTCACCCACACATGTTGTTATTCTCTAGCGACGGCAGACAAACCAGTAAACCCTTGTACTCCTCCACGTGGGAAACAACAGCCGAGTATTCCCTGGCTCCGTGTCATTCCCTTCCTAGGCCTCGCCGTCAGCCCATCGCCTCGGTGCTCGGCCGCCTGGTCAACGTGGTCAATGAACGACATCCATCGGAAGTGGACTGTACGTGGAGAGGCCGATACCGGGTCCACGGCCGCACGCAAGGAAATGCCTCCTTATTACGCCGCAAAATAATGATTCCTCCACCGACAGCTAGGACCCACAGGAAGGGCCTCTCAGATTTTGGCGAAAAAACTGTTCCTCCCACGATGTGTCGGACCCACCAGCTATATCTTGGCACGCAAGGAAGTGCCTCCTTATTACGCCCAAAAAAATGAATACCCCCTGCTAGCTGGGACCCACCATATTGTTGGGCTGACTTGTGGACCTACTAAGTTGACGGGGACGGAGGGCTTTGTCAACTTAGTCAATACTCCAAAGGACCGTATGATGTCCATCCAACGCCATAGTGCTTCTTCAACCTATGGTCTTCTTGCTCCAACACCCAAAAGCAACGCCGGTCGTCACCGCTTCCTCGCCTCCCATGGTCGGTTGTGCTACCGCGAGGCCTCACCGCCCATACATCGATCCCACCACCGCCGTGCCATCCCTCCACTCACCCACACCCCTGTTATTCTGCGGCGACGCAGCCTCACGCCGCATTGACCGAACCGATGAACCCTCGTACTCCTCTCCACGTGGGCATCCACCGCCCGCGTCTTTCCGGCTCCGCGTCGTCCCTTCCTAGGCCTCGCCGTCGTCCACCGCCGTGGTGCTCTCACAAGCGTGGTCAATGTGGTCAACGAACGACTTCCATCGGAAGAGTACTATACGTGGAGAGGCTGACAGTTGGGTCCACGACAGCCGCAAGGAAGTGCCTCCTTATTACGTGGAAAATAAATATTCCTCCACCTA
This sequence comes from Aegilops bicornis, assembly GCA_021605145.1. Lineage (NCBI taxonomy): Eukaryota > Viridiplantae > Streptophyta > Magnoliopsida > Poales > Poaceae > Aegilops > Aegilops bicornis. The sequence goes on along the minus strand of CM038671.1, from coordinate 223,665,148 downwards.
ATAGCCGGGACCCACCGGACGGGCCACCAGTATTTTGCGAAAAAAATCATTTCCCCCTGACTGCTCGGACCCACCGGAAGTGCCTCCTTATTACGCACAAAAAAATGAATACTCGCCCGGCTAGCTGGGACCCACCTTGGTGGGAGGCTGACTTGTGGGCCTACTAAGTTGACGGGGACGAAGGGCTTTGTCAACTTAGTCAATATGAACGATTCTAGCTCCAGTGACCGTGCGATGTCCATCCAACGGCCGTAGTGCTTCTTCAACCTCTGGTCTTCTTGCTCCAGCCTACCAGCAGCGCCCGGTCGTGCCGCATGCTCCCGCCTCCCGTGGCCGGCTGTCTTTGCCGCAGAGGCCTCACCGCCCCTACTATTCCCACCGCTGCCAGTTCTCGGCGACGGCAGCCTCACACCGCAGCCGAACCAGTGAACCCTCGTACTCCTCTCCGCGTGGGCTTCCACTTCCGCATCTTCCCCGGCTCTGCGTCGTCCCCTTCCTAGGCCTCGCCGTCGTCCACCGCCGTGGTGCTCTCCGCGCGGCGTGGTAAATATGGTCAAGGAACGACTTCCATCGGAAGAGTATTGTACGTGGAGAGGCTTGCATCTGGGTCCAAGGCCACAGCCTAGTTTTTTGTGATTTGCCAAGTAAGTCGCTTTGTCAGGCCTGTTGGGCTGCAAATCTTTCAAGACGAGGAGAGCTTTCATTCGGCTGGCCGAGAAAATGGCCCATCAGTAATGACAAATGGGTTGTACATTTTTAAAACACTTCAAACCGACAATTAGTTTCAAATATCTTTTTTTCATTTCATGATTTTAAATTACATTAATTTTTATGCGTGGAGAATTTGTTGGATTTTATATTGATATACATTTATTTTTAAAATCAGTTTGAATGTGATTCGAAATTTCGGGATTAAAAACAGTTCGGACCGCTTTTGAAATATGCAAAATTTCGTATAATTTTTAACCGTGGCCACAATATGGGCTATAATGCTAACAAAAGAATATGGGCTCCAAAAACCTTAAGAATTAGCAAATGGGCTGTAAATTATTAGAAATAATGGCGGATGGGCTGTATGCTGTTTTCCATAGATTTGAGGCTTTCCTAAAAAGGTTGACGACAGCACCGATCGTTGGATGTCCATCCAACGGCCGTCGTCTTCTTCAATCTCTGCTCTTCCTGCTCCAACGCTCAAACAAGCGCCGACAGGATCGACTGCTCCCTCCTCCCCACGGCCGGGCTGTCGCCGCCAAGAAGCCTCACCGCCCACCGTACTCCCATCGCTGGCCTAGCCATCCCTCTACTCACCCACACCGCTGTTATTCTCCGAGACGGCAGATTTAACTAGTAAACCCTCGTGACAACAGATTCCTCCGCGTGGGAAACAACTGCCGAGTCTTCCCTGCCTCCGTGTTGTCCCCTTCCTAGGCCTCGCTGTCGTCCACCGCCGTGGTGCTCTCGGCGCGGCGTGGTCAATGTGGTCAACGACCAACTTCCATCGAAAGAGTACTGTGCGTGGAGACGTTGACAGCTGGGTCCACGGCCGCAGCAAGGAAGTGCCTCCTTATTACGCACAAATAATTATTCCTCCACCTGACAACAGGGACCCACCGGACGGGCCACCGTACTTCGCGAAAAAAACGTTTACCCCCTAACTGTTGGGACCCACCAGCTACACCTCCGCACGCAAGGAAGTGCGTCCGGGCAAAAAAACAAAACGATTCGCCCCCCTGACTGCTGGGACCCACCAGCTACATCTTCGCACGCAAGGAAGTGCCTGACAGTCGGGACCCACCTGGTCGAGCGTGCGTGGCGTTGTCATTCTGGTCGCGAACGGTACGCATATATATACTGGTGGATGTAGAGGCATGCACGTGTCGTAGTAGAGGCGCGCACGTAGCATGTACACGTACGTACAGCGGCCAGGGTGCAAGAAAGAAAATACGGCCATGTATGTGTACATATGGGCAGGGTCTCGAACGCCTACTTGCGCATACGTATGGCCAGGTCTCGTGTACATGGCTGAGTCAGAACGGAGAAACAACGTCGTCGTCGTGTTCATGGGGAGGCAACGGAATGCGTCGTGTTCATGGGGAGGCAACGGAATGCGTCGTGTTCATCGGGAGGCAATGGAACGCGTGGGAGCCAACCGTGGGTCGGAACGGAATGCGTGGTCGTGTTCATCGGGAGGGCTTGGACAGAACAGGCGATGGAAACAAGGCCTGGCGTACCACACAACGGTGGAAACGGACCTCCTACGTTCGGAACGGGGTCCTGTTGATCAGGAGGGGTCTGGCGTACCGCAAAACGGAGGAAACAGACCTCCTACGGTCGAAACGGGGGTCTTGTTGATCGGGAGGGGTGTGGCGTACCGCAAAACGGACGAAACGGACCTCCTACGGTCGAAACGGGGGTCCTGTTGATCAGGAGGGGTGTGGCGTACCACAAAACGGGACTCCATGGGATACTGTTCATCTCCACCGTCGACCTCCTCCATCCTCCACGGGCTACCGTCGACCTCCTCCAGCCTCCACGGGCTCCTGTTCATCCAGCCTCCACCGCGCTACTTCACCGGCCATCGCTCAACCACCCTCCACCGCTTCATCGCTCATCCAGCCCTTCACCCCCCCCCGGGGTCCTGTTCATCAAGAGGCAACGCCACCGCTCACTGTTCATCCAATCCCCCCGCAACGCTCCCTGTTCATCCCAGAGGCAGCATCGATCGGCTTCCGTTAGTAGCAGTAGCGAAGGAATCGCTCCATCGGGTTCGATTAACAACCATCGATTGATCGCCGGGTTCAAGAACGCGCGTAACTGCGGTGCAATCGCTGAGGGGTTCGATTAGAGCCCAAAGCCTCGCTCGGGTTCGATTAGAGCCAACGCCTACTTTTGCGTGCTTACGTGTACGAGAGAAACATGCATCGCTCGGCCCCCGACCTCCCACCGTGACCGGGAACTCCCTGAAATTTTCCTCCCCCTCACTTCTACCACGGTTTTTCCGTCATGGACGGCCCAAAGAATGCCATGCAGCTGCGTCTCCGGCCCGCCCAGGACGAAAAGCCCATTTTTTGTCATGATTTTTTGTCATAGAAGTAGGAGCCCACCACATCTATGATGATACCGGGTTTTGTCAAAATTATCGTCATAGAAGTGTCATATGTATGACAGAAAAAAAAATTCGTTCGGCCCAAAATGTCACGGATGTGTCTTTTTTTTGAAGTGAGGTGTGGGTGAGTAGAGGGATGGCTAGGCCAGCGATGGGAGTACGGTGGGGCGGTGAGGCTCACTGGCAAGACAACGCCATGGGAGGAGAGAGCAGTCCTCACGGCGCTTGTTTGAGCGGCCGAGTAGGAAGAGCAGAGATTGAAGAAGACGACAGGCGTTGGATGGACATCCAACAAATCCGCTTGTCGTCAACCTTTTTTTAGGAAAGCCTCAAATCTGTGGAAAACATTATACAGCCCATCTGCCATTATTTCTAATAATTTACAGCCCATTTGCTAATTATTAAGGTTTTTTTGGAGCCCATAGTCTTTTTGTTAGCATTACAGCCCATATTGTGGCCACGGTTAAAAAATTATACGGAATTTTGCATATTTCAGTGCGGTCCGAACTGTTTTTAATCTCGAAATTTCGAGCCACATTCAAACTAATTTTAAAAATAAATGTATATCAATATAAAATCCAACAAATTTTCCATGCATAAAAATCAATGCAATTTAAAATCTCGAAATGAAAAAAAGAAATTTGAAACTAATTGCCGGTTTGATGTGCTTTAAAAATGTACAACCTATTTCTCATTACTGATAGGCCATTTTCTCGGCCAGCCGAATGAAGCTCTCCTCGTCTTGAAAGATTTGCAGCCCAACAGGCCTGACATAGTGACTTACTTGGCAAATCACAAAAAAACTGGGTTGTGGCCGTGGACCCAGCTTTCAGCCTCTCCACGTACAGTACTCTTCCGATGGAAGTTGGTCGTTGACCACATTGACCACGTCGCACCGAGAGCACCAAGGCGGTGGACGACGGTGAGGCCTAGGAAGGGGACGACGCGGAGTGGGGGAAGACGCGGCAGTGGGTGCCCACGCGGAGAGGAGTACGAGGGTTCACTGGTTCGGCTGCGGTGTGAGGCTGTCGTCGCCGCAGAATAACAGGGGTGTGGGTGAGTGGAGGGATGGCCTGGCCAGCGGTGGGAGTAGTATGGGTGCGGTGAGGCCTCCGGCAGCACTGACACCGGCCATGGGAGGCACGAAAGGAAGCGACACGACCAGCCGCTTGGGCGGCTGGAGCAAGAAGACCAGAGGTTGAAGAAGCACTATGGCCGTTGGATGGACATCATATGGTCACTAGAGCTAGAATCGTTCATATTGACTAAGTTGACAAAGCCCTCTGTCCCCATCAACTTAGTAGGCCCACAAGTCAACCACCCACTATGGTGGGTCCCAACTAGCAGGGGATATTCATTTTTTTTGTGCGTCATAAGGAGGCACTTCCTTGCGTGCGAAGATATAGTTGGTGGATCTGACCTATCAGCAGGGGGAACATTTTGCGCATAATAAGGAGGCATTTCCTTCCGTGCGGCCGTGGACCCAGCTGTCAGCCTCTCCACGTATAGTCCACTTCCAATGGATGTCGTTCATTGATCACGTTGACCAGGCCGCGCCGAGAGCACCGGGGCGGTGGACGACGGCGAGGCTTAGGAAGGGAACGACACGGAGCCAGGGAAGACTCGGCAGTTGTTTCCCATGCGGAGGAGTACGAAGGTTTACTGGTTCGTCTGCCGTCCCCGGAGAATAACAATAGGTGTGGGTGAGTAGAGGGATGGCTAGGCCAGCGATGGGAGTACGGTGGGGCGGTGAGGCTCACAAGCAAAGATAGCCGGCCACGGAGGAGGAAGCGAGCAGTCCGCGGCGCTTGTTTGAGCAAATTGGAGCAGAAAAGCAGAGATTGAAGAAGACGACAAACCGTTGGATGGACATCCAACGATCCTTTGCTCTCGTGTGCATTATTTCTAATAATGTACAGCCCATTTGCTAATTCTTAAGAATTTTTTTGGACCCCATGTTCTTTTTGTTAGCATTACACCCCATATTGTGGCCACGGTTAAAAAGTATATGATTTTTTTTGCATATTTTGGTGCGGTCAACTGTTTTTAATCCCAAAATATCGATTCACATTCAAACTTTTTTGAAAAATAATTTATATAAATATAAAATCCAAATAATTGTCCACGCATAAAAATCAATGGAATTTAAAATCTTGTAATGAAAAAAATTTGAAACTAATTCCCGGTTTGATGTGTTTTAACAATGTACAACCCATTTCTAGGCAAACCGAATGAAACTCTCCTCGTCTTGAAAGATTTGCAGCCCAACAGGGCTGATAAAGCAAGTAGGCCTCGTTTGGGTATTTCTTTAAAAAAAATAGAACTGGGCTTGCTATTTTCAGCAAGAAAAAAACACATCTGGGCTCATGATGTGGTAAACATAAATACAACCCTGGCTAGACGGGCCACAGCCCCCGCACAGCCCCGTTATTACCCTGATCTGTCGCTAAAACTAGTATAAATAACAACTGCTTGTTCCTAAAAAAAACTACGCGACCTGCTGGGTCCCCGTGTCACCGCTCGTAGTGTAATTCTCTCGCTTATTGACTACGTTGACAATGGCGTGAGCCCCGGATGTCCAACCATTAGGAGGAACCATATTTTGGGCTTGTAATATAGACGCACTTCCTTGCATCGCCGAGACGCTGGTGGGTCCCTTACGGTCATCCTCTCCACGTCAAATATCTCCTTGTTCCTCTCGGTTGTTGACGACATTGACAACGCAAGAGGGCGGCGCACCGCACACGGCGAGCGAACCAAGGCCGCAAGGCGGAGGACGACTGTGAGGCCTCGGACGGAACAAACAGGAGACGTGGAAGATGCGCCGGTCCAGTCGCAGTTGGAGGGGAGTACGAGGGTTGACTGGTTCGGGTGCGGGTGCGTGTTGGGGCTGACGTCGCTGGAGAATAATGATACGTCTCCAATGTATCTATAATTTTTCATTGTTCCATGCTATATTATATTCTGTTTTGGATGTTTAATGAACTTTATTATACACTTTTATATTATTTTTGGGACTAACCTATTAACCAGAGGCCTAGCCCAGATTGCTGTTTTTTTGCCTATTTCAGTGTTTCGAAGGAAAAGGATATCAAACGGAGTCCAAACGGAATGAAACCTTCGGGAACGTGATTTTTGGAACAAACGTGATCCAGAGTACTTGGAGTCTACGTAATTTAATCAACGAGGAAGGCACGAGGCAGGGGGCGCGCCCACCCCCCTGATCGCGCCCTCCACCATCGTGGGCCCCTCGTTGCTCCACCGACGTACTTCTTCCTCCTATATATACCCATGTACCCTAGAAACATCATATACGGAGCCAAAAACCCTATTTCCACCGCCGCAACCTTCTGTACCCGTGAGATTCCATCTTGGGGCCTTTTCCGGTGCTCCGCCGGAGGGGGCATCGATCACGGAGGGCTTCTACATCAACACCATAGCCTCTCCGATGATGTGTGAGTAGTTTACCTCAGATCTTCGGGTCCATAGTTATTTGCTAGATGGCTTCTTCTCTCTCTTTGGAGCTCAATACAAAGTTCTCCTCGATCTTCTTGGAGATCTATTCGATGTAATCTTCTTTTGCGGTGTGTTCGTCGAGATCCGATGAATTGTGGGTTTATGATCAAGTTTATCTATGAACAATATTTGAATCTCCTTTGAATTCTTTTATGTATGATTGGTTATCTTTGCAAGTCTCTTGAATTATCAGTTTGGTTTGGCCTACTAGATTGATCTTTCTTGCAACGGAGAAGTGCTTAGCTTTGGGTTCAATCTTGCGGTGCTCGATCCCAAAGGATGTAAAGGGAAACGACACATATTGTATTGTTGCCATTGAGGATAAAAAGATGGGGTTTATATCATATTGCATGAGTTTATCCCTCTACATCATGTCATCTTACCTAATGCATTACTCTGTTCTTATGAACTTAATACTCTAGATGCATGTTGGATAACGTTTTGGTCTACTTGTCGCGGACGTGATGCCTATATACATGATCATACTTGGATATTCTCATAACTATGCTCAATTCTATCAATTGCTCGACATTAATTCGTTTACCCACCATAATACTTATGCTCTTGAGAGAAGCCACTAGTGAAACCTATGGCCCCAGGGTCTATTTTCTATCATATTAATCTCCCGTCAACAAGCTATTTTTGGCGCCGTTTATTTTATTTTGCATCTTTATTTATTTTTATCATAAAAATACCAAAAATATTATCTTATCATATCTATTAGATCTCACTCTCGTAAGTGATCGTGAAGGGATTGACAACCCCTTTATCGCGTTGGTTGCGAGGTTCTTATTTGTTTGTGTAGGTGCGTGGGACTCGAGCGTGGTCTCCTACTGGATTGATACCTTGGTTCTCAAAAACTGAGGGAAATACTTACGCTACTTTACTACATCACCCTTTCCTCTTCAAGGGAAAACCAACATAGTGCTCAAGAGGTAGCAAGAAGGATTTCTGGCGCCGTTGCCGGGGAGATTCACGCCAAGTCAAGTCAAGATTTGACTCCCGCCAACGAGCCATTTCTGGCGCCGTTGCCGGGGAGTCTACGCACAAGTCAAGACATACCAAGTACCCATCACAAACTCTTATCCCCCGCATTACATTATTTGCCATTTGCCTCTCATTTTCCTCTCCCCCACTTCACCCTTGCCGTTTTATTCGCCTTCTTTTTCGTTTGCCTTTTTCTCGCCAGATCTATTTTTTACTTGTGTTACCATGTGCCTTCTTTTTGCTTGCATCTTCGCTTGCTAAAAGTTTATGGATCCTCATCCACTTGCTAATCTCTTTAATATATCCAATTATGATGAACCTATTGCTAGTGAGTTGAGTGCACTAGATTGTCTTTATGATGTTTTGCTTGAAATTCGTAAATCTGAAAATTGTGATGAAGTACTTTATGAAGCGATTCACGATAGATCTTTGAATAAAAAGCATGATTGCAATGATTCTACTATAAATTCTATTGATGTCAATTGTGCTAATAATATGCAAAACCCTAAGCTTGGGGATGCTAGTTTTGCTATGAACACTTCTTGTTGCAATGATCATGATTGGGGTGATTCTTCTTATAATCTTGAAAATTTATTTAAGCCCCATGATGGATATGAGATTGATAATAATGTTTGCAATATTATTGAAAGTGGGGTTGGAAGAGTGTTAACTTTAGATCCCACATATTTGGAGAATATTCAATCTTATGAAAATTTTGATAAAAGTGGGTTTGGAGAGGTCATGACTTTAGTTAATGATAATCCCACTATTTTGGAAGAGTGTAAACTTCGCATGCATGTGGATCGTGTTGAGAATATATTTTGTGATAGCTATTTTTTTGAATTTTCTTATGATCCCACATGTAATTATTATGAGTGAGGAAAATATGGTTGTAGAAATTTTCATGTTACTAAATTACCTCTCGTTATGTTGAGATTGATATTGTTTCTTTGCTCTTCCTTGCATATGCTAGTTTTTGCTTGCTATGATAATTTGTTTGCCTATAAAATACCTATGAATAGGAAGTATGTTAGACTTAAGTGAGTTTGTCACATGTTTTATGTTGCTCTCTTTGTGCTTCAATTCTTGTCTTTCATGTGAGAATCATTAAAATTATCAATGCCTAGCTAAAAGGCTTTAAACAATAGCGCTTGTTGGGAGGCAACCCAATTTTATTTTAGTTTTTGTTTTTTGGTTCTGTTTAGGAATAAATCTTTGATCTGGCCTCTGGTTAGATGTGGTTTTGTGTTTTAATTAGTGTTTGGGCCAAGTTAAACCTATAGGATCTTCTCGGATGATAGTTATTTGATCTTGCTGAAAATTCCAGAAACTTTCTGTTCATGAAAACAATTGTTAAAAATCACCAGAACGTGATAAAATACTGATTCCGATTGAACTAGATCAATAAACAAATTATATAGGTTGTCCTATTTTGGTAGATTTTTCAGAGTTCCAGAAGTTTGCGTTAGTTACAGATTACTACAGACTGTTCTGTTTTTGACAGATTCTGTTTTTGTGTATTGTTTGCTTATTTTGATGAATCTATGGCTAGTAAAATAGTTTATAAACCATAGAAAAGTTGGAATACAGTAAGTTTAACACCAATATAAATAAAGAATGAGTTCAATACAGTAACTTGAAGTGGTGTTTTGTTTTCTTTCGCTAACGGAGCTCATGAGATTTTCTGTTGAGTTTTGTGTTGTGAAGTTTTCAAGTTTTGGGTAATAATTTGATGGATTATGGAACAAGGAGTGGCAAGAGCCTAAGCTTGGGGATGCCCATGGCACCCCAACGTAATCTAAGGACACCAAAAAGCCAAAGCTTGGGGATGCCCCGGAAGGCATCCCCTCTTTCGTCTTCGTCCATCGGTAACTTTACTTGGAGCTATATTTTTATTCACCACATGATATGTGTTTTGCTTGGAGCGTCTTGTATGATTTGAGTCTTTACTTTTTAGTTTGCCACAATCATGCTTTCTGTACACACCTTTTGATAGAGACACACATAATTCGGAATTTATTAGAATACTCTATGTGCTTCACTTATATCTTTTGAGCTATATAGTTTTTGCTCTAGTGCTTCACTTATATCTTCTAGAGCACGGTGATGGATTTGTTTTATAGAAACTATTGTTCTCTCATGCTTCACTTATATTATTTTGAGAGTCCTACAAAACAACATGGTAATTTTCTTTAATCATAAAAATTAGTCCCAATATAATAGGCATCCAAGATTAGTAAAAAAATCTTATGAGTGTGTTGAATACTATAAGAAGTTTGATGCTTGATAATTGTTTTGAGATATGAAGATGATGATATTAGAGTCATGCTAGTTGAGTGGTTATGAATTTGAGAAATACTTGTGTTAAAGTTTGTGTTTCCCGTAGCATGCACGTATGGTGAACTGTTTTTGTGATGAAGTCGAAGCATGATTTATTTATTGATTGTCTTCCTTATGAGTGGCTGTCGGGGACGAGCGATGGTCTTTTCCTACCAATCTATCCCCCTAGGAGCATGCGCGTAATACTTTGCTTTGATAACTTGTAGATTTTTGCAACAAGTATATGAGTTCTTTATGACTAATGTTGAGTCCATGGATTATACGCACTCTCATCCTTCCACCATTGCTAGCCTCTCTAATACCGCGCACTTTTCGCCGTATCATACACCCACCATATACCTTCCTCAAAACAGCCACCATACCTACCTATCATGGCATTTCCATAGCCATTCCGAGATATATTGCCATGCAACTTACCACCGTTCCGTTTACTATGACAAGCTCCATCATTGTCATATTGCTTTGCATGATCATGTAGTTGACATCGTATTTGTGGCAAAGCCACCGTCCATAATTCTTTGATACATGTCACTCTTGATTCATTGTATATCCCGGTACACCGCCGGAGGCATTCACATAGAGATATAATTTGTTCTAAGTATTGAGTTGTAATTCTTGAGTTGTAAGTAAATAAAACTGAGATGATCATCATTATTAGAGAATTGTCCCAAGTGAGGAAAGGATGATGGAGACTATGATTCCCCCACAAGTCGAGATGAGACTCCGAAAAAAAAGAGAAAGGTCGTAAAAAAAAAGAGAAGGCCAAAAAAATGAGAGAAAAAGAGAGAAGGGACAATGCTACTATCCTTTTTCCACACTTGTGCTTCAAAGTAGCACCATGATCTTCATGATAGGGAGTCTCCTATGATATCACTTTCATATACTAGTGGGGATTTTTCATTATAGAACTTGGCTTGTATATTCCAATGATGGGCTTCCTCAAAATGCACTAGGTCTTCATGAGCAAGCGAGTTGGATGCACACCCACTTAGTTTCTTTTGTTGAGCTTTCATATACTTATAGCTCTAGTGCATCTGTTGCATGGCAATCCCTACTCACTCGCATTGATATCTATTAATGGGCATGTCCATAGCCCGTTGATACGCCTAGTTGATGTGATACTATCTTCTCCTTTTTTGTCTTCTCCACAACCACCATTCTATTCCACATATAGTGCTATGTCCATGGCTCACGCTCATGTATTGCGTGAAGATTGAAAAAGTTTGAGAACACCAACAGTATGAAATAACTGCTTGGCTTGTCATCGGGGTTGTGCATGATTTAAATATTTTGTGTGGTGAAGATAGAGCATAGCCAGACTATATGATTTTGTAGGAATAACTTTCTTTGGCCATGTTATTTTGAGAAGACATAATTGCTTAGTTAGTATACTTGAAGTATTATTATTTTTATGTCAACATTAAACTCTTATCTTGAATCTTTCGGATTTGAATATTCATACCACAAATAAGAGAATTGCATTGAAAATTATGCTAAGTAGCATTCCACATCAAAAATTCTGTTTTTATCATTTACCTACTCGAGGACGAAAGGTGAATTAAGCTTGGGGATGCTTGATACGTCTCCAACGTATCTATAACTTTTTATTGTTCCATGTTATATTATATTCTGTTTTGGATGTTTAACGGGCTTTATTATACACTTTTATATCATTTTTGGGACTAACCTATTAACCGGAGGCCCAGCCCAGATTGCTGTTTTTTTTGCCTATTTGACTGTTTCGAAGGAAAAGGATATCAAACGGAGTCCAAACGGAATGAAACCTTCGGGAACGTGATTTTCGGCACAAACATGATCCAGAGGACTTGGAGTCTACGTAAAGTAATCAATGAGGAAGGCACGTGGCAGGGGGCGCGCCTACCCCCCCCCCCCCCCCCAAGGGCGCGCCCTCCACCCTCGTGGGCCCCTCGTTGCTCCACCGACGTACTTTTTCCTCCTATATATACCCATGTACCCTGGAAACATCATATACTGAGCCAAAACCCTATTTCCACCGCCGCAACCTTCTGTACCCGTGAGATCCCATCTTGTGGCCTTTTCCGGTGCTCCGCCGGAGGGGGCATCGATAACGGAGGGCTTCTACATCAACACCATAGCCTCTCCGATGATGTGTGAGTAGTTTACCTCAGACCTTCGGGTCCATAGTTATTAGCTAGATGGCTTCTTCTCTCTTTGGATCTCAATACAAAGTTCTCCACGATCTTCTTGGAGATCTATTCGATGTAATCTTCTTTTGCGGTGTGTTTGTCGAGATCCGATGAATTGTGGGTTTACGATCAAGTTTATCTATGAACAATATTTGAATCTCCTCTGAATTCTTTTATGTATGATTTGTTATCTTTGCAAGTCTCTTCGAATTGTCAGTTTGGTTTGGCCTACTAGATTGATCTTTCTTGCAATGGGAGAAGTGATTAGCTTTGGGTTCAATCTTGCGGTGTTCGATCCCAGTGACAGAAAGGGAAACGACACGTATTGTATTGTTGCCATTGAGGATAAAAAGATGGGGTTTATATCATATTGCATGAGTTTATCCCTCTACATCATGGCATCTTACTTAAAGCATTACTCTATTCTTATGAACTTAATACTAAAGATGCATGCTGGGTAGCGGTCGATGTGTGGAGTAATAGTAGTAGATGCAGAATCGTTTCGGTCTACTTGTCGCGGACGTGATGCCTATATACATGATCATACCTAGATATTCTCATAACTATGCTCAATTCTATCAATTGCTCGACAGTAATTCGTTTACCCACCGTAATACTTATGCTCTTGAGAGAAGCCACTAGTGAAACCTATGGCCCCCGGGTCTATTTTCTATCATATTAATCTCCCGTCAACAAGCTATTTCTGGCGCCGTTTATTTTACTTTGCATCTTTATTTCTTTTTATCATAAAAATACCAAAAATATTATCTTATCATATCTATCAGATCTCACTCTCGTAAGTGATCGTGAAGGGATTGACAACCCCTTTATCGCGTTGGTTGCGAGGTTCTTATTTGTTTGTGTAGGTGCGTGGGACTCGAGCGTGGTCTCCTACTGGATTGATACCTTGGTTCTCAAAAACTGAGGGAAATACTTATGCTACTTTACTGCATCACCCTTTCCTCTTCAAGGGAAAACCAACGCAGTGCTCAAGAGGTAGCAAATAACAGGACGTGTGGGGGAATAGAGGGAGGGACATGCCAACGTTGGAGGGTACATACGGTAGGGCGGCGGAGGTGCAGCCAGCCATGGGAGGCGGGAGCAGGCGGAGCCGACGGGGTGGTTTGGTTTGGGTGGCTGGAGGAAGAACAAGACAAGAGATAGAAGATACACGACAGATGTTGGATGTCAATCCAACGGTTGGTAGGCACAATCGTTTGTTGACTGGCTAGTAAGTCGACACCACCTTGGATAGGCTATTTCCTCGCGGGTCTCAAATGTCAGAATCCAAATCTGTCACGGTCATGCAGCCCTTCCTATGAAAATTTACATCCATTTGATGTGCTAGTTGGAAATAAGTTTGTGGGAGCTGGTGGGGGCTAATCACTTGGCTTCTGTAATGCACAGTGAGCTCAAGCAGCCGGCGAGAGTGATGTTATTTCTCTTGGTTGGGATTTGTTAGTTGTTACAATATTTCACTCTAAATTAAATGACTGGCAAGCCATTTGCCTTGCTTCAAAGAAAATATGACATTCATAGCCGAGTTGAAAAGGGCAATAACATCTAACTCCAGATAACAAACTCAACAAAAGCACGAGGGTTAATTGTTCTCGTGTTTACAAAAAATCCAGGTTGAAAAGGGCAACAACATCTAACTCCAAAGACTATTTTTGGCAGTCACAATAAATGGATCGGTCGGGTCCATAGAATGAACATCCCGGTCGTAAAGTTTATCGGATTATGACCACAATATGTTGTAAATAGAAGCCCGACACGCTCGTAAGGTATTTTGCCCACCTGAAACTCCTTTTTTTGCTCTTCCACATACCCATCCGTCAAAACCATGCTACTGATAAACTTAAGCCTGATGGACAATAGTAACCTCGCATTCAGCAGGAAGAATGTGACAAATCTAGTGTTTGCACGGTTGGCTACATATCGTTCTAGCGTTATTGTCTTCAATCAAATCTCATGAGAAGTGAGAAAATCCCGATGCTTACGAATCCACCGATTGGTTATAACTTTCTTACCCCGTCCTGTTGCCTACATAGACATGAAGATTGAAAACAATTAAGGTCTAAAAAAGAGTGTCGAAAGAGCAACAGCTGAACGGTTAATTTTTCTAGTACACTATATGCGGGGTTCCAATGTGTGTGAAATTATCACCTTTATATACAACTTCTCCAGACTTGGAAAGCATTGCAGCAAGCCAATAATCTTGTTCAGATCAAAACTATTCATTTGGATATATAAGATCTTGAAAGAATCCAGCCCCATTGATAGGCCATCCATGGAGAAACTCTTCATTGAGCATAGAACATAATATTAGTACAAAATGTGTACTCTGAGATGACATATAACTTATGCGTAGAAATTTAAAATGCAGCTTATGGTTAGAAGTGTAGATGATAATGTAAAGTACTTGAAGAATTGTGGAGCCAAACACCATATTCAAATGAGTACAGAGATCATATATTACACCCAAGGTCTCCAGTTTAGGCGCAGAGAGGACGGTTATTTGCAACGGTGAATAACTAGAATCATGGATCAACCTTAAAAGTGAAGGGGCATCTTGGATGATGAGCTGCCTTCCGTCAAAACAAATTCCAATTCTTACAAGGTTAGGCGACTTTATTTGGAGACAACCGATTCTAACTATGAAAACAAGCACCAAGCACTCCAGGGCAGGGCAACTGGAGTGGATGATGTTGTGCAATGAGGCCTCCGATATACGAACCCGCACAAGTGAAAGTTTCTTGAGAAATGGGAGTCGAAGGTTTAGTACCAGATTGTCTGGTAGGTCGCACGGCGCAAAGGTGGCGGTGTGGAGAGAGGAGGAAAACCGCGAGATGGACCTCGGTGCCGAGGGCATGTAGATGGCGTTCGATTATCGGTAGGTGATTTCAGGGAATAGTAGAACTCAAGCAGCTGTAGTTCTGTGAATTGTGGGATTTCAGCTGGCGTCCACTGCAGGTGGCATGGTATGCTTGCTCAGGTAGCATGACGAGATGCAGAGGCTTTGAACGGAGCCCTGGTGGGAGGATATGATGGCTCTGGGATTTCAAAATCATTGAAGAGAGATAGCTGACGACAGTTGAGATTAAGGGGCACGGCGCGCCATAGAGGGCGCCACCGAATTGAGAGGACTTGGGTGCGGCAGCAATCCTTGGTGGGGAGAAGCGAGATGATCTCCCCAAGAACGGCATCCGGGAGATCACTGATGCGGTCCACCCGATATTCTACGGGTGTCGGTGTTAAAACCGGCGGATCTCGGGTAGGGGGTCCCGAACTGTGCGTCTAAGGCGGATGGTAACAGGAGGCGGGGAACACAATGTTTACCCAGGTTCAGGCACTCTCGATGGAGGTAATACCCTACTTCCTGTTTGATTGATCTTGATGATATGAGTATTACAAGAGTTGATCTACCACGAGATCGTAGGCTCGCAAAGGGCCACGAAGCCCGCTATATGCAAGATAGAGGCAGGCGTAAGGTTGTGCAGCTGGAGGCCGTAGAACTCCAAAAGCCCTCGGAGGAATGGATGGATTGGAAATCCGAGTCCTCTCATTAAGTAAGAGATGAAGCATACCCGCTCTCCCTTAGAGGGATCGGGGACGCTCTCACCGCTTCCGCCTCTTATAAGTGGCGAGTCCGAAACGCACCGGAACCATGAAAGTCGGGGGAAGAAATCCCTTGGTTTGTAGCACCACCAATTCGCTGTGCGGGACTGAGCATTTCCCCCAATTTCCGGGTCGAGGGCTGGGAGCGCGAGAAGAGGAGCCGCGTCGACTATCCATGGTGGAGTGGATTTTCTTTCGTCTGGGGCGCTCTGACGAAAGCTCGCGAGGGGTAGATGGCGTGATCCGGATCTGAATCCCCGTCTCTTTTATAGACGGCTCCTCTGCACAGCGAGGGGGGAAAATGTAAAGATACACTGACTTTTCACATTCATTCAACACGTGGAAGATCGCCATTATTGGCCGTGGAAGCCGAGAAGCACGGTATTCGCAAGAAAGCCGGACACTATTCACCGCAGAATTCGGAAGGGAACCCGCCTTGCAATGCCGAAGACAATCAATGCGTCGGACTTATCACCATTGAAGCCTGGTTCGGGGGCTACTGAGGGAGTCCTGGATTAGGGGGTGTCCGGATGGCCGAACTATCATCTTTGGCCAGACTCCTGGACTATGAAGATAGAAGATTGAAGACTTCACCCCGTGTCCGGATGGGACTTTCCTTGGCGTGGAAGGCAAGCTTGGCGATACGGATATGTTGATTCCCTACCATTGTAACCGACTCTGTGTAACCCTAACCCTATTCGGTGCCTATATAAACCGAAGGGTTTTAGTCCGTAGGACGAAGAACAATCATACCATAGGCTAGCTTCTAGGGTTTGGCCTCCTTGATCTCGTGGTAGATCTACTCTTGTACTACCCATATCATCAATATTAATCAAGCAGGAGTAGGGTATTACCTCCATCGAGAGGGCCCGAACCTGGGTAAAAACATCATGTCCCTTGTCTCCTGTTACCATCCGCCTAGACGCACAGTTCGGGACCCCCTACCCGAGATCCGCCGGTTTTGACACCGACAATTGCCTTTCGGTCGAACCTACGTCCACAATTTTTTGTACGTACTATATCTTCACTGGTCCCCGAACCCAAAATGTTGCCTCGTTCCCCTAAAACCAAGCGGCCCACACATATTTAAGGCATCGACTCGAACTCAATCCGTCTCCAGTTTACTACGCCTTGGCCCCGCGCACCCTAGTGGTACTCCTACAAACCCTACCACCGCACGCATCATCGGTTTTCTTCAAGAGGACGAGGGAGAAGCCAATTTGTAGTGTAGGCGCTTTCAAAAAAATGATCTGTAGTGGAGACCCCTACCCTAGGGTGCCCTAGGTAGCTGCCGCACGCATCATTGGTTTTCTCTTTTCTTTATGCTCTTGCACCCTAGAGTGAAATGATGGTTGCTTCTTCCGGCCCAAATTTTAATGCGGAAAGGTGGGGCTTTGTGATTTGACCCCTCATCGCTCATTTTCTACTCTTTGAGGCGCTACGGCCGGGGTGCCTCAATTCCAACCGCTACTCTGAATCGTAATTTGGTGCATCGCACGTGGAATAAGATGGTGGATGAGCCACATGTCGGCCAAAGGGGTCCTGTTAAGTGTGTCGCCATATCGAGTGCGGACTAACCATGCTTGAGTCGCTACGCCAACACGACAGGTGCAGCCTACCACTTGGTTTTGCTCCTTGGTGAATCCCGACTATATTGATCTAAAAAGATATATAATGAACTACCCTCTCTGTCTCATTTTTGTTAGATGTCTCGGTTTATAGGGCGTGCACGTAGTTCTAGGTCATCCATTTGACTAACTAAATCTGAGTTACTATGTCACAAAAAGTATATCATTGGATTATTAAGCGGATGTAGTTTCTAAACATATACCGTTCATCACATATATAGCCAGTTAAATTCTCAACCTAGAACGACGTGCATGCCATGTAAACCGATACGGAGGAAGTATAGTAGTAAAAATGAGGCGATTTTACCGAGCGATCGGCTGGGGAGCATGGCCTGTCATGCGGTCCCACGTGTCATGATGTACCAAGGCGATGCGCATGTCCCTCTTGAGGCAGAAGCAATACTACGTGGTTTGAGATGATGGCGAACCGAAGTGTGAAATAATGGTTGCTTCATCCGTGCAGGAAGGTGCGGCATTGTGATTTGACGTCTCATTGCTCATTACTACTACTCTTTGGGCGGTACGATCAAAAGGCCCCCTGCTGTTCTGCACTGTTATTTGGTGCTTGACACGTCGACACGGTTGCTATATGTCCCACATGTCGGTGACAGGAAGTACAGAATTCATGAAAGCGAGCGTCGACGGAGGAGTACAAGACACGGCTTGGGTTTTTGCTGCTTCGCGCGATCCATCGATACAAACCCGGACTAAAAAAAGGCGAGGGCGGGTCTTTTCCCGCGCGGCAGGCAGGGGAGTTTGGCATAGTCTATTCGATGCAAGGAGGCGGGAAGGGAAACAAGCAAATAAAGGTTGAGCGACTTAGTTTTGGGAATATCTGATTTTACGGAGTACGTACTCACTAGGGTTTATAGGGCTCGTCTAAAAACCATTTGTTTTTCCGTTTTATAAGTCTCAATTCTACTACTAGTAGTAGTACCATCACATGTTGGATTTCGAGGTGCGTTAGATCACCCGATGCAAGCAAAGGTCAAGAGAAAACTCACCAATGCATGTAGAAGTTCATGGAAATTTAGTGGTCATTCATGCATTTGTTCTAATTAATGCCTCGGTAAACATAACTTCTTGAGAAAAACGAGCGTACTAATTACTTGTGCAAACTAGGAGTACGAAATTAATTCGACCACTCACCGTCTACCTTGGTTGGCGAGATTTTGAAATTGAGCCATAAACTCGAATGGAGGGAGTAGTAACTTTTGTCTCGATTACTATTTGTGGCCTTGTATAGATGCAAAATGTATATTTTTTATAGTGGCCTTGTATAAGTAAATGGAGGGAGTAGTAAAGGACATATATATTCCAAACAATATGATAATCTCTCTAACTAAGGTAGTAGGGACGAGGAGTAAACGGAGGGAGTAGTAAAAATTTCTCCTCGTCCTGCGAGCCACCGCGCGCGTGGGCGAGGGAGCAGGCGTAAGGCGTAGTAAGCAAGCTTCACCTCATCCTGCGAGCCACCGCGCCCGTGGGCAGGAGATACGGCGTACTAAGCAAGCTTCTCCACGTTCTGCAAGTTGATGGGACACATCAAAAGTACTCCAGTGTATAGAGCCTTGCCTCTAAGGTAGGCCCCACATGGTTTGCCTCTTTTTTAACATAACGCGTCAAGTCGCAATTTGTTTGTTCACCCGTGGTAGACGATCCTCCCTCCATCTAGTGGACAACCAGTACACGTGTCAAGTTACCACGTGGGCTGCCTTTTCATACATAAATGAGCTCCACCGTGTACCAGCGCAGGTGTGGTTGGGAAAGAGACGAGAGTATGTGCGCCGTGCGTGCACCTCTTCTCTTCATGCATGTCCCCCACCTACGTGGGTGTGTGTGAGAGGGACTACAGAGATAAAACCTAGACATAATGCGCCGTCCATCCCCATGCCTCCGCCCAGTCCGACCACCAGTCACCACCACGCCCCACTCCTCCTCACCTTATCTCTCATCTTTCTCCCTCCATTTTTATATACAAGGCCACTATCAAAATTACAATTTGCAGATATACAAGGCCACTAACACTAATCGATGTAATATTAATGGTGTTTACCTCGTAGTACTACTAGCAAAGGAGGACATTAATTATCCCTTGCATGCATGCAGGAGTGTGAGCATTGGCTTGATGTGCATGAAAGAGAAGAATACACATTAATTTATACGGCAAACAAGGAAACAAGGTGGCTTGCAACATTGAGTTAGAAGACATTAATTTTTGCCTTGGTACCTGTAATATGGGTTTGTGGCCTTGTATACAAAAATGGAGTCCGATAAAATTATAGAGAAACCATTTATCCGATAAAATACTCGAGAAATCATTAGTTTTTACAAAATGGGATTACTCTCGCATGGGTCAATCACAACAGGTGTTTGTAAAAAAATGCATCTTAATGTTCCGTGCAATGCACGGGTATCTTGCTAGTCCATGAAAACAACACATGGCAAAATTCCACGGTGAACGAGGGATTTGAATCTGTTGGGAGGGGTTGTTTGGATCTTGCCCGGGGTAGCCAAAATATTGGCGACCCTTTTGTCCATCGGTGCCTTTGCCACCGATGAACGAGGAATGGCTCGGGTTCTCATGCATCCTCCAGCGCGCACATTGGAGACGAGCTCGCACGAGTTGTGTTCTTTTTGTCCCACCACGCCGCCTGAGCCGCCCGCTGACCGACCGGCGACCCACAAATTACGACATCCAACCGTAGCTGCACACATTATGACAGCAAGTCAACCAACCAGACGAAATTCACGCAAACACGGCGATATTTCATATAAACGAACGATGGAAATCATATAAGATACCAGATTTTCATACAAACATGACGGATTTCATTACATTCAAATGAACTACGTGGTGCTAGTTCTAGATAGCATAGGTATATAATACCTGGCCTAAATGGTCGCTCGCCGATCGATTGGTGTTCCTCATGTCCGGCAGCACGATCACCGGACTGCCGGGAGCCCGGGAGGTATATGCGGGGTCGATGAAGGTCCTTGCAACAAAAGGATCCGGCAAGACACCTGTTGTGTACGCCGGCGTCGCCTCCGTGGTGGCCTTCATGGGACCCAAGCGGCTGCGGCCTCCCATGTTCTACTTCTCCTCGATGATGGCGGCCGACGCGGAGGCGCTGGCCACCGACTCGTCAGCTCTTCAAGCACCCGCTTCTATTGCTGCTTGCATGGCGCGGCCGCCGTCATGGGAGTCTCGGCCACAGAAACGGGAGACGGGTACGAGGCGGTGGTGTGGACGGAAGCAACGACGCCCGTGCACCGCTCCTTGTCGAGCTGGCCTGGAGCGGCGAGTTGCTGAACCGCGCGCCGGCTTGGGGCGGCAACTGCCTCCGTCAGGCGAGGGGAGGGAGGTGGATCATCGAGCTGCATAGCTCGTATCCGGCGGGCTCGGCGGTCCACCCAGCTGACTTGGATGCGGAATAACTACTCTTCGTAAGCCATTGTAAGAGTGGACAAAATGGTGAAGGAGGAGATAGGGGAGCGGCGGAGGTGTGTGATTCTTGGCCGGCGTTTGGCCTCGTTTAAATAGGAGATTAAATAGACGGCGGACGGGAGGAGCTCGGCCGGCGTTATGCTTAATGCCGACCGGTCATGAACGGACGTGTGTCTAGAGTGGGTTTCTCGGCTTCCACAGGCGGGTTTCATGGAGGCATTTGAATGCGGCAAGGAGGCGTGTTCAAGGGCGTGCACAAGTGGCGCCCTCGACTACGGCGTGGGACAGCATGCCGTTCTTCCACTGACGTGTGGGCTCTTTGGGTACCTGGCCTGCATGTCAGTGACCCAACGCAGGCAGCGCACAACAGAGCAACCTTTGGTGGGCCAGGGCGGTCAGAAGCGGGCATTTCATAAACTGATGATTGTTCATTGAGTGTGACGTCATCCTTTTCATGTAGATAAGCCTACTATGTTGATAGCACGTTCGATACGTTGTGATTCATAAAGACCGCTACAAACATCAATGTTCTGCTTATCACAGATAAGATTGATTAATACCCGTAACAATCCATGTCCTTAACAAAGGGTGCATGCACGTATAGGTTGAGCGTGTGTCTTACGTCGTGCGTGTCTTTGTGTGCATGAAGGCGCGCGAGTGTTGTGTGCGTGCAAGGGTACGTTTCAGTGTTGCATGCATGTGTGCGTACGTGCGTGTGTTCGTGAGTGCATGTGTACATGTCAGTGTTGCATGCCTGCATGTGTGCGTGTGTTCGTTATGTGTACGTGTCTGTGTTGCACGCCTGCATGCATGATTGTCTTGCGTGTGTGCATGTGTACGTGCGGGGTGAGGCTACACGTCAGTCGACTGACTTTTTCATCTCTGGTCAATAGATTTTCCAGCCGTTGGATACGAAATCAAGGGCCTGCAGTTTATCATCAAACTCCACCCCCCTGAGCCGCCAGCCACCACCGGCCGAACAGCCGGCCCCCAGCGCCATGCCGGCCGCCGCCACGCCGCCCGCCCGTCTCCGAAACCACTCCTCACCGCTGCCCGCCACGCACCGCCATCCTCTAGCCCCGCCAAGCTTTCGCCCATCAACGCCCCCCCGCCCCCACCGCCGGCGACTGCCAACCAGAGGTCTCACGACTTCGAGTACCCACCGACCACTAATTTATTACCATTTATGTCCTTCATATGCGCGCTGACGGGTGGGTCCTATGGTAATGTGCGCTGCTGAATGTGGACCGTTTCACTAGTCAATTGATCGTGTCGTCAACAAATAACGGAGTTGTATGGTGAGCCAGTGACTGTATGATCACCCTAAAATGTATTTTATTAACACAATACAGACTCAAACTACCATTTCTTTCTTTCATATACGGGAAGACAGGTGGGCCCCACAGTTACGCGCCCCGATGGTGCAACACTAGTTGTGCCACGTGGAACGTTTGACTGGTCAATTGATTGTGTCATCAACAAAATACGGAGTTGTACGGGTGAGCCAGTGACCGTATAATCATGACATGTATTTTTTTAACACGATATGCATACAAGGGCTCATATATATGCGCAAGCACTCACCGCTACAAGCGCACACACGCAGACCCTGCCCCTATGAGCACCTTCGAGAGAGTGGGCCAGCATATGATCTTGAGATTTTACGAAGTCACCATAGGTGCATCGTAGTCGAGTGGAACGTCTCCTCACACTGAACGCACATCGTTAGAAAATACTGAAATTAACCCAGGATGAATGCGAGCACCGGGACTTTAACCCTGGTGGGCTCGAGAAACCACTGTCCTCCTAACCATCCAACCACATGTTGGTTAGCACGACAAAATGTATGTGGTGACCATGATGAGCTTAGTCCAAGTCCAAAGGACCATATCGTGCTTTCGCTTCAAATACAATGACCGTAAGTGTCGTCAACAAAATACGGAGCACGCATCAAATGCAAAGTCCGTCACTGTCATCAAGAAAATACAGAGATGTATCATGAGCTAGATACCGTATGATCACCACGAGAATGTATACGGTGACCGTAATGAGCATATTCTGAACTCCAGTGACCGTATGGTGCTTTAGCTTGAAATACAGTGACCGTCATGCGTGAATGTGTCGTGCGCATGCATACTTTTAGAGGGCCAAGAGATAGTTTGCATGCGTACGTGAAAGTGGTGTAGAAAGAGGGGATGTCCAGTGGAGACAAGGAGAGATATGCCCTTCGTTTCTCTTTCCCGTCACTAATATTTTAGGAGAATATATAAATATTCACAATGCAGAACAATTATTTTTGGATGCACCATGCAATTAACTTTCATGTATAACATTGTACTATTGTATATGCTTATTTTCTTAGTGGCCGATTGCGTATGTGGTGTGGTGGGCACATCATTTCTAGTTGTGGTGGGTCAACATGAGGACTCATGGGTCGGTTCCATCCTGCGCCACATAGGTTGGATCGAGACGCGTTATACGAAGACCCATGTGGAGGACTCGGCATACAACACGAAGCTAGCTACCAGAGTCGCGGAGGACTCTATCCCCACTGGTGATAAGCCGACTATATATGATTTGTAACCCTAGGCCCCAAAGATGTTATAGAAGCTTGGGGGCTAGTTCGTCGATAGTATACACACACGCACAATGCCCGGTATTCAAGTGTACTTTGTACACACCCCTATCACTAATATACAATACCAGAGTAGGCTTTTTCCTCAACTACAAGGGTCCAGACTAGGGTAAAACTTTGCCTCAGATACCATCCAGCCTAACAGTCAGGGATATCCTACCGAATGATATGATGGAATCATATCTGCCAACTACTAAGAGAGAGGTGTGTCTGGGGGGGGGGGGCAATGTGTGCGAGAGAGGCCTAAAGATAATGTGCGTGCGGGAGACACGTAGGCACATATATGTGCGTATAGAAGGCAGTAGAGACCGTATGTGTGTATATATGCATGTGAGAGAAATAGTGTTTCCAACTGAGATTAGTGAAAAGAGTGGTACATAGTAGTCAGAAAGAGAGAGAGAGAGAGAGAGAGAGAGAGAGAGAGATACAGAGAGAGCATGTGCGTGAGACTCCCTGACACCCCGAGAGAGATTGTGAGCATGTGTGAAAGAGAAATGCCGATGCATATAAAGTGTGTGCACTTATGCGGTAGATAGAGAGATATATAGCGCATTTGTGAGAACGGGCCGAGGCATAGTGCATCTACATGTAAAAGGCGGTTCTACGCATTAAAATAAAATATAAATGGCATTATTATTTTTGGATGAGATCATGAATTTTGCAAATTGCGTATGGACGAAAATCGGTCTATCAGACACCCATACTCTGTTGAATTCTAGCATGTGCATGTGTTTATTTCATATTATCGATCCATAGAGTAAGAGCAGTTTGAAATACATGCAATGGATGCTTTTGCAATTCATATATAAACATTAATTAGTGCACTCCATGTTGTTAGTGTGAAGCACTTTATACATTTGTCACTTGCATGGATACATCCCAAATTGCTAGCTATGAAATAGAATACATGTCAAAATAAACATAAGGGGGGTTTCGAAGATTCGAATTCATAGGAAGTGCATTCATCTATTTGAACCCCAGATAATGGCATTTGTAAATCAGATGTAAAAGGGGGCATCAACCTTTGTTGTGCGTTTGAACATGCTATATATATATTCATGCGCATGTCTAACTTTTTTTTGCAACCAAGGAGATTATATCTGGAACCATGCATGAACTGAGGTAAGTTGCATATTTTTTAATATATACTCGTGTACAATGTATATTCAAATGTACCACCTCCATTACAAAATAATCGTAGCTTTAGGATTTTCAAGAGTAAAGATTTGTGAAGTTTGACAAATCCTGAATGTTCAATTCAAGAGAACCGAAAACATTAATGCTTCGCTCCCAAATATTGAACGGTTAAGCGCCAAATAGGCCTCTCGTCACCCAAACCGCTGCAAGAGTAATGTTTGGTGGTAGGAAATTACTATCGACTCTGGCCCGTGTAGCCTATCGGCCCGATGTCCAAAGGTCTAAACCGTAGGTTTGTAACTTCACCAAGACGCCAGCCTCAACCGCCTCGAGAATTATTCATACGCCGGGCGCCTAAACACCCGCAAGGCCGCCAAAATCTATCCCGCCCACATTTGGGACACCTGAGATTACTGTCCTACCCCCAACCCGCAATATGTCCAAAATTTTAGATGGGGGAAAAGTTTGTAATTTTCCCCAAATTTCAAACAAGCGCGTCCCAAACCGAAACATTGTTCCCCCTTAGTTCCCCGCCTCCCTCCGTTTCCCCATTCATACTCCGTGGGTGCCAAAATGCCCTCTCCACCAGCCGTGAAACCCCAACCTCCTCCGTCCTCCACCCCATAGCACCCAATCCACCGCCGCCCAACTCCATCACGCCGGAGCCGGTACCCCGACGTCATCGTCCAACGCAACCGCAACCGCAATGCCCTCAAGGACTTAGCAGATGAAGCCGAGGTAGAGCTGCCTCCACGACGCCGACGCCAACGTGCGCCATACCAGAACCACTCCGACCATGCCGTCCTGCGCCTCACTGCTGCCGCTCCACTGTCGCAACCGTCCACCGCACCGGAGCTGTTCCCGCCACGCCGTTGCTCGCCTCGGATCTGCTTCCCCGCCACGATGACGGCCACCGCACCACACTCAACAACTTGGCCATGGGTTCGCCCAAGGCTGCACCATCCTCCACAACTTCTCGCTCCAAATGAACCACAAGAAGATCGTTGGAAAAACAGAAGGAGGACACAACACTACCAGCAGAAAGAGGTACTCCTCTTCCCTTATTCGTGCAAACCTTACGTCTCTGCTCACACCGTATTCATCCCATGAAAGAAACTAGTTGAGCACTTCTTACTGCATCTTCTTCGTGATACTAAATGCACAAGGTTTCCTCCCTTCAATGATATGACCGTTAGGTGGATAAGATATTTTGGGGCAGCTGGCGCGCAGCACAACAACGGTCGGAAATTTGAATCTCAAATTCCTCAGGGCTATCATGTTCCTCACTGTGTAGGCAATCCGCACTGGTGAATTCCTAACTCCTCAGTCAGAACAAATTCCTCAGTGACCAGAAGAGCTTCGTCTTTGTCTCTGAAGAAATTGACTGAACTGTATGAGATTTCCAAAGGCTTCACTCGAAGGGATTGGTAGGTGTAGGATTTTGAGTTGAGCATCACATGGAAAGTTTTCCTTAGTATTTCCTCGACCCCCTTTAACAGTACGATGTTTCCTATGACTCAAGAAAGAGAAAACAAAACTACGAAATGTAAGTCTTCACGCTTCATTTTCCTCAAATGAATATCAAGTATTCTATGTCACACAAATTTCTTCACTTTAAAAGTCTTCAGAAAGTCTTCAAAATATCAAAGTCTTCAAATAAGAACTTCATTTTTAGGGTCAACTTTCTCTCAGTAAATATCAAACTCCTCATAGACTTATAGGCCCGTGTACACTCACAAACACATTAGTTTCTTAACCTATAAGTCTTCAATACACCAAAATCACTAAGGGCCTAGATGCACTTACAATCTCCCCTTTTGGTGATTGATGACAATATAGGTTAAGTTTTCAACGAGGATAAACATATGAAGTGTAAATACTGATGTTGAGGAATTTGATTGCAAGATATAGAAGAACTCCCCTCAAGATGTGCATAGTGAGGAATTTGCTTTTGAGGCAATGCACATTTGAAGAGTTGAATCATGGAGATTTCCCCCTATATCTTGTAATTCATACACGCATTTGACATATAGTATGAAGAATTTGAAATGCATGATGAAATATGGTGCTTGATGTAATTCAGCATGTAATGCGATAACATTAATGAGGAACAAGCATGCAAAATAACGCATCAAGAGTATCGAGCTCAAGAGAATCAGAGCTCGATTGCATCAAAAGTATCAGAGCATAGTGCAAAAGCACAGTGCATCAAAAGTATCAAAGCACCATCGGGTTTAAGATTACAACTCGATCCAATAAAAGTTTCAGAAGAACGAGAGTTGTAACTTAACAAAAAATAAATTTGCCCATATAATAGACCCGCTTGAAGACTAACTCAAATTTCTCCCCCTTTGTCATGGAATGACCAAAAGGATCGAAACTGAGGACCAACGCCCCTGAAGAATTTCAAGTTGAAGAAGGAGCACCAGCGTTGTTGGGGTCGGTGGTTGTAGTAGGGTCTGCCGCGGTGTCGTCCAAGTCTTCATTTTCATCAGTGTCGCGCGATGAAGAATAGGAGTTGGCCACCAAGGAAGGAACTTTGACCTTCTTGTATTTCTTCGGAGGAGGTGCAGACCAATCAAATTGTTCCTTGAGTCCCATTGTCGTAAGTTCTTCAGCACTGTAGACATTTGAAAGAACAGCCCAGGTGCGTTTGAAGGTTTCATGGAGGTAGTAGTGGTTTTTCTTCACTGCATTGTGTGTAGAGGTCATGTTGTGAAGAATTGAACCAAACCGACGCTTGACCCATTTATGATTGCGATCAACCTTCCGATGAAGACCGAGGAGTAACTCACGATCACCATCACCTCAGGTGTTGTGGCTTGAGGACTTTGCTTGACCGAGGTATTTATGGCGAGTCATGTGTGGCGAGTCATCATTGGTGGAGTAGGATGTCGCTTTGTGAAACTGTCCATCCAATGGACGAATGCCTTCATCGATCACAAGAGTAGCCTTGCCCTTGTCATCACCGAGGTAAATGTCCGCTTGAGGACTTCAATCGGGGCAAGTACTGCAGTGGTTCAAAGGTATCAGCCTTGTAATTGAGTGAAGACCTTGTCCCGATGAATCTCATTATCCAAGGCGCATAAGGCTTCAAATTTCAAATGGTGACATAGCAATGTTCGCCAGAGTCCTCATGAAGAAATCATGGAAGTTGACGGAACGCCATGAATGATATTGAAAAGCATATTCTTCATGATGCCAACGACTTCTTCATCATTTGAGTCGTGGCCTTTGATAGGACTCATTGTCTTCGTCGAATCCGATAGACAGTCCGAGGCACATACAATAATTCCTTGACGAGGAATTTGGTTCTTGGGGCCTGCCTCGGCTTCAAAGGCTTCATCAAGACTTGCATATAGTGATTTGAAAGTTACGGTTCGTTGTAGATACAACGAGCACCATCAAGTGGAGGATCGAGTGGTAGGGCACGAAGCAATTCAGTTCTTTGGTGCCTTGTAGTGAGTATTTTCAGACATCCAGTCCAACACCCATGAGTTCATGTCTTGACGTCTCCGGTGATGTGCAGCGTTGCATAGAATTGAAGAATGAGTTCTTCATTCCAATCACGTATGTCGGTCAGAAATTCGTAAGTCCTGCGTCGTGAAGAACACCGAGGACCGACTCAAAACCAGCAGAGACTCCATGTCCACATGAGGAATATGAGCATGATCGAAGACTTTGTCTTTGTTGAAGAGCACCGAGGAATAGAAATTGGCTTGGTGGCAGTCCGAAACGCCTCTTCCTTATGCGAGCGTAATCATATGGATTGTAATCAGTGAAGAATACGTGCTTGTCAAGAAGTCTTCAACCTTGAACTTTTGCTTTGTTGAGAAGGGATCCTTTGGCTTTGGCAAAGGAGTGCCAAAGTGAGTTGCATCACGACCTCGTGAATCGCAATCTCGTGTTCTTCAGTGAGGAATTTCTTGTTCCTCAACAGTGCGATCGAGGATCAGCAGCAGCGGGTTCATCAGCTTAGTGGTTGGAATTTCTTCATGGACGGATGAAGTGGGATGAGTTTCTTGAGCCCATTTGAACAGTTGGAGCAGGGACCGAGGTATCTGTTGGATTGGGGTGAAGAGTGGAGAATTTGGATGCCGACTTTCCCAAAAGTCATCATTCATCACCGGGCGTTGTGCTTCCAATATCCACATCTTCTTCAAGTTCCTCAACACCGGCCTCTTCACCGTGAACCGAGGCATAGGCGAGGAAATGATTGGGGTTGAAGGGATTGCTTCCACTTCAATTTCTTCATCAATCTGCTTTCGACGAAGCGGTAGAATGATTTTCTTCATCGATCCGCTTGGGATCACATAATCTTCATCAAAAGGAACAAGGTCCTTTGATGGAATTGAGGAAATTGGAACAGCATCAATAGGATTTTCAAAGGAGCTGGTCATTGGCTTCATTTTCTTCGCAGAAGAATTTGACGCAATGATGCTTTCCGCTTGTTCACAAAGCTTGTTCTCAGCCTTGGTCTTCTTCACATCGAGGCGTATGGAAGAATTGGAGTTGGTGTTGGCGCAGGAGGAGCCGAGGAATCGGATGATTTTCCTCGACGCAATCGATGCAGCTTGCCTGACTTGTTCGCTTTCTTCAGCGCACCACTAGTGGATGCCACGGCAATTTCTTCGGTAATTTGGAATGGGATCATCAGCCTGGAACTAGCATTTTCTTCAACAGCCTGAACTTCATCGGTGGTCTTTGGCATGTTCTTGATCGGGTGGTCGAGGCTCCGACTGAGGAATTTCATGTTGCGTTGGGGCAGCAACATTGGTGAACTTCTTCGTCAGTTGATTTAATCGACCTTGGCTCCTTGCCAATCAGATAATAAGCATCGAAGTTTTTGCCGAGGTCTTGAATTTCATTCTGGACCTTGAGAAGTTCCTCAGGTGTCATTCTGACAACGTTTTTCTTCAGGAACTTCTCCTTTCTGTATTGAGCTTTCTTGATCTCTCTTGCCTTTTCAAACTTCCATTTCTCTTCAATGATGAAATGGGTCAGCATATGACTTTGTCCAGGAGTCAGATGAAAATCAGGCATAGGAGTGTTTGGATCCTTGTGCCAGAGATCAATATAATCGAGGATTTTCCTCGGATCCAACAAAGAAGGGTACAGATGTGCCTTTGGCTCTAGCGGCCCTCTCTTGGCGATCTCCGATGATTTCCATAAGTTCATCATCATCAGCCTCATCATCTTCGTGTGGCTCTTGGAAGGCGAATTGCTTCTTCTTAGGACTTGGCCGAGGACCTCGTCCAACGTGGCCTTAGTCTTCAGAAGTCGGGCCAGATGAAGACTTTGGTGCGGTGAGGAACTTGCTGAGACACCAGAGGCAATGGAGAAGCTCATGGTCCTTTGGCATGTGGCCGGATGCACAGTGCCGAGGACTTTGTCGGAATCACGAGGACTTGGGAGGAGCTGCTGAGGACTTTGAAGGAGCTGAGGATTTTGGAGGAGCAAGAGCAGCATGAGGAATTGGCCGTGAGGGCACAGCTGAGGAACTTGGCCGTGAGGGCACTGTTGGTGAAGCACTTGGCTTGTGTGCGGGCTTCTTTGCCATAGATTTTCTTGGCTTGACAGAGGCCTTAGGGACAGCAGCAGTAGTAGAGTCCTCATTGAATTTCCTCACTGCCTCATTGGCTTGTCTTGCCAATTTGGCTTGGCGCTTGGCCCATTCTTCAGGAAAGTCCTCACCACGCTTGATGCTGGTGGGGTCAGCTTCTTGGCCAGGTGCCAATGGAGCTCTTGGGCATGGAGGATTGAGTACGAATTTCTTCATGTACTTTGGAGTTACATATCGATACTCGCTCCATTCCCTTGCCCATCTCCGTTCAATCCTTTGGATGCGCACCTTGCGCTGATTTTTGTTCTCTTTGCCGAACTCGTCTTCATCAGGTGTGCAATAATCAGCATATATTTCCTCAGGGATTTCAAACGCGGTCATGACCTCAGTCCTCTTTCCTCCTTTCTGTGTCTTCTTTCCTTCTCGCCATATTCTTCACCGAGGAATTTGAACAAATGAATTCTCCAAGAAGTGTGCAACTTTTCTTCGAGGAACGCTGCAAATGAGTTAAGTTGATGAGAACCTAGTGATTCAAAGAATGACATGAGTACCGTGAACAGAGTATAGTTGCGAGGAATTTGGAGAGGTCATATGCGTTCTCAGAAGGTTTTTCAAAAAGAACAAGTTTTGAGGATTTTGACCAGATGAGCCTTGAAGAATTTCACTAAGCATTCTTTGTCTTAGGTTCCAGAGTTGTACAGATCGAGGATCCACACAATTGAGGAATCTTGAATAAAAAAATGATTGCTTAGAGAAACGAATCAAGACCATATAACTAGTGAGGTGTTTGTGTGTGAGGATTTGAAGAATAAAACACCTTTGAAGATTTTGTAGTGTAAAATTTGGATCAATGAGGGCAGTAAAAGTAACTTTTAATTACCCTAAATGAAGAACACGACGAACTTGGTGTTGTAGATGTGAAGCTCGTCTGTTCAGATCTTCCACGCCCTAACTTGGCGGAGGAAGACAGCTACGACGGCGGCGGAGTGAGGATTTCTGCAGCCATGAGTATCGTCGGGCGACGAGGTCGAGGCAGCAAGCTCTTCCTCACCGGCGACGATGGAGTAGCGGCGGCGCTTAGGGTTTGAGGAGCTCGAGCGAGAGAGAGAGGTCGGCGGAGTAAAAGAAGTGAGGATGGAGAGAGGGTATTTATAGAGGCGGTGAAAACTGTTCGCCTCAAGA
This sequence comes from Aegilops bicornis, assembly GCA_021605145.1. Lineage (NCBI taxonomy): Eukaryota > Viridiplantae > Streptophyta > Magnoliopsida > Poales > Poaceae > Aegilops > Aegilops bicornis. The sequence continues at coordinate 223,633,820 of CM038671.1, read as the reverse complement.
TTTAGGACTAACGTGCCTGATCATTCTCCTTCTCACGACATGTGTCACCCACGTACTGTGTAGTGGAGATCGTGTACGATCGTGGGTGAGTAAAATAATGCATCGTGGGATGCGGAACAGTTTGAGCGGCAAAACCGAAAGTTTGGATAAGATCAGTTTTAAAGTTTCGTTCGCAATTTTTTCAGCTGACAAGGACACAGTGAAGATTTTGAACGAGTTTCAAATAGAACGCACATGAAGAATTTATGAATAGATTGGGTTGAGTATAGCATAGAGGGGAAGGGTCCGATCACATTCACTTAGCGTAAAAAGCGACTTGAAGAAATAGCCATAAGTGAATGTCAGAGAGGACATAAACCCATATATATATGTATAGCCAATGAAGAAAAACGACGGAAATAAAGTGAAGATTTTGCAAAGTTGAAGAATTTGAAAACTGGAGAATTTCAAAACCGAGGAAAAACTCAAATTGAAGATTTTCAACTTTGGTGGTGGCGTGACCCAATCAGAGATAAGAATGATGATTCCGGACACCGCGCATACAATTGTCGTATGGTTCTGAGAATCAAATTCTTCATTAATTTCTTCACACTTAGAGTGTTATTCTTCATGGATTGAAGAAAAAGGTTTCTTCATGTGTTGCACATCTAAGTCATCAGTTTTGCATAAGTGTCAGGATGTGTGTCCTTTTCAAAGAACATTTGAAGATTCTAAGATATTTAGCTCACACCGCAACTTGCTAAATCTCTTCTCATCCAAGGGCTTAGTGAAGATATCGGCTAGCTGTTCTTCGCCTTCACATGCTTTCGATGGAGATGTCGCCTTCAACACATGATCATGAAGAAAATGATGACGAATTTGAATGTGCTTTGTCTTCGAGTGCTGAATCGGGTTGTGAGCAATCTTGATGGCACTCTCATTGTCACAGAGAGAGGCACATTCTTCACGTTGATGCCGTAGTCCTTGAGAGTTTGCTTCATCCACAGAATTGAGCACAACACGAGCCAGCAGCAATGTATTCAGCTTCCGTAGTAGACAAAGGATACGCAGCTCGCTTTCTTCGAGGACCAATGCACTAAAGATCGTCCCGAGGAAATGACAAGTACCAGATGTTGACTTGCGGTCCACACGATCACCAAAGATAGTCGAGTCGTAATATCCAATGAGATCAAAAGTAGAGCCCTTGGGGTACCATAATCCTAGTGTTGGTGTGTGAGCTAGATATCGAAGAATATGCTTCACGTACCTTATGGTGTGATTCCTTCCTGTAGCTTGAAATAGGGCACACATGCAAACACTAAGCATTATATCTGGCCTAGATGCACATAAGTACAATAGAGAACCAATCATGGAGTGGTATACCTTGTGATCTAAGTCAATACCATTTTCATCAGTGCATAGATGGCCATTTGTGGGCATAGGAATTTTGACGCCTTTGCAATCTTGCATGCCTAATTTCTTCAGGACATCTTTGAGGTATTTCTCCTGAGATATGAATATGCCATTGTGTTGTTGACGAATTTGAAGACCTAAGAAGAATTTCAACTCTCCCATCATAGACATTTGATATTCTTCACTCATCATATAGGCAAATTCATCACTATAACGTTGGTCAAGATCTGACCAAAGATAATATCATCAACATATATTTGGCACACAAACAGTTCACCATCATATGATTTAGTAAAGATAGTAGGGTCGAGTGAATCGGTGTGAAGCCATTCTTCACGAAGAATTCCTTCAATGTATCGTACCACGCCTGCGGGGGCTTGTTTGAGACCATAGAGGGCCTTGTTGAGTTTGAAGACTTTGTCGGGATTCTTTGGATCTTCAAAACCTGGGGTTGAGCAACATATACTTCTTCCTCAAGCTTACCATTGAGGAATGCACTTTTCACATCCATTTGATATAAAGTGATATTGTGATGGTTAGCATAGGCGAGTAATATGCGAATAGACTCAAGTCTAGCAACAGTGCAAAAGTTTCAATAAATCAATTCCTTCAACCTGTGTGTAGCCTTGAGCTACAAGTCGTGCTTTATTCCTCACCACAAGGCCATTTTCATCTTGCTTGTTGCGGTAGATCAACTTTGTGCCAATGATATTATGTTTGCGAGGATCTAGACATTTGACCAGTTCCCAGACATTGTTGAGCTCGAACTGATGTAATTCTTCTTGCATGGCCTGAATCCACTCAGGCTCCAGAAATGCTTCATCTACCTTAGTGGGCTCTGTGATAGAGACAAAAGCATAGTGCCCACAAAAGTTAGATAAATGTGAAGCTTTTGAGCGTGAGAGGACTCCGCGCTTCAATGTCATCGATGATCTTGTCAATTTGTACTTCTTTTGCAACGCGAGGATGAGCTGGTTGTCGCCGAGGAATTTGATCATTTTCCTCGGCACCATTGTCTTCAAAGATTATCTTCAGTGCATCACTCGGCGTTCTTCAGCGTCTTGGAATGAATTCTTCAAATTGATTCTTCAAGAGGAATGACATCCTCGGTTGCCTTGAACTTGATAGATTCCTCGGTCTTGGTTCATCAAACACAGAAGGTACGTGCTTTCTTTGCGAGCCATTAGTTTCATCAAACCGCACATCTACAGTGTCAACAATCTTGTGAAGAGCGATGTTGAAGACTCTGTAGGTGTGCGAGTCCTTTCCGTAACCAAGCATAAAACCTTCATGTGCTTTCGGTACAAATTTGGAATTGTGATGAGGATCTCTAATCCAGCATTTAGCATCGAAGACTTTGAAATAACTTACATTGGGTTTCTTGTCAGTGAGGAGTTCATAGGCAGTCTTCTTGAAGAATTTGTGAAGATATACTCTATTGATGATGTGGCACGCAGATCAATTGCATCAATCCAAAAGCGACTAGGCGTTTTGTATTCATCAAGCATAGTGCGAGCCATCTCAACGAGAGTTCTGTTCTTGCGCTCCACGACGCCATTCTCACGAGGAGTGTAGGGAGCAGATAACTCATGAGTAATACCAAGTTCATCAAGATAGGCATCAAGACCGAATTTTTGAACTCGGCCCATTGTCACTCCGATGTGTCCGATCTTCACACCAAAGTTAGTTGAAGCCCTCGAGGAAAATCGTTTGAAGACTTCCGCACTTCATTTTTGTAAGTAACAATGTGTACCAATGTGTAACGAGAGTAATCATCAACAATAACAAAGCCATATAGAGATGCGTCATTAGTGACAAATGAGTAATGATTAGGACCAAAGAGGTCCATGTGAAGCAATTCAAGGGACGAGTAGTGGTCATGATAGTCTTCATTTGGATGCTTGGCCTTGGTCATTTTCTAGCTTCACAAGCTCCACACAAGTGATCCTTGAGGAATTTGACATTCTCAATGCCAATGACATGCTTCTTCTTTGCAAGCGTGTTCAAATTCCTCATGCCTGCGTGACCAAGTCGCCGATGCCATAGCCAGCTTTCCTCAAGCTTTTGCAAGTAGACACATGGCTGGTTGTGGTCCTCAGAAAAATCAACAATATACAAGTCTCCTCTCCTAAAGCCTTCAAGACTTTGGAATTGTCACTTCCATAATCACAACACAACGATACTTGCCAAAGATAACAACCATATCAAGATCACAAAGCATTGAGATCGACATGAGGTTGTATCCTAAGGACTCAACAAGCATGACTTTGTCCATGTGTATGTCCTTAGAGATCGCAACCTTACCAAGACCCAATACCTGACTTTTGCCTTTGTCAGCAAAGATGATATGCTTCAAATGTGACGGTGATAAGGGAGCATCCATCAATAGATTCTTGTCACCAGTCATGTGATCTGTACATCCACTATCGAGAACCCACTCAGTGGCTTTGGGCTGATCATCCTGCAGATGAATTAGTACAACTTACGATCTCATATACTTCATCAGTGAAGAATATGATATCAAGTTCATCAGATAAATTTCATCAGGGTAGTATAACAGATAAGCAGTACGAGGACGTGTGAAATGAAAGTTCGTTTCATCATGATTAGCCTGCGTCCTTTCAGGCATTTTTGTCAGGCCCCCAGCAGATTCTTCAGACGTTTAAAACACGTCTGGAGACCTGACCCTGCAGAAGAAGTTAGTTCTTTTTCTTCACCACCCACATCTTAAGGGGTGGCAAAGAGTTCATCACTCTGCGAGCACCATATGAGAATGGTGGCATAGAGGCCAATCCATTTCGTTTCACATAAGAGGGGTTAGGGTAAGCATATGAATAAGCAGAAATTCTTCAAGGACTTATGAACATATTGGTTTGAAGAATAATGCACATATTCATAGCCCTTAGCTCTACCCTGCGAAACAGAGTGGTTAGCAAGATGATAATCATATGAGGACTTTGATCCTTTTGAGGAATTTGATCCACGTGAGGAATTTGCTCTGTATGATGACTTGGATCCATATGAAGAATTTGGTCCATATGAAGAATTTGATCTGGGGTTCCTATTCTTCACAGGTGGTGTCATGAGGACATTCACCTGAAGACTTTTAAGGCACTTCTTGGGAACCCAGATTTTCTTCATAGGGGAACCGTTCCTGCAGTTAGTGCCAACATATCTAGCAAATACTTCACCATTCTGATTTTTGAACAGTTTATAGTTGGAGTCAAATGACTCATCGGAAGAATGAGGAGATTCGCATGTAAAGTCAGATAAGTTAGATGGATCAATCGGAGGTCCCTTTGCAGAACCCATGAGGTTTTGGGATACCGCCAAAGCTTCCAATATGTTCCATCAAGATTGAGTTTCCTCTCAAAGGCAATACCCTCTTTCCTAGGGTTCCTGTTGAGGATCTGCTTTTTAAGCACATCACAAAGAGTCTCGATGCCCTTTGAGGATTTTGTACATGCCTCATGTACAATTCCTTCAAACCATCGTCAAGTGATACTAGCAATGTCCTCGATGAGGAATTAGTGATAGCAGAGGCAGGTGAAGAATTTGTAACGATTGAAGCATTTGAACATTCAGGTGAAGAATTAGCAGATTCACATTCAATGCACTTTAAGCATGGAGGAACAAATTCTTCCTGAGAAGCGCTGATTTGTTGAGCAAGTAATGAATCGCGCTCCTTCTGAAGATCTTCATAATTTACTCTTAGCTTCTCAAGATCTTGCTTTCTTTGAAGAAATTCATAAGAAAGTTTCTCATGATCGTATAAGAGAGTGTTATGATGACCTTGAAGGTCGTCAAACCTAGATCAAGTCTCTCAAGATTTTCATCGAGGGCTTTAGTGCGATCCATTTCTTCACCTAACATATCATCACTCTTATCTAGCATGTTTTGAACCTTTTCAAAAGCCCTTTGTTGTTTTACAGCAATCTTAGCAAGTTTTGAGTAACTGGGCTTTAGATCTTCATCAGATTCATTTTCACTAGATTCAGAGGAGGTATACTTGAGTACCTTGGCACCCTTTGCCATGAAGCAATAGGTGGGAGCATAGTCATCACTATCTTCATCAGCTTTGTCGGTGAGGTCATTTTCTTCAGAGTTGAAGATGGACTTGTCGACGAAAGCGATGTGAAGTGCTAGACTCGCCACACCATACTCAGATTCTTCTGATGCCTCCTCTTCCTCATGTTCCTCAGATTCAGCTTCAGAGTCCATTTCCTTGCCAATGAATGCCCGAGCCTTTTTGGTGCTGCTCTTCTTGTGAGAAGAAGGCTTTGAGGATTTTGATGATGAAGATTTGAATATTTCTTCTTCTTCTTCGTCATCGTAACTGTAATCCTTGTGTTTCTTCTTCTTTAATTACTTTTCCCACTGAGGACAATCTTGGATGTAGTGACCAGGTTTCTTGCATTTGTGACAAAGTCTTCTCTTATAGTCACTGGATGAGGAATCACTTCTTCTTGAGGATTTTCCAAAGCGACCACGATTTGAGAACTTCTGGAATTTCTTCACGAAAGCAAAGGCTAGCTCCTGGCCCTAATTCTTCAGATCTCCAAGGCTACTACCAGTAGTCTTCACACTCGATTCGCATACGCCTTGGCCTTCGTGGCACGTGTTATTCCATAGCTAGAACCATAGAGATCTCTCTTTTCAAAGATTTGGAACTCATGAGTATTTAGCCTCTCGAGGATATCACCGGATCAAGTGACTTGTAGTCAAGACGCTCTTGTATCATCAAGCGGAGTATCAAATGAGGAATCAAGCGATCTCAACAATTTCTTCACCACCTCATGGTCGGTGATGTCAGTGGCGCCAAGTGCTTGAAGCTCATTTGAGATGTCAGTGAGGCGATCGAAGGTTTGCTGAACATTTTCGTTGTCGAGTCTTTTGAAGCGGTTGAAGAGATTGCGAAGAACATCAACTCGGGAGTCACGCTGAGTTGAGACTCCTTCATTTACTTTGGACAACTGTCCCAGATGAGTTTGGCAGTTTCCAAAGCACTCACTCTTCCATATTGTCCTTTGCTCAGATGGCCACATATGATATTCTTCACTTGAGAATCGAGTTGCTTGAATCTCTTCACATCGGCAGCATTCGGAGAAGGTGTGACTGAGGGAACACCATTTTCCACAACATACCAGAGATCGTTGTCAATTGCCTCAAGATGCATTCGCATATTGTTCTTCCAAAGAGGGGTAGTCCGTCCCATCAAAGGTAGGACACCCTGCTGAGACCTTGATCATACCTGCGGTTGACATAACTAAAACTCCAGGTGGTTAAACCAAAATCACACAGAACAAGGGAGTACCTTGCTCTGATACCAATTGAAAGTGCGTTATATCGACTAGAGGGGGGGTGAATAGGCGAGTTTTATGAATTCTTCATCGAGGAATTTGCGGTGAGGAAATTCCTTAGCGAAGAACTACTTGCAGCGGAATAAGTACTCGAGTAAGCATAAGAGAATGCGGGCATGGTCATCATGATGAAATGAAGACAAACAAAGAGTATAGAAAGCGTAAACACATGATATCACAAGATGAAGACAAACAGACTGAAGAAATTGAACTGAGGAAATTGAGAAAGTCTTCAGTCAAAGTCTTCAAACACAGATATGAACAAACACTCAACACAATAATGAGGAAATGAAAGGGTTGAGGAAACAGAACCAAGAAGGTTGGTGAAGACAATGATTTGGTAGACCGGTTCAACTGTTGTCTCGGTTGTACGCCTTGTTGGAGCGGCCGAGTATTTAAACTCGAGGACACACAGTCCCGGACACCCGATGAAAGCACGCAGCTCAGACACCAAGTCCTCACCATATTCTCCTTGAACTAAGGTCACAGACCTCGTCCAATCACTCGTGGTAAGTCTTCAGCGACTTCCAAACCTTCACAGACTTGGTCACTCGGCGATCCACAATTCCTCTTGGATGCTCTAGACCATGACGCCTAACCGTCTGGAAGAAGCACAGTCTTCAAAGGTAACAAGCATCGGATCCACGCAGGATCAATCTCTTCAGTGATGCTCAATCACTTTGGGTTTGTAGGGGTTTGGTTTTGGGTTTTTCCTCACTCGATGATTTTCGCTCAAAGTCCTCGGAGGATGGGTTGCTCTCAAATGACAAGTGTCAAGTTTCTCTCGAAGCAGCCAACCAGCTAGTGGTTGTAGGGGCGGCTATTTATAGCCTAGGGAGCAGCCCGACACGATAAGACATAAATGCCCTTCAATGATATGACCGTTAGGTGGATAAGATATTTTGGGACAGTGGCGCCAAGAAGACAAGAACGGTCGGAAATTTGAATCTCAAATTCCTCGTGGCTATCATGTTCCTCATCGTAGGCAATCCACGGTGAATTCCTAACTCCTCGGTCGAACAAATTCCTCGGTGACTGTAAGAGCTTCGTCTTTGTCTCTCAAGAAATTGACTGAATCAGTATGAGATTTCCAAAGGCTTCACTCGAAGGGATTGGTAGGTGTAGGATTTTGAGTTGAGCATCACATGGAAATTTTTCCTTAGTATTTCCTCGACCCCTTTAACGAGACGGTGTTTCCTATGACTCAAGAAAGAGAAAATGAAACTACAAAAACAAAAGTCTTCACGCTTCATGTTCCTCAAATGAATACCAAGTCTGCAAGGTCACACCAATTTCTTCACTTTCAAAGTCTTCAGAAAGTCTTCAAAACATCGAAGTCTTCAGTCGAAGAACTTCATTTTTAGGGGTCGACTTTCTCTGTAAATATCAAACTCCTCATAGACTTATAGGCCTGTGTACACTCACAAACACATTAGTTTCTTAACCTATAAGTCTTCAATACACCAAAATCACTAAGGGGCACTAGATGCACTTACATCCCTCCTTATGTAAACCTTGTAAAATAAGAGAGAATAGGCATAAGTATTGTGACATAACGTGTAATAACAACCCATAATGCAATAAATATCGATATAAAAGCATGATGCAAAATGGACGTATCAACTCCCCCAAGCTTAGACCTCGCTTGTCCTCAAGCGGAAGCTGATAACGATAAATATGTCCCCATGTTTAGAGGTAGAGGTGTCGAAAAAATAAAATACGGACATGAGGGCATCATGATTATTCTCATAACAACAACATATATAGATATTGTCATATGATTTCTTATGCTCAAGTAATAATCTATTCACAATGCAAAGTACGAATCAGAAACTTTATTGAGAACTAACAAACTATAATCTTAGTCATTGAAGCAATTGCAACTTATCATAACATCTGAAAGAGTCTATGTCAGAGCTTTATAGCAAGTCCACATACTCAACTATCATTTAGTCTTTCATAATTGCTAACACTCACGCAATACTTGTGGTTACAGAGTTTTAATCGGACACAGAGAAAGATAGGGGCTTATAGTTTCGCCTCCCAACCTTTTACCTCAAGGGTAATGTCAACAATAATAACTCATGTTCCCCTACATCCAATTAGATATATCTATCGTGATCTTTCCACCACACCGTGCTTGCCAAAGGATAAAATGAAAAGGGAAAGGTGAAGATCACCATGACTCTTGCATAAGGTAGAGGATAATAATAAAAGATAGGCCCTTAGCAGAGGGAAGCAGAGGTTGCCATGCGCTTTTATGGTTGGATGCACAAAATCTTAATGTGAAAGAACGTTACTTTATATTGCCTCTTTTGATATGAACCTTTATTATGCTGTCTGTCGCTTTTATTTCTTCCACATCACAAGATCGTATAAAGCTTACTTCCTCCACACCAATCAATCATACATATTTAGAGAGCAATTTTTATTGCTTGCACCGATGACAACTTACTTGAAGGATCTTACTCAATCCATAGGTAGATATGGTGGACTCTCATGGCAAAACTGGTTTAAGGGTTTTTGGAAGCACAAGTAGTATCTCTACTTGGTGCTGAGATTTTGGCTAGCATGAGGGGGAAAGGCAAGCTCAACATGTTGGATGATCCATGACAATATACTTTATCTCAGATATAAGAAAACATAACCCATTACGTTGTCTTCCTTGTCCAACATCAACTCTTTAGCATGTCATATTTTAATGAGTGCTCCCAATCATAAAGGATGTCCATGACAATATATTTATATGTGAAACCTCTCTTTCCTTATTACTTCCTATTAATTGCAACAATGACCAACGCTATGTTTGCCAACTCCCAACAACTTTTAATCATCATACTCTTTCTATGTGAAGTCATTACTCTCAATAAGATCAATATGAACTCTTTATTTCTTTTTTTTCTTTTCTTCTTCTCTTTTATTCACTCAAGATCATGGCAAAATAATCAAGCCCTTAACTCAACACTAATCTTTATTATATATAGCTCACGGACTCAATTACATAGAGAGATCGTAAAGCAAAACTCAAAACTAGATCATACCAAAAACTTTATTCTACTAGATCAAGATACCACTAATAGGCTCAAACTAAGAAAATGGTAAAGATAGGAGTGTGATGGTGATACGATACCGGGGCACCTCCCCCAAGCTTGGCAGTTGCCAAGGGGAGTGCCCATACCCATGTGATTATGTCTCCTTCTTTGTTGACGAAGAGGATGGTGGTGATGTTGATTTAGTTGATGGCATAGGCTTCTCCCTTAATTTGCACTTGAGGACAGAATTTCGGTCCCTCAAATCATCAATCTCCCGCTCCAGAGTTAATATCTTTTTGCATAGGTCCTGCTTATTTTCCTGCAAGAGACGAAAAGGGATAAACTCGATCTTTAATTTCTTTGCCCTATCAGGGAGACTTGACTTTTTGAACTCCACATGCATGTCCCCAGGTTGAGGTAATGGGGCTTCATCTTCATCTGAGCTCGTCTCCTCCTTCCCCTTGGGTTCATAGTCTTCTTCTTCCTCCGTAGTCCAACCATCGTGCTCCACATCCCCATAGACCTTAGGATTTGCAAGGTAATCATCCACATAGCTTTCTCCTTCCGAATCCTGGGACGACATGCTGCTCTAATCAGAAAGGTGACAGCTTGAAACAAGAACGAGAGGATATTTGTGTGATACAGGAGTCAAAACCTTCGGGAGAATATATAATGAATTTTTACCGACCAAAATATGTATCGTGCAAGAAAACGGAGTCCGGAGAGCACACGAGGTGCCCACGAGGTAGGGGGCGCGCCCAGGGGGGTAGGGCGCGCCCTCCACCCTCGTGAGGCCCTCGTGTCCTTCCCAGACTGCTACTTATTTTTCTATTTTTCTAAATATTCCAAAGCGGATAAATATTGCCTTAAAAACTGTTTTGGAGTCGGTTTACTTACCGTACCACATACATATTCCTTTTCGAGTCCTAAACGCGTTAGGAAAGTGTCCCTTATGTATTCCTCCGGGGTTACGGTTTCAATAACATTGGTTTCAACATTTATAAGATTACCTGAGATATAGTTTTTAATTCTTTGACCGTTCACCACCTTCGAATTTGTGCCTTCAAAGTTGTTGATTTTTATGGCACTAGAACGATAGACCTCCTCGATAACGTAAGGGCCTTCCCATTTATAGAGAAGTTTTCCTGCAAAAAATCTTAAACGAGAGTTGTATAGCAATACATAATCACCTACATTAAACTCACGCTTTTGTATCCTTTTGTCATGCCATCTTTTGACTTTTTCTTTAAACAACTTGGCATTTTCATAAGCTTGGGTTCTCCATTCATCAAGTGAGCTAATATCGAATAACCTCTTCTCACCGGCTAGTTTGAAATCATAATTGAGCTCTTTAATAGCCCAATAAGCCTTATGTTCTAGTTTGAGAGGTAAGTGACATGCTTTTCCATAAACCATTTTATATGGAGACATACCCATAGGATTTTTATATGCAGTTCTATAGGCCCATAATGCATCATCAAGTTTCTTGGACCAATTCTTTCTAGACCTATTGACAGTCTTTTGCAAAATTAATTTGAGCTCTCTATTACTCAATTCTACTTGACCACTAGACTGTGGGTGATAAGGAGATGCAATTCTATGATTAACATCATACTTAGCAAGCATTTTACAAAAAGCACCATGAATAAAATGTGAACCACAAATATCTGGGGACTCCAAACCTCGGAAAAATAACTTCTTTAAGCATTTTAATAGAAGTGTTATGATCAGCACTACTAGTTGGAATAGCTTCTACCCACTTAGTAACGTAATCAACAACAACTAAAATATGTGTATATCCATTAGAGGTAGGAAAAGGTCCCATATAATCAAAGCCCCGAACATCAAATGGTTCAATAATGAGAGAATAGTTCATAGGCATTTCTTGACGTCTACTAATATTACCAATTCTCTGGCATTCATCACATGACAAGACAAACTTACGGGCATCCTTTAAGAGAGTAGGCCAATAAAAACCGGATTGCAATACCTTATGTGCAGTTCTATCTCCCGCGTGGTGTCCTCCATAAGCTTCGGAGTGGCACTTGCATAGGATTTGTTCCTGTTCATGCTCAGGTACACAACGTCTAATAACACCATCTACTCCTTCTTTATAAAGATGTGGGTCATCCCAAAAGTAATGTCTCAAATCATAGAAAAACTTTTTATTTTGCTGGTATGTGAAACTAGGTGGTATAAATTTAGCAACAATGTAATTAGCATAATCAGCATACTGATAACCCACAAGTATAGGGGATCAATTGTAGCCTCTTTCAATAAGTAAGAGTGTCGAACCCAACGAGGAGCTAAAGGTAGAACAAATATTCCATCAAGTTCTATCGACCACCGATACAACTCTACGCACGCTTGACATTTACTTTACCTAGAACAAGTATGAAACTAGATGTACTTTGTAGGTGTTTTTGGGTAAGCTTGCAAGAAAGTAAAGAGCACGTAAATAAAGACTAGGGGCTGTTTAGATAAAGACACAACTAAATTAGTTTTAGTAAAGAGCTTGTTTTCACGAGAATGTTATTTGTCCCTAGGCAATCGATAACTAGACCGGTAATCATTATTGCAATTTTATTTGAGGGAGAGGCATAAGCTAACATACTTTCTCTACTTGGATCATATGCACTTATGATTGGAACTCTAGCAAGCATCCGCAACTACTAAAGATCATTAAGGTAAAACCCAACCATAGCATTAAAACATCAAGTCCTCTTTATCCCATACGCAAACAATCTACTTACTCGGGTCTCAGGCTTCACACTCACGCCACCCACCATAAGCAAATCATAAACATATTGCAAACCCTACAGCGGGGATCCCTCACGCTTGCGCGACACGGAGAGCACCATAGGACAACACCAATAATAAAACATGCAACTCAAACCAATCTTGATCATCAAATAACCCATAGGACAAAATAGATCTACTCAAACATCATAGGATAGCCATACATCATTGGGAAATAATATATAGCGTTGAGCACCATGTTTAAGTAGAGATTACAGCGGGTAAGAGAGAGGTTACACCGCTTCATAGAGGGGGGAAGAGTTGTTGATGATGGCGGTGAAGTTGTTGGTGAAGATTGTGGTGATGATGATGGCCCCCGGTGGCACTCCGGCGCCACCGGAAGCAAGGGGGAGAGAGCCCCCTCCTTCTTCTTCTTTCTTGACCTCCTCCCTAGATGGGAGAAGGGTTTCCCCTTTGGTCCATGGTCTCCATGGCGTGGGAGGGGCGAGAGCCCCTCCAAGATTGGATCTATCTCTGCTTTCTCTGTTTACGCGTTACATTACATTGCCCTTTCACCGTTTCGGGTATATATGGAGATCCGTAACTCCGATTGGACTGAAACCTTCGCCGTGATTTTTTTTTTCGAAAATTGGCTTTCTTGCGGCTGAAGAAGGGCGTCAACCGCCTTACAGGTGGGTCACGAGGGTCAGGGGCGCCCCCTAGGGGGGGCACCCCTTGGTAGCCAATTATCATGCCAGATCCACGTCTCCTGCCCCGTGCCAATCCGCTTTATCAAGCCCAAATTGAGCACATCTCTTCCTTCCAATAAAGCTCTCCATACTTGCGACGGGTTGGAACCAATGCTTGCTGTTAATATGTCACTATCTGGGTGATACCTTGCTTTGATAATTCGAGCACTTAGAGAATTTGGCTCTTGCATTAATCTCCATACTTGCCTTGCGAGAAGTGCCAAGTTAAAAAGTTCTATGTCCCGAAAGCCCATGCCACCCATATACTTAGGTGTTGACATCGTCCTCCATGAGACCCAAGCCGTCTTCCTCTCCCCCCCTCTTACTTCCCCACCAAAATTTCCTCAAAAGACCGTTGATGTGTTCACAAAGCCCACGGGGTAGTTTAAAGCATGACATAGAATAAGTCGGGATGGCTTGGGCTATCGACTTGATCAAAACCTCTTTGCCTCCTGCCGACAAGCACTTCTCCATCCACCCCTAGACATGCTTCCACACCCTATCTTTCAGGTATTTGAAACACCCCTCTTTTGATCTTCCAACGTCCGAAGGCAAGCCAAGGTACTTTTCTGACAGAGACTCATTATGAACATTGAGAACATTCTTTACCTCCACCCAGATAGTTTCCGACACCCCTTTACTGAAAAAGATTGATGATTTATCCGTGTTGATTCTTTGGCCCGATGCGTTGCAATATTTGTGCAGCAACTCATTAACTCGGTTTCCTGCCGTGCTGTTTGCCTCAAAAAACAGAAGACTGTCGTCAGCGAACAGTAGGTGATTCACCTCCGGGCCTGACGGAGCAACTTTGATGCCTCTAACTCCCTCCACCCCTTTAAGCAAGCAAGATAATCCCTCGACCGCCAACAGGAAAAGATAAGGGCTAATCGGGTCTCCTTGTCTCACCCCACGGGAAGGCCTGAAAGAGTCTAAAACTCCACCATTAAACAATACTGAAAAAGATACCGATGTGACGCACCTCATTACTGTTTCCGTGAAGCGAGGGCTTATGCCAAGTTTGAGCATCACAGCCCTAAGATATGACCATTCCAATCGATCATACACTTTCATCATGTCCAGCTTCAATGCACAAAATCTGTTTCCCTTAATTCTCCTTGTTTTCATATAGTGTAAACACTCATAGGCAGTTATAAAGTTATCGGTGATGAGACGTCCTGGAACAAAAGCCGATTGCTCCTCGGAGATGACCTCAGGAAGAATTAGTTTCAGCCTATTTGCTAAGACCTTTGAAGCAATCTTAAAAATCACATTACAAAGACTTATTGGCCGAAACTGTCCTAAAAGTTTTGGACTTGCTATCTTGGGAATCATCACAATGAACGTACTATTGATATCTTCCGGTGAGTCCTCTCCATTCAGCACTCGAATGATCATACTAGTTACCTCATCACCACAAAGCTCCCAATGACGCTGGAAAAATGTCTTTGGAAACCGTCAGGCCCCGGGGCTTTGGTGGGAAACATTTGGAACAAAGCATTCTTCACCTCCTCATTGCTATATGCTTTGTTCAAGGCCGCATTCATCACTCCATCAACCCTTGTAGGTATGTGGGAGAGGACTTCTTCCATCCCAATGGTGCCCTCAGATGCATAAAGGTTCGCATAAAAGCTGCTGGCCATCTGCGCCATCTCTTCCGGGTCACTAGTCAGCGAGCCATCCTCCTTCAAGCTGTATAATTTTGTTCTTTGCCCTCCTCGCACTTGCTTTTTTCTGAAAAAACTGTGTATTACTATCTCCCTCTGTCAGCCATTGAATCCTGGATCATTGACGCATCATAATTTCCTCCCTAAATGACATCTCAATTATTCTGTCCTGCACTTGTTTCTCTTCTTGGCCGGGACAAACCCGAGATGGATCGGCCCGAAGAACAGTAAGTTTCAACCGTAGCGACCTTAGCTCTTGCCTAATAGAGCCAAACGTGTTTCTGCCCCATCTTCGCAGTGCATTGGCCATCACCGACAATTTGCCAGCCATCGCTGAGACCGACATTGCCGGCCCTTCTGACCTCCATATATCCTCAAGCGCTCCCCCGAACCTCCTGTCCGTCTCCCAGGCAACCTCGTACCTGAACGACTTCCTCAGATTATATCGGACTGCATTATGCTCCATATCATTGGACAGTAGTATAGGGCAATGGTCTGACTTCGCCGCTGTCAAATGTTCCAAGGAAGCAAAGGGAAATATAGCCGACCACGACGGGGTCGCAAGAGCACGGTCCAGCCGCACCCTACAAAAATCACCGCCCGCAATTCTCTTCTCAAAAGTCCAGTCGAGTCCTTTATACCCAATATCAGCTAGGCCACATAGATCAACCGCTTCTCGAAATCCCGCCATCTGAGAACTATCGCGTTCATTTGGTCCCCATTGTTCTTCCGGTCGTAGTATTTCATTGAAGTCGCCCATAAAAATCCATGGGAGAGTGCTCTCTCCCCTTAGCCTGATCATGGTCTCCCATGTATTATAACGAAGGCTCCTGTTTGCCTCCCCATAGAAACAGGTTAGGCGCCATTGCTGCGAATCAGCACCCGTAACCACTGAGTCAATGTGATATTGTGAAAAGTTCTTTATTTCCAGCTTTACATCATTCTTCCAAAACAAACCTAAACCTCCACTACGCCCCCTACTAGCTACTGCAAACCTACTAGAGAAACCTAGAGTACCCGCCAAACCTTCCACTCGATCTTTTGCAAGCTGAGTTTCAAACAATACAAAGAATCGACGGCGCACTAGCCTCCACGAGGTCGCGGAGCTCTCGAACCGTCATGGGTCGCCAATCCCACGGCAGTTCCAAAGACAAGGTCCTCATTGGACTCGGCGGTCCTCCTCGCCGGAGGCCGCCTTAGATGTATACTCCACTCCATCCACAACCATCCCCTCATCCTGCTTCCTCCGCTTCACCACCTGAACTTTTTCGGGCGTTGACGTCGGTTCATTGGCGCTCGAGGGGGTAGCGCCCTCAATACGAAGGACCGTGCTTGCCACTTTGCCCGCTAGATTCGGAACCGATTGGCCCCTGACAGTGACACTGCCATCCGCTGCCACCAGCCGCTTGCGGGCGCCTTTCTCACTACCTTCTTCACCTGGCTGGCCCTCGGATCGTAAACCATGCCGACCATCTCATGCAGTTGTGAATCGCCAGCAAACCTCCTCTCCAAAACCCCCTCTCCCTCTTCCACCCACCGGGACCCTTCCTCCTCGACCTCCACTATCTTCTCTACCCGCATCCCTCCCTCTGCCTCTTCCTCTCCCATCCCCCCTTCCTCTTCCCCCAAGACCTGGCTCCGTCGGCATCTCCGGCTCCCAGAGCAGCCACTCCCCCCATTCGAAAGTTCTCGGGTCATGGATCCCGTCACCACACTCATCAGCTAAATGTCCCATTCTTCCACAAGCGAAACAGAAGTCTGGGAGCTTCTCATAGTAGACACTATATCTCTTGTATTCTTTTAAAGTAATTGGCACAAACCGAACCAATGGAACATTAACATCCACATAAACCCTAACTCGCAGGGTGCTAGCCGGGTTGATCCTTCCCTCGTTCATGATCACATTGAACGGTGGACCCCCCACCTTTGCAGCTACTTTTTCAACCAACTCTCTCCTCCTCGTGAGGCCATCTGGCAGCCCTTTCACTCTAGCCCAGATCGGTATCTTGTTAAGTCTGAATCCCTTGACATCTGAAAAGCCATCATATTCTTGTAGCACCACCGGAGCCCTTCTAAATAGCCACGGCCCCCGTCCATGATCTTTCTCCAATCACCCAAGCAGTGGCATTGGACCAAGAATAAATTCGGGCCCTTGACGTTAAACGTGACCCCTTGTGCCGCCGCCCACGCATTACGCATCTGTGACAGCAATGCGGCATGGCTGAAAGGCTTTGTGGTATGTATGCGAAAAGAGCCGATGACGCCGCGTCCTTGATGAGTTCATCCACTTCTTCCGAGAAGTCAAGCTCTTCCTCCTCCCGACCATGCAGCTTCATCCCAGCGAATTGATCCTCCAGATCTGGATCGGGACCATAGTAGTCGCCGTACTCCTCCTCGGACCCCTTTGTCTGGTTCCGCACGTCTTGCGAGGTTTGATCTTGCCTCTCCTTCCTCCTAGTATCCTCCTCAAACCCCCCTCTCGCCTGCCCTGATCCACTTGGCCGATCCGCCGCCGCCATTGCTACTACCTCCTTCATCGCTCCCTTCTCTCCCCCCCCCCCTTGCACCTGAGACGTTGGATCCGCCATGCACGCACGCGCACACAGCAGGAGATGATAGATCTCACCGGCGACCCAAAGAGATCGGTAGCCGGAGAGATTTTACGTGGACTCCGGCCGGATCGCCGGAGGAAAGGTGGAACCCTAGGCGAAACCCTAGGGGAAAGCGGCGCCCTTCTAAATAAGTCAGCTAACACCAACACTAGAGATGTTCTGACGTGGGTAAAATTGATATGAAGGCAGCTAGGCCCACCCTGGAATTTTGGACCAGCCTATCTGATTTGACATGGGCCAGGAACATAAAATAAAATAAAAGCCCAATAGCTATTCCTGACCCTCTGCCCAGGCTGAGGAAAAAAAATCACGCAGCCAGGATTGCCCCTGGCCGCCGAGAGACACATCCAGAGTTCCAGACCCAGTCATGGACGCATCGAGCCAGCTGCTCGCTTCCTTTCGCGACCTCCCGATTTCGCCGTCTCGCTCGCTCGTCGCTCGCCGTCCCCGCCTATGTAGCTGATCGTTGGGCGCCCAGGACCACATCCTGTCCGTCCCGTCCGCTCGGTGTTTGGGGCTCGGCGGCGGCCGCGCCACCTCAACTGCGCAGTCGTGCCCCTGCAAGCCGGCGTCGCCGCCCCATCCGCACATCGGCGCTCGGCCAAGAGGCAGCAGCCAGGCAGCTACCATCTGTGTTGATTTGAGGTACCAGTTCAGCTCGTCCACTACCCATTTGGCGATTACCAAGTTTTGATTGTAGGGTTTGCTCTTCCCTGTACTACCCACCGTTCAGTACATAATTCGCGTTGAATTATGTTATTATGAATTTATAATTGATAGAAAGTAAATTAGTTAGAACGTCTCTAAGTCTTCTATGCAAAACTAAGACTTAAGGCCTGTTTGGTATCTCTCCGCTCCGCGGAGCTGGGGAGCTGGTTTTCGCTGCTCCGTCAAAATAAGCTGTAGGCTGGCCCGCTCCGGGAGCGGAGTCAGAGGAGCGGAGAGGAACCAAACAGAGGCTTAATTGACAATTTTAGTATGTTTGTAAGACCATATCGATCTATTTCTATGGTATTGGCACTCAGTTAGAACGTTCACAATGTCATCTTTGTTGTCACTTTTTTTAGGAGGAACACCCAGTTTTCAAATCCTAGATTCGCCATTGATCCTAAGCTGAACCTTTACATTCCGGAGTTTGAAAGGCCGATCTGCTTAAAATAGGTAACTTAATCAGATAAAGATGTTATATGAATATCTGAAAGAATTGCTTCATTTGTCTCAACCTGTCGAAAAGTAGAGTGGCAATACAATTGATCACCAACGGGTGCACAAATAAGGAGTACAGTTTGAGGCGTTAAAAATACAATGCAAATCAAAATTAGTAATTCAAATATATCTGTAACAAAATGTAGCGAACTATCAGAAAGAGTGAAGTACATACATATGTCAGCCACTAAAAGACAAATGTGGCGAAGTGAGGAACATTACTGCCAATAAAATTTGGAAGACCCGGGCAAAGATCAGCTTGCATGGAATTAAAAGAGAACAGAAGTAGTTGCACTCATGAATTAGTGATGCGGGACTGCATATCAGAACGGAAGTAACTGACAAAAAAATAGCTCACCTTAAAACATAGGTGAAGCCTGGCACTGCAGTAGATAAATTTTTGTAGATTAATAAGTGAAACAAAATATTGCAAGAACGACTGCAGAAAGAAGCCATTATGTCCATAACATGTAGGTAACGCGTGAATAATATCGCAGGCTACAAACCATCTGAAAAACCCTATGGACACTGTATTTCTACCCTACCCATAAAACCAATTTATTTATGTTGGAACCCACACATATAGAGAGTGGCGTTTTGGCTCCTAGGTGTAGATACACCTGAATTTCCACATATATCGATACATTTCTCTGTGCGGTTGGAAGAGAAACTCAGATCCACCAAGAGAAATAGGAAATTGGTCGCACCTAGGATCCTAATTAATGATACAATGAATACAATCAAGTCAAAATAATATTCTACCTTGTCATAGTTAAAAATACAAAATACTAATTTACAAACACATAATTACCAGATAAGTTCCTAGCAAAAGTTGTAGAGAAGTTACTCAAAAAAAGAAGTCGAGAGAAAAATTTCTTGAGAGCCAATACACTACCTTGACTGGAAAAGTAACCCAAATATATAATTGTGTTGGATAAATGTAGGTTAAGCATCCACTGCTAGTGGAGTTACAAATAGGTAGTTAAGCACCTGAACAAAGGAATCAATATCTCTGTTTAATACAACAGTATTGTGCAGTAGTTTATACATACCAGAGCCATTTTTGTTGAGAGAATGATGCATAATACCTCATCACTTAAGCCTCATATTTGTCAGTTCGGTATGACAACTTCCCTGCAATTTAAATCTCATAGTAGACATGTATGATTTGCTACCTCATGTGCACATTTGATGCATTTGAAATTATGTTCTTCACATATGCTCTTATCGGTAGAAAATGTGGAATGATGATTTACCAACCATAGAAAGAAACATATTGCTACATAGTATATCAGAAAGAGGGAAAGAACCACAATAGGATAAATGCCAGTGTAAGGCGAACATGTAACATGAACATGGTCACTCAGAACAATTTTGCAGTTTTTAAGCATACTGAACTGATAAAGGGGCCTTGAGTCGAAGCTTCATACATTTCCGTACATACCATGAATCATTTTCAATACTTCTGAATATGAGTCTAAGTTGAAAAGACTATGCATGATATCTTAAGCACCAACCACTGCCGAAACTCAAAATAAGCACCTAAAAAATGCCTCATACAACAATATCATGTAGTAGTTTCTATATACCTGAGCCATTTTGGCTTAGCCAACGATCTATGGTACCTCATCACTTAAGCTCAAACTTATCAATACAGTACTAAAACCTCACTTCAATGTAAATCCTAGAGAATACATGTATGTCTTTCTACCTCATGTACGTGTATCCATTTCAGATTCTATTATTCACCAGTGCCCTTGTTGGTAGGAAATAACATAATGACGATTTACCAACCATAGAAAATAAAACCATTGCTACACACGGCTCCATACCATAAAAGGTAATGAACCATGTAGGACAAATGACAAAGCCAAGCTCACATGATATTTGAACATGGTCACTCAAAAGCGTTTGTAAGATATAACGAAAACATACTGAACCAGAAAAAAGATGTCAATCGGAGCTGCGTACATTTCCTTGCATACCTTGATATCTTTCTAATTTGAGGCTACCACGTAAACATGATGCATGCTTCAATATTATCCATACATGTAAATATCAGAAAACTATGATATTCTCGCCAAGACAATATATTTTCTGCTATACCAAGACATTCCTTGGCGCATCTGGGCATCTGGAAGGCAATCTAGAGATTGTAAAACCGTGCACCTTAAACATATGTATTAAGTATAGAGTGAATATTTTCTGGAGGACCATGGATGTCTAGAGGACAGGTCTAAAACTGTATTCATTATGGTAGTATAAGAGAACAGTATTACAAAAATCCAATGTGCATTGACATCTTAAAACATTGGTCAACTGGAAGATTTACAGAACCTTCTGAAATCATTGATCATGTGCCTGATGCCATTACCTATAGCTATTAAAAACTCTTCACGATCCTACATGCTATATAATTGGCAAATCAAAAAGTTGCTGATTTAGAAACTTATACCACAGTTCTTTGAGTTACTCATGTACTTGTTACCATGCTCATGTACATATAGAAATTATTAGCTCAAATCAGCACGGAAATCCCTTTTGGAGCTCGGCCTCCAGTGAGGCCTCCAAATTCAAATTTGAAATTTCATCGAAATTCATATTTTTACATTTCAAAAAATTCTGAAAAAAATACAGATATACATGAAGGCATAACACACATGTGTGTAAATTTTCAGTTCAAAATACATTTAAATGAGGGCTGCGCAAAAAAGACAAATCTGGGCCTATTGAACACATGATGCTATTCATCCTCCCAGGCCATGAATGCCTTTTTTGTGCAGGTCCCAACTCAAGGTATTTCATCATGAATTTTTACACACAAATGGGTTACATCCTTACATACACGCATGTTTTTTTTTAGAATTTTTTGAACCATAAAAGTTTAAATTTGAATTTTTCAAAAATAAAGGCCTCCATGGAGCTCGGCCTCCAAAACGCCTCTCTCAAATCAGCATCATTTTAATAGAAACAAAACGAATCTTAGTATAATGTACAACTGTTCAAAAAAAATTAAATGGAACAATTATTAGAAAAAGTGCATGTCATATGAGTTGGTCAATCAGAAAGTTGCTGAATTGGAAACTTACCACAGTTTGCTCATTTGTTGAGTTCCTCCTTCCTCTGTTAAAAACATTGTTGAGTTCCTCCTGTAAGTGCTACAATGGTCATGTATTATTAGCTCAAATCAACATCAACTTGTTTGAAGCAGAATGACACATTTTTGCTATGATGAATATGTAAATAAATTCTGTACAATTCCATAAATATTTTTTCTTTCATACGGTGACGCATTTTTGTTGTAAAGATCATGTAAATAATTTTTTATATCTTTGCAAATAAGATAACCTTGATTATAAATCCTATCAGAGTAGAGGTAGCTATGAAAGGTCATGTGTCACATCATTAGTCTAAGGCTCTAACCACTTCCATGGAGAATCTAACATCTCAACTACGCATATCTGTTTGTTCCAGAAGCCACGAAATTGAGGTACGCAGAAGATGAACAAACCCGAGAACTGATGATCCAACGATGAGTCGGAGTTGGAGCATCACATAGCCGTCAGCTGTGGTTGCTTGTAGGTGGATGTGTCTCAGACCTAAGTTGTTGCCGCTGGACCGTGGTTACATGCATCCTTGCTTGGAGGCAGCAGTGCTGGGAGATATGCATGTGCAAAGGCGAAGAAGTGGACAAAGGCCAAGAAGCAATATGTGCCTCCCTATCGCCAAGGCCCTGCTTCTTAATATGTTACCTTAGTTGTGGCCGCCTTATCCCTCATGTTGCTGATTTAAACCTGCCCTACTCTTCTCATAGGGTGATCGCAGCGCTGCGCTTCAGCGGGTGCCTCGCTGACGACGGGGAAGGAAGGATCAGAAGTGACGGCTATAGCACTAGGAAGTTGGAAACCCTAGCAATTGATCTTCTCTATAAAACATGTGTGGCAGGGGACGTGGAACCTGCTTCAGGGAAGAAGAGATGGATCACGCGAGAGAAGAGATCAGCTTTCATCCTTTATCGGAGAGACAATTGTTTTTTTTTTTTGCCAATTGCCTAGTCCATATTGTCCATGTGTTCGATGCATGCACACGTGTGGCTCTTGGAGTTTGTAGGTAGACCTGCCATATTACTCTCGGATACGTGTAAGAGCTTTATTTTTTTATTTCCCCCTTTTTCTCTTTCTAATTCGGGCATGCATCAGTTCATGCGTGATTGTATTGGACTCAAACAATACGTGTCCATGTTTGCGCGCTAGTGTTATGGTTCTATGCATATAACGTGACAACATATAAGTTCAACATGTTCAATATTGCTGGTACATATGTTTTTACATGTTACATAGAAACTTTAAATCTCAGCCATTGTTATTCTAATCAAACAGTGTAGAAAAGATTAACATATGTGGACAAACGTGATGGTTTGTTTTATTCTAATCAAATGATGTAGAAAAGATTAACATATGTGGACAAACTTTAAATCTCAGCCATTTAGATGTCTTTTTTCCATACAAGCAAATCTGTGCCGAGCTGCCCCATGATGCGGCCGCTGGTGACCTCATCGGTGCCAGCATCCCAACATTAGGTGGTTGTGCCCACCATCTCCACAACATTCGTTGCATCACTAGGTTGCATGGAGGTTGGACCGGCTGTTGGAGTAGCACCCGTCGATTGGTGAACCAGCAACGGCCTCCACTAGTTTGTTCTTACTTTTTTGTTCTTTGTTTAGTATACGATCTCACTATTAATTCATTGCAATTTATTTGAATTGATCGTATGTTATTATCATGTTCTGTCTCGTTTTTATGTGTGTAAACTAATAAAAACCAATCAATTTGGAGTGAAATTGTTTGCAAATCACAAAATGATGTGCCCGCATGTTGGCGGCAAGCATTGTCAATTTTATATGCTTTCACTAGATATGACTTACCTTGAAATACCATGAAATTGATGCTTCGAAATATCCATGCTTCCTATGGTTTGAAATATTCGTTCTAAAGTATCCAATGCTTTTATACGTGTATTTTGAATCTTCTTTCCGGTACTAGTTGTTGCTTCCTATCTTCTATTCTTCTGCATCATACCTACAAATTTTATGCTTTTGAGGTGCTCAAAGGTCGACGCCGCCTGGCTGACATCCTAATCAGTGGGACCGAGGAGTTCAAAGATAAGGGGGCACAACATGCAAATGAGTCACGGCGGCAAGCAGGCGAATCAGTAATGGAAACTAGTGGCAAAACGTCCATTGGTGATGAAGACTACTGGTGCAATGAGAACCTAGCTCAAGACAATGGGCCTGCTTGCTTCCTAGCAAGCAACACGGCTGCTTCGTTAAGCTTCACGGAGCAAACATGTAGCAAGTAGTAGGTATTTTTTGCTTGGAAACAGGAAATGACATGCCTGCTTGTAAATGTTCACGAAAGTGAACGAACATGAAGCTAGTAGGAAGCATGTAGCACCAATGGCCAGCTTGAGGGGCCGCATTGTCACATCCCGTACAGAAGCAAGTAGGGAAACTAGTGGGAGAATATCCAATTTGTAAGGAACGATTCGATGTAAATTGTTTCTCAAAAGAAGCATATTTGTTTGAAAAAAATTTGAGCACATTCATATGGATGTATATTGTTTGAAGCAAGTTTACTCATGATAAGAGCATCTCCAATAGCTTGTCTATATGGACCAAAGCAGACGTCCAACAGCTTGTCTATATGGTCGTCCAAATATACACATCCTCTAAATCGACCTCGACAATGTGAAGGCGTCGTCTAAACTCAGCTGCAGTCATGATTTTTTCCTCTCCCCAGCGACGGCCCACCTGTCATGGTCCCTGTATATAGACATTCCGATGCAAAACTAGACGTGTATATGAGGGAATCTTTTTAGACCATTGTCTATATGAATATATAGACATCCAAATATACACATGCTATTGGAGATGCTCTAATGATTCTTTCTATGGAAATGTTTTGTTTGTTTAGAAGAAATTTTCTACTTGACGGAAACACAATTTTCATGTTTTTAGAGTAAAACAAATCATCACTTACGTAAAATGTCCAATACAATTATAGCAAGTTTAATTCACCAGGGAACCCAATTCATTGGTAGGCGGAAGCACGTTTTATTAGCCAGGAAGAATGCTTCTGTAGTATTGAAATCTCGTCAGAAAATGATGCTTCTATTGGTCAAGAAGAATGCTGCCGTAGTATTAAAATCATGTTACCAATAAGTAAACACATATTAAGAAATATCAGAATTAGTTGCTTGATTATTTATTTGCGAGAATATAATTTTAGGAAGTCGTTTTAGGAAACAAATCACAGATTGTGGAACATCAATTAGGAAGCAGCAACACTTACGGGAGTAATTACCAATAAAGCAGGCATTTATAACCAAGTAAATTAACCTACCATGCACGGGGCATAGGTACTAGATCGGACGACCGGAATGCTTTTAGTCTAATGGCTACCGACTGGTCTGATAGGAAGTAGACTATCAGTAGTCTGATTCCTAGCGGTGCCCTAAAAAGTATTCCTGGTTTCTTCTATCTGCCAAACAATTCCTAGCATAAGCTCTTCACTCTTCAACAAATCTCTTTTCTTTAGCTTGCTCAAGTCTTATATCCTGTAACTTCTCGCTGAGTTCCAGACTGCAGCAAACGAATCAAAGTTAGACCGCGAGAAAACCAATGCAGCTCGTTACAGAAACAAAATCATTCAGGTAGGTGGCAAGCACCAATATACAACCCTAGGCCAGACGCTACAGCAAGCTGTCTGAACAAATAGCACAGGTAGACCAAGCCACATCAATAATTATAACCATGATTTCATTGACTTTGCAAAATAGTCTTTACAGCATGAGTGCCGTAGATTTGGGAACTAACATCTGCATGACTAGTTCAGAACCTACAACATACTATCTATCAGCTCTGATTGACTACAATAAAAGTTGATTCAACTCAACATAGCTCATTTGTGGAGCTAGTGATACGAACATGTTGATAGGCTGATTGGCTCTAGAGTGCAACATTAACGGTGTTGTCAATTTGTAAGGGCTGTTTCGATTGATGCCATCATGCGCCCCACCAAAAAATTGGCGTCGAGCCAGCCCCTGGTACTCATTTGGATGGATAACAAAATTTTGGTGCGCCCAAGCCCTTCACAGTATGCTAGTTCATTTTCCTGCCAACCTTTTGGCAATCAGTGGGCAGCCAAAACGATCGCCGATTATTTGGCAAGCCAACGGTTGGCAAGGCCAGCATTGGCTCAAACCAAACAGCCCCGTAATGCATCAAGAGGATGATTAATGCTATTTAGCATACATAGAATTGTTACTCATGTAGTGTAAACAACATGCAGTAGGATTCAACATTTGTCCTCACTCATGTGATAGTGTGAACACAAACATGATACTATAAATTATCATATTCTGGCGGCTCTGATAGATCCAGAAGGAACCAAAAATAGATAAGTATAAAACTTGACAGTACTTGTTTGCCTCTCCAAAGTCAAAACGAATATAGTTCAACGGCATGACTTCCTTTTATTAGCCGAGCAAACTACATAGATCGTGCTTACCAAATCTAGTGACAATTTGAGAGCACATGGCAAATTGTACATGTTTAACACCCAACTGGACGCCAGTAAAACAGACAAATCACGGGTCTAAAACAGATGCCAAAAGTATAATCGCAGATTACTATTTGAATTAGAACTCATCATTTGCAGAACTGACCAGCCCGTTTAGAGAGTGTCTTGCTATGTTTTGCATAGTAAACCACAGTTCACATGATTGATTAGTCACTGAGTTTTAGATTTTGTTATCTTAATTTGATGTGCTAATTTGCCAAGCCACAAAACACCTTACTTCGTTGAATTTCAAAATCTACAAGAACACAAATAACAATAACAAGTAATACTTTCCTAGCTAATACTACCAAGTGGTAACATTTCACATTAATGGTGAGGCCAAGAGTAAATACTGGCAGAGATGAACATGAGGCAATGTTACCTTCTGATGGCATGCTGGTCCAAGTATCGGGTGAACGGGCTGGGAACAAAGGAGTAGCCAGGAAATGATCTCCAGTGGGCCATGTCAGTGGAGCATTTCTCTTCTTCTTCTTCAAAGATGTAGAGACTGGTTGACCCCAGCACTTCCTTCTTCATGTCAATCTCAATCAGCCAGAAAAGTTTATTACCACCATTCAACCGGAAGGAAACAACATCAGGCTTAACCAAGCTGATGGTAGGGAACTCTGGTAGCACATGCGGAAGACGCTTGTCAAAATCAAGAGCAGCCCAGAACTTGCTGTCTTCCATGGTGAAACATTTCATCCATTTCTTTTCCCTTAAGTTGGTGAAAGTCCATACTGTGATAGTGAAAGCAGAATAAGAACTGGCACACACACTGCAGCCAGCACGATCACCAACACATATGAGGTTAATCGAGCCGGACTCAGAGACACAGACACGACGGGCCGGGTCAGGATACCCTGGGTCAATGCAAAGACTATTGGAATCCAGACCATCAGGTAAGGGGACGTAGCACGGGTGCTTCGTCCGCTTGTCAATGACACCGACAAAAAGCAAGCCCAGGTAGCAATCCGCCCAGCACAGGTAACAACCACCATAGGGGACGACGGCGTCCGTTTGCCACGAACCACACAGCAGGTTTGGGATGTCATCGCCGTCAGGTAAGGGCATATTTTCAACGCTCCAATTCATGTCGCCCTCCTCCTCCCCAGGTTTACGGTGTAGCACGCAGAGCTGGCCGCCAAATGTGAGCTGCGCCACCACGAACTCCCCTTGCCACGGCGAAGGAGGCCAATGTCATCACGCCACATAGATCGCAGCTGCTGGAGACGGTACGGGTGGAAGTACAAATCCACGTCCGGGTTCTTGTCCCCACCATCGAAGCAAGGCGGGAGTCGCATGAGACAAGGAGACTTCTCTGAGCCAGAGGCTGTGTAGAGGAAATAGTCTATGGGGTAATAGTAGAATGCCGGACAGCTATCTCCAATGAAGGGGCATACGCCTGGAAAAGTATGGAGCGGCCGTGAGCCGCGATGATGAACGGCTGACTCACCTGGCTCAACGACGCCGTCATGAATCGCTTGGGCCAGTGGAGGTAGAGACGGGACACAGCGGGCGGTTCAGCAACCCTGAGAGAGACGGCGATGCTTATGTTGGTGCAGGTGGAGGAGATCGCCGATTGCGTGCCGTCCATTACCTCCTCCGCAACAGCCTCACTAGCGTACGCCTTGTAGTGGACGAAGCGATCTAGCATCACCCAGCGAGGGTGAGGGCGGGAGAGCTCCGCACCGGGTGGCGGATGAAGACGCCGACGAGCTTCCATGTCGCACGGAACAGGAAGCTGACGGAAGGTCAGTTCGGATCTAGGGTTCGTCTCGAGAGGAAGGTCTCGTTTCTTTTCTTTTTGATGATTTTTTTTTTGAGGGGTTTTGATGATTCAGGGGAGAGGGGAAGAATGCCTTCCGCTGTTGGTTGCGGCGGCCTGCGAAGGGTAGGGTGGGAGTTCCTTTCTGAAGGCAGATGGCGGTGCCGGGCCGTTTCATGGGCCAAAGTCTTGAGGATTTTCTCTTCACCCTCTTAATGGCCCGGTTAACAGTTCGGCCCGATACTAGTTTCGGCCTGTCAGCGGCCCTGTCTATATATGGGCCTCTTTCGACCCAGTTTCACTTTCGGCCATTTAAACGCCCGAGTTGCACCTGGGCCTAATTATGGTCCATAGTTACTTTCGGCCTCTTAACAACCCCTAGTCTTCATGGATACATTCTAGCCCAAACTGCCTGTCAGCTGTTAAAGGCCCTTACTAGTGTTGGGCTTAATTTTGGCCTGCTTCCAGCCCGTCATGTAATTGGGTCAGCCAAGGCCCAAAAACATTTCAACCTATTAATGGCCCGTCACACCAATGGGCCAATGTATATTACAACCTGTTGTTGGCCCGTGATTTGTTCGCCACAATTAAGGCTCAATCTAGATCTCAGCCTGTTAAAGGCCTATTTAATTTTTTGGCCCAATTAAGGCAAGCGGTTTACTCGGCCTTTTAAAGGCCCGAAACTAATAGTGGCCCAGATTAAGTCTAGACCTAACTAATGGCCCAAGACGATTGTAGGCCCACGGTTCGGCCCGTACTAGCGATTGGCGACCGGCCAATTTTAGTACCGAAATTATTTTTATATAAACCTAACCTATTGGCTCATTGCCTCTCATCAAAGATTACGACCTTTTCTCAGAGCGATGAAAGCATAAACAACAAATAAATTACAGCATCATGACGAAGAATAAACTTAGACTATACAACAAAGAAATTACAGCATATTACATCCCCTGGGCATCAAAGTTTGCTGCCAGTGATGTGACGCCCGGATAATTAAGCTATAGTAAACCTCTACTAATGATGCCACATCACCATTGTTACTGTTATTAAACTCACTCTGATTCAAATCCCGTACAAATTCAAAATTTGAAATCAAGTCAAACGGTAAAGGTTTTCAAATATTAAAACTGAAATGTTCGGGTGGTGCCAAATAATGCATAGGTAATTATGGTGGAGAAACCACACTTTTATAAAATGTTTAAATAATCTAAAATGCATAAAACAGTAGCTAAAACAATTAAATAAATGACTTTTGAATTTTATAAAATACTAAACTATTTTGTTCAGGGGTAAAACTTTTTGTGACAGTAGTTGGAATTGTAACTCTATTTTAGGTGTGGATTTTAGTTTTTTAAAACTATAAAGTATTAAAGAAATAAAAGAAAACAGAAAAGAAAAGATATAAATAAAACAAAAGAAAAGAAAAACCAAACCCCTCTTCCCCCTGGGCCGTTCGGCCCAACCAGGCATCCAGGCCACCAGGCCCAGCCCACGAGCTCCCCATCTTCAACCTCTGTTCATCAAGGGAGTGCTGGCTGTTGCTCGTGCGTCCATGGACGGATCATCCATGCGTCGTGCATCCATGGCTCCTCGACGGTCTATAAGACCCTCCTCGACGCGCTGACGACCCTAGCTCTCCTTTTTTCCCTCCCCTGTGCCGCTTTTGTCCCCGCAACCCTTGGCGAAACCTACATCGCCATGGCCTCCGACATCCATACGCCCACCGAGCTCCCCGCGCCCAGCCACCTCGTTCGCGAGTTTCGCCGATGTCCACTCCTTCGATTACGTCCACCAGTTGGATTCGGGAGCCCCTGGATCACAGGGATCGACATCGTCTTCAACCTCCAGCCACCGCGACGCCATCGACGAATCCGTCGATGTCTCGCTCCACCAGGCTGTTGGGGAATTTAGTAATTTAAAAAAAAATCCTACGCACACACAAGATCATGGTGATGCATAGCAACGAGAGGGGAGAGTGTGGTCCACGTACCCTCGTACAACGAAAGCGGAAGCGTTAGCACAACGCGGTTGATGTTGTCGTACGTCTTCACGATCCGACCGATCAAGTACCGAACGTACGGCACCTCCGAGTTCAGCACACGTTCAGCTCGATGACGTCCCACGAACTCCGATCCAGCAGAGCTTCGAGGGAGAGTTCCGTCAGCAGACGGCGTGATGGTGGTGATGATGATGCTACCGACGCAGGGCTTCGCCTAAGCACCGCTACGATATGATCGAGGTGGATTATGGTGGAGGGGGGCACCGCACACGGCTAAGAGATTAAGAGATCAATTGTTGTGTCTAGAGGTGCCCCCTGCCTCAGATATAAAGGCGGAGGGAGAGGCCGGCCCTAGAGGGGCGCGCCAAGTGGGGAGTCCTACTAGGACTCCCAAGTCCTAGTAGGATTCCCCTTTCCTGTCTGGAGTAGGAGAGAAGGAAAGAGGGGGAAAGGGAGAAGGAAAAGGGGGCTGCGCCCCTTGTCCAATTCGGACCAGGGGGCGCGCGCCTCCTTCCTTTTGGCCTCTCTCCTCTATTCCCGTATGGCCCAATAAGACCCAATACTTCTCCCGGTGAATTTCCGTAACTCCCCGGTACTCCGAAAATACCCGAATCACTCGGAACCTTTCCGATGTCCGAATATAGTCGTCCAATATATCGATTTTTACATCTCGGCCATTTCGAGACTCCTCTTCATGTCCCCGATCTCATCCGGGACTCCGAACTACCTTCAGTACATCAAATCACATAAACTCATAATACAACCATCACCGAAACTTTAAGCGTGCGGACCCTACGAGTTCGAGAACTATGTAGACATGACCGAGACACGTCTCCAGCCAATAACCAGTAGGAACCTGGATGCTCATATTGGCTCCCGCATATTCTACGAAGATCTTTATCGGTCAAACCGCATAACAACATACGTTGTTCCCTTTGTCATCGGTATGTTACTTGCCCGAGATTCGATCGTCGGTATCTCAATACCTAGTTCAATCTCACATCGCAAGTCTCTTTACTCGTTCCGTAATACATCATCCCGTAACTAACTCATTAGTTACAATGCTTGCAAGGCTTATAGTGATGTGCATTACCGAGTGGGCCCAGAGATACCTCTCCGACAATCGGAGTGACAAATCCTAATCTCAAAATACGCCAACCCAACAAGTACCTTCGGAGACACCTCAGAGCACCTTTATAATCACCCGATTACGTTGTGACGCTTGGTAGCACACAAAGTGTTCCTCCGGTAAACGGGAATTGCATAATCTCATAGTCATAGGAACATGTATAAGTCATGAAGAAAGCAATAGCAACATACTAAACGATCACGTGCTAAGCTAACGGAATGGGTGAAGTCAATCACATCATTCTCCTAATGATGTGATCCCGTTAATCAAATGACAACTCATGTCCATGGCCAGGGAACTCAACCATCTTGGATTAACGAGTTAGTCAAGTAGAGGCGTACTAGTGACACTCTGTTTGTCTATGTATTCACACATGTATTATGTTTCCGGTTAATACAATTCTAGCATGAATAGTAAACATTTATCATGAAAATAAGGAAATAAATAATAACTTTATTATTGCCTCTAGGGCATATTTCCTTCAGTCTCCCACTTGCACTAGAGTCAATAATCTAGATCACATCGCCATATGATTTAACATCAATAGTTCACATCACCATGTGATTAACACCCATAGTTCACATCGTCATGTGACCAATACCCAAAGGGTTTACTAGAGTCAATAATCTAGTTCACATCGCTATGTGATTAACACCCAAAGAGTATTAAGGTGTGATCATGTTTTGCTTGTGAGGGAAGTTTAGTCAACGAGTCTGCCATGTTCAGATCCGTATGTATTTTGCAAATTTCTATGTCAACAATGCTCTCCACGGAGCTACTCTAGCTAATTGTTCCCACTTTCAATATGTATCTAGATCGAGACTTAGAGTCATCCAGATCGGTGTCAAAGCTTGCATCGACGTAACTCTTTACGCATTTAACCTTTTGTCACCTCCATAATCGAGAAACGTATCCTTATTCCACTAAGGATAATTTTGACCGCTGTCTAGTGATCTACTCCTAGATCACTATGAAGGAAATATGCCCTAGAGGCAATAATAAAGTTATCATTTATTTCCTTATATCATGATAAATGTTTATTATTCATGCTAGAATTGTACCAACCGGAAACATGATACATGTGTGAATACATAGACAAACAGAGTGTCACTAGTATGCCTCTACTTGACTAGCTCGTTAATCAAAGATGGTTATGTTTCCTAGCCATAGACAAAGAGTTGTCATTTGATTAACATGATCACGTCATTAGGAGAATGATGTGATTGACTTGACCCATTCCGTTAGCTTAGCACTTGATCGTTTAGTATGTTGCTATTGCTTTCTTCATGACTTATACATGTTCCTATGACTATGAGATTATGCAACTCCCGTTTACCGAAGGAACACTTTGTGTGCTACCAAACGTAACAACGTAACTGGGTGATTATAAAGGTGCTGTAAAGGTGTCTCCAAAAAGTACTTGTTGGGTTGGCGTATTTCGAGATTAGGATTTGTCACTTCGATTGTCGGAGAGGTATATCTGGGCCCACTCGGTAATGCACATCACTTAAGCCTTGCAAGCATTGCAACTAATGAGTTAGTTGCGGGATGATGTATTACGGAACGAGTAAAGAGATTCTTGCCGGTAACGAGATTGAACTAGGTATTGAGATACCAACGATCGAATCTCGGGCAAGTAACATACCGATGACAAAGGGAACGACGTATGTTGTTATGCGGTTTGACCGATAAAGATCTTCGTAGAATATGTAGGAGCCAATATGAGCATCCATGTCCCACTATTGGTTATTGACCGGAGACGTGTCTCGGTCATGTCTACATAGTTCTCGAACCCGTAGGGTCCGCACGCTTAAAGTTGATGACGGTTATATTATGAGTTTATGTGTTTTGATGTACCGAAGGTTGTTCGGAGTCCCGGATGTGATCACGGACATGAGGAGCCTCGAAATGGTCGAGACATGAAGATTGATATATTGGACGACTATATTCGGATACCGGAATGGTTCCGGGGGTTATCGGATATTTATCGGAGTACCGGGGGTTACCGGAACCCGCCCGTGAAGCTATTGGGCCTTATGGGCCTTAGTGGAAAGGAGAGAGGGAGGCCAAGAGGTGGTGCCCGGCCCCCTTGCCTCAATCCGAATTGGGAAAGGGAAGGCGGCAACCCCTTCTCCTTCCTTCTCTCCACCTCGCCCTTCCCCTTCTCCTAGTTGGAATAGGAAGGGGGGCAAACCTACTTGGAGTAGGATTGCCCCCCTGTGGCACGCCTCCCTTGGCCGCCCTCTCCTCCCCCCTTTATATACGTAGGAGGGGGGCACCCCAGAGACACAACAATTGATCGCTTGATCTCTTAGCCGTGTGCGGTGCCCCCCTCCACCATAATCCACCTCGATAATATCGTAGCGGTGCTTAGGCGAAGCCCTGCGTCGGTAGAACATCATCGTCGTTACCATGCCGTCGTGCTGACGGAACTCTCCCTCAAAGCTCGGCTGGATCGGAGTTCGAGGGACGTCATCGAGTTGAACGTGTGCAGAACTCGGAGGTGTCGTACGTTCGGTGCTCGGTCAGTTAGATCGTGAAGACGTACGACTACATCAACCGCGTTGTGCTGACGCTTCCGCTTTCGGTCTACGAGGGTACGTGGACACACTGTCCCCTCTCATTTCTATGCATCACCATGATCTCTCGTGTGCGTAGGAATTTTTTTGAAATTACTACGTTCCCCAACAGTGGCATCTGAGCCTGGTTTTATGCGTAGATGTTATATGCACGAGTAGAACACAAGTGAGTTGTGGGCGATACAAGTCATACCGCTTACCAAAGATGTCATACTTTGTTCGGCTGTATTGTTGGATGAAGCGGCCCGACCGACATTACACGTGACGCTTACGCGAGACCGGTTCTACCAACATGCTTTGCACATAGGTGGCTGGCGGGTGTCAGTTTCTCCAACTTTAGTTGAACTGAGTGGCTACGCCGGTCCTTGAGAAGGTTAAAACAACACTAACTTGACAAACTATCGCTGTGGTTTTGATGCGTAGGTAAGAACGGTTCTTGCTCAGCCCGTAGCAGCCACGTAAAATTTGCAACAACAAAGTAGAGGACGTCTAACTTGTTTTTGCAGGGCATGTTGTGATGTGATATGGTCAAGACATGATGCTATATTTTATTATATGAGATGATCATGTTTTGTAACCAGTTATAGACAACTGGCAGGAGCCATATGGTTGTCGCTTTATTGTATGCAATGCAATCGCCCTGTAATGCTTTACTTTATCACTAAGCGGTAGCGATAGTCGTAGAAGCAAAAGTTGGCGAGACGACAACGATGCTACGATGGAGATCAAGGTGTCGCGCCGGTGATGATGGTGATCATGACGGTGCTTCGGAGATGGAGATCACAAGCACAAGATGATGATGGCCACATCATATCACTTATATTGATTGCATGTGATGTTTATCTTTTATGCATCTTATCTTGCTTTGATTGACGGTAGCATTATAAGATGATCTCTCACTAAATTTCAAGATAAAAGTGTTCTCCCTGAGTATGCACCGTTGCCAAAGTTCGTCGTGCCCAGACACCATGTGATGATCGGGTGTGATAAGCTCTACGTCCATCTACAACGGGCGCAAGCCAGTTTTGCACACGCGGAATACTCGGATTAAACTAGACGAGCCTAGCATATGCAGATATGGCCTTGGAACACTGAGACCGAAAGGTCGAGCATGAATCATATAGTAGATATGATCAACATAGTGATGTTCACCATTGAAAACTACTCCATCTCACGTGATGATCGTACATGGTTTAGTTGATTTGGATCACGTGATCACTTAGATGATTAGAGGGATGTCTATCTGAGTGGGAGTTCTTTAGTAATATGATTAATTGAACTTAAATTTATCATGAACTTAGTACCTGATAGTATTTTGCATGTCTATGTTTGTTGTAGATAGTTGGCTCGTGTTGTTGTTCCGTTGAATTTTAATGTGTTCCTTGAGAAAGCAAAGTTGAAAGATGATGGTAGCAATTACACGGACTGGGTCCTTTAACTTGAGGATTATCCTCATTGCTGCACAGAAGAATTACGCCCCGGAAGCACCGCTTAGGTGCCAAACTGCTTGCAGGAGCAACACCAGATGTTATGAACGTCTGGTAGAGCAAAGCTGATGACTACTCAATAGTTCAATATGCCATGCTTTACGAATTAGAACCGGGACTTCAACGACGTTTTGAACGTCATGGAGCATATGAGATGTTCCAGAATTGAAAATATTTCAAGCAAATGCCCGGATTGAGAGATATGAAGTCTCCAATAAGTTCTACAATTGCAAGATGGAGGAGAATAGTTCACAAGGAGCATATACTCGTAATGTCCGGGTATAACAATCACTTGATTCAACCGGGAGTTAATCTTCCGGATGATAGCGACAATGACATAATTCTTCAAACACTGCCACCAAGCTACAAGGGCTTCGTGATGAAATATAACATGCAAGGCATGGATAAGACGATTACCGAGCTCTTCGCAATGCTAAAGGTCATGGAGGTAGAAATCAAGAAGGAGCATCAAGTGTTGATGGTCAATAAGACCATCAGTTTCAAGAAAAAGGGCAAGGGGAAGAAGAAGGGGAACTTCAAGAAGAACATCAAACAAGTTGCTGCCCAGGAGAAGAAACCCAAGTCTGGACCTAAGCCTGAGACTGAGTGCTTCTACTCCAAGCAGACTGGTCACTAGAAGCGGAACTGCCCCAAGTATTTGGCGGATAAGAAGGATGGCAAGGTGAACAAAGGTATATATGATATACATGTTATTGATGTGTACCTTACTAGAGCTCGCAGTAGCACCTGATTATTTGATACTGGTTCTGTTGCTAATATTTGCAACTCGAAACAGGGACTACGGATTAAGCGGACAATGGCTAAGGACGAGGTGACGATGCGCGTGGGAAACGGTTCCAAAGTCGATGTGATCGCCGTCGCACGCTTCCTCTACATCTAGATTTGTGATTAGTATTAGACCTAAATAATTGTTATTTGGTGCCAGAGTTGAGCATGAACATTATATCTGGATCTTGTTTGATGCGAGACGGTTATTCATTTAAATCAGAGAATAATGGTTGTTCTATTTATATGAGTAATATCTTTTATGGTCATGCACCCTTGAAGAGTGGTCTATTTTTTATGAATCTCGATGGTAGTGATACACATATTCATAATGTTGAAGCCAAAAGATGCAGAGTTGATAATGATAGTGCAACTTATTTGTGGCACTGCCGTTTGGGTCATATTGGTGTAAAGCGCATGAAGAAACTCCATACTGATGGACTTTTGGAATCACTTGATTATGAATCACTTGGTACTTGCGAACCATGTCTCATGGGCAAGATGACTAAAACGCCGTTCTCCGGAACTATGGAGCGAGCAACTGATTTATTGGAGATCATACATACTGATGTATGTGGTCCAAGGAATGTTGAGGCTCATGGGCGGTATCAAGTTATTTTCTCACCTTCACAGATGATTTAAGCAGATATGGGTATATCTACTTAATGAAACATAAGTCTAAAACATTTGAAATGTTCAAAGAATTTCAGAGTGAAGTTGAAAATCATCGTAACAAGAAAATAAAGTTTCTACGGTCTGATCGTGGAGGAGAATATTTGAGTTACGAGTTTGATCTACATTTGAAACAATGCGGAATAGTTTCGCAACTCACGCCACCCGGAACACCACAACGTAATGGTGTGTCTAAACGTCGTAAACGTTCTTTACTAGATATGGTGCGATCTATGATGTCTCTTACTGATTTACCGCTATCATTTTGGGGTTATGCTTTAGAGACGGCCACATTCACGTTAAATAGGGCACCATCAAAATCCGTTGAGACGACGCCTTATGAACTGTGGTTTGGCAAGAAACCAAAGTTGTCGTTTCTTAAAGTCTGGGGCTGCGATTCTTATGTGAAAAAGCTTCAACCTGATAAGCTCGAGCCCAAATCGGAGAAATGTGTCTTCATAGGATACCCAAAGGAAACTGTTGGGTACACCTTCTATCACATATCCGAAGGCAAGACATTCGTTGCCAAGAATGGATCCTTTCTAGAGAAGGAGTTTCTTTCGAAAGAAGTGAGTGGGAGGAAAGTAGAACTTGATGAGGTAACTGTACTTGCTCCCTTATTGGAAAGTAGTTCATCACAGAAACCGGTTCCTGTGACGTCTATACCAATTAGTGAGGAAGTTAATGATGATGATCATGAAACTTTAGATCAAGTTGTTACTGAACCTCGTAGGTCAACCAGAGTGGTACGATAATCCTGTTCTGGAGGTTATGTTACTAGACCATGACGAACCTACGAACTATGAAGAAGCGATGGTGAGCCCAGATTCCGCAAAATGGCTTGAGGCCATGAAATCTGAGATGGGATATGTCGGGGATATAATTGGGGGCTAATGCAAGGTCATTTTTTACTTGCCCGTCCGCACTGGCTTACAACGCCGTGGCCGGTTCATTCGTCCGCTCCCGCGGCCGACTCGCCCATGGTGATCATCAACTCCGCGGTGGATAATTTCTGGCCTAACATATCAAGGTGAAATCT
Organism: Aegilops bicornis; assembly: GCA_021605145.1. NCBI lineage: Eukaryota > Viridiplantae > Streptophyta > Magnoliopsida > Poales > Poaceae > Aegilops > Aegilops bicornis. The sequence goes on along the minus strand of CM038671.1, from coordinate 223,595,985 downwards.
GTCCAATCAATTTGTATTGATACATTTTTTATTCTTTAAAAGAACAAATTACTCCGGCTTGCGATGTTATTTATGCAGGAGCAATTGTTCATCGCAAAAGCTATGGTCGTGTCATGGATGTATAGCTCACACCACCATTATAATGCGCTAGCATCTGACCACACCATCAAGCTCGATGAATATATCTGCAAGCCGCCATTCTGCAGACCGGTCTACATCAACTAGCCGGGACTGCGCCTGTGATTGACTGCGCGTCCACACCGACTTACAACGCCACGGACCACTAGCCCGTCCGCTGTCGCGGCCGGTTCACGCGTCCGCGCCGGTTTACAACAAGGAGAACAACTTGCTTGTCCACACCGGCGTACATCGCCGTGGCCGACCCATCTATGTTGCCTCTGCTGCTGCGATCGTTTTTACCGTCCGTCTCTCGCGACCTGGTCTACATCAACACACCGGGCCACACATGTCTGCATGAGCTGTTTATTGAGTATGAGCAAGTCACAGCTTGGGTAGCCCGGTTTTATTTCAACAAAATGGAGGCAAATTATCATATACTATCAACCGCCGTCTGCACTGGGTGGCCCAATGGGTGCTACCTCTTGAGCTTGCGTTGGTTTTCCCCGAAGAGGAGAGGACGATGCAGCAAAGTAGCGTAAGTATTTCCCTCAGTCTTTGAGAACCAAGGTATCAATCCAGTAGGAGGCCACGCTCAAGTCCCTCGTACCTGCACAAAACGCAACCAACGCGATTAGGGGTTGTCAATCCCTTCACGGTCACTTACGAGAGTGAGATCTGATAGATAGTATTTTTGATTATTTTGGTATAGAGATGCAAAGTGAAAAGTAAAAGGCAAATTAAAAAGCAAAGCAAAATTAAAGTGATGGAGATTGATATGATGAGAATAGACCCGGGGCCATAGGTTTCACTAGTGGCTTCTCTCAAGAGCATAAGTATTCTACGGTGGGTGAACAAATTACTGTTGATGTAGCGACCAGACCCGAATGGATCTAGCGCTCACGTGCTCGATGTCATCCTCGGATCAAGAATGCCGACACCACACAAGATTTCAAGGATTTATATAAGAGTAGCAATCACACACTTATTACATCGTTGTCCACAAGGGAACTTAATACAATAATATGTCTTAAGGCCATCTAATGATAACAATGAAGGCTTGGAAAACGAGTGAGTCCATCAACTCCAACGGCATCACCGAAAGTATAGAACCACGACCTAACACCTTACTGTAAATGCGAAAAGTCTCTGCAACATGAAAAGTTGCAGCCCGAAAACGGGTCAAGACATGGAATATGCCGCAATGTAACACATAGAGAACAATGAAGCAACAAGTCTATACTACATGCATATTTGGCTGGTGGTAAGGCTCTACGGTTACATTTTTGCATAAAGCTGATTTTTCCCTACATCAAAGGAATAATTTTATTTAACTATCATGGTGGTTGTTAAACATTGAGAATGGTTGATAGCATCCTCAATCCCAATTAAAAAGGTACTCATTAAAACCCAATAGCTTATTATTAGAAGTAACATGTTGAGATTCACATGATATTCAAGTACTAGATACTCAAGATTTGTCCATAACCGGGGACACGGCTAATCATGATTAGTTTTTACACTCTGCAGAGGTTTGGCACTTTTCCCCACAAGACTCGATCGCCTCCGCTTGGTTCTCGTGACTACATGGTGTTTGAGAAACGGATGACCGAGACATAGTCTTTCGTAAGCGCTTAGCACCTTACATGTGGGTAGACCGTACCAACCTACATCCCCTACATCAGCTAGCCTACCCGTAAGAGTTCGCACAACTTAGTCAACTACGCCAGAGCCCATAATTGGCTTGTGGCTGCACACGGAAGTTTCCAGTTTGAATAATCTTATGATCCCTTAGAGCCCGGTGGCGGTCCAAGAAATACAGTAAGTCCTCGATGGAAACCAGTGCCTCAATCCACCCAGATGTGTGTTTAAGTTGCCACCTTAGATAAACCATTAATTAACAATCTCACATCTGTCATGGATATTCACTCACCCAATCCACGCCTACTAGCATAGCATGGCATAATCAAGCAAACGTAGAAGTAACTCCCAAGGTTTCATAAGTAAAACAGTAATAGGTACTACCTCAATCTACTTCCCAAACCCACAATTTAATTAGATCCTAAACATGCAAGTGTTTGAGGGTTTGATCTAATGCATAAAAACCGGGTAGTAGAAAAGTATGATCAAAGTGTTACTTGCCTTGTCGATGATCCATGAGTCCTAGAGATTCAAGTAACAAGCAACAGACCGGTGATCTAACGCAGACAAACAACAAGCATACAATAAGTACTCACCTAATGCACAGGAAATCTCGAATAAAAGATCTAACCAGATAGTCCAACTTAAGAACCCTGGTTGCAAAAGAATCTAATCGAATAAAGCATCGAAAGTCGGAACTCGAGAGAGAACGACTCGGTTTAGCAAATCTGAAGTTAAGTCAAAATTTCATAGTAGCAAAACTCTGTGTAAGTAGGGTAGTCTGAACGGCGGTTTCACATTTAAACTCCAGCGCTTGAATCACCCGATTCGATAAACGAAAGCAAGAAATAAAACAGATTTGAAAATCGATCGTAAATCGAATCAAAAATAACGGATTAAATCCGATTTAAAAGAAAAACGACGAACGGATTAAATAACGAACGTTCGTTAACAGAACTCAATCCAACGAACGCGTTCATTGAAACGAACGGGTCGGTGAACGCTCACTAAATAGGAAAACCGAAAAAATAAAACCAATCTAGGTTTTTGAAAAACCGAACATCGCAAAAATCGGACCGGTTTTCTAGGGAAAACCGGATCGGTCGGGCGCTGGGCGGCGGTTACCTCCGTGGCTCTCCGCGAGGCTCGTGGGTCGGGTGGGGCGGCGGGGTCGGCGGCTGGGCGGTGGGGGTGCTCTAGCGACGAGGGGCGGCGACGGCAGGGATCGGCGGCGTTCGGCCACGCGGCTCGGCTTGGGGGAAGGCGGCGGGCGAGGTGAGGAGAGAGGGGGGTCCGCGGGGTTAAATAGGAGGGGGGGGGTGCTTGGGGAAGGGGCAACGGAGCCGGGCGAGGCGGACTCGGGCGGCGGCGGCTGTCAGGCGGCGGCGGAGACCGCCGGGCGGCCGAGGCGAGGGAGGAGAGGGAGGTGGGCCGGGCGCTGGGTCAGCCTGGCTGGCTGGGCTGGCCGGGCCTTGGCCCAGGGCGCGTTTTTTTAAAGTAAAACAAAACGAAATTTAAAAAATATCAAACGAACTCCGATTTAAATAAAACAAATTTTCCCCGACTCCTAAAAATGAGTCGAACAAAATGAACTTTAAAAACGGCAAACATGCATAAAATTTTTAAAATGCTCATTTTTGCCTAAGCAAAATAAATCTTTCAAAAACCAAATGTGATTTATTTATAATATTTTCATTTTTCCTAAATATTGGGAAAGTCATATTATTCCCTCTCTTGAGATTTTTATAGGAAAAACTTTACGAAGATAATTAAATAAATCCAATGATCCTATTTTCAAGATTTGAGAAATCCCAAATATGAAAATAATGAAACTTCCAACTCTCTCCGAGGGTCCTTGAGTTGCGTGAAATTTTCTAGGATCGGAAAAATGCGAGAAAATATGATATGCATGATGACCTAATGTATAACATTCCAAATTGAAAATTTGGGATGTTACAAACCTACCCCCTTAAGATGAATCTCGCCCTCGAGATTCGGGTTGGCTAGAAAATAGGTGAGGGTGGTCCTTGAGCAAAACTTCCTCTCTTTCCTGTGTGGCTTCATCCTCGCAGTGTGGTGGCTCCACCGAACTTTGCAAAACTTGATAACCTTGTCGGGTAACTCTGCTGGCATAATCGAGAATCTTAACAGTTTTTCCTCATATGTCAAGTCATCCTTCAACTCAATTGCTTCCCGTGGCACCGTGTCTCTTAACGGTACCTCTGCTATCTCGGGTGACATTTCTTCAATCGAGAAACATGGAATACGCCATGAACTCCCCGATACCCTTCCGTAATTCCAACTTATAAGCAATCTCTCCCATGCGTTGCAAAATCTTATACGGTCCAACCAAACGGGTGCTAACTTTCCTTTAACTCCAAAACGCTTAACTCCTCGAAGCAGGGATACTCGAGATATACTGCTCCAACTTCATACTCAATCGCTGCGCTTTGAATCGGCATAGCTCTTTTGTCCGGACTGGGCTACCTTGAGCCTGCCTCGAATCAACTTAACTTTCGTTTCGCACTCCTTAATCAAGTCTGGTCCAAACAACCGACGCATCTCCGCCATTCCCATAACAACGGTGTCCTACACCTTCTTCCATACAAAGCCTCGAAGGTGCCATCTTCAAACTGGTTTGGTAATCGTTGTTGTAGGAAAATTCTGCATACGGCAAATTTTCATCCCAGCTAGATCCATAATCTAGGGCACAAGCTCTCAAAGATGTCCTCCAAAATCTGATTGACTCTCTCACCGTCCATCGGTCTGTGGGTGGAAAGCTGCATCAATTCCAATCGGGTTCCCAATGTTTCGTGTAACCGGTTCCAAAATTTCGAGGTAAACCGGGTTCCTCTATCCGATACGATGCTCCTCGGAACTCCGTAAGCACACAATTCTGGTCATGTATATCTTTGCCAACTTAGCACCGCTATAGGTAGTCTTGATCGAATGAAATGAGCTACCTTTGTTAAACGGTCGACTATAACCCAAATCGAGTCATATCCTAACGAAGTCTTTGGCAATCCCGTGATAAAATCCATGCCTAGTTTATCCCACTTCCATTCGGGTATCGGCAATGGTTGTAACAATCCTCGCTGGCTTCGATGTTCTGCCTTTACTTTCGACATACGCCGCAAACTGCTACATACTCCGCAATATCCTTCTTCATTCCGGTCCACCGTAAAGTATTCTTCAAATCCAAATACATCTTGGTATTTCCTGGGTGAATCGAATAGGGTGAATCATGGGCTTCTTGTAAAATCAGCTTCCTCGATCTCTCGGGTCATTGGGCACATAAACACGGTCCTCAAACCATAGGGTATCGTGCTCATCCTCACGAAATCCTTTAGCTTTTCCTTTGTTCATTTTCTCCTTTATAGAGGCAACTTCCTTATCCGCCTTCCGGGCTTCTTCGATTTTGTCCATCGCTGTCGACTCAATCTCCAATGCTGCTACATAGCCTCTCGAACTATTTCCAAACATAGCTCTCAAGGTCCTCGGCTAACTCTTTGGGTATTCCTCCCATCATTAGGGTATTGACGTGGCTCTTACGGCTCAATGCGTCTGCTACGACATTAGCCTTCCCGGTGATAATGCAATCTCATGTCATAATCCTTGATAAGCTCTAACCATCTCCTTTGTCTCGAGATTCAATTCCTTCGTGTGAAGATGTACTTCAAACTCTTGTGATCCGTATATACTTCACAATGATTTCCAATGAGAAAATGTCTCCACGCCTTCGTGGCATGCACAACGGCTGCTAACTCCAAATCATGAGTGGCATAATTCAACTCATGGGGCTTAAGTTGTCGTGAAGCATACTAAACAACTCTTCCTTCCCGCATAAGCATCGCCCAAGTCCTCGACGTGAAGCGCCGCAATACACCCTCATAATCCTTAGTCCGATCCGCAATATCAAAACCGTGAGGTAACTAATCTTTTCTTCAACTCCTGAAAACTTGCCTCATAGTCCTTAGTCCATATGAATTTGTTTTCCTTCTTAAACAATTCTGTCATAGGCTTGGCAATCCTTGAGAAATTCTCAATGAACCTTCGGTAGTATCCTCGCGAGTCCAAGGAAACTCCGAATCTCTCCAACTGCCGTTGGTGCTTCCCATTTGGTTACGGTCTCAACTTTCGTGGGGTCAATCGCTATCCCTTCTCCGGATATAACATGTCCGAGAAATCCAACTTCCTTTAGCCAAAACTCACATTTGCTGAACTTGGCATACATCCGGTGTTCCCTCGGTTTCTCCAAAACCAACAAGAATGTTCCTTGTGTTCCTCTTCATTCTTCGAGAAAATCAAAATGTCATCAATGAACACCACGACGAACTTATCCAAAAACTCCATAAACACTTTGTTCATCGTGTTCATGAAATAGGCTGGTGCGTTAGTCACCCAAATGACATAACGGTATACTCGTATAGTCCATATCTCGTGGTAAATGCTGTCTTGGGTATGTCCTTCTCCCGAATCTTCAATCGATGGTACCACGATCGCAAGTCGATCTTGGAAAACACCTTGGCTCCTTGCAAGCGATCAAACAGATCATTTATCATAGGTAGTGGGTACTTGTTCTTGATTGTTACTTCATTCAATCCATGATAATCAACAACCATTCTTAACGATCCATCCTTCTTCTCCACTAGCAAAACGGGTGATCCCCAAGGTGAAGAACTTGGGCGTATAAAACTTTTATCCAAAAGCTCCTTAATTTGCTTCTTGATTTCCGCCAAATCCTGTGCGGGCATCCTATATGGTCGCTTCGATATCGGGCCTGTTCCCGGCAACAGCTCGATCAAAAACTCAATGTCTCTATCCGGTGGCATTCCCGCAACTCTTCCTAAATACATCAGAAAATCCTTCACCACCGGTACTTCTTCCCTGCATTCACTCCTGATAAGCAATTAACTTGTGCTCTCCTCGGCTCGTGCCGTGATACATACTTAATCCTTCTTCCTTCAGGTGTGGTGAGCAAAATTGATCTAGTGGAGCAATCAATGTTTCCTCCATTCCCGTTCCCATTCTTGGTGCTGTTATGGTTATGCTAATTACCTCCTCCATGGGTATGTCAAACTGAATTCCTGACTTAGGGGTATAACGAGGTTTCGCTGAGCTCCGAGTTATACTTCCCTTGCCCATACTTCCGCTTGCAGTTCTCAATTTGTCAGCTGCTTTCCTTCAATCATGAGGGCTCGGTCTACTAACTCCCCGGTAGTTATTGAAACTGGCTACCATCAACGGCATGTCAACTCATCATTCAGTCCTTCTAGAAACTTCTCGCTTAGTCGCATCAAGAGTAACGCTATCCGGGGCATAACGTGCTAGTTTACTAAAGTCATCCACGCATCGCCAACAGTCCTTCCTCCTTGGCGTAAATTGCGTAAACTCACGCTTCTTCATGGCCATAGCTCCTGCTGAAACATGGGCAAGGCGAAAAGCTTGCTGAAATTGCTCCCATGTGACAAAGGTCTCAGTGGTAAGTGGTCGTGAAATTCTCCCACCATGTCAGCCGCGGGTCCTTCAAGCTGATGTGCTGCAAACTTCACTCTTTCTCCATCCGTGCATCCTGCAGTGGTCAGCTCCCTTCCTATCTTGCGGAGCAAGTCATCTGCAACAATTGGCTCGGTGCTACTGGAATACACCGGCGGGTTTAGTCTAAGGAAACGAGTTAGATGATCCGCAGGTGGTGGTGGTGGGTTGTTGTTGTTGTTGTTGCCCTGGTTCTGCACCAATGTTTGAATCAGGGTATTCTTCTTTGGATCGGTTGGGTGATCTCCGCGGAAAACAAATCCGGGTCGCGTCTGAGGCATCTGATGGGTTTAGAAAAGATGAGAACTTAGAATAGAATGAGGTCTAAGGGGAATCACTACCCAAATGCACATGAGCAAATACACACAAAATCACTTCATTCAATCAAACAAGGCTTACAACGATCTAACTATCGCAAAAGTGCGTGTACTATAAGGATTTACATGGAGGGAATACTACTAATATGTGGGGGACTTCTACTAATTTGAACCGGTGGAAGACTCCATAATGTCCGCTTCCACCGCCTTCAAAGTCGGGTTCACTTGGATCCGAATCGGTGTCGCTGATGTTGATGTAGTCGCTGGGCAATTGACATACGGTCTTCATTCCTGAGCGCCAACTTCTTCTTGAGTTCTTCAATCTCGTACTTAAGATCGTTATTGTGTCTTGCTAGGGCTACGATCTCGCCCATATAGTCCTTGCGAGTTGTCTTTAGTTCTTCTTCAAGTTCGATGATCCTTCCTTTTGCATTCTCGCAACTCCAACATATCATTGCACATCCGGGTTCTCCCGACGTCGAATGTGCGGTTTAACTCTGGATGAATGCTGCAATGGATCTATCCTTCTTGGTGCTGACGACGTCCCATTTGTCATCTCGGCGTCCGTAAATCTGGTAGATTGTGTCCTTGAGGTCTTCTTGATAAACTTCTCCAATGCGTCCCATGGTGATGTGAGCTGCCATGCTCTTTCCTGCACTCCAAGTTGGTGCAATCGAAAACACTATCTATAGGCTTGGTGATTGGGGCGAATGTCCTTCCCGAACGTGAGCGTGAATCTTCCAGCTCCTCTTCGTGCAGAGTGGCGTTGAAAGTTCCGGTGAAGCTTGGTAATCCAATGTTCGTGCATTGGTAACTTCCTTCAAGTGAAATCCAAAAGGTGTGCCTTCATCCGGTTGGGTGTACTTGATCTTCGCGTCCGTCATCCTAAAGAGAGTAGAAAAGATGAGGAGTTAGAAAATGGGAAGAGAATAGTGATCTATGGCTTTATCTTAGTGGTCGTGTCCTACAACAGGTGCTCGATACCATTCTCTCTCAGAGACTGCAATTCGAATGGATCTAGCGCTCGTGCTCGTTGTCATCCTGGATCAAGAATGCCGACACCACACAAGATTTCAAGGATTTATAGCAGAGTAGCAATCACACACTTATTACATCGTTGTCCACAAGGGAACTTAATACAATAATATGGCTTAAGGCCATCTAATGATAACAGCGGAAGGCTTGGAAAACGAGTGAGTCCATCAACTCCAACGGCATCACTGAGTATAGAACCACGACCTAACACCTTACTCGTAGTCTTAAAAGTCTCCAACAAGAAAAGATGCAGCCCGAAAACGGGTCAAGACATGGAATATGCCGCAATGTAACACATAGAGAACAATGAAGCAACAAGTCTATACTACATGCATATTTGGTCGGTGGTAAGGCTCTACGGTTACATTTTTGCATAAAGCTGATTTTTCCCTACATCAAAGGAATAATTTTATTTAACTATCATGGTGGTTGTTAAACATTGAGAATGGTTGATAGCATCCTCAATCCCAATTAAAAAGGTACTCATTAAAACCCAATAGCTTATTATTAGAAGTAACATGTTGAGATTCACATGATATTCAAGTACTAGATACTCAAGATTTGTCCATAACCGGGGACACGGCTAATCATGATTAGTTTATACACTGCAGAGGTTTATGACTTTTCCCCACAAGACTCGATCGCCTCCGCTTGGTTCTCGTGACTACATGGTGTTTGAGAAACGGATGACCGAGACATAGTCTTTCAGAAGCGCTAGCACCTTACATGTGGGTAGACCGTACCGACCTACATCCCCTACATCAGCTAGCCTACCCGTAAGAGTTCGCACAACTTAGTCAACTACGCCAGAGCCCATAATTGGCTTGTGGCTGCACACGGAAGTTTCCAGCTTGAATAATCTTATGATCCCTTAGAGCACAGGTGGCGGTCCAAGAAATACAGTAAGTCCTCGATGGAAACCAGTGCCTCAATCCACCCAGATGTGTGTTTAAGTTGCCACCTTAGATAAACCATTAATTAACAATCTCACATCTGTCATGGATATTCACTCACCCAATCCACGCCTACTAGCATAGCATGGCATAATCAAGCAAACGTAGAAGTAACTCCCAAGGTTTCATAAGTACAACAGGTAATAGGTACTACCTCAATCTACTTCCCAAACCCACAATTTAATTAGATCCTAAACATGCAAGTGTTTGAGGGTTTGATCTAATGCATAAAAACTGGGTAGTAGAAAAGTATGATCAAAGTGTTACTTGCCTTGCTGATGATCCGCGAGTCCTAGAGATTCAAGTAACAAGCAACAAGACTCCGGGTGATCTAACGCAGACAAACAACAAGCATACAATAAGTACTCACCTAATGCACAGGGAAATCTCGAATAAAAGATCTAACCAGATAGTCCAACTTAAGAACCCTGGTTGCAAAAGAATCTAATCGAATAAAGCATCGAAAGTCGGAACTCGAGAGAGAACGACTCGCTTAGCAAATCTGAAGTTAAGTCAAAATTTCATAGTAGCAAAACTCTGTGTAAGTAGGGTAGTTTGAACGGCGGTTTCATATTTAAACTCCAGGCGCTTGAATCACCCGATTCCGATAAACGAGCAAGAAATAAAACAGATTTGAAAATCAGATCAGAAATCGAATCTGAAAAATAACGGATTAAATCCGATTTAAAAGAAAAACGACGAACGGATTAAATAACGAACGTTCGTTAACAGAACTAATCCAACGAACGCGTTCATTGAAACGAACGGGTCGGTGAACGTTCACTAAATAGGAAAACCGAAAAAAATAAAACCAATCTAGGTTTTTGAAAAAAAACCGAACATCGCAAAAAAAATCGGACCGGGTTTTCTAGGGGAAAACCGGATCGGTCGGCGCGGGGCGGCGGCTACCTCCGGTGGCTCTCCGGCGAGGCTCCGGCGGGGTCGGGAGGGGCGGCGGGGTCGGCGGCTGGGCGGTGGGGTGCTCCGGCGACGAGGGGCGGCGCGACGGCGGGATCGGCGGCGTCTCGGCAAGGCGGCTCGGCTTGGGGCGGCGGGCGGCGGGCGAGGTGAGGAGAGAGGGGGTCCGCGGGTTAAATAGGAGGGGTGCTCCGGCTTGGGAAGGCAACGGGAGCCGGGCGAGGGCGGACTCGGGCGGCGGCGTCTGCGGCGGCGGGAGACTGCCGGGCGAGCGAAGGCGAGGGAGGAGAGGGAGGTGGGCCGGGCTGGGCTGGGGCCTCTGGTTGGGCCGGGCCGGGCCTTGGCCTGTGGGGGCGTTTTTAAAATAAAACAAAACGAATTAAAAAAAATATCAAACGAACTCCGATTTAAATAAAACAAATTTTCCCCGACTCCTAAAAATGAGTCGAACAAAATGAACTTTAAAAACGGCAAACATGCATAAATTTTTAAAATGCTCATTTTTGCCTAAGCAAAATAAGTCTTTCAAAAACCAAATTTGATTTATTTATAATATTTTCATTTTTCCTAAATATTGGGAAAGTCATATTATTCCCTCTCTTGAGATTTTTATAGGAAAAACTTTACGAAGATAATTAAATAAATCCAATGATCCTATTTTCAAGATTTGAGAAATCCCAAATATGAAAATAATGAAACTTCCAACTCTCTCCGAGGGTCCTTGAGTTGCGTGAAATTTTCTAGGATCAGAAAAATGCGAGAAAATATGATATGCATGATGACCTAATGTATAACATTCCAAATTGAAAATTTGGGATGTTACAGTTGAGCAATTGACAGAATTGAGCATAGTTATGAGAATATCTAGGCATGATCATGTATATAGGCATCACGTCCGTGACAAGTAGACCGAAACGATTCTGCATTTACTACTATTACTCCACTCATCGACCGCTATCCAGCATGCATCTAGAGTATTAATTTAAGAACAGAGTAACGCTTTAAGCAAGATGACATGATGTAGAGAGATAAATTCATGCAATATGAAATAAACCCTATCTTGTTATCCTCGATGGCAACGATGCAATACGTGCCTTGCTGCCCCTTCTGTCACTGGGAAAGGACACCGCAAGATCGAACCCAAAGCTAAGCACTTCTCCCATGGAAAGAACTACCAATCTAGTTGGCCAAACCAAATGGATAATTCGAAGAGACTTGCAAAGATAACCAATCATACATAAAAGAATTCAGAGAAGATTCAAATATTATTCATAGATAGACTTGATCATAAACCCACAATTCAACGGTCTCAACAAACACACTGCAAAAAGAAGATTACATCGAATAGATCTCCACAAGAGAGGGGGAGAACATTGTATTGAGATCCAAAAAGAGAGAAGAAGCCATCTAGCTACTAACTATGGACCCAAGGTCCGAGGTAAACTACTCACACTTCATCGGAGAGGCTATGATGATGTAGAAGCCCTCCGTGATGACGGCCCTCTCCAAGGAGCTCCTAACAGGCCCCAAGATGGGATCTCGTGGATACAGAAAGTTGCGGCGGTGGAATTAGGTTTTTGGCTCCGTATCTGATCGTTTGGGGGTACGTAGGTATATATAGGAGGAAGAAGTACGTCGGTGGAGCTTCGTGGGCCCACGAGGGTGGGGGGCGCGCCCCCTACCTCGTGCCCACCTCGAAGCTTCCTTGGCGTAGGGTCCAAGTCTCCTGGGTCATATTCGAAGAAAATCACGCCCGTAAATGTTTATTCCGCTTTGGACTCGTTTGATATTCCGCTTTCTTCAAACATCGAAATAGGCAAAAACAACAATTTCGGGCTGGGCCTCCGGTTAATAGGTTAGTCCCAAAAATAATATAAAAGTGGAAAATAAAGCCCAATATAGTCCAAAACAGTAGATAATATAGCATGGAGCAATCAAAAATTATAGATACGTTGGAGACGTATCAATGGGCAGGCACACAAGTCGCCGCCACTACAGTTTGGTTAAACTTCAAAACAGCCGCTTGAAGGAACCATTGGCCGAAAGGTCGACCACGGCTCATACGGGATCATTTATAACCCGCCGTAGTCACCTCAACCTTCTGTGGATTCACATCGTGCTATCAACACCAATGATATACAACTTATGCCGGCTTATATCACGATCAAATATGAAGAATCTCAAGTCAACTCCTCGAGTCACCTTGAGACTCGGGGGCTACAGTAATATGACTCAACAAATGTTGCCGGTTTTCAGTAGTCAAGAACCCAGGACGTTGGAGGGAAAGATAACCCGGTCCCGGAGGCTACTACCATATGGATGAAAATTTAAAGGCCGTCAGAAAATTTCCGGTTCAAAATGAAGAATGCTGGTTTAAAATCCGGTTCAAGGGAAATCTGTTCTCCCACAAAGCTCTGAAGCTCTCAAACCCGGTTTAAAAATGTACGGTTCAAAAAGGAATTAACTTCTCGCAAGTTCGAGTTTAAAGGCCGTCAGAAAATTTCCGGCTGAAAATGAAGATTCCGGTTTAAAATCCGGTTCAAGGGAAAGATGTCTCCCACAAAGCTTTGAAGCTCTCAATATCCGGTTCAAAATCCCGGTTCAAGAAGAATTTATCTCTTGCAAAAAGTTAAAGGTTGCCGAAGAGGACCTGCTGCCACGATGCACGGTTCAAACATGGGTATCCTGCCTTATTGGCTTATCATATTATTGATCACTTGGGGGCTTGGTCATATTCGAACCATAGCTACACCTGTTTATCGGCTCAAGGCCAAAATAAAATTACTTAGGGGCGAAAGAGAGTGTTGCAAAAGAACAACTCAAACATAGGCACCCACTGAGCACAGCTCAAAATATTGCTTGGGGTTTCTTTGCTATCGCAGTGAACAAAGAATCTACACTTGTAATAGGCTATCAAGCCATGGCTTGGAAGCCTGGTGTATACACCTAAAACCCCAGGTTAGCCTGCCTTTTTAAGTAAGTCACTCTGTCCAGGTAAACCTAGTATGACCCGCCGAACTTCGACAAGTCAATCTAATAAGACCCTGAACTTGTCAAAGTTAAAACGACGATTGGTTAAGGATTGAGGACCATCTTAAAATGCTTTATGAAATGGTTTAACTCAGTGGCCTGGCAGCCCATGAAAAGCCTCGAATTTGGGGCCTGGCAGCCCGTGAAAAGCCTCGACTACAAGTTTTCATATGATTTTATTTGAAAAGCTTTTCCTCCTTTTTATGAGATTTATGATGTTTTTGATAAACCGGCGTTCATTAACCCGGTTCAGTTTTCAACTACAAAGTTGTTAGTACATGATCAATTATAATCCGGAGTTTATTAACTCGGACTGGTTTCGACTATAAGTCGCCAGTATTATATGGTTAATCCGATGTTTATCACAACCCGGTACAGTTTTATCATAAACCGGCACAATATGGAGGGAGTTATCAGTACTCAAGATTAGGGTTATCACCCTTACTACAAAAAGTTGATAAACCAACGATGTGATTCAATGTCACAGGTATGATATATTTCATATTTGATTATTCTTAAGTGCAGCCTTGGTAATAAACCCGGGGTATATGTTGGGCATTATGATTCATGGCGGTAAACCGCCAGGACACTTTAAATTTGTTGTATGCGTAAACAGGTTGAATAAAGCATGATTATAAATCATCTGGCGTTTATTAACCCGGCCTGGTTTTCACCATAAGTCGCCAGTATGATGATAAATTATCCGGTGTTTATTAACCCAGCCTGGCTTTTATTAAACCGGACTGGCTTGGAATTATAAGTTGCCAGTATATATTGGGATTGCGCCATTGGAATCATGCGCTCATAAATCATTGGATTATATTATTCAAATCTTCAAATATCCAACATGGCTGGATTTTATTATGGTTATCAACAACCAGTATTATGATTGAGGTTTTCAAAGTCGCTTTAGCGCAATGGCTATTATTTTATCAATGGATATAATTTGTTCTACAAGGGAAGGAATAGTCCCGAGTCGCTGCAGCTTACTTAATTCGACACTTGGGGGCTACATTATTCGAGTTGAGATTACATCAAATATGCAAGTCTCATGTCGCTGCAAGCATGCAAAGTCATTTTTTTCTCACCTTATTGAAGACCCGACTCATCACAGTGTAATGAGCCGGCCCTTCGGGGCTACCAATTGCTTCTGTCAAAATTTTTAAGGTACACAAACTTTAATCTATTATATTGAAAGGTTTATTGCTCAGTTGGTAAAGCACAAAGCTCTTAACCTTATGGACGTGGGTTCAAGCCCCATGATGGGGGTTACATCATATGATGTTATTTTCAATGAAGTATATATAAAGTCCCAGCTCAATATTATCTTACTGAGCCGACCCTTGGGGGCTACACGTTCCTGTTCAATTCTACATGATCATATTTATAAAGTCCCTGCTCATTATTGCATAATGACCTGGCCCTTGGGGGCTACACTGGTTGAAGTTTTTTGAGCATCAGGCAATTACAAGTCCCAGGTTGCTACAAGCATGACAACCCGGCACTTGGGGGCTACATAATATGGAATACTCAGTTGTGACCAGTGACTGAGATGAACAATCTAGATTTCTTCAAGGTTGCAACATTTATATTGAAACAAGTCTTAAGCTATCACTATGTTCTCCTCTTAAGACTTGGGGGCTACAGGTAATGTGCATATAAAGGAGGAACATCTTCAAATTCTCAATTTTGGGCAAATCAGGAAGATTAATTGTGTGACCCGATATTGGAAACAATCATAACCCGGTGTCTATAAATGGTCATGACCCGAGATCATCAGTTTTTATAACCCGGCAATTTTGGCAATGATAACCCGACAAGTTATACATTTTCAAACCGGCTGATATCAGTTGAATATTTGAAGACCAATATTTTTGTCAAATCAGAGTATTGAAGGCCGATACAAATGGATCCTTTATTTACAAAATATCTTCTGTAAGCAAATTGGTTATGAAGCTGGTCTATTGACTCGGATTTTTTAGAAGGAAGAAATGACAAAGATTTAAGGATGATCAAGTGCTGGTTTATAAGAATATTTAACCTGGAGCACAAGCCGCCAAATTTGTTCTTGTGTTTATGTTGCAGATCAGTTTAACATGGATAAATCCAAATTAAACTGGGGGCTAATGTCGGGGATATACCCTGTGGCGTAACCTGGCCGGAAGTATAACCCGGCCGGACTTGACGATTCACTGGCGACCCATTTGGACCTGGCGGTTTACGATTCATTGGTAATCCGGCAGGCAGGTCAGAGGAGCAACAAGACCCGGTGGTCCAACGGGCGGTTCATGAAAGGCCGGCTCATGTTATGGTGGGCCGGTTTAAGAGGAAGACATAATGAATATTCTCCTACAAAGGAAGCAAGACTAGGACTCCACTTGTAATAGAGTAGTCCTAATCCAACTAGGACTAGTCATGTAAACCGCCCCTTCAAACATATATAAGGAGGGGCAGGGCTCCCCAAAGAGGGGCAAGAAAGAAGAAACAATCTCTAGGGCTAGACACAAAGAGCCGGTTTACGGTGACTCTCTCGTGATGATAATGAGACCTAGCCACAACCATCATGTAGGGTTATTACCGGATGATGTTTCCCGGGGCCCGAAGCTGTCTAAATCCTTGTCTTGTGTTGCGTCTCTCGATTCCGCTCAACCCCTCTCAAGCTACCACATAGATGCGTTGGCCTCACGACTAAGTCCTCACACTAGGACATCTGCCGTGACAAAACCACGACAGGATCCATGTATGAGAACAAAGTATGGACTT
This sequence comes from Aegilops bicornis, assembly GCA_021605145.1. Taxonomy (NCBI): domain Eukaryota; kingdom Viridiplantae; phylum Streptophyta; class Magnoliopsida; order Poales; family Poaceae; genus Aegilops; species Aegilops bicornis. The sequence goes on along the minus strand of CM038671.1, from coordinate 223,579,676 downwards.
TGATTGACTTGCTCGATGATCGGCAGGCCATCGAGAATAAATGGATCTTCAAGAAGAAGACTGACGCTGACGGTAATGTTACTGTCTATAAAGCTCGACTTGTTGCAAAAGGTTTTCGACAAGTTCAAGGGATTGACTATGATGAGACCTTCTCACCCGTAGCGATGCTTAAGTCTGTCTGAATCATGTTAGCAATTGCCGCATTTTATGATTATGAAATTTGGCAAATAGATGTGAAAACTGCATTCCTGAATGGATTTCTGGAAGAAGAGTTGTATATGATGCAACCGGAAGGTTTTGTCGATCCAAAGGGAGCTAACAAAGTGTGCAAGCTCCAACGATCCATTTATGGACTGGTGCAAGCCTCTCGGAGTTGGAATAAACGTTTTGATAGTGTGATCAAAGCATATGGTTTTATATAGACTTTTGGAGAAGCCTGTATTTACAAGAAAGTGAGTGGGAGCTCAGAGCATTTACGATATTATATGTGGATGACATATTGTTGATTGGAAATGATATCAATTTCTAGATAGCATAAAAGGATATTTGAATAAGAGTTTTTCAATGAAGGACCTCGGTGAAGCTGCTTATATATTGGGCATCAAGATCTATAGAGATAGATCAAGACGCTTAATTGGACTTTCACAAAGCACATAACTTGACAAAGTTTTGAAGAAGTTCAAAATGGATCAAGGAAAGAAAGGGTTCTTGCCTATGTTACAAGGTGTGAAGTTGAGTAAGACTCAATGCCCGACCACTGCAGAAGATAGAGAGAAAATGAAAGATGTTCCCTATGCTTCAGCCATAGGCTCTATCATGTATGCAATGATGTGTACCAGACATGATGTGTGCCTTGCTATAGAACTGCACCAACTGACAGCTGCTTCAGAAGCAACAAATGAAGGAGTCTGGATGAAGGAGTTCATATCTGATATAGGTGTCATACCTAGTGCATCGGGACCAATGAAAATCTTTTGTGACAATACTGGTGCAATTGCTTTGGCAAAGGAATCCAGATTTCACAAGAGAACCAAGCACATCAAGAGACGCTTCAACTCCATCCGGGATCAAGTCCAGGTGGGAGACATAGAGATTTGCAAGATACATACGGATCTGAATGTTGCAAACCCGTTGACTAAGACTCTTCCACGAGCAAAACATGATCAGCACCAAGACTCCATGGGTGTTAGAATCATTACTGTGTAATCTAGATTATTGACTCTAGTGCAAGTGGGAGACTGAAGGAAATATGCCCTAGAGATGACGGCATGATGACGGTGATGATGATGCTACCGACACAGGGCTTCGCCTAAGCACCGCTACGATATGATCGAGGTGGATTATGGTGGAGGGGGGCACCGCACACAGCTAAGAGATCAAGAGATCAATTGTTGTGTCTAGAGGTGCCCCCCTGCCCCCGTATATAAAGGAGGGAGGGAGAGGCCGGCCCTAGAGGGGGCGCGCCAAGTGTGGGGAGTCCTACTAGGACTCCCAAGTCCTAGTAGGATTCCCCTTTCCTTTCCGGAGTAGGAGAGAAGGAAAGAGGGGGAGAGGGAGAAGGAAAAGGGGGCTGCACCCCTTGTCCAATTCGGACCAGAGGAGGCGTGCGCGCTTCCTTCCTTTTGGCCTCTCTCCTCTATTCCCGTATGGCCCAATAAGGCCCAATACTTCTCCCGGTGAATTCCCGTAACTCTCCGGTACTCCGAAAATACCGGAATCACTCGGAACCTTTCCGATGTCCGAATATAGTCGTCCAATATATCGATCTTTACATCTCGACCATTTCGAGACTCCTCGTCATGTCCCCAATCTCATCCGGGACTCCGAACTACCTTTGGTACATCAAATCACATAAACTCATAATACAATCGTCACCGAAACTTTAAGCGTGCGGACCCTACGGGTTCGAGAACTATGTACACATGACCGAGACACGTCTCCAGCCAATAACCAATAGCGGAACCTGGATGCTCATATTGGCTCCCACATATTCTACGAAGATCTTTAACGGTTAAACTGCATAACAACATACGTTGTTCCCTTTGTCATCGGTATGTTACTTGCCCGAGATTCGATCGTCGGTATCTCAATATCTAGTTCAATCTCGTTACTGACAAGTCACTTTACTCGTTCCATAATACATCATTCTGTAACTAACTCATTAGTTACAATGCTTGCAAGGCTTATAGTGATGTGCATTACCGAGTGGGCCCAAAGATACCTCTCCGACAATCGGAGCGACAACTCCTAATCTCGAAATACACCAACCCAACAAGTACCTTCGGAGACACCTATAGAGCACCTTTATAATCACCCAGTTACGTTGTGACGTTTGGTAGCACATAAAGTGTTTCTCCGGTAAATGGGAGTTGCATAATCTCATAGTCATAGGAACATGTATAAGTCATGAAGAAAGCAATAGCAACATACTAAACGATCAAGTGCGAAGCTAACGGAATGGGTCAAGTCAATCACATCATTCTCCTAATGATGTGATCCCGTTAATCAAATGACAACTCATGTCCATGGCCAGGAAATTCAACCATGTTCAATTAACGAGCTAGTGAAGTAGAGGCGTACTAGTGACACTCTGTTTGTCTATGTATTCACACATGTATTATGTTCCCGGTTAATACAATTCTAGCATGAATAATAAACATTTAACATGAAATTAGGAAATAAATAATAACTTTATTATTGCCTCTAGGGCATATTTCCTTCAGTCTCCCATTTGTAGTAGAGTCAATAATCTAGATCACATCGCCATGTGATTTAACATCAATAGTTCACATCACCACGTGATTAACACCCATAGTTCACATCGTCATGTGACCAATACCCAAAGGGTTTACTAGAGTCAATAATCTAGTTCACATTGCTATGTGATTAACACCCAAAGAGTACTAAGGTGTGATCATGTTTTGCTTGTGAGAGAAGTTTAGTCAATGGGTCTGCCATATTCAGATCCGTATGTATTTTGCAAATTTCTATGTCAACAATACTCTCCATGGAGCTACTCTAGCTAATTGTTCCCACTTTCAATATGTATCTAGATCGAGACTTAGAGTCATCCAGATCGGTGTCAAAGCTTGCATCGATGTAACTCTTTATGACGAACTTTTGTCACCTCCATAATCGAGAAACATATCCTTATTCCACTAAGGATAAATTTGACCGATGTCCAGTGATCTACTCCTAGATCACTATGAAGGAAATATGCCCTAGAGGCAATAATAAAGTTATCATTTATTTCCTTATATCATGATAAATGTTTATTATTCATGCTAGAATTGTATTAACCGGAAACATGATACATGTGTGAATACATACAAAAAACAACGTGTCACTAGTATGCCTCTACTTGACTAGCTCGTTAATCAAAGATGGTTATGTTTCCTAGCCATAGACAAAGAGTTGTCATTTGATTAACATGATCACGTCATTATGAGAATGATGTGATTGACTTGACCCATTCCGTTAGCTTAGCACTTGATCGTTTAGTATATTGCTATTGCTATCTTCATGACTTATACATGTTCCTATGACTATGATATTATGCAACTCCCGTTTACCGGAGGAACACTTTGTGTGCTACCAAACGTCACAACGTAACTGGGAGATTATAAAGGTGATCTATAGGTGTATCCGAAAGTACTTGTTGGGTTGGCGTATTTCGAGATTAGGATTTGTCACTCCGATTGTCGGAGAGGTATCTCTGGGCCCACTCGGTAATGCACATCACTTAAGCCTTGCAAGCATTGCAACTAATGAGTTAGTTGCCTGATGATGTATTACAGAACGAGTAAAGAGACTTGCCGGTAACGAGATTGAACTAGGTATTGAGATATCGACGATCGAATCTCGGGCAAGTAACATACCAATGACAAAGGGAACAACGTATGTTGTTATGAGGTTTGATCGATAAAGATCTTCGTAGAATATGTAGGAGCCAATATGAGCATCCAGGTTCCGCTATTGGTTATTGACCGGAGACGTGTCTCGTTCATGTCTACATAGTTCTCGAACCCGTAGGGTCCGCACGCTTAAAGTTTGATGACGGTTATATTATGAGTTTATGTGTTTTGATGTACCGAAGGTTGTTCGGAGTCCCGGATGTGATCACGGACATGACGAGGAGTCTCAAAATGGTCGAGACACGAAGATTGATATATTGGACGACTATATTCGGATACCGGAATGGTTCCAGGGGTTATCGGATATTTATCTGAGTACTGGGGGTTACCGGAACCCCCCTGGGAAGCTATTGGGCCTTATGGGCTTTAGTGGAAAGGAGAGAGGGAGGCCAAGAGGTGGCGCGCGGCCCCCTTGCCCCAATCCGAATTGGGACAGGGAAGGGGCGGCCCCCTTCTCCTTCCTTCTCTCCACCTCCTCCTTCCCCTTCTCCTAGTTGGAATAGGAAAGGGGGCAAACGTACTTGGAGTAGGATTGCCCCCCCTAGGGTGCACCTCTCCCCTTGGCCGGCCCTCTCCTCCTCCCCCCTTTTATATACGGAGGAGGGGGGAACCCCAGAGACACAACAATTGATCTCTTGATCTCTTAGCCGTGTGCGTGCCCCCCTCCACCATAATCCACCTCGATAATATCGTCGCGGTACTTAGACGAAGCCCTGCGTCGGTAGAACATCATCATCGTCAGCATGCCGTTGTGCTAACAGAACTCTCCCTCAAAGCTCGGCTGGATCGGAGTTCGAGGGACGTCATCTAGTTGAACGTGTGCAGAACTCGGAAGTGCCGTACGTTCGGTGCTAGATCGGTCGGATCGTGAAGACGTACGACTACATCAACCGCGTTGTGCTAACGCTTCCACTTTCGGTCTATGAGGGTACGCGGACACACTGTCCCCTCTCGTTGCTATGCATCACCATGATCTTGCGTGTGCGTAGGATTTTTTTTGAAGTTACTACGTTCCCCAACACACTATTGTACTCCCTTACCAAAATCAGTGTAGGGTATACAATAGATCTGGTACACAGCATGACATGCTTTATAGAACCTATGGCTGAGGCATAGGGAATGACTTTCATTCTCTTTCTATCTTCTGCTGTGGTCGGGCTTTGAGTCTTACTCAATTTCACACCTTGTAACACAGGTAAGAACTCTTTCTTTGACTGTTTCCATTTTGAACTACTTCAAAATCTTATCAAGGTATGTACTCATTGAAAAAAAAACTTATCAAGCGTCTTGATCTATCTCTATAGATCTTGATGCTCAATATGGAAGCAGCTTCACCGAGGTCTTTCTTTGAAAAACTCCTTTCAAACACTCCTTTATGCTTTGCAGAATAATTCTACATTATTTCTGATCAACAATATGTCATTCACATATACTTATCAGAAATGCTGTAGTGCTCACACTCACTTTCTTGTAAATACAGGCTTCACCGCAAGTCTGTATAAAACTATATGTTTTGATCAACTTATCAAAGTGTATATTCCAACTCCGAGATGCTTGCACCAGTCCATAAATGGATCGTTGGAGCTTGCACACTTTGTTAGCTCCCTTTGGATCGACAAAACCTTCCGGTTGCATCATATACAACTATTCTTCCAGAAATCCATTCAGGAATGCAGTCTTTACATCCATTTGCCAAATTTCATAATCATAAAATGCGGCAATTGCAAACATGATTCAGACGGACTTAAGCATCTCTACGGGTGAGAAGGTCTCATCGTACTTAACACCTTGAACTTTGTCAAAAACCTTTTTCGACAAGTCTAGCTTTGTAGATAGTAACACTATTATCAGCGCCCGTCTTCCTCTTGAAGATCCATTTATTTTCTATGGCTTGCTGATCATCCGGCAAGTCAACCAAAGTCCATACTTTGTTCTCATACATGGATACTATCTCAGATTTCATGGCTCAAACCATTTCGCGGAATCTGGGCTCATCATCGCTTCCTCATAGTACGTAGGTTCGTCATGGTCTAGTAACATGACCTCCAGAATAGGATTACCGTACCACTCTGGTGCGGATCTTACTCTGGTTGACCTACGAGGTTCGGTAGTAACTTGATCTGAAGTTTCATGATCATCATCATTAATTTCCTTACTAATTCGTGTAGGCATCACTGGAACAGATTTCAGTGATGAGCTACTTTTCAATTCGAGAGAAGGTACAATTACCTCATCAAGTTCTACTTTCCTCCCACTCACTTCTTTCGAGAGAAACTCCTTCTCTAGAAAGGATCCATTCTTAGCAACGAATGTCTTGCCTTCGGATCTGTGATAGAAGGTGTACCCAACTGTCTCATTTGGGTATCCTATGAAGACATATTTCTCCGATTTGGGTTTGACCTTATCAGGATGAAACTTTTTCACATAAGCATCGCAACCCCAAACTTTAAGAAACGACATCTTTTATTTCTAGCCAAACCACAATTCATATGGTGTCGTCTCAACGGATTTAGATGGTGCCCTATTTAACGTGAATGCAGCTGTCTCTAATGCATAACCCCCAAAAGATAGTGGTAACTCGGTAAGAGACATCATAGATTGCACCATATCTAATAAAGTACATTTACAATGTTCGGACACACCATTACGCTGTGGTGTTCCAGGTGGCGTGAGTTGCGGAACTATTCCGCATTGTTTCAAATGAAGACCAAACTCATAACTCAAATATTCTTTTCCACGATCAGATCGTAGAAACTTTATTTTCTTGTTACGATGATTTTCCACTTCACTCTGAAATTATATGAACTTTTCAAATGTTTCAGACTTACATTTCATTAAGTAGATATACCCATATCTGCTCAAATCATCTGTGAAGGTCAGAAAATAATGATACCCACTGCGAGCCTCAATATTGATCGGACCACATACATCAGCATGTATGATTTCCAACAAATCTGTTGCTTGCTCCATTGTTCCGTAGAGCAACGTTTTAGTCATCTTGCCCAAGAGGCATGGTTCGCTAGCATCAAGTGATTCATAATTAAGTGATTCCAAAATCCCATCAGCATGGAGTTTCTTCATGCGCTTTACACCAATATGACCTAAACGGCAGTGCCATAAATAAGTTGCACTATCATTATTAACTTTGCATCTTTTGGCTTCAATATTGTGAATATGTGTATCACTATGATCGAGATCCAACAAACCATTTTATTGGGTGTATGACCATAGAAGGTTTTATTCATGTAAACAGAACAACAATTATTCTCTAATTTAAATGAATAACCGTATTGCAACAAACATGATCAAATCATACTCATGCTCAACGCAAACACCAAATAACACTTATTTAGTTTCAACACTAATCCCGAAATTATAGGGAGTGTGCGATGATGATCATATCAATCTTGGAACTACTTCCAACACACATCGTCACCTCGCCTTTTACTAGTTTCTGTTTATTCTGCAACTCCCGTTTCGAGTTACTACTCTTAGCAACTGAACCAGTATCAAATGTTGAGGGGTTGCTATAAACACTAGTAAAGTACACATCAATAACATGTATATCCAATATACCTTTGTTCACTTTGCCATCCTTCTTATCCGCCAAATACTTGGGGCAGTTCCGCTTCCAGTGACCAGTCCCTTTGCAGTAGAAGTACTTAGTCTCAGGCTTACGACCAGACTTGGGCTTCTTCACTTGCATCAACTTGCTTGCCGTTCTTCTTGAAGTTCCCCTTCTTCCCTTTGCCCTTTTCTTGAAACTAGTGGTCTCGTCAATCATCAACACTTGATGTTTTTCTTGATTTCTACCTTCGTCGATTTCAGCATCACGAAGAGCTTGGGAATTGTTTCCGTTATCCCTTGCATATTATAGTTCATCACGAAGTTCTACTAACTTGGTAATGGTGACTAGAGAATTCGGTCAATCACTATCTTATCTGGAAGATTAACTCCCACTTGATTCAAGCGATTGTAGTACCCAGACAATCTGAGCACATGCTCACTGCTTGAGCTATTCTCCTCCATCTTTTAGCTATAGAACTTGTTGGAGACTTCATATCTCTCAACTCGGGTATTTGCTTGAAATATTAACTTCAACTCCTGGAACATCTCATATGGTCCATGACGTTCAAAACGTCTTTGAAGTCCCGATTCTAAGCCGTTAAGCATGGCGCACTAAACTATCAAGTAGTCATCATATTGAGCTAGCCAAACGTTCATAACGTGCGCATACGCTCTGCAATAGGTCTGTCACCTAGCGGTGCATCAAGGATATAATTCTTCTATGCAGCAATGAGGATAAACCTCAGATCATGGATCCAATCCGCATCATTGCTACTAACATCTTTCAACTTAGTTTTCTCTAGGAACACATATAAAACATACGGAAGCAACAACGCGAGCTATTGATCTATAACATTATTTTGCAAAATACTATCAGGACTAAGTTCATGATAAATTAAAGTTCAATTAATCATATTACTTAAGAACTCCCACTTCGATAGACATCCCTCTAATCATCTAAGGGATCACGTGATCCAAATAAACTAAACCATGTCCGATCATAACGTGAGATGGAGTAGTTTTCAATGGTGAACATCACTATGCTGATCATATCTTCTATATGATTCACGCTCGACCTTTCGGTCTCCAGTGTTCCGAGGCCATATCTGCATATGCTAGGCTCGTCAAGTTTAACTTGAGTATTCCGCGTGTGCAACTGTTTTGCACCCGTTGTATTTGAACGTAGAGCTTATCACACCCGATCATCACGTGGTGTCTCAGCACGAAGAACTTCCGCAACGGTGCATACTCAGGGAGAACACTTATACCTTGAAATTTTAGTAAGGGATCATCTTATAAAGCTACCGCCAAACTAAGCAAAATAAGATGTATAAAAGATAAACATCACATGCAATCAAAGTATGTGACATGATATGGCCATCATCATCTTGTGCCTTTGATCTCCATCTCCAAAGCATCGTCATGATCCCCATCATCACCGGCATGACACCATGATCTCCATCATCTTGATCTATATCAATGTGTCATCACATGGTCGTCTCGCCAACTATTGCTCTTGCAACTATTGCTATCGCATAGCGATAAAGTAAATCAATTATTTAGCGCTTGCATCTTATGCAATAAAGAGAGCACCATAAGGCTTCTGCCAGTCGCCGATAACTTCAAGAAAACATGATCATCTCATACAACAACTTATAACTCATCACGTCTTGACCATATCACATCACAACATGCCCTACAAAAACAAGTTAGACGTCCTCTACTTTGTTGTTGCAAGTTTTACGTGGCTGCTATGGGCTGAGCAAGAACCGTTCTTACATACGCATCAAAACCACAACGATATGTCGTCAAGTATGTGCTGTTTTAACCTTCACAAGGACCGGGCGTAGCCACACTCGATTCAACTAAAGTTGGAGAAACTGACACCCGCCCACCACGTAATGCGAAGCACGTCGGTAGAATCAGTCTCGCGTAAGCGTACGCGTAATGTCGGTCCGGGCCGCCTCATCCAACAATACCACCGAACCAAAGTAAGACATGCTGGTAAGCAGTATGACTTGTATCGCCCACAACTCACTTGTGTTCTACTCGTGCATATAACATCTACGCATAAAACCAGGCTCGGATGCCACAATTGGGGAATGTAGTAATTTCAAAAAAATTCCTACGCACACGCAAGATCATGGTGATGCATAGCAACAAGAGGGGAGAGTGTTGTCCACGTACCCTCGTAGACCGAAAGCGGAAGCGTTAGCACAACGCGGTTGATGTAGTCGTACGTCTTCATGATCCGACAAATCAAGTACCGAACGTACGGCACCTACGAGTTCAGCACACGTTCAGCTCGATGACGTCCCACGAACTCCGATCCAGCAGAGCTTCGAGGGAGAGTTCAGTCAGCACGACGGCGTGATGATGGTGATGATGATGCTACCAACGCAGGGCTTCGCCTAAGCACCGCTACGATATGATCGAGGTGGATTATGGTGGAGGAGGGCACCGCACACAGCTAAGAGATCAAGAGATCAATTGTTGTGTCTAGAGGTGCCCCCTGCCCCCGTATAGAAAGGAGGGAGGGAGAGGCCATCCCTAGAGGGGGCACGCCAAGTGTGGGGAGTCCTACTAGGACTCCCAAGTCCTAGTAGGATTCCCCTTTCCTTTCTGGAGTAGGAGAGAAGGAAAGAGGGGGAGAGAGAGAAGGAAAAGGGGGCTGCACCCCTTGTCCAATTCGGACCAGAGGGGGGGGGGCGCCTCCTTCCTTTTGGCCTCTCTCCTCTATTCCCGTATGGCCCAATAAGGCCCAATACTTCTCCTGGTGAATCCCTTTAACTCCCCGGCACTCCGAAAATACTCGAATCACTCGGAACCTTTCCGATGTCCGAATATAGTCGTCCAATATATCGATCTTTACGTCTCGACCATTTTGAGACTCCTCGTCATGTCCACAATCTCATCCGGGACTCTGAACTACCTTCGGTACATCAAATCACATAAACTCATAATACAATCATCACCGAAACTTTAAGTGTGCGGACCCTACGGGTTCGAGAACTATGTAGACATGACCGAGACACATCTCCGGCCAATAACCAATAGCGGAACCTGGATGCTCATATTGGCTCCCACATATTCTACGAAGATCTTTATCGGTCAAACCGCATAACAACATGCGTTGTTCCCTTTGTCATTGGTATGTTACTTGCCCGAGATTCGATCGTCGGTATCTCAATACCTAGTTCAATCTCGTTACTGGCAAGTCTCTTTACTCGTTCCATAATACATCATCCTATAACTAACTCATTAGTTACAATGCTTGCAAGGCTTATAGTGATGTGCATTACCGAGTGGGCCCTGAGAAACCTCTCCGACAATCCGAGTGACAAATCCTAATCTCGAAATACGCCAACCCAACAAGTACCTTCGGAGACACCTATATAGCACCTTTATAATCACCCAGTTACGTTGTGACGTTTGGTAGCACACAAAGTGTTCCTCCGGTAAACGGTAGTTGCATACTCTCATAGTCATAGGAACATGTATAAGTCATGAAGAAAGCAATAGTAACATATAAACGGTCACGTGCTAAGCTAACGGAATGGGTGAAGTAAATCACATCATTCTCCTAATGATGTGATCCCGTTAATCAAATGACAACTCATGTCAATGGCCAGGGAACTCAACCATCTTCGATTAACGAGCTAGTCAAGTAGAGGCGTACTAGTGACACTCTGTTTGTCTATGTATTCACACATGTATTATGTTTCCGGTTAATACAATTCTAGCATGAATAATAAACATTTATCATGAAATAAGGAAATAAATAATAACTTTATTATTGCCTCTAGGGCATATTTCCTTCACAGGCCTCCCCCGAGCCCACAGTAGCACAACTACAGGCTCACTGTGAGCCCATGATGTCACAGCCCTAGAAATCCTCTTGTAATTAGTGGCATTGCATCCATGCATCATTTTCAATCTCTATTAGTTTTGAAATGGGGATGCTTAAACCCTAGCACCAAATGAATTCAACTAGGGTCAAAATAAAATCTTTTCCAAGAACCCAAAATGCCCTTCACAAAATGTTCATCATTTCTGGTTTGGGCCAAAACCCCTGGCAAAAATGGTGCACCCTTTTCTAGGACATTCTGGATTTTTGAATTAAATCATAAGTATTTGAATTTGGACATTTAAATGCTATAAAATATTTTAAATGTCCAAATAATCTTGAAAGCATTTGAGGGCTGTTGGAAATAGTTTCAAAAGTGCCCACAACTATTTTCAGGATTTTACAAAATGAATTAGTATTTTTACTAATTCAAAACAGAGAAATAAAATAGAAAACAGAAAACAATTAAGTAAGAGAGAGAGAGAAGGCCACTGGGCCACTCACCTGGACCTACGTGGGAGCCCACCTAGCTGGTCCAGCCGGTGGCCTAGCCCTCCAGGGCCCATGCCAGTCATCCTCTACCACGCCAAGAGGCGAGGAGGGAGGCAGCTGCCAAGGCCGTGGCGACACGCCACCTCCCTGCCTGCCTGCGTCCCTCGCCACCGTGACGCCTGAACCGCCTTCCCGGCCTCCCCTCGACCCCTGTACACCACACTTTCCCCTCCCTGTTTCTCTCTCGCTGTTCCCCACCACAGCCGAGCGCACGCGCCACCGCCGACCGCTACAACCGTGGCCACCGCCTTCCCCGCGCCTCTCCGACGTGTTCCCGTGCTCCGCCCTGACCTCCTCTTCCTCCTCACCGAGCCATGCGACGCCGGAAGCCCTAGAACTGTAACATCCCAAATTTTCAATTTGGAATGTTATACATTAGGTCATCATGCATATCATATTTTTCTCGCATTTTCCGATCCTAGAAAATTTCACGCAACTCAAGGACCCTCGGAGAGAGTTGGAAGTTTCATTATTTTCATATTTGGGATTTCTCAAATTTTGAAAATAGGATCATTGGATTTATTTAATTATCTTCCTAAAGTTTTTCCTATAAAAAAACTTAAGAGAGGGAATAATATGACTTTCCCAACATTTAGGAAAAATGGAGATATTATAAATAAATCAAATTTGGTTTTGGAAGATTTATTTTGCTTAGGCAAAAATGAGCATTTTAAAAATTTATGCATGTTTGCCGTTTTTAAAGTTCATTTTGTTCGACTCATTTTTAGGAGTCGGGAAAATTATTTTATTAAAATCGGAGTTCGTTTGGTATTTTTTAATCCGTTTTGTTTTGTTTAAAAAATCGCGCCCCCCAGGCCAAGGCCCGGCCAGCCCAACAGTGGCCGGCCCAGCCGCCCGGCCCACCTCCCTCTCCTCCCTCACCGATCTCCGCCGCCCGCCGCCCGCCCCCGAGTCCGCCTCGACCCGGCCCCCAATGCCCCTTCCCAAGCCGTGAACCCCCCAACCTATTTATACCGCCCCCCCTCTCTCTCACCCCGAGCCGCCGCCGCCGCCCCTCCCGACCCCGCCGACCCCACCGGAGTCTCCCGAGCCCCATGGGCCGGAGGTAGCCGCCACAACCCCGATCCGGTTTTTTTTAAAAGACACGATCCGGTTTTTTTTGAAGATGTTCGGTTTTTTTTCAAAAACCTAGATGGTTTTTATTTTTTTCGGTTTTCTTAATTAGCGAACGTTCACCGAACCGTTCGTTTCAATGAACGTGTTCGTTGGATTAGTTCTGTTAACGAACGTCTGTTATTTAATCCGTTCGTCGTTTTCTTTTAATTGGATTTAATCCGTTATTTTTCAGATTCGATTTCTGATCCGATTTTCAAACCTGTTTTATTTCTTGCTCGTTTATCGGAATCAGGTGATTCAAGCGCCTGGAGTTTCATTCTGAAACCGCCGTTCGACTAACCTACTTACACAGAGTTTTGCTACTGTAAAATTTTGACTTAGTTTCAGATTTGCTAAACCGAGTCGTTCTCTCTCGAGTTCCGACTTTCGATGCTTTATTTGATTCGATTCTTTTGCAACCAGTGTTCTTAAGTTGAACTATCTGGTTAGATCTTTTATTCGAGATTTCCCCGTGCATTAGATGAGTACTTATTGTATGCTTGTTGTTTGTCTGCGTTAGATCACCCGGAGTGCGCCGCTTGTTACTTCGAATCTCTAGGACTCATGGATCATCGGCAAGGCAAGTAACACTTTGATCATACCTTTTCTACTACCCAGTTTTATTGCATTAGATCAAACCCTCAAACACTTGCATGGTTAGGATCTAATTAAATTGTGGGATGGGAAGTAGATTGAGGTAGTACCTATTACTGCTTTACTCATGAAACCTTTGGGAGTTACTTCTCGTTTGGTTATTATGCCATGCTATGCTAGTAGACGTGGATTGGGTGAGTGATATCCATGACAGATGTGAGATTGTTAATTTAATGGTTTATCTAAGGTGGCAACCTAAACACACATCTGGGTGGATTGAGGCACCTGGTTTCTATCAGGACTTGCCTGTATTTCTTCGGACCGCCACCCAGGCTCAAAGGGATCATGAGATTATTCAAACTAGAAACTTTCGTGTGCAGCCACAAGCCAATTATGGGCTCTGGCATAGTTGACTAAGTTGTGCGAACTCTTACGGGTAGACTAGCAGATGTAGGGGAAAGTAGGTGTACCGGTCTACCCACAAGTAAGGTGCTAAGCGCTTACGAAGAAGCTGTGTCTCGGTCATCCGCTCTCAAACACCATGTAGTCACGAGAACCAAACGGAGGCGATCGAGTCTTGTGGGGAAAAGTGCAAACCTCTGCAGAGTGTATAAACTAATCATGATTAGCCGTGTCCCCGGTTATGGACATCTTGAGTATCTAGTACTTGAATATCATGTGAATCTCAACATGTTACTTCTAATAATAAATGTTATTGGGTTTTAATGAGTACTTTTTAATTGGGATTGAGGATGTCATCAACCATTCTCAATGTTTAACAACCACCATGATAGTTAAATAAAATTATTCCTTTGATGTAGGGAAAACCAGCTTTATGCAAAAATGTAATCAGAGAGCCTTACCACCAGCCATATATGCATGTAGTATAGGCTTGTTGCTTCATTGTTCTCTATGTGTTACATTGCCAAAGATATTCCATGTGTCTTGACCGTTTTGGGCTGCAACTTTCACGTTGCAGACTTTTCGCATTTACGACAGTAAGGTGTTAGGTCGTGGTTCTATACTCGATGATGCCGATGGAGTTGATGGACTCACTATTCTTCCAAGTCTTCCGCTGTTATTATTAGATGGCCTTAAGCCATATTATTGTATTAAATTCCCTTGTGGACAACGATGTAATAAGTGTGTGATTGCTACTCTGCTATAAATCCTTCGAAGTACTGTGTGGTGTCAGCATTCTTGATCCGAGGATGACACTGAGCACGAGCACTAGATCCATTCGGTCTCGTCGCTCACAGAGAATGGTATCGAGCACACCGACCGTAGGACACGACCACTAAGATAAAGCCATAGATCACTATTCTCTTCCCATTTTCTAACTCCTCATCTTTTCTACTCTCTTTAGGATGAAGGACGCGAAGATCAAGTACACCCAACCGGATGAAGGCACACCTTTTGGATTTCACTTGAAGGAAGTTACCAAGTACTGAACATTCTACTACCCAGCTTCACCGGACTTTCAACGCCACTCATCAAGAGGAGCTGGAAGATTCACGCTCACGTTCCAGAAGGACATTCGCCCCAATCACCAAGCCTATAGATAGTGTTTTCAAAGGCACCAACTTGGAGTCCGGGAAAGAGCATGGCAGCTCACATCACCATGGGACGCATTGGAGAAGTTTATCAAGAAGACCTCAAGGACACTATCTACCAGATTTGCGGATGCCGAGATGACAAATGGGACGTCATCAAGACCAAGAAGGATAGATCCATTGCAGCATTCATCCAGAGTTAAACCAGCACATTCGACGCCAGGAGAACCAGATGTGCAATGATATGTTGGAGTTGCGTAATGCAAAGGGAAGGATCATAGAACTTCAAGAAGAACTAAAGACAACTCTCAAGGACTATATGGACGAGATCGTAGCTCTAGCAATACACAAAAAAGATCTTAAGTACGAGATTGAAGAACTCAAGAAGAAGTTGACGCACAGGAATGAAGACCAGTATGTCGATTGCCCAAGCGACTACATCAACATCGACGACACCGATTCGGATCCAAGTGAACCCGACTTTGAAGACGAAGGCGAGCGGACATTATGGAGTCTTCCACCGGTTCAAATTAGTAGAAGTCCCCACATATTAGTAGTATTCCCCCCCCCCCATGGAAACATTATAGTACACGCACGTTTGCGATAGTTAGATCGTTATAAGCCCTTGTTTGATTGAATGAAGTGATTTTGTGTGTATTTGCTCATGTGCATTTGGGTAGTGATTCCCCTTAGACCTCATTCTATTCTAAATTCTCATCTTTTCTAAACCCATCAGATGCCTCCGAGACGCGACCCGGATTCGCTTTTCCCGCCAGAGATCACCCAACTGATCCAGCAGCGAGAATACCCTGATTCAAACATTGGTGCGTAACTGTGGCAACAACAACAACAACAACAACCCACCACCACCACCACTGCGGATCATCCGACTCGTTTCTTAGACTAAACCCGCCGGTGTATTCCAAAGAGCACCGAGCCAATTGTAGCAGAATGACCGGCTCCGCAAGATAGGAAGGAGCTGACCATCGCAGGATGCACGGATGGAGAAAGAGTGAAGTTTGCAGCACATCAGCTTGAAGGACCCGCAGCATGGTGGGAGAATTTCACAGCCCACTTACCTCAGAGACACCGCCACATGGGATCAATTTCAGCAAGCTTTTCAGACCGCCCATGTTTCAGCAGGAGCTATGGCCATGAAGAAGCGTGAGTTTCGTAATTTACGCCAAGGAGGAAGGACTGTTGGCAAGACGTGGATGACTTTAGTAAACTAGCACGTTATGCCCCGGATGACGTTGCTACCGATGCAGCTAAACAGGAGAAGTTCCTAGAAGGACCGAATGATGAGTTCAAAGATGCCGTTGATGGTAGCCAGTTTCAATAACTACCAGGAGTTAGTAGACCGAGCCCTCATGATTGAAGGAAAGCAGCAAATTGAGAACCGTAAGCGGAAGTATGGGCAAGGGAAGTATAACTCGGAGCTCAACAAAACCTCGTTATACCCCTAAGTCAGAATTCAGTTTCAGCATACCCATGGAGGAGGTAATTCGCATAACCATAACAGCACCAAGAATGGGAACGGGAATGGAGGAAGCAACGGACAGAATCGCACCAACCCGTCACCACCATCCAAAGTAGACCTGAGTCATATTACTTGCTTTAAGTGCCGCAAGATCGGGCATTATGCCAATGACTCGCCCGTATAGGCGAATGGAAATGGCAATGGAAGCTCGAAAGAAGCCCAACCCTTTCAATAGGGGACAGTGAACCACATTGATGTGGAGGAGGTTGAAGATAAGCCCGATGCAAGAATCGGTAAGTTTTTGGTTAAGTCATTTATCGCAGCTTGTTCTTTTCGATCTTTGGTGCATCACATTCATACGTATCAAGGGGATTTGTAGATAAGTATAGCCTACCTACTCGGATTCTTAAAACCCCTTTGCTAGTAAGCTCACCAGGAGCGGAGTATATGGCCAGACAAGGATGTTTTCAAGTGCCATTAAGTATAGGAAGGCATGTATTCACGACGGATTTGATCATTCTCGAATCGCAAGGATTTGATGTAATTCTCGGTATGGATTGGCTGTCGATGTATGGAGGAAACATCGATTGCGCCAAGTAAGACGATTTTGCTCACCACCCCGTGGAGGAAGAAGGATTAAGTATGTATCACGGCATCAACCGAGAAGAGCGCAAGTTAATTGCCTATCGTGAGTGGTGCGGGAAGAAGTACCGATGGTGAAGGATTTTCCGATGTATTTCCTAAGAGTTGCCGTGAATGCCACCGGATAGAGACATTGAGTTTTTGATAGAACTTTTGCCGTGAACAGGCCCAATATCGAAGCGACCATATAGGATGCCAAAGACAGGATTTGGCGGAAATCAAGAAGCAGATTAAGGAACTATTGGATAAAGGTTTTATACGCCCAAGTTCTTCACCTTGGGGATCACCAGTACTGTTAGTGGAGAAGAAGGATGGATCGTTAAGAATGGTGGTTGATTATCGTGGATTGAATGAAGTAACAATCAAGAACAAGTACCCACTACCTATGATAAATGATCTGTTTGATCGCTTGCAAGGAGCCAAGGTGTTTTCCAAGATCGACTTGCGATCGTGGTACCATCGATTGAAGATTCGGGAGCAGGACATACCCAAGACAGCATTTACCACGAGATATGGACTATACGAGTACACCGTTATGTCATTTGGACTGACTAACGCACCAGCCTATTTCATGAACCTGATGAACAAAGTGTTTATGGAGTTTTTAGATAAGTTCGTCGTGGTGTTCATTGATGACATTTTGATTTTCTCGAAGAATGAAGAGGAACACAAGGAACATTTATGCGATTGGTTTTGGAGAAACTGAGGGAACACCAGTTGTATGCCAAGTTCAGCAAATGTGAGTTTTGGCTAAAGGAAGTTGGATTTCTCGGACATGTTATATCCGGAGAAGGGATAGCAGTTGACCCCACAAAAGTTGAGAGCGTAACCAAATGGGAAGCACCAACGACAATTGGAGAGATTCGGAGTTTCCTTGGACTCGCAGGATACTACCGAAGGTTCATTGAGAATTTCTCAAGGATTGCTAAGCCTATGACTGAATTGTTGAAGAAGGAAAACAAATTTATATGGACTGAGGACTGTGAGGCAAGTTTTCAGGAGTTGAAGAAAAGATTGGTTACCTCACCAGTTTTGATATTGCCAGATCGAGACCAAGGATTATGAGGTGTATTATGACGCTTCACGCCGAGGACTTGGAGCAGTGCTTATGCAGAAGGAAGAGTTGTTTCAGATGCTTCACGACAACTTAAGCCCCATGAGTTGAATTATGCCACTCATGATTTGGAGTTAGCAGCCGTTGTGCATGCCTTGAAGACGTGGAGACATTTTCTCATTGGAAATCATTGTGAAGTATATACGGATCACAAGAGTTTGAAGTACATTTTCACACGTATGAATTGAATCTCGCATAAAGGAGATGGTTAGAGCTTATCAAGGATTATGACATGAGATTGCATTATCACCCGGAAAGGCTAATGTCGTAGTCGACGCATTGAGCCGTAAGAGCCACGTCAATACCCTAAAGATGGGAGGAATACCCAATGAGTTAGCCGAGAACCTTCGAGAGCTATGTTTGGAAATAGTTCCGAGAGGCTATGTAGCAGCATTGGAGATTCAGTCAACGCTGATGGACAAAATCGTAGAAGCCCAAAAGGCGGATAAGGAAGTTGCCTCTATAAAGGAGAAAATGAGCAAAGGAAAAGCTAAAGGATTTCGTGAGGATGAGCACGATACCCTATGGTTTGAAGACCGTGTTTATGTGCCCAATGACCCGTAGATCGTGAAGTTGATTTTACAAGAAGCTCATGATTCACCCTATTCGATTCACCAGGAAATACCAAGATGTACTTGGATTTGAAGAATACTTTCTCGTGGACCGGAATGAAGAAGGATATTATGGAGTATGTAGCAGTTTGCGATGTATGTCGTAAAGTAAAGGCGTAACATCAGAAGCCAGCAGGATTGTTACAACCATTGCCGATACCCGAATGGAAGTGGGATAAACTAGGCATGGATTTTATCACAGGATTGCCAAAGACTCGTTCAGGATATGACTCGACTTGGGTCATAGTCGACCGTTTGACAAAGGTAGCTCATTTCATTCCAGTCAAGACTACCTATAGCAGTGCTAAGTTGGCAAAGATATACATGACCAGAATTGTGTGCTTACACGGAGTTCCGAGGAGCATCGTATCAGATAGAGGAACCCAGTTTACCTCAAAATTTTGGAACCAGTTGCACGAAACATTGGGAACCCGATTGGAATTCAAAGATGCCTTTCCACCCACGCATCGATGGATGCACCGAGAGAGTCAATCAGATTTTGGAGGACATCTTTGAGAGCTTGTGCCCTAGATTATGGATCTAGCTGGGATGATAATTTGCCGTATGCAGAATTTTCCTACAACAACAGCTACCAAACCAGCTTGAAGATGGCACCTTTCGAGGCTCAGATGGAAGAAGGTGCAGGACACCGTTGTTATGGGACTAAACCGAGATCGCCATTGTTTGGACCAGATTTGATTAAGGAGTCCGAATGTAGGTTAAGTTGATTCGAGACAGGCTCAAGGTAGCCCACCCGCATAAAAAGAGTTATGCCGATTCAAAGCGCAGCGATTGAGTATGAAGTTGGAGACAGAGTATATCTCGAGTATCCCCGCTTGAGGAGTTAAGCGTTTTGGAGTTAAAGGAAAGTTAGCACCCCTGCTTCGTTGGACCGTATAAGATTTTGCAACGCATGGGAGAAGTTGCTTATAAGTTGGAATTGCCAAGGACTGTCAGAGTTCATGATGTATTCCATGTTTCTCGATTGAAGAAATGTCACCCCGAGATAGCAGAGGTACCGTTAAGAGACACAAGTACACCTGAAGCAATTCAGTTGAAGGATGACTTGACATATGAGGAGAAACCGGTTAAGATTCTCGATTATGCCAAGCAGAGTTACCCGCAGCAAGGTTATCAAGTTTTGCAAAGTTCAATTGGAGCCACCACACCGAGGATGAAGCCACACAGGAAAGAGAGGAAGTTTTGCTCAAGGACCACCTCACCTATTTTCTAGTTAACCCGAATCTCGAGGGCTAGATTCATCTTAAGGGGGTAGGTTTGTAACATCCCAAATTTTCAATTTGGAATGTTATACATTAGGTCATCATGCATATCATATTTTTCTCGCATTTTCCGATCCTAGAAAATTTCACGCAACTCAAGGACCCTCGGAGAGAGTTGGAAGTTTCATTATTTTCATATTTGGGATTTCTCAAATTTTGAAAATAGGATCATTGGATTTATTTAATTATCTTCCTAAAGTTTTTCCTATAAAAAAAACTTAAGAGAGGGAATAATATGACTTTCCCAACATTTAGGAAAAATGGAGATATTATAAATAAATCAAATTTGGTTTTGGAAGATTTATTTTGCTTAGGCAAAAATGAGCATTTTAAAAATTTATGCATGTTTGCCGTTTTTAACATTTTGTTCGACTCATTTTAGGAGTCGGGAAAATTATTTTTATTAAATTCGGTTTTCGTTTGGTATTTTTTAATCCGTTTTGTTTTGTTTTAAAAAAAAAATCGCGCCCCCACGGGCCAAGGCCCAGCCGGCCCAACCGGCCGGCCCCAGCCCGGCCGCGCCCGGCCCGGCCGCCCGGCCACCTCCTCTCTCCTCCAGCGATCTCCGCCGCCGCCTCCCCCGCCCGAGTCCGCCTCAGGCCCGCCCGATGCCCTTCCCAAGCCGCAACCCCCAACCTATTTATACCGCCCCCTCTCTCTCACCCCGAGCCGCCGCCGCCGCCCTCCCACCCATGACCCCACGGAGCCCGGAGCCCGCCCTGGCCGCCGGAGGTAGCCGCCGCCACAACCCCCGATCCGGTTTTTAAAAGACCCGATCCGGTTTTTGAAGATATTCGGTTTTTCAAAAACCTAGATGGTTTTATTTTTTCGGTTTTCTTAATTAGCGAACGCTCACCGAACCGTTCGTTTCAATGAACGTGTTCGTTGGATTAGTTCTGTTAACGAACGTCCGTTATTTAATCCGTTAAATGCGTTTTCTTTTAATTGGATTTAATCCGTTATTTTTCAGATTCGATTTCCGATCCGATTTTCAAACCTGTTTTATTTCTTGCTCGTTTATCGGAATCAGGTGATTCAAGCGCCTGGAGTTTCGTTACGAAACCGCCGTTCCGACTAACCTACTTACACAGAGTTTTGCTACTGTAAAAATTTTGACTTAGTTTCAGATTTGCTAAACCGAGTCGTTCTCTCTCGAGTTCCGACTTTCGATGCTTTATTTGATTCGATTCTTTTGCAACCAGTGTTCTTAAGTTGAACTATCTGGTTAGATCTTTTATTCGAGATTTCCCCGTGCATTAGATGAGTACTTATTGTATGCTTGTTGTTTGTCTGCGTTAGATCACCCGGAGTGCGCCGCTTGTTACTTGAATCTCTAGGACTCATGGATCATCGCTAAGGCAAGTAACACTTTGATCATACCTTTTCTACTACCCGGTTTTATTGCATTAGATCAAACCCTCAAACACTTGCATGGTTAGGATCTAATTAAATTGTGGGATGGGAAGTAGATTGAGGTAGTACCTATTACACTGCTTTTACTCATGAAACCTTTGGGAGTTACTTCTACGTTTGCTTATTATGCCATGCTATGCTAGTAGACGTGGATTGGGTGAGTGATATCCATGACAGATGTGAGATTGTTAATTTAATGGTTTATCTAAGGTGGCAACCTAAACACACATCCGGGTGGATTGAGGCACTGGTTTCTATCAGGACTTGCCTGTATTTCTTCGGACCGCCACCCAAGCTCAAAGGGATCATGAGATTATTCAAACTAGAAACTTCCGTGTGCAGCCACAAGCCAATTATGGGCTCTGGCATAGTTGACTAAGTTGTGCGAACTCTTACGGGTAGACTAGCAGATGTAGGGGAAAGTAGGTGTACCGTCTACCCACAAGTAAGGTGCTAGCGCTTACGAAAGACTGTGTCTCGGTCATCCGTCTCTCGAACACCATGTAGTGCGAGAACCAAACGGAGGCGATCGAGTCTTGTGGGGAAAAGTGCTAAACCTCTGCAGAGTGTATAAACTAATCATGATTAGCCGTGTCCCGGTTATGGACATCTTGAGTATCTAGTACTTGAATATCATGTGAATCTCAACATGTTACTTCTAATAATAAATGTTATTGGGTTTTAATGAGTACTTTTTAATTGGGATTGAGGATGCTGTCAACCATTCTCAATGTTTAACAACCACCATGATAGTTAAATAAAATTATTCATTTGATTTAGTGAAAACCAGCTTTATGCAAAAATGTAAATCAGAGAGCCTTACCACCAGCCATATATGCATGTAGTATAGGCTTGTTGCTTCATTGTTCTCTATGTGTTACATTGCCATATTCCATGTGTCAATTGCTTGGCTGCAACTTTCACGCGTGCACTTTTCGCATTTACAGTAAGGTGTTAGGTCGTGGTTCTATACTCGGTGATGCCGATGGAGTTGATGGACTCACTATTCTTCCAAGTCTTCCATTGTTATTATTAGATGGCCTTAAGCCATATTATTGTATTAAGTTCCCTTGTGGACAATGATGTAATAAGTGTGTGATTGCTACTCTGCTATAAATCCTTCGAAGTACTGTGTGGTGTCAGCATTACTGATCCAGGGATGACATTGAGCACAGAGCACTAGATCCATTCGGGTCTGGTCGCTACAAGAACGCTGCCAACACCGTCTTCTTCAACCTCGGTCCGCCGAGATCGCCGGCGACCGCACGCCGTCACCAACCCTTCCCCGAGCCCACTGAGCGTCTCTACGTGACCGCTGTGAGCCACTGACCTCCCCCATCCTCTTCTTTTCTTTCCCCGTGCATCATAGCGACTGCACCGTGCTCACCCGCATGCGCCGCCGCCCGCGCTCATCGCCGGTGGTGCTCCGGTGACCATATGGTCCCGGCCTTGAGCCCATTGCACTCCCCGCATCGCGTAGGAGCCATAGGTGCTAGCGCCGCCCCGCCTAGGCCACTCCAGCAACGAGCCCGAGCTCGACTGAGCTTCGGCTGTCGCCGAGCTCGTCGCCGGCGCTTCTCCGGCCACTCCCCGGCCGCGCCACCACCACGGTTGGATGCGGACGAGCGTCCACATTCCGTAGCTGTGCTCCGCGCGCCAAACGGCGCCCTGTAGGTGAATCCCGCGCCGCTCCGACGCGTCTGGACTCGCCGGCAGCTAGACGCCGGCAAGTTTGACCGCTGACCGTTGACCCGGTGGGCCCAGGTTGACCCCCTGGGTCACTGACGTGTGGGCCCCAGGCCACTAACTAAACCAGGATTAGTATTAGTTAACGCTAACTAAATTTAGTTAGTTAACTAACCACTGACCAGTGGGTCCCATTGGTCAGGGTTGACCTGGACCACGCCCGTTGACCGCTGACATCACAGTGACGTCATGCTGATGCAGTAACTCATTTTCTGGATTTATTCTTATATAGGAAATTCCAGAAAATGTTGCAAACTTCAAAAATTCATAGTGATTCAACCGTAACTCCAAATCAAACAAATTATATATGAAAAATTATCAGAAAAATTCAAGGAATCTGTTTATGGCATTTGCATGCATGTTTGAACAACCTAGGGTTGCTGTACAGGGCAATTTGCATAATTGAAATTTAAATAAGCACATATGGAGTTTGAATTTGAACCCTTGGTTCAAACCAACTTCATTTAATATGGTTGCTAGTTGTATTAGCTCAATCAATAGCATATTGCCATGACATTATAATGCATCATGATTGTTGCATTGCATTGATTGTGTTCCTCTTTGTTTGCCGGTATTTGTTCCCTCTCGATACACGTGGTTCCGACGATGAGTTCGATGACACCGATGAAGAACTATATTATCTTCAGAAGTGCCAGGCAAGCAAAAGCCCCTTGTTCATTCCGAAACAATCCCACCCTCTCGCTCCTGCTCTCTTTTACTGCATTAGGACAACAACGATTCATGTGTTACTTGCTGCGGTAGTTGAACCCCTTATCCTCTGCATGACCTGTCATTGCCACAATAAATAGATGAAACCCACTAGCATGAGTAGGAGTTGTTTGAGCCCTAATGTGCCTACTCATTCATGCTTGTTTGTCATGCCTGCTATTGCTTAGAGTTGTGTCAGGTCTGATTCATCGGGTGTGAATCAGAGGTGTGTGAACATGTCTTACTGTTGAGAGCTAAGTGTGTGAACATGATTTGGTAAAGGTAGCGGTGAGAGGCCATGTAGGAGTACATGGTGGGTTGTCTCATTGCAGCCGCCTTCAGGAACTGAGTTCTGTGTTTGTGATGCATGAAACAGTTACTACCACACATTGGGATCCTTAATTGACTCTCTCGGCTTCTTAATCACCCTTGTCCTCTGTCCAGGAGTTGCAAGTAGTTTCTGGTGTTTGTAGTATGCTGGGGGCTGCACGCAGCGCTGACCGTAGGGGTGGGCTGTGTTGCGGTAGGCACGTGGCACGGTGTACCGAGCGCCCGTTTGGTGTCTCGGGAACCCTGCTCACATCGTTCGGGGCCGTATGTGGAAACCTCGGCCGGACTCCTTGCGGATGGAACCTGAATAGGCGATGAACCTGGACTAGAGACTTGAGTGTTTAGGTAGGCCGTGGCTGACACCCTCGCTGGGCTTCCGCTTGAAGGTTGCCGAGTACATGTCGTGTAAACGGCGATAAGTGGTGATAGCGTGTGTGAAGAAGTACACCCCTGCAGGGTTAACATCATCTATTCGAATAGTCGCGTCCGTGGTAATGGACTTCTGGGTTGCCTATAACAGTTCATAGACAAGTGAAAGTGGATACTCTAAAACTCGCAAGATAAGTGTGAGTGCTATGGATGGCCTTCTCGTAGGGAGACGGAAGTGGATCCATAGTGGTGTATTGATATGGTGAATATGTGGACTCGTGTGCGCCACCTCAAAAAGAGTTACTTGCAGTCGTAGTTCAGGATAGCCACCGAGTCAAAGCTGGCTTGCTGCAGTCGAATTCCACCACCCCCTTTATTGATATTGATGCATTTGTAGCTAGTTCTGATGTAAGTCTTGCTGGGTACATCTGTACTCACGTTTGCCTATTTTATGTTTTTGCCGAGAGACGTCAGTCTCGCTAGTAGTTCCGTGTGGAATTCGACGTTTAGCTTGATACCTCAGCTACGATCTTGTGCCCTCGGCAAGATCTGGTAGATAGTCAGGCTTCTCAGCCTTTTCCATTTGTAGATGTCTGTACTCAGACATGTTAAGCTTCCGCATGTGCTTTGACTTGTATGCTCTGAATGTTGGGTCATGAGACCCATGTTTGTAATATCTCGCTCTTCGGAGCCTAATGAATAAATACTTTGAGTCGTAGAGTTATGTTGTGATGCCATGTTGTATTTACACATATCGAGCATATTGTGTGTATGATTGAAATGCTTGGTATGTGTGGGATCCGACAATCTAGTTGTTTATCCTTGGCAGCCTCTCTTATGGGGAAATGTAGTCTAGTGCTTCCATGAGCCATAGTAGTCCGCTACAGCCCGGTTCACCGGAGTCCTGCTAGGCAATCAATAACTAGACCGGTAAACATTATTGCAAGTTTGTTTTACGGAGAGGCATAAGCTAACATACTTTCTCTACTTGGATCATATGCACTTATGATTGAAACTCTAGCAAGCATCGGCAACTACTAAAGATCATTAAGGTAAAACCCAACCATAGCATTAAAGCATCAAGTCCTCTTTATCCCATACGCGACAACCCCCTTAATCGGGTTTGTGTTTCAGTCACTCACGCAACCCACTATAAGCGAATCATGAACGTATTGCAACACCCTACAGCGGGGATCCCTCACGCTTATGCCGACACGGAGAGCACCATAGGACAACACCAATAATAAAACATGCAACTCAAACCAATCTTGATCATCAAATAACCCATAGGACAAAACGGATCTACTCAAACATCATAGGATAGCCATACATCATTGGGAAATAATATATAGCGTTGAGCACCGTGTTTAAGTAGAGATTACAGCAGGTAAGGGAGAGGTTACACCGCTGCATAGAGGGGGGAAGAGTTGGTGATGATGGCGGTGAAGTTATTGGTGAAGATTGCGGTGATGATGATGGCCCCGGCGGCACTCCGGTGCCACCGGAAGCAAGGGGGAGAGAGCCCCCTCCTTCTTCTTCTTCCTTGACCTTCTAACTTTAACAAAGTTCAAGGCTAGCTCCCACTTTAACAATGCTCGTCTTTCTCACTTTCGCTTTTCCTTTTGAAAAAGTTTTTAGGTTCCCCTCTTTATTTTATTTTTTAAAACTATATAAAAGCACTCAACAGAAATAAATGACTCTCTAAAACTTCCGGGTTGTCTCCCTGGCAGCGCTTTCTTTAAAGCCGTTAAACTAGGCATATAGTGCTCAAGTAGTGAATCCACCCGGATCCCAAGGTATATCAAAGCCAATTTTAATTAGCCATGATTTGGAATTTAGTAGTGAGCACAAAGCAACATATATCAAGCAATGACGGAGTCTAACTCGCTTCCTATGCATCGGCATGTCATAAAAGAAAAATTCATGCACACATAGTAAAGGCCAATGCATAGTATAAACAATTTCTTGCAATTTTATCATATTGGAAACATAGAGAGGTGGGGATATAGTTCCTCTCTAATAATAATTGCAAGTAGGAGCAGCAAGCACATGCATATTATATTCATCAAAATCATCATGTGTAATAGTAAAACACAACCCATCAATATGATCCTTAATAAGTGCAAACTTCTCCGATATAGTGAAGTCGGGAGAATTCAAAAAGATAATAGGACTATCATGCGTGGGTGCAATAGCAACAATTTCATGTTTAACATAAGGAACTATAGCAAGTTCATCTTCATAAGCATAATTCATATTGGCATCTTGGCCACAAGCATAGCAAGCATCATCAATTTCAAGAGAATCAATGGGATCATAACAATCATCATAGCAATCATCCTCCGGTAAGCACAAAGGGAAATTAAACAATGTATGAGTTGAAGAGTTACTCTCATTAAAAGGTGGGCACGGGTAGGTAATCCGGTCTTCCTCCTTTTGTTCTTCACTCTCCTCATCATCTTTTTCATCCAATGAGCTCACAGTTTCATCAATTTCTTCTTCCATAGACTCCTGCAAAATATTAGTCTCTTCTTGGACAGCGGATTAGTCCTCAATATATGGTTCAACATAGGCATTAGAAGCATAATTATCATAGCAATATTTAAGTATGGCAAAATTTTCAGATTTGTAAAGAGTAGCATCATACGGTTCAATCAAAGAAGCAATTTCATAAGCACCCTTTAAAGCAACAAATTCTTCAATTTGTTGAACATCATAGTAATTATAAACACCTTTAGCATATGAAGATACGATTCCATTATCACTAAATAAACATTGGTAGGGAAGGTGTTTCTTAGGGTCTTCAGAACAACAAGTAATATCATATATTTCACATAAATTCCAAGCATATCATTGCAAACGATGAATTTGATCCAGTAAACGTTTCCCTTTTTCAGATATACGGTGTCGCACATAACAAGCATGCTCATCTAAAGATTTGCCATCAACTAAGCTAGTTGGGGTTTCAAAGACGAGCACATAGGGATCGAAGATGATCCAAGTAATAAGCTTCAGGAGTGTGATAGATTTTGAGTGGTTCTTCAACCATTGGTTCAAGAGGGTACAACTAATTTTTTTGGTATTTTATGCGTTTCCTACCCATAACTAAGGATAGAAAACAACTAAGAACAGCAAATAAAAATTACTTAGTGATAAAGCAAACAAGCACACACGAGAATATTCACCCCACACTATTGCTCCCCGGCAACGGCGCCAGAAAAAGGTCTTGATAACCCACAAGTATGGGGGATCAATTGTAGCCTCTTTCGATAAGTAAGAGTGACGAACCCAATGAGGAGCTAAAGGTAGAACAAATATTCCCTCAAGTTCTATCGACCACCGATACAACTCTACGCACGCTTGACGTTCGCTTTACCTAGAACAAGTATGAAACTAGAAGTACTTTGTAGGTGTTGTTGGATAGGTTTGCAAGATAATAAAGAGAACGTAAATAAAAGCTAGGGGATGTTTACATAAGGACACAACTAAATTAGTTTTAGTAAAGAGTGTTTTGTTACGAGAAAGTTATTTGTCCCTAGGCAATCGATAACTAGACCGGTAATCATTATTGCAAGTTTATTTGAGGGAGAGGCATAAGCTAACATACTTTCTCTACTTGGATCATATGCACTTATGATTGGAACTCTAGCAAGCATCCGCAACTACTAAAGACCATTAAGGTAAAACCCAACCATAGCATTAAAGCATAAAGTCCTCTTTATCCCATACGCAACAACCCCCTTACTTGGGTTTGTGTTTCAGTCACTCACGCAACCCACTATAAGCGAATCATGAACGTATTGCAACACCCTACAACAGGGATCCCTCACGCTGGCGCGACATAGAGAGCACCATAGGACAACACCAATAATAAAACATGCAACTCAAACCAATCTTGATCATCAAATAACCCATAGGACAAAACGGATCTACTCAAACATCATAGGATAGCCATACATCATTGGAAAATAATATATAGCGTTGAGCACCATGTTTAAGTAGAGATTACGGCGGGTAAGAGAGAGGTTACACCGCTGCATAGAGGGGGGAAGAGTTGGTGATGATGGCAGTGAAGTTGTTGGTGAAGATTGCGGTGATGATGATGGCCCCGGCGGCACTCCGGTGCCACCGGAAGAGAGGGGGAGAGAGCCCCCTCCTCCTTCTTCTTCTTCCTTGACCTTCTCCCTAGATGGGAGAAGGGTTTCCCCTCTGGTCCATGGTCTCCATGGCGTGGGAGGCGAGAGCCCCTCCGAGATTGGATCTGTCTCTCTGCCTCTCTGCTTCCGCTCGCTGTTTCCGCCTTTCACCGTTCCGTATATATATGGAGATCCGTAACTCCGATTGGATTGAAACCTTCGCCGAGATTTTTTTCTCTGAAAATTAGCTTTCTTGCGGCCAAAGAAGATCAGCAACCGCCTTACGGGGGGCCACGAGGGGGGCAGGCGCACCCCCCTGCCTCGTGCCCCCCTCGGGCACCGTCTCGCGTTGATTCTTCTTCCCATATTCTCCAAATATTCCAAAAATATTCTCCGTCCATTTTTATCCCGTTTGGATTCCGTTTGATATGGGTTTCTGTGAAACATAAAACATGCAACAAACAGAACCGGCATCAAGCCTTTGGATCAATATGTTAGTCCCAAAAATAGTATAAAAAGTTGCCAAAAAGTATATGAAAGTTGTATAATATTGGCATGGAACAATCAAAAATTATAGATACGACGAAGACGTATCAGCCCCTCTTCCTTTTCCCCTCTGCTTCCCCCTCAGATTCATGTCGTATCACCGGAGTCCGCGAGCACTGAAATCCGCCGTCCGCCATGGCCGACGGGGGTCGAGCACCCCGTGCTTCTCTGCCCGAACCAGTGTGCTCCTGGCACTAACAAGAGGCCGACGAGCCCATCCACCCGCCTTGTTGCGCCCTCTAGCCCCGGATCCACCCTTTCCGTCGCTCCGGCCGCCGCCTCGCTTATCCCCTGCGCCTCGACGCACGCCCACTCGCCAGCCCCTACCCGTTCAGGTTCGACCGCATCCGCCGTCACAAGCGTCTTGCGCCCATAAAGCCCCACGCCGTCTGCTGCTATTGTCCGCCTGCTGAAGTTGTTGCCCCCAAGCTGCTACCTCCAAATTGCTTCTATCACACACCAGCCGGCCGCCTGCTGGTGCACGCCGCCACCGACCACCCTTCCTTCCTCGGCCGCCACCTGCTTCCGCAGCCACTCATCGCCACTCGCCCCGCCTGCCACCGCTTGCCTCGGCTCCGTCGCACCCCGCAGCCGCTAGCGCCCCGCCGCCCCGGCTTCGTCTGGCCGCTCCTCCCGCATGCCCGTGGTCGCCCCGCACCCACTCCCCATGCTCACTAGCTCGAGCCCACGCGAGGCCTCATGCTGGCAGCCGCCGGCTCCTCGTGCTGCTGGCCTCTGTTTGCCAAGCGCGTACAACCGGCTGGGCTGCTGCATAATTGGGATGGGGCTAATCCACCTCCCCCTCCTAATTAGAGTATGTCTACTGGACCACACCATGTTAAATTAAACCTAGTTAAAGAAATTAAAATTAAAATAACACATGTGACACTGGCATGCGGGGCCTGCATGCACTATTCACCCTGTTGACCAGTCTTTGTTGACTGGGTCAACTGGGACCCCCTGGACCCACATGGCAGCCCCTCTGGTACACTTCTGGGTACCCAGTGCTGGGTGCATCTAGCATTTCACATTTATTTTCAAATTAAAATAAATCTAGAAAATGAATAAACCTTTGATAATTAATATAAAATAATCCGTAACTCGGATGAAAATACTTTGTACATGAAAGTTGCTCAGAACAACGAGACGAATCCGAATACGCACTCCGTTCGTCTGCCACACGTCCCTAACATAGCGAACATGCAACCACCCCCCTCCGGTTCGTCTGTCCGAAAATGGCAAACACCGGGAATACTTTCCCGGAGGTTTTCCCCCTTCGCTGGTATCACCTATCCCCGTGTTAGCTCACACATGGCACCACATATTGCCTTGTTTTATTTTGTGATGCTTTGTTTGCTCCGTATTAAATATTTCTCCCCCCTCTTCTTCTCTGGTAGACCCTGAGACTGGCGCTGATGCCACTGAATACGACTACGTCACCGACGACCCTTCTTCTTGTGCAATAGAGTTTCCAGGCAAGCAAACCCCCTTTGATCAACCCTATATCACCCACTCTCTTCTCTCTTATTCTTGCATTAGGTTTGCTACCGTTGTTGACTCGATAGCTCCTATTCTGTTGTATAGCCTGTCATTATTGCTACAATTGTTGATACCTTTACCTGCTATCCTAATGCTTAGAATAGGTTGCTAGTATTACATCAGTGGCCCTACACTCGTGTCCGTCTGCCATGCTATATTACTGGGTCGTGATCACTTGGGAGGTGATCACGGGTATATACTATACTATTACATACTTATGTTGATGATTCGGAGATGGGGGCTGAAGGGGCAGGTGGTTCCACCCAGGTAGTGGTGGGCTTGGGTTCCTAGTAGCCCCCTGATGGTTACTTTGTGGTGGAGCGATAGGGCAGGTTGGGACCACCTAGGAGACCGGTGGGCCTGGTCCCTGGTCGGCGTCCACGGTTACTTCAAAATAACATGCTTAACAAGATCTTGGTATTTGATCTGAGTCTGGTTACGAGCCTATACGCACTAACCAACTACGCGGGAACAGTTGTGGGCACTCGAAGTCGTGGTATCAGTCGAAGCCTTTGATACGTCTCCAACGTATCTATAATTTCTTATTGTTCCATGCTATTATATTATCATTCTTGGATGTTCTACAATCATTTTATATCATTTTTTGGTACTAATCTTTTGACATAGTGCCCAGTGCCAATTGTCGTTTTCTGCATGTTTTTACATCGCAGGAAATCAATACCAAACGGAGTCTAAACGCAGCGAAACTTTTTGTGGATTTTTTGGACCAGAAGACATCCAATGGGCCGGAGAAGCACCCGGGGGTGCCCCGAGGGGTGCACAACCCACCAGGGCGCGCTTGGAGGCCCAGGCGCACCCAGGTTGGTTGTGCCCACCTCGGTGGCCTCCCGGACCGCCTCTTTGCTCTATAAATACCCAAATATTCCAGAAACCCTAGGGGATTCGACGAAAATCAATACCAGCTGCTACAAGTTCCAGAACCACCAGATCCAATCTAGACACCATCACGGAGGGGTTCATCATGTCCATTGGTGCCTCTCCGATGATGCCTGAGTAGTTCTTTGTAGACCTATGGGTCCGTAGTTAGTAGCTAGATGGCTTCCTCTCTCTCTCTTTGATTCTCAATACAATGGTCTCTTGGAG
This sequence comes from Aegilops bicornis, assembly GCA_021605145.1. Taxonomy (NCBI): domain Eukaryota; kingdom Viridiplantae; phylum Streptophyta; class Magnoliopsida; order Poales; family Poaceae; genus Aegilops; species Aegilops bicornis. Next base: position 223,547,512 of record CM038671.1, on the reverse strand, counting down.
ATCCATATGATGTAACTCTTTTTGCGGTGTGTTTGTTGGGATCCGATGAACTTTGAGTTTATGATCAGATCTATCTTTTTATCCATGAAAGTTATTCGAGTCTTCTTTGATCTCTTATATGCATGATTGCTTATAGCCTCGTATTTCTTCTCCGATATTTGGGTTTTGTTTGGCCAACTTGATATATTTATCTTGCAATGGGAAGAGGTGCTCTGTAATGGGTCCGATCTTATGGTGCTTGATCCCAGTGACAGAAGGGGAACCGACACGTATGTATTGTTGCTATTAAGGATAACAAGATGGGGTCTATTTCTACATAAATAGATCTTGTCTACATCATGTCATCGTTCTTATTGCATTACTCTGTTTCTCCATGAACTTAATACACTAGATGCATGTCGGATAGCGGTCGATGTGTGGAGTAATAGTAGTAGATGCAGGCAGGAGCGGCCTACTAATCTTGGACGTGATACCTATATAATGATCATTGCCTGGATATCGTCATGATTATTTGAAGTTCTATCAATTTCCCAACAGTAATTTGTTTACCCACTGTTTGCTATTTTTCTCGAGAGAAGCCACTAGTGAAACCTACGGCCCTCGGGTGTCTTCTTTATTATATTTGCCTTTGCGATCTATTTTATTTGATTTTTTCAGATCTATTAAACCAAAAATACAAAAATACCTTGCTGCACTTTATTTGCTTTGTGATCTATTTATCCAATCTATTACAACTTTACCCGTTTTCTTGCCAGTTTCTGGCACCGTTACCCAAAAGGGATTGACAACCCCTTTAACACGTCAGGTTGCGAGTATTTGTTATTTGTGTGCATGTGTTGTTTACGTAGTGTTTCTTGGTTCTCCTAATGGTTCAATAACCTTGGTATCATCACTGAGGGAAATACCTACCGTTGCTGTGCTGCATCATCCCTTCCTCTTTGGGGAAATACCGACATAGTTCTAGCAGACATCAAAAGGAATTTCTGTTACCGTTGCCGGGAGAAATCATCAACATCTACCAGGTTCCTAATCACAAATCTCATCTCCTTGCAATTTACATTATTTTCCATTTGCCTCTCGTTTTCCTCTCCCCCACTTCACAAAAATTTGCCGTTTTATTCGCCCTCTTTTCGTTCACCGTTTTCTCGTCAGATCTATCTTGTTTTCCACTTTTGTCGGCATGGATAGTTCTTGCTCTATTGCATGCACTCCCGAAAATGAGGTTCTCAACTTTAAACAAAGTGGAGGGGAGAAACTAAAAGATTCTTGGTATAGGATTTGCAACGCTCATAATAGATCTACCCGTAAGCAATCTACCGTTGTTCTTCCTCGCTGTTTTTATGTGGGCATCACCACTTAGTATAGATTCGCCCTTGATACGATTACCAGTGGAAATTCCTTGATGTGTCCCTCTCTTGATGCTTTTAATGCTATGGGAAATTTAGTGGGATCACCACCTCTTATGATTAATGAAACAACTTTGACTCTTGAGCATGTTATGGAAAGACTAGATGCTATTGAAAAGAAAATGCTTACCGAAGAACATATTGAAAACTTGGATAAAAAGAGGCATAATTTTGCTACTAAAATTGGGTCAAAAGTGGGAGAAGTTTTTAGGTTTTTAAAAGAAAAGGGTACCGTAATTCATGAAAGAATTGAAGAAAGCCCGTCTCGGATTGATAAACTAGAAGAAATCTTTAGTAATCTAAGTACGACTTTTGCTGTTGGGGAACGTAGCATGCAATTTCAAAAAAATTCCTACGCTCACGCAAGATCTATCTAGGAGATGCATAGCAACGAGAGGGGGAGAGTGTGTCCATGTACCCTCGTAGACCGAAAGCGGAAGCGTTAGATTAACTGGTTGATGTAGTCGAACGTCTTCACGATCCAACCGATCTAGTACCGAACGTACGACACCTCCGAGTTCAGCATACATTCAGCTCGATGACGTCCCTCGAACTCTTGATCCAGCAGAGGGTCGAGGGAGAGTTCCTTCAGCACGATGGCGTGGTGACGGTGATGGTAATGTGATCCGCGCAGAGCTTCGCCTAAGCACTACGACGCTATGACCAGAGGAGTAAACTATGGAGGGGAGCACCGCACACGGCTAAGAGAACAATTGATGTCCTTTGGGGTGCCCCCTGCCCCCGTATATAAAGGAGTGGAGGAGGAGGCCGGCCACCAAGGGGAGCGCTAGGGAGAGGGGAGTCCTACTAGGATTCCAGTCCTAGTAGGATTCGCCCCCCTTTTTTCCTTCTTCCAGAGGGGGAAAGGAGAGGGAGTAGGAGAAGGAAAGGGGGGGGGGCGCCGCCCCCTTCCCTAATACAATTCGGCCGCCTCCGTTGTGGGGGGTGGGCCAGCTCCTTGTGGGCTGGTTAGCTCCCTCCTATGGCCCATATGGCCCATATCTTTCTCCGGGGGTTCTCAGAACCCCTCCGCATCTCCAGATGTACCCGATACACTCCGGAACCCTTCCGGTGTCCGAATACTACCTTCCAATATATCAATCTTTACCTCCCGGCCATTTTGAGACTCCTCATCATTTCCTTGATCTCATCCAGGACTCCGAACAACCTTCGGTCACCAAAACACATAACTCATAATACAAATTGTCATCGAATGTTAAGCGTGTGGACCCTACGGGTTCGAGAACTATGTAGACATGATCGAGACACATCTCCGGTCAATAACCAATAGTGGAACCTAGATGCTCATATTGGTTCCTACATATTCTATGAAGATCTTTATCGGTCAAAACACAATAACAATATACGTTATTCCCTTTGTCATTGGTATGTTACTTGCCCGAGATTCGATCGTCGGTATCCTCATACCTAGTTCAATCTCATTACCGGCAAGTCTCTTTACTCATTCCGTAATGCATCATCCCATAACTAACTCATTAGTCACATTGCTTGCAAAGCTTATAATGATGTGCATTACCGAGAGGGCCCAGAGATACCTCTTCCATACTCGGAGTGACAAATCCTAATCTTGATCTATGCCAACCCAACAAACACCTTCGGAGACACCTGTAGAGCATCTTTATAATCACCCAGTAAAATTGTGACGTTTGATAGCACACAAGGTGTTCCTCTGGTATTTGGGAGTTGCATAATCTCATAGTCAGAGGAATATGTATAAGTCATGAAGAAAGCAATAGCAATAAAACTTAACGATCATTATGCTAAGCTAATGGATGGGTCTTGTCCATCACATCATTCTCTAATGATGTGATCCTGTTCATCAAATGACAACACGTGTCTATGGTCAGGAAACATAACCATCTTTGATTAACGAGCTAGTTAAGTAGAGGCATACTAGGGACACTCTGTTTTGTCTATGTATTCACACATGTATCAAGTTTCCGGTTAATACAATTCTAGCATGAATAAAAAACATTTATCATGATATAAGGAAATATAAAATAACAACTTTATTATTGCCTCTAGGGCATATTTCCTTCAGTCTCCCACATGCACTAGAGTCAATAATCTAGTTCACATCGACATGTGATTTAACACTAATAGTTCACATCTTTATGTGATTAACACCCATAGTTCACATCGCCATGTGATGAACACCCAAAGGGTTTACTAGAGTCAATAATCTAGTTCACATTGCTATGTGATTAACACCCGAAGAGTACTAAGGTGTGGTCATGTTTTCCTTGTGAGAGATTAGTCAATGAGTCTGCCACATTCAGATCCGTATGTATTTTGCAAATTTCTATGTCTACAATGCTCTGCACAGAGCTACTCTAGCTAATTGGTCCCACTTTCAATATGTATCTAGATTGAGACTCAGAGTCATACGGATCGGTGTCATAGCTTGCATCGATGTAACTCTTTAAGATGAACTCTTTATCACCTCCATAACCGAGAAATATCTCCTTAGTCTTCTAAGGATAATTTTGACCGCTGTTCAGTGATCTACTCCTGGATCACTATTGTACCCCTTTGCCAACTCATGGCAAGGTACACAATAGGTTTGGTATACAACGTGGCATACTTTATAGAACCTATGGCTGAGGCATAGGGAATGATTTTCATTCTCTCTCTATTTTCTGCCGTGGTCAGGTTTTGAGTCTTACTCAACTTCATACCTTACAACTCAGGCAAGAACTCCTTCTTTGACTGATCCATTTTGAACTCCTTCAAAAACTTATCAAGGTATGTACTCATCAAAAGTCTTATCAAGCGTCTTGATCTATCTCTATAGATCTTGATGCCCAATATGTAAGTAGCTTTACCGAGGTCTTTCTTTGAAAAACTCCTTTCAAATACTCCTTTATGCTTTCCAAAAATTCTACATCATTTCCGATCAACAATATGTCATTCACATATACTTATTGGAAAGGTTGTAGTGCTCCCACTCACTTTCTTGTAAATACAGGCTTCACCGCAAGTCTGTATAAAACTATATGCTTTGATCAACTCATCAAAGCGTATATTCCAACTCCGAGATGCTTGCACCAGTCCATAGATGGATTGCTAGAGCTTGCACACTTTGTTAGCACCTTTAGGATTGAGAAAACCTTCTAGTTGCATCATATACAACTCTTTTTTAATAAATCCATTAAGGAATGCAGTTTTGACGTCCATTTGCCAATTTTCATAAATGCGGCAATTGCTAACATGATTCGGACAGACTTAAGCATCGCTACAGTTGAGAAGGTCTCATCATAGTCAACTCCTTGAACTTGTCGAAAACCTTTCGCAACAAGTCGAGCTTTGTAGACAGTAACATTACTGTCAGCGTCAGTCTTCTTCTTGAAGATCCATTTATTCTCTATGGCTCGCCGATCATCGGGAAAGTCAACCAAAGTCTGCACTTTGTTCTCATACATGGATCCTGTCGGATGTGGGGTTCCGGCAAACCCTTAAGGTTCGAACACTGGGGTGCGCGTGAAGTCTCTCCCTCCTACCGATCTACGCTCTATCTCGCTAAGATCTCGCGGATGAACTCGACGAACTCGTAACACAGAAAGACACGGGGTTTATACTGGTTCGGGCCACCGTCGTGGTGTAATACCCTAGTGGTGGTGGTGGATTGCCTCTTGGGCTGATGATGAACAGTACAAGGGAAGAACAGCCTCCTGGGGTTGAGGTGTTCTTGTGCTTGTGTAGTTGAGGATGATCTGAACCAGTTCGGGGTCAGTTTTCTCCTACTGTGGTGGCTAGTCCTATTTATAGACACCCTGGTCCTCTTCCCAAATATCGAGCGGGAAGGGAGCCAACAACGGCGGGCAAATTTGAAGGGGGGCAGCTAGTACAAGCTATCCTGTCAAAAGCGGTTTTCGCCTACGAAAAGTTCTGGGGTGACGCCGTCTTGGGCTCCACGATGACCTCCGCCTTGCCGTCCTCCTGGTCTTGGTCTCGTTGCACCAATATGGCAACCTTTGCCTGATGCCTCGGTACTCTTCGCCTGTGCTGGCCTCCTTAGCACCAAAGAGGAAATAGAGACGCCTTGCGCGCATGGCGCCGCCTGCACTCCGCCTTTGGTACTGCTTCGTCATGGCTCACGTCACGAGAGCCTCGTGAGGTTTGCCTTGCCTTGATATCTCCGCTCCTCGTGAGCCTGCCTGGCTAGGCCACTCCAGAGGAGGTCTTGCATCGTCCGCCTTGCGAGGCTTTGACCCTCGCGAGGGTCTTGGGTGCCTTATTGACGAAGATGGGATGTACGGCCTGCTGCTTGGCCACGCTGTGGGCCATATGCAGGCAAGTCTGGGGACCCCCGTTCCCAGAACGCCGACAGTAGCCCCCGGGCCGAAGGTGCACTCGGGCTTGGCTTCGCGGCGAAGCCAAGGGTCAAATTCGGAGCACCGCGGGCCCCAAAAGCCTGCGGCCTCGGTCAACGCGTGGTAGTTGATTGGACGTGGGCGTCTTCGCTTTCCCACGCTGCCTTCGAATCCGCCTGGCTATGCGGCCCCTGTGGCCTACACAATTATTCCTCCGCCTCCTGCGCCTTGCTTCCCCAAGTCCCCTGCTTCCTTGTGGCTCTGCTTCTCTTTTCCAATCTGACTTGCGCTCCGCCTGTTCCACCGCCATGGCGCCGAAACAAGCTGAGAAGGGGAAAAGACCTCTGTCTCCGCCAGCTGCGCCTCCGTCCTTTGCGCCAACGCTCGTCCGGTCTTGGGTGCTCAACGACGAGGCCATGGAAAAGGTGCGCCCGATGCTTGCTTCCAGCTTCAATGAGTGGGGGGAGACGGTGGCTTGGCCCGCATCTCGTACTCGCACGGCTCAGACGGCCATTGAGGTCCCAATCTTCATAGATGCCCTCTGGGCAGGCCTGATTCCTCCCTTCTCTGCCTTCTTCAATGCGGTTCTTGAGCATTATCAGATCCACATGCTGCATCTCGACCCTCGATGCAGGACTCTTCTTGCTGTCTTCGCCTTCGTATGCGAAGCCATGGTGGGCATCGCTCCTTGGTGGCCCTCCTCCGCCACTTCTTCTCATTGCATCTGGCCGACCCTCAACAAATCTCGGGTGCGTGAGCTTCCGTGCCGTGGCTGCGGCGGGCGAGGGATCGACTTGAGCTTCCTCCATCCACGGCGAATTCCGGATCGATGGGTGTTCGCCAATGCCGGTGTGCTCAGTCCTTCCGCTTGAGCTCCGTCCGGGCCTGCTATTCCTAACTCCGACCGAGCCATCAGCGGTTCGTGAGCCCGGCCTTGCCCACGCCTGGCTCGAGTTGAGGTTCTTTGAAAGATCGCGGCGTAACTGCACCGATGGTGGTGAAGGAATTCGTCCAACGCCGGGTCGCTCCGCTTCAGTGCCATTCTCGCCCAATGTGGACCTTGCTCAGCAGCCAGGACCGCATGAGGTTTTAGGAGTCCGGGCTCCTCCTTGGGACGCGGTGAACAGTGCTCAAGGTCCTGACGGGTGTCTTTCTGCTGGCTGAACTGCCTGGGAAGAACTGTTTGCTGTACCGCTGCAAGAACAAGGATGAATTTGTAAAGAACATGCCTCTCTTCGACGAATGGGAGCCGCGCCCGGACGGCCTGGAGGGGCCTCATAAGAACCCTGTCGTTGTGGTTCCCTTCCTTGCCCCTGATGCTGAGCTCGCCCCAAGTGACGGTGTAGGTGGGCGAGCTCCGGCGGAGGCCGGTGACTCGAGTGCTGAGGAGCACGTGCTGAGTGGTGATCTGGGGCATCGTCCTCGAGAGCCTACCACTCCCCTCCTGAGGCGTCAGTTGCTGAGGAGACGCTGCATGCGACTCCCGAGGCCAAGGCTCCAGGAGCCTCGGGAGGTTGTGGTGAAACAGTGCCTGGCTGTTTGCCGCGACCGGGCACCCCTGAAGGTATTCTTCCGAGCTATTCTTCGGCCCCGCTACGCACCGGACGTCATGTCCAGCGTTTCGGTCGTCTTTGTGTGGACTTCGAGGAGCTTCGCAAGAGGAAAGGATCTCCCACCGGCAGCAACATCTTTGGACCGCTGAAGCGGAGGAAGTACATCGCCGTTGACGTGTAAGTATTGTACCGCTGTGGCTCCTTGTGTGTTGTTTTTCGTCTCCTGACGTCAGTTCTTCAGGGCTCCTTCCATCGAGGCGGCCGCGCCTCCTGAGAAATGACCTCCTTCTTCCTTAACTCTTCCGCCGGCCACGAGCGCTCCGAGTCCACTGGTTGCCCTCGGAACAGGGCTGGTCGAAGGGGCACTCCTGCCTTCCTGGCGCGCTGAACCTGCAGCCTCGTCGCCCCTCCCCCTTGGTCTGGCGTGGGGCCTGGCAGGCGTGCCCAAGACTCCTCCGCTGGTCTTTGACGGAAACTGGTTGGCTTGGATCCTCGGCTCCTCTTCAAGCAGCGAGCCCCAGCCGGCTTGGGCTTCTCGCGAGGACGGGCTGGTGTCGGGTGAGGCGCCAGCCCCTAGCCCCCTGCCGAGGGGTGGTGCGCCGCTTGGCGTCCCACCCGCAGCCCCCGAGGTGGAGGACGAAGAGGGCCGGGCGTTTGATATTGAGCGTGGGCGGAGCGTGATTTGCCATGAGCTCTTCCAGGAGGCGATGAACATGATGAGCCGACTTGGTGAAGAGCTCGCGAGCGTCGATTCTCGTCTTGAGGCTGAAGGTCTCCGGTTGGCGGAGGAGCGGCGCAAGCTGAAGGTGGCCGTCAACCTCGGCTGCTATCAGCGTGACCTTGAGAACGCGAAGGCCAAGGCATCTCTCAAGGTCTCCCATGAAGCCCGCTCTCGAGCCTTGGAAGAGGCTCGCGAGGCTGATCGCCACCGCGAGGCTACGGAGAAACGCGCGTGGGAGCTCCAGGCCTGAAGCGCGTCTCTTAAGCAGCAGGTGGAGGCGCGCAGGGCCGCTCTTGCGTCGCTGAGGGGGACGCCCGCGGAGGAAGAGGAGGTTCGCAAGCGTGAGGAGGCGCTGGCCCTTGAGGCCATGGAGCATAGCCGCGAGCTCGAGCAACTGGAGACGAGGGAGCGTCAAGTTTCCCAAGCGGAAGACGCCATCGAGGCTCATGAGGCTGGAGTCAAGGAGGAGATGAACCGCCGGGTGGCCGAGGTTTGCGCGGACCTGGAGGGCAGGTACGACCTGAAGCTGAAGCTCGCGGGCGTGGAAGATGAGGGCAGGGCCGCTGCCCTCAGGCCCAGGTTGGACGAGGCTGAGAGGCGCGCGGAAGCCACGGCCGCCGCCCTGGTCACGGCGCAGTCGGACTTGGCCTCCGCCCGCGCCGAGCTGCGTTCCCTCCGGAGGCGGGTTGATGACGCAGAAGCCGTCACGAGGCAAAACACGGAGGAGGTGCTCCAACGTTGAACGCTGGAGCGCGAGCATGCCCCTATGCTTCAGGATCTCCGAAACAGGGCCAATATCGCCCTGGGCCACATCTGCGATGTGGAGGCGCCGACCCCTCACTCAAATGACTATGCCAGCCACCTGACCTTCTTCATCGAGGTGGTGACGCGCCTGGAGGCTCGATCTGCCAGAGCTCGCCAGCTTGTGGAGGAAAGGGGGCGTGGCTTGCTCGAGCGCGCTTTCTCACGTGTCTTTAGCCACCTCCTGAATGCCGACCCCAACTTTGACTTTGACGCCGCCATTGCCCCCGTACCCACGGCTGTCCGGGGCGACCTAGCGCGCTGGGTTGAGGACAATGTGGACGCGTTGGTCAGGGCCTTCGCTTCGGAGGATGATGTGGTGGTGGTCATCGCAGACGAAGGCGACGTGGTCGACGATGGCGACGGGGGCGTCGCTGATGGCGGCGATGATGCCGATGAAGGCGATGATGACACGAGTGACGCGTCCGCGGGCGATGCAGCGAGCGACATTTCTGGCTAATCCCTTGTTCTCCTGTCATTTCTTCCTGCGCAAAAACTCGGGCATGGCCCTTGGAAACTTGTAAGAGCGTTTTGAGAGGGGAGCCCCTCATGTAAGCAAATTGCAGCTTTTACTTCCCATGCGATGTGAGCTTGTGTCCTTGTGAACTTCTGAATCCTGATGCGAGTTTCTGCCTTGGTTTACCTTAATCAGTGCCAGCTTTGGGCCGGGCTGTGATGTGTCGAGTTCCTGAGAACCTTGCGGAGCTCGTCGCCCCGTCAGAAGGGGCCCCACGAGAGGTGAGCACCGATTCGCGGTGTTAAGCGCCGCTTGGCGTCTGCGTGCTTACAGCAGTCCCGCTCGCGAGGAGCTTCGTGAGGGAAAGGCGGCGGACATGAGTCCTAGAAAAGCGATATCCGAAGGCAAGGAATTGCTCAAACGAGAAAAGGCTCCCCAGCGCATCAATAAAACTCAGCTTCAACTCAAATCCAAATCCGTAAGGCAAAGCTACGAGAAGAGAGATCCAAAGCAAAAGGCCGCGTCCGGCACCTAGTCTAGTCTTCTGGTCTTCAAGTCTTCTCACCAGCGCAGAGCTAAGTGCTACCACTAGGCATGGGAGGGAGCCCCAGGGCCTGAGGCTGGCACCCCTGAGACTCCGGGGCGTGTACAGCCCCAACTCATTATTACGTGAGAGTGTCACGGGCAGCAAGCTTCACAGGCACTGGGCCTTCTTCATAGGTACCGGCCTTGCTTCATATCGCCAGACGAGGGCCCCGCCTTGCGCCACCCTCGACCTCCTCTGAGCTGACCGGTCACCAGGACGACACAGAGGAGGGAAAGAGGACGCCAGCGGTTCCCTCGGCGACCACAGGTCCTCTGCCGGGGGAAGGGTTGTCGAGGCCTCCCCGACAGAGGGCCTACCTCCGGGTGTCGTCAGGCGTCGCGCCGAGGGGAGGGGCCTTGCTCCTGGCCCCCTCTCGGTGGCCCCCAGCATGTCTCCCTTGTTGGAACGGGTGCCGCCGTGCCTGGGTCGTCGATCGAAGCTGCAACCTGGTTCATCTGTAGTCCATGGTTAGCATAAGCCTGTTCCTGAGAGACTAGCGGTACCCTGTAGTTGTCGCTGCCGGCGTGACCGTTGTGGTTCTCCATTGGTTCTTGGAAGGCTTCGGCTCCTAGCGCCCCCTCTCCCCAATCTTCTCCAATGAATGAGCCGAGGTCGTCCTCTGGTGCGTACCCTTGGTCCATCATGCGGGGCACGTAGGCTTCCGGGGACGTCACCCCGAACACCTCGCCGTGGTTCCCCACGCTCCATGTTGCTCCGCCCATGATGGCGTCCTGGGGATGGCAATATGGCATCCGGCCGGGACCATGGGGGGCGACGCTTGCGCTCGTGCTTGTCGAGGGTGGCATGGGGGAGTTGGAGCCCCCTACGCCGCCGGCCGTGCTAATTTTGATGAAGCCCCCGGGCGTAGTTGATGGCGCGCGGATGTGGTGAGGTTCGCCGCGCGGCCCTGCAGTGGCTTGGGGAGGAAGTCGATAGCAGAAGGGTGGTGCTCCGGTTGCCGCTTCCGGCTCAAGAACACGCTCAGCGGCGTGTCCGGCCGCTCTCCATCGATGCGCATCGCAGCAGCTCCTTGCCTTGTGAGTGCCGCCGCATGTTTGCTTGCTCCCGCCCGTGAGTGCGGGCGCCGTTCTTCTGGCGTGACTCGCCGCTCTTGCCGCTGCTCGTACTTGCCACGGGGTGAGGGTGGATGACGCCTGGCCACGCTGTCCGCGCCCGGCGGAGCTTGGCGGCGCCCGTGCCGCTTGGAGTGTGGGGTCGAGATCTTCATGGGCAGGTGGCGCTGTCCGAGCCGGCCAGGCTGCCCAGCGGTCAGAGCCGGCCCTTGGGTCGCCAAACATCGTGGCCGGTGAGCATCGAAGAGCTGACTGGAAGAGAAGAAGCTCCGGCGCACCCCTACCTGGTGCGCCAAATTTCAGATGTGGGGTTCCGGCAAACCCTTTAGGTTCGAACACTGGGGTGCGCGCGAAGTCTCTCCCTCCTACCGATCTACGCTCTAGCTCGCTAAGATCTCGCGGATGAACTCGACGAACTCGCAACACAGAAAGACACAGGGTTTGTACTGGTTCGGGCCACCGTCGTGGTGTAATACCCTACTCCAGTGTGGTGGTGGTGGATTGCCTCTTGGGCTGATGGTGAACAGTACAAGGGAAGAACAGCCTCCTGAGGTTGAGGTGTTCTTGTGCTTGTGTAGTTGAGGATGATCTGAACACGTTCGGGGTCAGTTTTCTCCTAGTGTGGTGGCTAGTCCTATTTATAGAGGACCTGGTCCTCTTCCCAAATATCGAGCGGGAAGGGAGCCAAAAACGGCGGGCAAATTTGAAGGGGGACAGCTAGTACAAGCTATCTTGACAAAAGCGGTCTTTGCCTGCGAAAAGTTCTGGGGTGACGCCGTCTTGGGCTCCACGATGACCTCCGCCTTGCCGTCCTCCTGGTCTTGGTCTTGTTGCACCAATATGGCAACCTTTGCCTGATGCCTCGGTACTCTTCGCCTACGCTGGCCTCCTTAGCACCAAAGAGGAAATAGGACGCCGCGCGCACTGGCGCCCGCCTGGCACCCGCCTGGTACCGTTCGTCATGGCTCACGTCACGAGAGCCCCGTGAGGTTTGCCTTTCCTTGATATCTCCGCTCCTCATGAGCCTGCCTGGCTAGGCCACTCCAGAGGAGGTCTTGCTTCGTCCGCCTCTCGAGGGTCTTGGGTGCCTTATTGATGAAGATGGGCGTCAGACCCTCTTTGCTTAACACGCTGGGCCGCAGCGAGAAAGTCTGGGGACCCCCGTTCCCAGAACGCCGACAGATCCCATCTCAGATTTCATGGCCTCACGCCATTTCATGGAATCTGGGCTTATCATCGCTTGCTCATAGTTCGTAGGTTCGTCATGGTCTAGTAACATGACTTCTAGAACAGGATTACCGTACCACTCTGGTGCGGAACGTACTCTGGTTGACCTACGAGGTTCGGTAGTAACTTGATCTGCAGTTTCATGATCATCATCATTAACTTCCTCATTAGTTGGTGTAGGCATCACCTTTGGAAACTGATTTTGTGATGAACTACTTTCCAATTCGGGAGAAGGTACAATTACCTCATCAAGTTCTACTTTCCTCCCACTCACTTCTTTCGAGAGAAACTCGTTCTCTAGAAAGGATCCATTCTCAGCAACAAATATCTTGCCTTCAGATCTGTGATAGAAGGTGTACCCAACAGTTTCCTTTGGTTATCCTATGAAGACGCATTTCTCTGATTTGGGTTCGAGCTTATCAGGTTGAAGCTGTTTCACATAAGCATCGCAACCCCAAACTTAAAGAAACGACAGCTTAGGATTTTTGCCAAACCACAGTTCATACGATGTCATCTCAACGGATTTAGATGGTGCCCTATTTAACGTGAATGCAGTTGTCTCTAATGCATAACCCCAAAACGATAGTGGTAAATCGGTAAGAGACATATAGATTGCACAATATCTAATAAAGAAATGCAGTTCTGACGTTGGACACACCATTACTGTTGTGGTGTTCCGGTGGCGTGAGTTCTTGAAACTATTCCACATTGTTTCAAATGAAGACCAAACTCATAACTCAAATATTCACCTCCACGATCAGATCATAGAAACTTTATTTTCTTGTTGCGATGATTTTCCACTTCACTCTGAAATTCTTTGAACTTTTCAAATGTTTCAGACTTATGTTTCATCAAGTAGATATACCCATATCTGCTCAAATCATCTGTGAAGGTCAGAAAATAACGATACCCGCCGCGAGCCTCAACACTCATCGGACCGCATACATCAGTATGTATTATTTCCAATAAGTCAGTTGCTCGCTCCATTGTTCCGGAGAATGGAGTCTTAGTCATCTTGCCCATGAGGCATGGTTCGCAAGCATCAAGTTATTCCAAAAGCCAATCAACATGGAGTTTCTTCATGCGCTTTACACCAATATGACCTAAACGGCGGTGCCATAAATAAGTTGCACTATCATTATCAACTGTGCATCTTTTGGTATCAATATTATGAATATGTGTATCACTATGATCGAGATTCAATAAACCATTCACATTGGGTGTATGAGCATTGAAGGTTTTATTCATGTAAACAGAATAACAATTATTCTCTGACTTAAATGAATACTGTATTGCAATAAACATGATCTAATCATATTCATGCTCAACGCAAACACAAAATAACATTTATTTATGTTCAACACTAATCCCGAAGGTAGAGGGAGTGTGCGATGGTGATCGTATCAACCTTGGAATCACTTCCAACACACATCGTCACTTCTCCCACAACTAGTCTCTGTTCATTCCGCAACTCCTGTTTTGAGTTACTAATCATAGAAACTGAAGCAATATCAAATACCCAGGGGTTACTATGAACAATAGTAAAGTACACATCAATAACATGTATATCACATATACCTTTGTTCACTTTGCCATCCTTCTTATCCGCCAAGTATCTGGGGCAGTTCCACTTCTAGTGACCATTTCCTTTGAAGTGGAATCACTCAGTTTCTGGCTTGGGTCTAGCTTTAGGCTTCTTCATGGGAGTGGCAACTTGCTTTCCATTCTTCTTGAAGTTCCCTTTCTTTCCCTTGCCCTTTTTCTTGAAACTAGTGGTCTTGTTAATCATCAACACTTGATGCTCTTTCTTGATTTCTACCTTCGCCGATTTCATCATCTCGAAGAGCTCGAGAATCATTTTATTCATCCCTTGCAAATTATAGTTCATCACAAAGGTCTAGTAGCTTCGTGATAGTGACTAGAGAATTCTGTCAATCACTATCTTATCTGGAAGATTAACTCCCACATGATTCAAGCGATTGTAGTACCCAGACATTCTGAGTACATGCTCACTGGCTGAGATATTGTCCTCCATCTTGTAGGCAAAGTACTTGTCAGACGTCTCATACCTCTCGACATGGGTGAGAGCACTAGTACGCATCGGTGCTATACAAACGGTTTTAACCCCTTTCCGTGATGGCATTTGGGACCGTCGCCAAGTGAGTGTGGGCGATAGGGTGTCCATCCCACACGACCCAAAAACCATCGGGGATATGGAGCAGTGGTCCATAGGCCTTCCAAAATGTAATCGTGTGCGATGTAGCACACACTAAATTCTTTCGCACGTGTGGTATCGGTGATCAAATGTTTCTAATGATGAAGTGAAACCATATGGTATGTCGTAATGAAACGTTTGGGAAACAATATGTAAGGCACACGGGCCAACATATGAACTGTGTGCGATTTGTGCCCCATCGCACACGAGTTTTCTGCGTAACACGTCTGCCATGCAAGACTCCATCGCACACGTTTGCCAACAATTACCGTCTGTGATAATGTTCTATCACAAACGGTTCAGGAGCCCCTTCGCACACATACAAGTGCTGCAGACCATTTGTGATTTGGTATCATCGACGGTTGCCGCAAGAGTGACGTGTACTTTTCGTTTGGGATCCCACACGTTTCCTGAAAAATTACGTCTGGGATTGTATTTTACATTGGGCACGATTTACTCCCAGTTCTCGTGTGCGATAACGCGATATCACAAACAGTTCCGGAGAGCCTACACACACGTAGTAGCGCTGCAAATCGTTTGCGATCTGCTGTGTATCACTGATGGTTCCGCTATGATTAACGTATGCTTTCCGATGTGGATCGCACACACTCATTTAGTTGAACCGTGTGCGGAGCAATTGCCAAGTTAAAACAAAAATATCCCATTTTGAATCGGCGTGCAAAAAGCAAATTCGGCACAATATTCAATTGAACAAACACTACAAAAAAAGACATACCCGTGACATTTCGGGCCGAACGAAATTTTTTTCTGTCATACATATGACACTTCTATGAAAAACCCGATATCATCATATATGTGGTGGGCTCCTACTTCTATGAAAAAAAATCATGACAGAAAATGGGCTTTTCGTCCTGGGCGGGCCGGAGACGCAGCTGCATGACATTCTTTGGGCCGTCCATGACGGAAAAAACCGTGGTAGAAGCGAGGGGGAGGAAAATTTCGGGAGTTCCCGGTTACGGTGGGAGGTCAGGGGCTGAGTGATGCGCTTCTCGTACACGACGCTGCTGCGTGTGTAGGCGTTGGCTCTAACTGAACCCGAGCGAGGCGTTGGGCTCTAACTGAACCCGAGCGTTTGCACTGCAGGCTACGCGTTACTGAACCCGAGCGATCGATCGATGGCTGTTAACTGAACCCGATCGAGCGATTCCTTCGCTACTGCTGCTAACTGAAGCCGATCGATTGGATGAACAGTGAGCGTTGCGGGGGGGGGGGGGGGGGGTGGATGAAAAGTGAGCGGTGGCGTTGCCACGGGATGAACAGGACCCCGGGGGGTGGGGGGGTGGATGAACAGTAGACGGTGGAGGGGTGCCCGTGGAGGGGTGGATGAACAGGACCCCGTGGTGTGGAGGGCTGGATGAACAGTAGACGGTGGAGGGGTGCCCGTGGAGGGGTGGTTGAACAGGACCCCGTGGTGTGGAGGGCTGGATGAACAGTAGATGGTGGAGGGGTGCCCGTGGAGGGGTGGTTGAACAGGACTCCATGGTGTGGAGGGCTGGATGAACAGTAGACGGTGGAGGGGTGGTTGAACAGTAGACGGTGGAGTAGCGCGTGGTGGAGGCTGGATGAACAGGAGCCTGTGGAGGCTGGATGAACAGGAGCCCGTGGAGACTGGATGAACAGGAGCCTGTGGAGGCTGGAGGAGGTCCACGGTGGAGATGAACAGTATCCCGTGGAGTCCCGTTTTGCAGTACGCCACACCCCTCCCGATGAACATGACCCCCGTTTCGACCGTAGCGCTCCAACACAAGTCCGTTTCGTCCGTTTTGCAGTACGCCACACCCCTCCCGATCAACAGGACCCCCGTTTCGACCGTAGGAGGTCCGTTTCCTCCGTTTTTGCGATGCGCTGCACCCCTCCGATGAACAGGATCCCGTTTGAGCGTGGCGGTCGAACACAAGACCGCTTCTCTGTTCTGCGACGCCAGCCTCGTTTCCATCGCCTGTTCCGTCCAAGCCCTCCCGATGAACACGACGCATTCCGTTGCCTCCCCATGAACACGACGCATTCCGTTGCCTCCCCATGAACACGACGACGATGCTGTTTCTCCGTTCCAACCCAGCCATGTACACGAGCCACAGCCGTCGTGTCTTGTGAGTAGGCGTTCGAGACCCTGCCCGTATGTACACATACGTGGCCGTCTTTTCTTTCTTGCACCCTGGCCACCTCTACTACGACACGTGCGCGCCTCTACATCCCCCAGTCAATATGTACGTACACGTTCGCGACCTGAATGACAACGCCTCGTGCGCTTGACTAGGTGGGTCCCGACCGCCGAGCACTTCCTTGCGTGTGAAGATGTAGCTGGTGGGTCCTAGCGCCGTGGGGGCGAATACGGTGGCCCGTCCGGTGGGTCCCGCTGTCGGTGGAGGAATAATTATTTTGCACGTAATAAGGAGGCACTTCCTTGCTGCGGCCGTGGACCCGGTATCGGCCTCTCCACGTCTGATCCACGTCCGATGGAAGCCGTTCCTTGACCACGTTGACCACGCCGCGCCAAGAGCACCAGGGCGGTGGACGACGGCGAGGCCTAGGAAGGGGACGACGCGGAGCCGGGGAAGACGCGACCGTGGATGCCCACGCGTAGAGGAGTATGTGGGTTCACTTGTTCGCTGCGGTGTGAGGCTGCCGTCACCGCAGAATAACAGGGGGTGTGGGTGAGTAGAGGGATGGCCTGGCCAGCGGTGGGAGTAGTAGGGGGCAGTGAGGCCTCCGCCGCATCGCAGCCGGCCACGGGAGGCAGGAGCACGAGGCACGATCGGCGCTGGTTTGGGCGGCTGGAGCAAGAAGACCAGAGGTTGAAGAAGCACTACGGCCGTTGGATGGACATCGTACGGTCACTAGAGTTAGAATTGTGCATATTGACTAAGTTGACAAAGCCCTCCGTCCCCGTCAACTTAGTAGGCCCACAAGTCAGCCTGCCACTATACTGGGTCCCAGCTAACAGGGTGAGTATTCATTTGTTTGTGTGTAATAAGGAGGCACTTCCTTGCGTGCGAAGATATAGCTGGTGGGTCCGAGCCGTGGCGGTAACGTTTTTTCACGAAATCTGAGAGGCCCTTTCGGTGGGTCCCTGATGTCGGTGGAGGAATCATTATTTTGCGCGTAATAAGGAGGAATTTCCTTGTGTGCGGCCATGGACCCAGCTGTCGGCCTCTCCACGTACAGTCCACTTCAGATGCATGTCGGTTGTTGACCATGTTGACCAGGCCGCGCCGAGAGCACCAGGGCGGTGGACGACGGCGAGGCCTAGGAAGGGAACGACACGGAGGCAGGGAAGACTCGGCAGTTGTTTCCCACGCGGAGGAGTACGATCTGTCACGAGGGTTCTTGGTTCGTCTGCCCGTCGCCGGAGAATAACAAGCAGTGTGGGTGAGTAGAGGGATGGCTAGGCCAGCGATGGGAGTACGGTGGGGCGGTGAGGCTCTGCACGGCAATGAGCCCGCTGGGAGGAGGAGCGAGCAGTCTGCCGGCGCTTTGTTTGAGCGGCTGGAGCAGGAAGAGCAGAGATGGAATAAGCACGCCGGCCATTGGATGGCCATCCAACAGTCACTGCTTGTGCGTCAACCTTTTTTTAGGAAAGCCTCAAATCTGTGGAAAACAGCATACAGCCGATCTGCCATTATTTCTAATAATTTATAGCCCATTTGCTAATTATTAAGGTTTCTTGGAGCCCATATTCTTTTTGTTAGCATTACAACCCATATTGTGGCCACGGTTAAAAAAGTATACGAAATTTTGCATATTTCGGTGCGGTCCGAATTGTTTTTAATCCCGAAATTTCGACTCACATTCAAACTGATTTAAAAAAATGTATATCAATATAAAATCCAACAAATTCTCCATGCATAAAAATTAATGTAATTTCAAATCTCGAAATGAAAAAAAGATATTTGAAACTAATTGCCGATTTGATGTGTTTTAAAAATGTACAACCCATTTCTCATTCTTGATGGGCCATTTTCTCGGCCAAATTTAATGAAAGCTCTCCTCGTCTTGAAAGATTTGCAGCCCAACAGGCCCGACAAAGCGACTTACTTGGCAAATCACGAAAAAAGCTGGGCTGTGGCCGTGGACCCGGTATCGGCCTCTCCACGTCTGATACTCTTCCGATGGAATGTCGTTGACCAAGTTGACCACGCCATACCGAGAGCACCAAGGCGGTGGACGGCAATGAGGCCTAGGAAGGGGACGACGCGGAGCCGGGAAGACGCGACGATGGATGCCCACGTGGAGAGGAGTATGAGGGTTCACTTGGTTAAATTGCGGTGTGAGGCTGCCTTCGCCCTTGAGGCACAGCTAGCGGTGGGAGTAGTAGGGGGCGATGAGGCCTCATCGGCAGCACAGCCGGCCACTGGAGGCAAGAGCAGGCGGTCTCCCCGGCGCTGGTTTGGGCGGCTGGTGCAAGAAGAGTAGCGATTTAAGAAGCAGCAGGACCGTTCGATTCAAATCCAACGGTTACTGCTGCTAGAATCGTTTGTTGACTAAGTTGACAAGCCCTGCGTACGCGTCAACTTAGTAGGCCCACAGGTCAGCCTCCCAACCGGTGCGCCCCAGATGTCAGTGGGAGGAATCATTTTTTCGCGTAATAAGGAGGCAGTTGATTGCGTGCGGCCAGGCCAGCGGAGGGAGTAGGGTGGGCCGGGGAAGCCTGCGCGGCATCACAACGGGCCACAAGAGGAGGGAGCAGGCAGTCCATGATTGCTAGTTTAGGCGGTGGAGCAGGAAGATCAGAGATTGAAGAAGACGTCGGCCGTTGGATGGACATCCAACACTAATCTTGCTAGAATCGTGTGTTGACTGACAAAGCCTTGCGTAAACAAGTCAGCCTCGAAATCTGTGGCGTGTACAGCCCATTTGCTATTATTTTTATAATTTTTACTCATTTTCTAGTTCATATGGAATTTATTGCAGTCCGTTTTCCATTTTTAGAATTGCTGGCCATTTTCTGGTCAGTACCAGGGTCAAAAAATTAACTAAATATGTGGGAATTTTTAAAATTCACAAATATTTGCCGGGAACGAAATATTATTAATAAAAAAATTAATAGCCATACTAAAACAAATTTAAAAATAAATTAGTACTATGTCATGTTAAATCCAATGAAATACGTATAAGATATCAGTGAAGAACAAAAACAAAATAAGAAACTTGTATCCCATTTGCTATATTTTTTTGAATTTTCAACCCTTTTGATATTACTTTTAACAGACATTGACCATACTCTTAAGCCAGGCGAATGCATCCCTCCTCGTCTTGAAAGATTTGCAGCCCATTAATTCGGAGAAAACAAATAGGCCTAGCTTGGGTATTCTTCAAAAAGAAATCTTGGGCTACCTTTTTTCCCAAAGAAGCGGTGCATGAGCATTTAGCTTTATTTATTTATTTACTTATTTATGTTTAGGGACCATGAGCATGTACAGGCGGATTCATGTGAGAGCCTCCCTTCCAGTTAATTATGGGCTTCTCTATTGAGCCTTCATCAGTGGGCTGCATGTTATCAACAAGTGGAAAATGTGTTTCGAGTTTCAAAAAAATGTGTTCCGTACGATAAATAGTATGCGCTACGTACGGTATGGGGCACTAAAGGATCGAACCATGCAACGATATCCAAAACATTGTGTTTGTCGTTCTAACAACACATTTATTCAACCAACGGATGAAATATACTACTGATTGTACATTGAAAACAGCAGCAGCAGCAACCAGGGCTGGGGGTGCAACAGAAGCAGTAAGCAGGCGTAAGAGTGAAGACGCAACTCTCTCTTCCAAACCAAACATCAGCCATCATTACAAAAGGGCTACCAAAAAAGAACAAGTGTATGCATCAAACTAAATAAAGATCCTACTACACCAAGTGTACGCATATAACTAACTAGCTCAGTTAGACGTTACTATTGATTAAGTCATGGAGATTGGTGACGGCTTGAACCAGATGGGTGCTCGACGGGGAAACTCCAGCCAAGAAGTCAAAGTCGATACTTGCGACCCTCTCTCCTACTTTGGGCTGCAGAGCGTGGCGGCACATATCGTGGTATGGTGCATGCAGAGACGCATGGTAATGCAGCTGTGTACACACAATTTTTCCCGATGAATGAAATCGCTGCCATCATGATCCTTGCCGGTTATCTCCTGGTTTATCGGATAATTCAGTCCGACAAGCGAGAGCGTGTACCAAGGCTACTTACCGCCTCCAACAAAAGTTCACGAAGGCCCGAGAGAAGTCGGGATCCTGCTCAAAGACCTTGCAAAGGATCGTGATTGTATTCCGTGAAACAACACATCCGATGCGTGCGACGATCATCAATCTTTCATCATCGTCTGATCGAGCCAGGAACCACCTGCAACTGCCATGCCGCTTTTCTTTGAAAGGTTCTGGGATTAGGAATGGTAGGGACACCAGGCGGCCTACAACATCATATCAAGTTGGAGTCAAATAAAAAAGGGCTCTTGGTTTAGTCAATCTTAAGAACAGCATGTCATGAGCATGAATATTTTTCAGCAAATGTTGATAGTAATATAAGCAAGCCATCATGATATCATAGGAAAGTAACATACTGCTATAACAGCCATTTGTAGCGATGACTGGAGTAGGCCAGCAATACGTCCAACCATAGAAGGAGTCAACAACGTAAATGAAGCCCTTGTGTTCAATGGCATCAGAGAACCATGGATGATGTATGATCCCGCGATGGACGTGCAGATTTATCCACTTACCGCATGATGACACATCAGATAGGCAAGACCGCGGTTGAAGAACGCAATTAGCCTGAAGTCTTTATAATTCGCAGATCTTGTGGGCACTTGGCATATTACAACCTTGAGCAAATCAAACTTGGTATCATGTTGGCTACTGTAAGATTCCGAGTATTCTGGGCCGCGGTGCCAAAGCAGTGCAGTGTTAATCGAAGGAAGGGGGATCAATCGCCGGGTGTAGACCTCCACAAGCATCCAGCTGCCGTGACTGTCGACGAGCACCATCCAAGACATGTTCATGCCGACCCAGTACATACCATTAATGTAGTTGAGGCTGACGGGGATCGGATCGCAGTCAAGGGGGTTGATGCTCGCCACCCTACGATCGTTATGCTATTGGCACGCCCAATATGCGACCCTATCCAAAAGGAACTCGAAGGTCCCACCAAGGATAGACCCGCATATTGAAACGCTTTTGCAAGGTGGATATCATTACATCAACATTACATAATAGATGGGGATACATACATAAGGCATACAATGCCACTCGAATACAACATCACAATACATAAGAGCAACATCCGACTACGGATGAAACGTAAACATAAACTCAAACGACATCCACCCTGCTAGCCCAGGCTGCCGACCTGGAACCTATCCCCTGATCGAAGAAGAAGCAGAAGAAGAACTCAACGCAAGCAAGCATCGCTCTCGCGTCATGATCATTGCATAAACCTGTACCTGCAACTGTTGTTGTAGTAATCTGTGAGCCACGAGGACTCAGCAATCCCATTACCATGGGTATCAAGACTAGCAAAGCTTAAGTAGGAAAGGAAGGGATAAAGTGGTGAGGTTGCAGCAGCGACTAAGCATATATGGTGGCTAACATACGCAAATAAGAGCGAGAAGAGAGCAAGCGGAACGGTCGTCAACTAGCAATGATCAAGAAGTGATCCTGAACTCCTACTTACGTCAAACATGACCCAAAGTCTGTGTTCACTTCCCGGACTCCGCCGAAAAGAGACCATCACGGCTACACACGCGGTTGATGCGTTTTAATTCGGATCTGGTATCAAGTTATCTATAACCGGACATTAACAAATTCCCATCTGCCTATAACCGCAGGCACGGCTTTCGAAAGATTATACCCTGCGGGGTGTCCCAACAGCCCATGATAAGCTCTCGCGATCAACGAAGGATATTCCTTCTCCCGGGAAGACCCGATCAGTCTCGGAATCCCGGCTACAAGACATTTCGACAAAGAATAAAACAAGACCAGAAGACCTCCCGGCGTGCCGACATCCACGATAGTAGCCGCACAGATCTCTGCCTCGTGCCACGACCGGATGAGCAAGACGCATAACTAGAACCAGCCCTCAAGTTTCTCCGAGGTGGCGCTGCAAGTGGCTCTAGTTTGGACCAACACTTAGACAAGCATTGGCCCCAGGGGGGCTAAAATGAAGATGACCCTTGAGAGCGCGACTCCCAAGGGAAAAAGGGCTAGGTGAGGCAAATGGTAAAACCAATGTTGGGCCTTGCTGGAAGAGTTTTATTCAAAGTGAACTGTCAAGGGGGTCCCATAAATCACCCAACCGCATTAGGGACGCAAAATCCGGGAACATAATACCGATATGACGGAAACTAGGGCGGCAAGAGTGGAACAAAACACCAGGCATAAGGCCGAGCCTTCCACCCTTTACCAAGTATATAGATGCATTAATAATATAAGAGATATTGTGATATCCCAACATAAACATAATCCAACATGGAGCAATCTTCATCTTCACACCGCAACTAGCAACGCTATAAGAGGGGCTGAGCAAAGCGATAACATAGCCAAACAACGGTTTGCTAGGAAGGGTAACAAAGGTTAGAGGTCGACATGGCAATTAGTGAGGCTTGAGCAACAAGAGATAGGTAGCGCGGCAAAGCGATAGAACGAAGCAACTAGCATAGCAATGATAGTAGTGAGATCCAGGGTAGCGGTCATCTTGCCTGAAATCCCGCTAGGAAGAAGAACAAGTCCATGAAGAGTATGAAGCCACGAAGACGAACCAAGACGAACGGATCCTCACGATCGCAACGAAACGGGAACTATCGAGAAGAAGCACACAACAAGGTAAACACACCACACATGAACAAGACATGATGCACAATCAAGCATGATGCATGACAAGCTACATGAAGCTACTCATGTCAAGAGATGATGCAAACAAGAGAAACACATCAAAGCAAGTTTAAATGAGGCCGGAAACAACATAGCAATTCCGGTAAGTCCTCATATGAAAATTTCGAAATTGGTCCAGATCTGATTAAACCTTACGTTCAATTTGTTAAACAGCAATTTAAGATGCACCACGATGATCTACACGAAATTCTAGTCAAGTTACATATAAAGTTCATTAGATTCGGAGCTACGGCCTAGAAGATATGAGCCAAACAAGATAAGCATGGCATTGATGCAAAATGCATACAAACATCAAGCAAACACCTCAAAACATGGATGCAACATGATAATATGAAGCTACATGCAAAATCAATCAAGTTTCATATAGAGCACACTCAAAACGGAGCAACGGTTCAACACATACACACAATACAAGTTTAAAGGACAAGCTGTCCAAAACAGCAACTAGGCATATGGCAAGCACCATAACACTATGCAACAGCATCTCAACATACTAAAAAAAGGCATGGGCATGAAGTACAGGTAAAGCATAACAAAACAGGAACACTGAGCTATCTCCAGAAATCACTAGAACATGCTCAAAATTACATGGCAAGATTGCAAATAATAACAGTTTCAGACTTTGCAGAAATAACATCAGGTTGCAATGTTTAGAGCTATCAAACAACATTCTACAGGAACTTATCATGGCAACCAAAGGCATGGAATGAATCTACTAATTGCATAGAACAAAAGTCCTTTACTGACCATGAGCCAAAAAGGAACAGAAGATATAATGGCACCAATGTAAACATAGCAAGTTATATTACAGATTCATACATGGCCGGAACAACAATAAGTAGGCATGTTGGTGAGCTTGAACCACTCACCACAGAGCAACAAATGATATGGAAAGGCAACTCAAAGTAAAAAGACATGTTTATGAAGCTAATCATGGCAATAGAATATACATAGGGTGCATGGATCACTAGCAAAACACATGGCAAAACTGAACTTAATGTTAACAGGCTGACAACAATATTATTTAGCAACTTTGGAGCATGATAACAACAAGCGACAACAGGCTATAACTGCAACCAGGGGGAGGGATGGATAGAGCATGACATGTATAACAAAAGATCCTTAGTGACCATCTCCAGATTATTCACAGAATGACTTGTAGAAGCAGGATAACATAGCATCATGATATAGCAGATTCAGACATGCAAAACAGCAACAGCAAGTACCCTACTTAACAAGCTCGATGCACTCACTACACAACTCACAAAAATATATGGATGGAACCACTCGAAAGATCGCATGGTATAGTACAAAAAAAATGCAGAGCTCATACTCATAGGATGCACACATCAAATGCAACAAAAATGACAAATCATCAAGTTATAACAGTTTCAGCAGGTTAACATCATATAGCACTCTTGCAACAAAGATTCAGGCATCAAGATGAACTCAAATGAACGTGGCACTATAAAATGAAATGAAGTACTCGTTGAGGCGAACAATTTGACATATTACACGCACAAAACGGAGCTACGAATGCAGAGATACAACAGGTCAAACATGGCATGATAATACTGAAATCGGGGAAGGGGAAAAAATCAACCTCGCAGATCCAGATCGGGCACGGATGCCGAGGATGGCCGGGGCTCGCCGGATCAGAGGACGGGGAGGCGGCGCCGGAGACGGAGGCGACGCGGCCGAGCTCGCCGAGCTTCGGGGGGCGGAGGCGGGCGACGGGCGGCGCTGGCCGGGACGGCGACGGCGGCGAGGGCGCTGGTTCCGGCGGGCGCGGATCCGCGGAAGGACTGGCGGCGGGCGACGGGGCGCTGGGCTGGCGGCGGAGGAGCGCCCGGCGCGAGGGGCGCACGGGCGAGGCGGCTCAGCTCGCCGGCGGGAAGGCTCTGGCGGCAGGCAAGCAGCCAGCGGGCGGCGCGGCGCGGCTAAGCGTGGGCCCGATGGCTCGGCGAGCGGCTGCGGGGGAAGGCTGGGTGGCGACGTGGCGCTTGCCGATTGGCTGCGGGCGGCGGTGCGGATGCGTCCGGCCGGGGTTGGACATGTCCGGCGCGGCGCGGAGGGGAAAATTTAGGGTTAGGGTGGAGTTGATCCGCGAATTTCGGGGGAGGGGTGTTTATATAGGTAGAGGGAGCTAGGAGAGTCCAAATGGGGAGCGGTTTTCGGCCACGCGATCGTGATCGAACGACGGAGAGCATGGAGGGGGCTAGGATGGGTTTTTGGGCCACTTTGGAAAGGGTGTTGGGCTGCAAAGAGAAGGGGGCTTTACGGTTACCCGGTTAACCGTTGGAGTATCAAACGACCTCCAAATGGCACGAAACTTGACATGCGGTCTACCGGTGCTATACCAAGGCCGCTTGGCAAACCTCGGTCCATTCCGAGAATGTTTAACACCCGCTCACAAAAAGATGTAAAAGGGGGCGCCGGGTGACATAGGAGTGCCGGATTGGAAAACGGACAACGGGGAAAATGCTCGGATGCATGAGACGAACACGAATGCGAAATGAGATGCACATGATGACATGATATGAAATGCAGATGATGACATGGCAAAGTGCAACACACAAGCACATGACATGGCAACGACGACAAATAACTGGCAAACACCTGGCGCATCGAATCCGGGGTGTAACAACACTCCTCCACTAACAAGAGATCTCGTCCCGAGATCTTAGGACCGAGACGAAAGGTAAAATGGATGAGGTGAAACAAGAACTCAGGAGAAGAAGCAAAGAATCGAAAGCACTCGAGAAGAAGAGAGGAACGACGAGAATGCCGAGAATCGAAAGCTCACGGAATCAGATAGACTATGAAACCACTCCGGTTAGAACGAGATAAGAAAACGAATAAGACCGGAAGGATTTAGGCAGCACTCCGGCTAAAACATGGAGGAATAGAACATGAACTTGAGAGGATGGAATGATACTTGATGAAGACGTGACACAAAACCTCCGGAAAGAATTGAAAGAGTTGAAAGAAAAGAACGGAGAAGAAAAGATACTTGAATTTCTCCAACAAAATCTTGATGAACTCTTGAAGAATGAATTAAAACATGAAGAACCACCATGAAGAACTCCGGTAACAAAAGGTGATGAGATAGAATGAAGGAGGAAAGAATAAGACGAGCATTGCGATGATTTAGATGGAGGTTCCGACGAAAAGGCCGAGGAAATTTGAACTCCGGAAAAGAAAAAATGAAAGCACTTGGAACTAGAATTTATTCCTCAAGAACAAACTATAAAAGAAGGGATTATTCGCTTGGATGAAATAAGAATAAGATTTATTGTATGCTTATCCTTCATCAAATTAAATTGATGACAAGCAATGGATTTGGCATGCAACTTATTCTTCTTGAAAAGGATTGAGAAGTGACATAGCGCCACCTTGAGAAGGTCTTCATGAACCACCGGTAGGGTTCGAAAGAAACGAATGGATTAAAATGATAATCAAGGAAAAAGAATCTTGAACGAGCCACCGTAAGAATTCGGAAATGGTAGCGAAAGAGAATGAATCACCGGGAAGAATTAGAAGAACAAATATGCTAGAGGGGATTTAGATGCAAAAGAACAAAGAGATCATGAGCTGATTAAAGAACACTTGACGAAGCACCGGGATAATTAGAGGACGATAGCTGGAATGATGAGGGCGAAGAATTCTTCCGAACGATGGCCTCCGAAAAACAATCACGACAAACTCCGGATGGTTGAGAAAAAGAATATCTGACAAATGGAATAATTCGAGAGGATGATATGAAGCTAGAACCACGAATCTTCGGGAGGACGGACAAGGTTTAGAGGAAAAACTCTTTCCGGCCTTCAAATATCGACGGGAAACACCACAAAAATTACTGGGATACTCCGGGAGAATGAAAAACGAAGAGGTTGAGCCAACAATGAAATGATTCGAAATCGATCTTGGAAAAGGCAAGTGACTAATGATATTCATTCTTACGTCACACTTGAAAAGAATTTGGGAATAACTCTGGGGAATTAGAAGAGTCAGGTAAGATCCTGGGAAAAGACCTGTGGGTTAGGGCCCACTGAATAGATGACACCATGTAAAAGGATTGTTGAAGAGATAGATGATGCACCGGAACAATTGAAATATTAGAATGAGGTGATAACCTCGAATTAATTCAAACATAGACGAATCTCCTGAGATGTGTTGAACACTCCGGAAGGATAAATTGGCGACAGTAACGAGCAGGAAAACACTTGATCCAAGGAAAAGAATGTGATCAACCCGAAAAACTTGAATTGAGTGCACCGGAAAAAGAAAGGGATGAAGAATGACGAACAAGATGAGAATTCACCGGTTGAAATGATCGAGGGAAGACTGAAGAGACTCCGTACGAATGAAATTGATGGTCGAGAGAGTCGACTCCGGAAGAAAAAAGGGTGGGAGGGCGGAAAACAAAGGTAACTTGGAAGGGAAATCGACGAATATCTTGAAGAGAAAACACGGTTGAAATCATTGAGGAGAGAGAGAGAAAAAACTTCACACGAGTAGGATGGATACTCGATTACGGACTCCGGTTCCGAGAAGAAGAAGGGAGGGCGGGTGGGAAAATAAGACAACTGAGGATTGAATTTGCAAAGATGAAGGGGTTCGAGTCGACTTGACGAGAAATGTACCGGATAAAAGAGCTGAGGAACAACTACCAGAAAACCAACTGCGTGAACCTAAAGAAAAATTTGAAGGGGAAGAGGAGTAGTTCAAAACACCTACGTCAGGATTCCTTACAGAGCGACGAAGGGGCCGAAGAGTAAAAGGATTCCTACTCTCCGATATAACTAGACTCCGAAAACAGTTTTCTTCTAGACTCAACAACGGCCAAACTACACGATCAATCAAGGGGGCTCCTAGGGTCGGTCGAGGCTCTGATACCAACTTGTCACGCCCAATATGCGACCCTATCCAAAAGGAAGTCGAAGGTCCCACCAAGGATAGACCCGCATATTGAAACGCTTTTGCAAGGTGGATATCATTACATCAACATTACATAATAGATGGGGATACATACTTAAGGCATACAATGCCACTCGAATACAACATCACAATACATAAGAGCAACATCCGACTACGGATGAAACATAGACAGAAACTCAAACGACATCCACCCTGCTAGCCCAGCTGCCGACCGAACCTATCCCCGATCGAAGAAGAAGCAGAAGAAGAACTCAACGCAAGCAAGCATCGCTCTCGCGTCATGATCATAGCATAAACCTGTACCTGCAACTGTTGTTGTAGTAATCTGTGAGCCACGAGGACTCAGCAATCCCATTACCATGGGTATCAAGACCAGCAAAGCTTAAGTAGGAAAGGAAGGGATAAAGTGGTGAGGTTGCAGCAGCGACTAAGCATATATGGTGGCTAACATACGCAAATAAGAGCGAGAAGAGAGCAAGCGGAACGGTCGTCAACTAGCAATGATCAAGAAGTGATCCTGAACTACTACTTACGTCAAACATGACCCAAAGACCGTGTTCACTTCCCAGACTCGGCCGAAAAGAGACCATCACGACTACACACGCGGTTGATGCGTTTTAATTCGGATCTGGTGTCAAGTTATCTACAACCGGACATTAACAAATTCCCATCTGCCTATAACCGCAGTACGACTTTCAAAGATTATATCCTGCAGGGTGTCCCAACTTAGCCCATGATAAGCTCTCGCGATCAACGAAGGATATTCCTTCTCCCGGAAGACCCGATCGGTCTGAATCCCGGCTACAAGACATTTCGACAAAGAATAAAACAAGACCAACAAGACCTCCCGGCGTGCCGACATCCCCGATAGTAGCCGCGTATCTCGTCTCGAGCCACGACCGATGAGCAAGACGCATAACTAGAACCAGCCCTCAAGTTTCCCGAGGTGGCGCCACAAGTGGCTCTAGTTTGGACCAACACTTAGACAAGCATTGGGCCGGGGCCAAAATGAAGATGACCCTTGAGAGCGCGACTCCCAAGGGAAAAAGGGCTAGGTGAGGCAAATGGTAAAACCAATGTTGGGCCTTGCTGGAAGAGTTTTATTCAAAGTGAACTGTCAAGGGGGTCCCATAAATCACCCAACCGCATTAGGGACGCAAAATCCAGGAACATAATACCGATATGATGGAAAGTAGGGCGGCAAGAGTGGAACAAAACACCAGGCATAAGGCCGAGCCTTCCACCCTTTACCAAGTATATAGATGCATTAATAATATAAGAGATATTGTGATATCCCAACATAAACATAATCCAACATGGAGCAATCTTCATCTTCACCGCAACTAGCAACGCTATAAGAGGGGCTGAGCAAAGCGGTAACATAGCCAAACAACGGTTTGCTAGGAAGGGTAACAAAGGTTAGAGGCTGACATGGCAATTAGTGAGGCTTGAGCAACAAGAGATAGGTAGCGCGGCAAAGCGATAGAACGAAGCAACTAGCATAGCAATGATAGTAGTGAGATCCAGGGTAGCGGTCATCTTTCCTGAAATCCCGCTAGGAAGAAGAACGAGTCCATGAAGAATATGAAGCCACGAAGACGAACCAAGCGTAGATGAACGGATCCTCACGATCACAACGAAACGGGAACTATCGAGAAGAAGCACACAACAAGGTAAACACACCACGCATTAACAAGACATGATGCACAATCAAGCATGATGCATGACAAGCTACATGAAGCTACTCATGGCAAGAGATGGTGAAAACAAGAGCAACACATCAAAGCAAGTTTAAATGAGGCCGGAAACAACATAGAGCAATTCCGGTAAGTCCTCATATGCAAATTTCGAAATTGGTCCAGATCTGATTAAACCTTAAGTTAAATTTGTTAAACAGCAATTTAAGATGCACCACGATGATCTACACGAAATTCTAGCCAAGTTACATATAAAGTTCATTAGATTCGGAGCTACGACCTAAAAGATATGAGCCAAACAAGATAAGAATGGCATTGATGCAAAATGCATACAAACATCAAGCAAACACCTCAAAACATGGATGCAACATGATAATATGAAGCTACATGCAAAATCAAGCAAGTTTCATATAGAGCACACTCAAAACGGAGCAACGGTTCAACACACACAATACAAGTTTAAAGGACAAGCTGTCCAAAATAGCAACTAGGCATATGGCAAGCACCAAAACACTATGATACAGCATCTCAACGTACTAAAAAAAGGCATGGGCATGAAGTACAGGTAAAGCATAACAAAACATGAATACTGAGCTATCTCCAGAAATCACTAGAACATGCTCAAAATGACATGGCAAGATTGCAAATAATAACAGTTTCAGACTTTGCAGAAATAACATCAGGTTGCAATGTTTAGAGCTATCAAAAAACATGTTACATGAACTTATCATGGCAACCAAAGGCATGGAATGAATCTACTAATTTCATAGAACAAAAGTCCTTTACTGACCATCAGCCAAAAAGGACCAGAAGATATGATGGCACCCATGTAAACATAGCAAGTTATATTACAGATTCATACATGGCAGGAAAAACAATAAGTAGGCATGTTGGTGAGCTTGAACCACTCACCACGGAGCAATAAATGGCATGGAAAGGCAACTCACAGTAATAAGACATGTTTATGAAGCTAAGCATGGCAATAGCATAGACATAGGGTGCATGGATCACTAGCAAAACACATGGCAAAACTGAACTTAATGTTAACAGGCTGACAACAATATTATTTAGCAACTTTGGAGCATGATAACAACAAGCTACATCAGGCTATAACTGCAACCAGGGGCAGGTATGGATAGAGCATGACATATATACCAAAACATCCTTAGTGACCATCTCCAGATTATGCATAGAATGATTTTTAGAAGCAGGTTAACATAGCATCATGATATAGCAGATTCAGACATGCAAAACAGCAACAACAAGTACCCTACTTAACAAGCTCGATGCGCTCACTACACAACTCACAAAAATATATGGATGGCACCACTGGAAAGATCGCATGGCATAGTACAAAAAAAATGTAGAGCTCATACTCATAGGATGCACACATCAAATGCAACAAAAATGACAAATCATCAAGTTATAACAGTTTCAGCAGGTTAACATCATATAGCACTCTTGCGACGAAGATTCAGACATCAAGATGAACACGAATGAACATGGCACAATGTAACAAAATGAAGTACCCTTTGAGGCGAATAATTTGACATATTACACGCACAAAACGGAGCTACGGATGCAGAGATACAACAGGTCAAACATGGCATGATAATACTGGAATCTGGGGACAGCAGAATCGGGGAAGGGGAAAAAATCAACCTCGCAGATCCAGATCGGGCACGGATGCCGAGGATGGCCGGGGCTCGCCGGAGCAGAGGACGGGGATGCGGCGCCGGAGACGGAGGCGGCGCGGCCGAGCTCGCCGGAGCTCGGGCCGGGCGGGCGAGGCGGGCGACGGCGCCGGCCGACGGGCGGACGGCGGCGAGGGCGCTGGTTCCGGCGGGGCGCGGATCCGCGGAAGGACTGGCGCGGCGGGCGACGGGGAGCTGGCGAGGGTGCGCCTGAGGCGCCCATGCCGGGAAAGCGGGAGGCCTCGGCTGGCGGCGGAGGAGCGCCCGAGGGGCGCGGCAGACGGCGAGGCGGCTCGGCGAGCTTCGCCGGGCGGGAAGGCTGGGCGGCGCGCGAAGCGGGCTTCGTGGCGGGCGGCGGCGGCGCGGCCAGCGTGGGCCCGCTGGCGGTTTCGGCGGCGCGCGCTGGGAAAGGCTGGTGGCGACGTGGCGCTTGCCGATTGGCTGGCGGCGGCGGATGCGTCCGGCCGGGTTGGATATGTCCGCGCGCGCGAGGGGAAAATTTAGGGTTAGGGGTGTAGTTGATCCATGAATTTCGGGAGGGTGTTTATATAGGTAGAGGGAGCTAGGAGAGTCCAAATGGGGAGCGGTTTTCGCCACGCGATCGTGATCGAACGGGCGGAGAGCATGGAGGGGGCTAGGATGGGTTTTGGGCCACTTTGGAAGGGTGTTGGGCTGCAAAGAGAAGGGGCTTTACTTGATTGTTAACCGTTGGAGTATCAAACGACCTCCAAATGGCACGAAACTTGACAGGCGGTCTACCGGTGCTATACCAAGGCCGCTTGGCAAACCTCGGTCCATTCCGAGAATGTTTAACACCCGCTCACAAAAAGATGCAAAAGGGGGCGCCGGGAGACATAGGAGTGCCGGATTGGAAAACGGACAACGGGGAAAATGCTCGGATGCATGAGACGAACACGAATGCGAAATGAGATGCACATGATGACATGATATGAAATGCAGATGATGACATGGCAAAGTGCAACACGCAAAGCACATGACATGGCAACGACGGCGAATAACTGCAAACACCGGCGCGATCGAATCAGGCGTTATGACTACGTGACACGCCGTTTCAAGATCAGCGGCATCGGCAAAGCAAGGAGCTGGCTTAAAAGCTCGCCCGAGGGCTTTGAGTAAACGGTACAGCCCGACGAGCACGCTGGCGAAGCGGCATGGTACTGAGATTGTCCACACGCGAAACAATGAGCTTGATTACCTCTGCGGGGAGCGAAATCCAGCCACTCTTTCGGCGGACGCCGCTCGGTTCTGCCATTGTTAGTGCTTGGGTTTCGGACGAGGGGGGTAGGCGCCTTAGCGGGGATGGAAGATTGGACGAGATTATGTGCGGACAAAGATGGAGAAGCGAATATGTGCTGCGGGAAGTGGACATGTGATGATGACTACAGCACGCCGCTTGACTTACGAGACACATACCAGCAGCGTAGGGTCATGTTGATGCCAGACAACTTGCTTGAGTGATCACAGTACTAGTAATCCCTACAATGCTATGCCCTAACTTGCTTGAGTAGAGTAGTAGAGTAGGACTCTGCTCTACTACTAGCACCAGAGGAGTGCAGAGCTGGGACCTTCCCGACGATGTGGACATGGAAGACGCATGGTATGATTTACCCCCTAACGCAGTGCATGGGGACTCCAAGGAGGTTCACCTGGACACACGCATTATCAAGTTAAATGTTGATCATTAGTCTTCGCTCAATGTAATCCTCTGTCTAAGCATGTGGAGACTTCCATGCAGAAAGTGCCATGTCATCTCAGAGCCAACATGTATAACAATGGATACTCAAAACTAATTCTCAAGATCATTTCCTGCAAAGCACAATAAGAGTTATTTCTTCACAAGTTTTGGATGCATGTTGAACAGCTTGAACGCTTTTGTTTGCAAAAGATACTTTTTATCTATTCCACCGGATGTTTGTGAGCTCTAGAGAAGAAATAATATCCGAACAAACCTATCCAAATGAACTAACCGAGGCATCTCCATCTTAATTTTCTCTTGCAAGTCGTAAGTGGTCCCTTCATCGTGAAAATGCTCGCCGTCGCATTGATTTGCATGCATGGATAGCACCACCATATTTTCAAAGGAGGAGCGAGCTCTATATTTCAGCCTAGGCATGCATGATTTGAGGAATTATGGTTGGGCATGCATGTAGAAAAGGGAGGAGAGTAATTTGCATGCGAGGGGATTAAAGGAAGGGAGGCTAGCGGCCAGGCATTCAAAGGAGGCTGCATGCAAGATTACACGGGATCCAGATACTAGTCCCAAAATCAGTTCCTCTTTTTGCGGACATGCCTTGGTACGAGAGATTGACAAGTTAGGCCCTGTAAAAATGGATGGAGGGAGTAGTAGTACTAGTGTAGAGGGCGGCGCTGCACGGGAGTCTCACCTCTCACCCCGCTCGTGGCGCGGCAGTAAAGCCGTCATATCACAAAACCCAACCACTCCCAGTAATAAGTGGCCTTGTAAAATAAACGGACAAGCAACCATCACATCCCTCCGTCTTTTTTGCATTTCATCTCTCTGCATTTACTTTCTCCGGTTCATCTCGCACACTCGATCCCTAGCTACTACTCCTAGGGCCAGTTCTTTTGGCGGCTTCCCCAGCTTTTCCCACAACACTAGTCACAGTGGAGAGTAACAATAAGGCGCCTCACTCATTTATTTGGGCTTCTAAACTACTATCCCGTCCTGGTTTATTCCTCGCCATTGTAATTTGTGCTAAATTTTGACCAAAGATTTAACTGGTTTATTCCTCACCATTGTAATTTGTGCTAAATGTTGACCAAAAATTTGACACAGATTACAATGAGGACCAATAAACCAGGACAGAGGTAGTAGTTATGGGATTACTAATCTAGAAGCCTAAAAGAACTGGCCCTGGTACTCCTACTAGTAGTAGTACTCAAGTTGGAATTCCAATTGCATGGCACAACCTGTTAGGCAAAAAATTCGATACAGGGTGTAAGAAGCGGTTTGGGAGTTTGCATGCCTTTCCAACCAGTGAGATACTCCGTACAAAGTACGACAGAGAAATAACCACAGAGAAGGAAGCTAAAACTAAACAATCAAACGAGCATTTTTGCATTTGTTTTGCATTGAATCGCTTCACAAGCTTGACTAGTGTTGTTTTCTACTTATACAAAAACCGCATCGTAATGTTAAAAGCGTGCATTTGCACGCATATAATTAATAGTAGTACTCCCTCCGCCTAGGTGTATAAGTCTTCCTCCTTCTTGGTCACGGTGCACAACCGAAGATGACTTATTGACCTGGACGGAGGGAGTAGCATAGTCTGCAAGCATATATCGAGAGAGACGTGTAGTGCGATAGTATATAGTAAAGTTTGTGCTATATGCACGCACTTGCAAAATGCGTACGAATACAGTACTCCCTCCGTCTAGGTGTATAAGTCTTCCCTCCTTCTTGGTCACGGTGCACAACCGAAGATGACTTATTGACCTGGACGGAGGGAGTAGCATAGTCAGCAAGCATATATAGAGAGAGACGTGTAGTGCGATAGTATATAGTAAAGTTTGTGCTATATGCACGCATTTCTGCAAAATGCGTCTGAATACACAAGGTTTCCAAACTTTCCCTTTTACATACTTAATTAAGGACGCTAAAAATTCCTGAATGTTCGGGATTTATCATTTGCGTCCCAAAAGTAATGAGATCGCCTTACGAAACAAAAATTATGCTCCTCCTAAAAGCCACGACGCTCGCAGGAGCGCTTGCGGCGCGCCACGAGTGCCCTGTTGCGCGGCCGTTTCCCAGCACGCCGACACAACGCCTCTTCCTTAGCCTCGCAACTCGCGAGGTGCTGATTGGCGGCTTGCCGGCGGGCGAGCGCGATCTCACCGGTGTGATGATCCGGCGCCAACAGGTACTCCTCCTCACTGGAAGCGTGCACCCGGTCCACGTACCAACAAGCGTAGATGAGGCGCTTGGGCCCGACTGCACTCAGGGCGTCGGCACGGGCGTCCTCCGCCACCCTCACGGCCCTCGCACGAGCCTTCTGCCAAAGAGCCAATTGCCTGACTCTCTCGGACGCGACATAGGCCTCCCAGGCAGCTTGTTCCGCGGTGTGCTTCTCTTCCTCGGCCTTCTTCTCCGCCTCTATTTTGGCGCGCTCTGCTGGAGGCAAAGCCTCCCACAAGGCGACATCCATTTCTTTCCAAAGCTCCTCAAGGCTGGGGGGCTCGGCGGGCGGCGCGTTCTCCTCGTAGCGGGGAGCCGACGCGTCCTCTCTGGCAGCGTCTTTGGCGAGATTGGGAACACCGACGGCCCACCTCGACTAGTTGCGGCGAGGCGGAACACCGACGCGTCCTCCTCGACTAGTGGCGGCGAGGAACGGAACGGGCGACGCGTCGCATTGCGGGCGAGGCGAGCGGGCGCCGACGTCCTCCTCGACTAGTGGTGGCGAGGAACGGGCAGCGACGCGTCACGTGGCGGCGAGGAGCAAAACACCGACGCGTCATCTCGACTAGTGGTGGCGAGGAACGAACAGCGACGCGTGACCGTCCAGCGGTGCAGCGAGGGCTCCTAGGGCTTGGGAGGCGATGCCATGGTGGTCGACGTGAGAGGGAGGGGGAGGAGATAGCGATGAACGTGAACGTGAGGGGGAGGAGATAGCGATGTCGTGGGAGGCGAAGTATTTATAGCGAGCAATGGCACACCTACGTAATATATGGACTGAGCTGCACTGACTTAACTACAGTCCAGTTGTGTCACTGACATGTGGGCCTGACCCCTGTTGGGCCCATATGTCAGTGACCGAATGCACCTGCAGTTAAGTAACAGCTACGTGGGCATATTTGTTGGAGTAAATTACGGGGGAGCGAAGGGGTGGAAATATTGCTGGTCACAACGGATTGGACGAGCGTGGGGGGAAGGAGAGTCATGCATGCAGATTTTTTCACACGGGATGGAGTGGTGGGACCGCCGGAGGGAGAAGGAGAGTTTGGTAGGCATATTGTTTCCACACGTGGAGAGGAAAAGATTTGGAGACAAACGGGCTTCCTGCAGGTATGGGGAAATGTGGATAATAAGTCATCTTGGATGCCGGGCTAGGTATAGTCTCAAGTCATTAAAAACAAACACGCCCCACACATGTTCATATTTCAAGGTGCACTAAATTATTGCATGCGATGATTAAGGCTGGCCATAATGGTGGTATCTTAGCTGGTATCATGCACACAGGAATAGCAAAAATGCTGATGTGGCAAAGAATTAAAGAAGAGAGGGGGGTTAGAGTAACTAGTGTTCATGCATGCATTGGTAAACACATTTTTTTGTGGAGAACGACGCCACTAGTTGAGTACTTTTGCAGACTTCAAAAACTATTCCACAATGTGTCAACATTCACAATGTCAAATCAATATTTTTACACTCACTATAAAACGTAGTTCTTATACTCATTATAATCAGTACTCCCTCCGTCTAGGTGAGCAAGTCATCTTAGATTGTGGACTGTGACCAAGGAGGAGGGGAAAATGAGAGATCTTAATGTTTATTTGCTAATTAATAGCATTGCATGCAATAAACTAACCACTGCATGTCGTGTTTGGTAGTCTCAAGTCATTAAAAGCATGCACACCCACATCTCCTATTGGTTGATATGTCAAGAAACAAGAAACGAGGTAGAAGTTAATGCACCGCGCCTAAGTGTTTTGGGAGTATTGTAGATATTGATATTTTTAGTATAAATTTGGCCGTGGGATTTCATTGATGCCTGTCAAAGAGTTGATAGGTCTGCTATGCGTGACCTGAAGATGAAAGCGTTGAGCATCTCGAAGTTGATCAACAATCTTCAATTGTCAAAGATTAGCCGTCCGGCCAATAAGGTGGCACACTTAATCGCTAAGTATAGCTTTGACAATAGATTAGATGGTATTTTTGTAAATAACGTACGCATCACATGTGGTTAATATTGTATGTCGAATGAGTGTCTTGGTGTGGCTGGTTAATTAATATAAGGTGGTGTTCAAAAATAGGTATAAATTTGGTCAAACACTTTGCAAACGGTTGACGGGAGTAAAAAGGACCAGAGGGAGTATCATGCATGCGGAGTAGGCAAAAAAATTGCTTGTCTAAAAAAAGGCAAAAAAATGCTCATTTATAGCCGGTCGAAGTCTCAAAGGGCGCGACCGCGCGAGGGAGGCGAAGGTCGTGGGAGGCGCTACATTTGATGGAATTAAGTGAAGTTACATCCACGCGCCGACATGGCGTGCGAACAGGCAGATGCTATACCGTCAGGCCTACGATATGGGTCTAATAGACATGACATCTAGTGGGTCCCGCATAGTTCTCGAGAACTCTTCGGGGGCTTGCAGCTGTTTATCCATCGGGCAAGCCAGCAACCCCACGCCATTCGCACGCCCTACTCGTCCCCGTCTTCTACCTTACAACAGTTCGCTCCCAGTCGTCCTGTCCTTTCACATTAGTTTGCTCCCAGTTTTTTTTTGCGGGGTACAATAATTCAACTTCTCCTAACCCTCCTCCAAAATCCATGGCCTCCCAAATCTCCATGGTCGCTGCTGAGTACCAGGTTAGAGCCATCACCGGCGAGCAGTTCATCGTCATCTACACACGTGGATCCGAGACGGTGAAAGCATGGCTTGCTCGCTTCCTACGCATGTTCAACAGTTCAACGGACGAGCGGGTCGCTGGGCTAGATGTTGAGTACACCACAGTCCTGGGACAAGTGATGTAGGGCGGAACCCTACGTGGACAATCTTTCACGTTGGAGCGGATCCTACGGGGAATCACGAGGAACACGCGGAAGAACAAGAGGGAAACACGGAGAAAACGAGAGAGAAATCACTAAACCGACAAGGGATTAATCACACAAATGCTAAATCACCGATCACATAGAGTGGCACAAGATTCAAGATCAACAAAGGACGATACAAACGGTAGCCGTTCTTCTCCGTGAGGAGGCCTTGAGGGGGTCCACCCTAGAAGGGGTCTTGAATCCGCTTGGGAAATCTTCTCCGTGAGGTCCCGATCTCCGAGGAGAAGTAGCCAAGTGGATGAGCAAAGGCTCTCACACAAGAATATGAGCTAATCCAATGCTAACCCTAGAAAGAGGAAAGGGAACAAGTATATATAGTCTCGGGCGAAGGGTACAAGGGACAAGGCCAGAGGCACTGCTACAGGGGAGGCCGGACGTCCTGCGTCGGGCCGATGTCCGGGCCTTCGCGAGTCGCCGGATGTCCGGGCTCTCAGCACGGATGTCCGGGCTGGGGCGACCGTTTCAGCCGAATCGGGAAAGGGGCGCCGGATTTCCGGGCTGGGGCCCGGATATCCGGCTGGGGCGGATGTCCGGCTTGACGCCGGATGTCCGCCCTGGAGGCTTGGCCAGATTGGATCCTGTTGAGGTAGAAGCTCCAGGGGCGGATGTCCGGGCCATGGCCGGATGTCCGGGCCCGAAGGTGTTCTTGGCCTTCTCCGTTGGTTCTCTTCATCCGCCGGACTTGGTGGCTTGTGCATCTTCACGTGCATCCTCGGGAGGTTCCCTTGACACCTAATCATGCATAGCATATCGGACTTAGGTAGTAGCCATGTCTCGAGTGGATCATATGTGATATCAATAAGGAAAGAGGTCACCTCGTTCTCGAGAGCTCTAGCTCTAGCTCGTGTCATGGGTCCTCTTGGCTCTTGATGAGACGGTTGTAAGTCCATGGGGATGATCGTGGGATGCTCCGCATCATCTCCCCCCCATTGGGAGAGCTCCGACCTCGGATCAAAAGCTTCATCTCCATGGAATGGTGCGAGGTCCTTGACGTTGAAGATGTCGCTCATGTTGTATTTGTCTCGAGGTAGGTCGATCTTGTAGGCGTTGTCGCTTGTAGCGTGCTAGCACCTTGAAAGGTCCATCGGCTCGAGGGAGAAGCTTGGACTTGCGTTCTTTGGGGAAGCGGTCCTTGCGAAGTTGTAGCCACACGAGATCACCAATGTTGAAGACGATGGGTTGCTTG
The DNA here is from genome assembly GCA_021605145.1 of Aegilops bicornis. NCBI lineage: Eukaryota > Viridiplantae > Streptophyta > Magnoliopsida > Poales > Poaceae > Aegilops > Aegilops bicornis. The sequence goes on along the minus strand of CM038671.1, from coordinate 223,507,907 downwards.
TTTGCGTTGAGCTTCTTTGCTTGACGTTGTACTTGGCGCTCAATGGTGTGCCTTGTGTCTTCGTGCATCTTCTTGATGTAGCTTGCTCGTTCACTTGCATCCATGTTGGTGCGCCGAGGAGAGGAAGTGGTAGAATGTCCAATGGGGACAAGGGGTTGAAACCGTGAGCGACCTCGAAGGGGGACTTGCCTGTAGTTGAATGTCTTGCACGATTGTAGGCGTACTCGGCGATGGGTAGACATGCTTCCCATTCCTTGATGTTCTTCTTTATCAAGACACGAAGTAGAGTGGATAGTGTGCGGTTCGTCACCTCCGTTTGGCCATCGGTTTGAGGATGGTATGCCGAGGAGAACAAGAGCTTGATGCCGAGCTTGGCGCATAGGGTCTTCCAAAAGTAACTCAAGAACTTGACGTCACGATCGGAGACGATTGTCTTTGGTACGCCATGGAGTCGCAAGATTTCCCTACAAAAGATATTGGCAACATGTGAAGCATCGTCTATCTTGTTGCAAGGTATGAAATGTGCCATCTTAGAAAATCTATCCACAACAACAAAGACGGAATCCTTGCCATTTTGAGTCCTAGGCAAACCAAGTATAAAATCCATACTAATGTCTTCCCATGGTTGATATGGAATAGGAAGAGGCATGTAAAGACCATGAGATTGAGCTTTAGACTTAGCTTTGCGACATGTATAGCATCGGTTGGTGAAGCGTGAGACGTCATGAACATCTTGGGCCAAAAGTAGTTGGTGGAGAGCGTGGCAAATGTCTTGTCGCGTCCAAAGTGTCCCATGAGTCCGCCTCCATGGGCCTCTTGCAAAAGGAGCAAACGAAGAGAAGACTCGGAATGCAAAGTTTGTTAGCTCTCATAAGGTAACCATCCTTGATGTAATATTGTTCCCAAGACGACAAGGCCAAACACTTAGCATAAGGAGAAGCAAAAGATGGATCATGCTCATACAAGTCTTTTATATGCTCAAAACCAATAACATTCAACTCAAGTTGAGTGACAAGCATGCATATGCGTGAAAGCGCTGTCGGCAACTACATTTTCTTTACCCTTAATGTACTTGATCACATAAGGAAAAGATTCAATGAATTCACTCCATTTTGCATGACGCTTGTTCAATTTAGTTTGACCTTTGAGGTACTTAAGCGTTTCATGATCGGTATGGATGACAAACTCATGAGGTCTAAGGTAATGTTCCCAAACATGTAGCACACGCACTAAAGCATACAATTCTTTGTCATAGATGGGATAATTAAGTTGAGCACCGGAGAGTTTTTCACTAAAATAAGCAATGACTCGTTTTTCTTGCATCAAAACTCCGCCAATTCCGGTACCACTTGCATCACAATGAACCTCAAAAGTTTTGTCAAAATTGGGCAAAGCAAGAATCGGAGCATGAGTAAGCGAAGACTTGAGCTCATCAAAAGCTGTTGATTGCAAAGTTCCCCAAACAAAGGGAGTATTCTTCTTGCTCAAAGCATGCAAAGGAGCGGCAATTGTGCTAAAATCTTTCACAAAGCAACGATAGAAACCCATAAGACCAAGAAAACTTCGCACTTGTTGCAAATTTGTGGGTTGGGGCCAAGTTTTAATTGCTTCAATTTTAGATTCATCAACATGGACACCCTTTGAGGAAACTACAAAACCCAAGAAAACCACTTTGTCAACTCCAAAAGTGTATTTTTCAAGTTTGCATAAAGGCTTTCCTTGCGAAGAGTTTGCAACATAGATTTTACATGATTGATGTGCTCTTTCATGGTTTTGCTAAACACAAGAATATCATCAAAGTAAACCACAACAAAGACTCCAATATAAGGACGAAGCACATGATGCATAAGACGCACAAAAGTACCGGAGCTTCCGAAGACCCATAGGCATCACTAACCATTCATATAATCCAAATTTGGTTTTGAAAGCAGTTTTCCATTCATCACCCTCTTGTATGCGTATTTGAGAATAGCCACTTTTAAGATCAATTTTTGAGAAAAAGTTGGCTCCGCTAAGTTCATCAAGCATATCATCTAAGCGAGGAATGGGATGCCTATATCGAACGGTGATAGCATTGATAGGTCTACAATCGGAACACAAGCGGGAACTTCCATCGGGCTTAGGCACAAGAATAACGGGAACGGCACAAGGGCTTAAGCTTTCACGTACATGACCGTTGTCGATGAGTTGTTGTACTTGCCGTTGAATCTCCTTGGTTTCTTCCGGATTGACTCGGTATGGAGCTTTGTTTGGAAGAGGTGCTCCGGGTATGAGGTCAATTCGATGCTCTATCCCTCGAAGAGGAGGTAGACCCGGAGGTAGCTCATCGGGAAAAACATCTTGAAATTCCTGCAAAAGAGATTGAAACACCAAAGGTAGCTCATGAATGGTGTTAGTTTTTGGTTCTCCATCCTTGCACACAAGGACAAAGTGCATCACACTCGATGGGTTCTCACATACTTCTCTCATCTCACTTGTGGTGGCAAATCGGATGAGGTTTTCTCTCTAGGCTAAGAGTCGCTCAAATTTGGCTTGTGGCTCTCACTCACTTTTGGGTGGAACACTTTCTCACTCTTTTCTCTATGATGTGTGGCTTGTTTGTCGGCTATCACTTGAGTAGGAGACATAGGTCGAGTACATATTCCTTCCCTTTCATCTTGAAGCTATAGTGGTTGGTGCGCCCATTGTGGATGACACCACGGTCGAATTGCCATGGTCGACCTAGAAGTAGGTGGCAAACGGTCATTGGGACCACATCACATTCCAACGGGTCTTCATAAGCACCGATTTTGAAGGAGACTTGGACCATATGCTCGACTCGTATAGTGCCGGAGTCACTTAGCCATTGAACCTTGTAGGGGTGCGGGTGCTTCCTCTTGACCAAATGGAGCTTGGAGCATAGTTCTTCACTCGCCAAGTTGTGGAAACTACCTCCATTGATGATGACCTTGATGGACCGCCATTGATGCCGGCTTTTGTGTGGAAGATGTGGCATCGTTGGTCTTCTTCTTGTTGATGTTGAAGAGTCAAGACCTTGGAGACAACGCGAGCGGGGCTCGAATCCTCATCACAAAAGACTTGATCATCTTCTTCTTCGTTCACTTGCCGATGCATGGCCACTTGCTCAAGAGCTTCCATCTCCTCTTCACTCATGGAGTCATATGTGCCATCGTCGTTGAGGATCATGGTGCACTTGTTGGTGCATTTGTATGACTTGTGGCCTCGGCCGCCGCAAGTGAAACACTTGAAGGAGCTTGTCTTGATGGTCTCATCGGTCGGAGTAGAGGATGAAGCACGCGGCTTGATGTTACTTGTAGTAGGAGGAGGACGACTTGAACTCGTCGGAGCCATCTTGTAACTTGACTTGTCGTCATTTCTTGAAGGAAGTTTGGTTGATGTAGATGTTGAAGGAGTCGTTGAAGCTTGGTTGTTGGAGAAGCCGTAGGTCTTGGATGAGTACTTGCATGCATTTGAAGTCATCTTGCACTTGGCGTTCCACCTTTGTAGCTTGATGCACGAGCTCAATGAGGGATGAGTATGGTTGGAAGTCGGCGATCTTCTTGATGGGATGATTGAGTCCATTCAAGAAACGTGCCATAGTTTGCTCATCATCTTCCTTGACATTGGCTCGAATCATGGCTATCTCCATTTCCTTGTAATATTCTTCAAAGCTCTTTGTTCCTTGCTTGAGTAGTTGGAGTTTCTTGAAGAGGTCGCGGTTGTAGTAGGTTGGCACAAAACGTGCTCGCATGACATCCTTCATTTGAGCCCAAGTGGTGATTGGAGGTTCACCTCTTGCTTGTCGTCGCTCAATGATTTGTTCCCACCATATGAGCATATAGTCTTGGAACTCAAGTGATGCCATAGCGATTTTCTTCGCTTCATCGTAGTTGTGCAAGCGGAAGATTTTGTCAACCGTCAATGCCCATGAGAGGTAGTCTTCGGGGTCATTGCTTCCATTGAACTTGGGCATGGTGAATTTTAGCTTGTCAGAAGCGCGTTGCTCTTCATTGTGTTGTTGGCGATGTTGATGATGACGTCCTTGGTGTGGATTGTATTCGTCTTCATGTTGCTCTTGGCACGGAGGAAGACCATGATCAACTTGCCCTTGTTGAACTTGAGGTTGAGGTGGAGCTTGACGAGCTTGTGGAGGAGCTTGAGGAACTTGACGTTGTACTTGAGGTTGGTAGTTCCTTTCTTGGATTTCTTCTCGAAGGGCTTCCTCTTGATTGCGCCATTCGCGATTGCGGTTGGCGAAGGCTCTACTTGATTCTTGAAGGGCACGATGCGCCTCAAGAGCTTGCGCCTCATGTTGTTGTTGTTGAAGACGTTGAGCCTTGGCGTCTTCTTCGTCTTGGTGAAGACGTGCTCGTTTTTCCTCTTGTTGGCGGCGAAGACGTTGTCGTTCTTGAGCTTGAGCAAAAGCCTCTTGGTTAGATTGAGGACGAGGAACTTGTTCATCAACTTGCTCTTGTGAATGCTTGTCATGTAGCGGGTTGCGAGATGCATGACGGTCTTGGCGCGCGGCTCGTCAAAGAGTGTTCGATGACGGTGTACTTGAGTCGTAGAAGGTGTCGTCGGAATGTCGACTCGAGTGGCTCCGTCTTGATGATGAAGAAGTTGAATGATGTCGGTTTCTCATCAAAGCGCGGATCTCGTCCATTCTTGCATCATTCTCTTGCTTGTGAGCCTCGAACTTGTTGTCGAAGTAGTCTCTTGTACGTTGCTCGGAGAGTCGCAAGTCGGTGGCGAGGTTGTCGGCGCGGTCGCTCATTGCTTGTTGTTCTTGGTGCACGCTTCGTTGTACCCAAAGAGGTGGCTCTTGGTGACGTATGATGACATGTCGTCGTCTTGCTCGATGAAGAGTGGGTTGGTAGAAGAACTTGGCCTATCCATCATTCCAAGCAAACTGTGAGTGGTAGAACGGAAAAGAACTTATACCATTGTACCTTTGACCGATGTTGAAGATGAATCAAGTTCACTCAAATGCGGACAATGAAATAGCACTCTTGGTACCGATTCTTGTCGGTTCTCACACCTACACAAGTAAAAGCTTATGGTGGAGCTCGGTTAGGATGGTGGCACAAAAGTTGATGCAATTGTAAGTGAGACTCAATAAAGTTGGAAATGATTCACAAATTTGCAAATGCAACAAGTAGACCAATAGCAAGATAAGGTACACGGAAACACACACGCAAAGGATAATATGGGGTTATGCAACCAAGGATGAGCCAAAATGTGGAATTCACCAAGATGCTCTTGTTGCACAACACTAGAGAGACGCTAGCACGATTGCACAATAGGCGGATACGAACTTGTGCACAACCTACTAAGCAAAATGCAACGACTTCTATCCCAAGTATGCTATATGTATTGTGTTTCGATGTGTTGATCCAAGATGATCAAGTATGACAATCTTAATGTTGTATGATGCTATGGTTCTTGCTCATAAGCTCTTTTCTTATCTTTCTCTCTTTGCTTAAAAGCTTGATTGGCTCTTTCCCTTTTGAGCTCTTTTCTCATGCAAAACTTTACAAACCAAGATAGCAATTGTGTATGCGATGACAACTTTGTGACACACAAGGTGATGGTAAGATATGCACCACTTTGGTATGGCATGTATGCTATGGAGTATGATCACTAATGTGCACAAGTCACGTTGCCGGCAATACTCAATGGCTAGTCTCGATGGGTCAAGAACGCCGAAAGATGGGTTATGATGGTTATCAATGCAATTGCAAGTAATGTCAAAGGTGTCGACGATGTTACCGTCCTTGACGAATATGAGCGGTGGTGATGTTGATGTTGAACCGTACCTAGATAGACGAAACACAAAAGGATACGGAAAACCTCAGCTCAAATTCTCAAGGAAAAAGTTGGCAACATTGTCGGAATTGGAAGTGGGAAAGGCTAATGTGGTGTTATGCGGAAATGGTGGAGGTAAGTGGAAGTGTATGTGGGCACGGGACAAAATTTGGCAAAAGTTAGGCGGTGATCGGGGTGGTGGAAGGGATTGTTGTTACCGGGGCCGGAAATCCGGCTGGAAGTCGATGTCCGGGACGCCGGATGTCCGGGCTGATCGGGCCGGATGTCCGGGGTGCCGGATGTCCGGGCTGCTCGGGCCGGATGTCCGGGCTCGATGAACACCGCGGGGGAAGGTGGGATCCGGGGCAAAATTCGGGCGATTTTGTGGATGGAAATTGTGGAAATGGTGGGGGAAAGCTAGATCTACCTGCAACACACGAAATCCACGGATCAAATCCAACAAAACTTCATCACACGAACAAATCACAAAAAAAAATATTTGGGGCTATTTTTGTGGGGAATTTTCGGAATTAGGACAAGAACAACAAAATCAAGCTAGAAAAGAGGGGTAGGGGCTCCAATAACGTGATCAACGTGGCTCATGATACCATAGATGATGTAGGGCGGAACCCTACGTGGACGATCTTTCACGTTGGAGCGGATCCTACGAGGAATCACGAGGAACACGCGGAAGAACAAGAGGGAAACACGGAGAAAACGAGAGAGAAATCACTAAACCGACAAGGGATCAATCACACAAATGCTAAATCACCGATCACATAGGGTGGCATAAGATTCAAGATCAACAAAGGACGATACAAACGGTAGCCGTTCTTCTCCGTGAGGAGGCCTTGAGGGGGTCCACCCTAGAAGGGTGTCTTGAATCCGCTTGGGAAATCTTCTCCGTAGAGGTCCTGATCTCCGAGGAGAAGTAGCCAAGTGGATGAGCAAAGGCTCTCACACAAGAATATGAGCTAATCCAATGCTAACCCTAGAAAGAGGAAAGGGAACAAGTATATATAGTCTCGGGCGAAGGGGTACAAGGGACAAGGCCCAGAGGCACTGCGTGCAGGCAGGGGAGGCCGGACGTCCGGGCGTCGGGCCGGATGTCCGGGCCTTCGTGAGGCGCTGGATGTCCGGGCTCTCAGCCCGGATGTCCGGGCTGGGGCGACCGTTTCAGCCGAATGGGGAAAGGGGCGCCGGATTTCCGGGCTGGGGCCCGGATATCCGGGCTGGGGGCCGGATGTCCGGGCTTGGACGCCGGATGTCCGGGCTTGGACGCCGGATGTCCGGGCCCTGGAGGCTTGGCCAGATTGGATCCTGTTGAGGTAGAAGCTCCAGGGGCCGGATGTCCGGGGCCATGGCCGGATGTCCGGGGCCTGGAAGGTGTTTTTGGCCTTCTCCGTTGGTTCTCTTCATCCGCGGACTTGGTGGCTTGTCCATCTTCACGTGCATCCTCGGGAGGTTCCCTTGACACCTAATCATGCATAGCATATCGGACTTAGGTAGTAGCCATGTCTCGAGTGGATCATATGTGATATCAATAAGGAAAGAGGTCACCTCGTTCTCGAGAGCTCTAGCTCTAGCTCGTGTCATGGGTCCTCTTGGCTCTTGATGAGACGGTTGTAAGTCCATGGGGATGATCGTGGGATGCTCCGCATCAACAAGAGAAGGATCTAAAGGACGAAGAGAGGAAGAAGCCCGCCGTGATCCAGGTTTGCGTACATAACATTTGCTTGGTCTACCACATATGCCATGCCGACGTTGAGTGCCAGGATTTTAAGAACTTCCTTAAGGACAAAAGAGTGAAATTCGTTACTCTAGGCTTTAAGAACGACAAAGGACGCCCTGCGTCGGATAGGTCTCGTTGTAGGCCAGCCCTTCGATCTTCGTAAGGCAAGCACTGGTGTCCTCCTCTCAACCTTCAATGCTGACCTGGCAGCAACCATGATTGATCCTTCAGACGCTTAAACTGAAGAAACCTCATCACGAGTTTCATCATGCATGGGAGTCGAAGACATTAGATGAAGATCACATCCTCAGACGCAGCAATGGATGCCTACCTTTGTTTAAACTAGCAGTGTTACCCGCGCATTTGCACGGCTAGAATTTAATTTCATATGTTTAAAAGTCATATTTAATCATTTTAAATATATATTTTCCAATTATAAATAAACATCATATATAATATCAATAGTTATAAAATTATGTATTGAGACAATTTATTTCATTTGTAAGGTATGTGAAAACTCTTTACTGCTTCTGACTGGTAATGAGTCATATCAAACCATTAGTGTGTGTGTGTATGAAAAAGGGCACTTTCAGTTCAAATATAATATGGTCCAAGAAGTTTTGTACTTATGTGTATGTATTGGTGGTGTCTTTGTGCTAAATTAGTTAAGTATTTATGTATTGTTTTATTAGGGAAATTGTACTACTAAGTTTCTGGATTTGTTTTATTCTTCCCTTTAGAAACTTGGAATACTTTTTACTTCAATCACAATGCGAAGTATGTATTTGTCCATTGTGTTTTTGTTGTTTTCATAATATTTGTAATTCAAGTTCGTTTGGTAGTAATTTCTCCTTGCTTATGTTCTTATTGGTGTATATTGTGTTCTTAGCGGAGTATCCTGAGAATTTGTGCGGCTAGAATCATAATGTGTTTTGAATTATTTTTGGCATCTGAAATATGTATTCAAATTTATTTTCGTAAAAAAATGTATGTTATGATGTGTAACATTTCAAGGGAACTCTATTCTTAATAAGCTCATGTTACTAATGGAAAATCATGTCTAAACATTCAATTCAAATATACAGATATTTGAATTTAATGTTGCATGATTTTCATAATAAGCTCATGTTATTCGTATTTGAAAATGGTTCTATTATTTTCATAGTATTATTATCGTTTTGTCCATCGTTTCTTTACACTGTAAGCCCAATATTTTGTTCAAGAAACAAACACACATTTATTATTCGCCGAATGTCGTGGTCGTGCATATTTCTGTGCTATCTGATCATAATTGTTTGTTTGTTGAAGCTTATATATAGAATAACATACACTGTTGGACATTGGGCAGTGTGGAAAATTTTAGGTTGACCGCTCTATTTTTTAGTCAACTAATATGTATTATAGCTATCACGGTGATGCACAATTCATAAATATATTTATTCTATTCAATATGGTGATGTAGTGAAGTTACTGGAATAAAGAGAGAGATTTCACGTATGTATATCAGTTATTTAAATCTTTACATATCAATGTGTTTTTAACTATTTTTGGCATCTCAAATATGTATTCAAGTTTCTTTTCAAAAAGAAATTGTATATTATGATGTATAACATTTCAAGGGAACTCTATTCATAATAAGGTCGTGTTACTAATGGAAAATCATGTCTAAACATTCAATTCAAATATTTGTTACAGCTATTTGAATTAAATGTCTAGGCATGATTTTCATAATAAGCTCGTGTTGTTCGTATTTGAAAATGGTTTTATTATTTTCATAGTATTATTATTGTTTTGTTCATCGTCTCTTTACGCAGTAAGCCCAATAGTTTGTTCAAGAATCAAACACATATTTATTATTCGCCGAATGGCACGTTCATGCATATTTTAGTGCTATCTGATCATACTTGTTTGTCTGTTGAAGCTTATATATAGAATAACATACACCGTTGGACATTGGGCAGTGTGGAAAATTTTAGGTGCACCGCTCTATTTTTTTCGTCGACGCATACGTATTATAGCTATCACGGTGATGCACAGTTCATAAATACATTTATTCTATTCAATATGGCGCTATAGTGAAAGACTTGTAACATCTTTAATGTTTTATCAAAGTTACTGGAATAAAGAGAGAGATTTCACGTATGTATATCAGTTATTTAAAAATTTCACTAAAAAAGTTTCAAGCTAGCTATCCCAGTCAATCCATTTATCCATCTCGCCAGGCCAATGGGTCACTCGTAGCCTCTAAGCGCTTTCTTTTTTGTTTCCGTTTTTGCTTTCCAGTCTGCACATAAAGGAGCCCACACGTGATTGTATTGGACTCACCTAGTACGTGCCCATCAGCCCATGTAGTCTGCCCCGTGCACGCTAGTGCTTTATCAGAGGTCAATTACATTTACATAAGTTGTACGTACACTTTAGCTCATGAATCTCAGCTGTCCGTCCTTCTAAATAAATACTTTATTTTTTAGTTTTTTTTCTTCCTTTCCAATGTAGAAATACAGCTGCTCACACGTAATTGCATAGGACTCACAGGTAAATATACGTGCCCATATGGCCATATGTAGTTCGTTCTGTCCACGCTAGTGCATATGAATATTTTATATCCTAATCACACCGTCTCTTTCCTATTGCAATCCTGGTCTTAATACATCAGGATCAATTCATGCTTTTCTTTTCGCGTATGTTATGCTTCTATACATCTAACGTGACAACATGAAAGTCCAATATTGTTGGTACATATATTTTTACATGTTACGCACGAAACATTAAATCTCAGCCATTGTTATTCTAATCAAACGGTGTAAAAAAGATTAACATATGTGGACGAACGTGATGGCTTGTTTGACCCTTATTTTAAGTATATAATTGACCCTTATTTTAAGTATATAATAGATAGATAGATAGATAATATAAGATATCTATAAGGGTTGGATGAAGAAGCAGAGCCCAGTGTCTGGTTCAAGCAAAGAAGCGTCGGCGAAGAGGAAGAGGAAGAGGGACGAGGACGAAGTCGAGGACGTGGACTCGGACTCCAAGTAGGTGGCAGTGCCGTCGCTCATGCTGGTTCTACTGCAGTGTCAAGCGGACTAGTTGCTTATTAGTTTATTTTCAAGGGTGTGTTGTGCTGAGGCCCCAGCAGAACTATGTTTATGTTCTTTCTCGTTATTTGAACTCTTTAGTACGTACAGTAGTACTAGTACTATGTCTTACTACTGTTCTTCTTGCAGTTGGTACTACTTCTCGTATCTTCGTGTTCCTACTGTACTTAATACGTTCGTATTAGTAGTATAATTTGGGTCAGTCGATTTGTGAAAGAAGTTCGACGGAGCGAAGGAAGAAGACGACAGAAGAGGTGTAAGAAGCCCTTCTAGCCATCCATGTTGCATCAAACGGCTCACATGAGTCGACTGACCCAAATTGCTCCTTCAGATTGCAGGATCCACGTGGCATTCAAGGTCTCGAAGGTAGATTCCGCGTCCGCACCGGTTTGCGGGCTCAACGCGCGGGCGACCGGCTTCCGCCGCGATAGCCACCATGCGCGCCTCCTCCGCGCGGGCGGAGACGACAATGACACGCTAGTTCCTCCTCGCCGGCGTGCTGGAGCACGTGCTCGTCCTCCTCTTCGTACGCTGCATGCATAGACGCGGCTCCACCAGCTGCTCGCGTGCTTGGCAGCGCGGCGGCATCGCGAGGAGGGACTGCAGACGACGTGAGCGGGCGAGCCTTCGGCTTCATGGCACAGGGATGGCGGCGACACGGCGGTGATGGGCGAGAAATTGTTGGCCGGAGCAGGCGGGCGCCCGCATGCGCAACGGCGGCAGCGGCATATTGATGAGTCTTGGCGTGTGGGAGCTTACTTTAGTTTTATATATAAGGTTGGTCAAACTTAAAAGAAAACCGTACTAGTACACGTAAACATTAGACTTAGGCAGCGCTTTTATTAATTAGTACCACAGCCACGATACGGAATCCTGTGCAAGCGCGTGAACGCTGGGCCTTGATCGATCGAGCAGTGCGTCACCGTGTCGCGCTCGAAGGACATCCACCGAACCTTTTTGTGTGCGTGAAAACAATCCTCAAATATTACTCAACTTTTTTTTCCTGTGAAAATTCTTGACGCTGCAATATTTCCATATATTTGAATTTAGCTCGAGTTCATGTTTATTTGGATTTGGACGTTTTAGGTGCGCCCTAGTTTTTTTTAATACTGATTTTGTGTGTGTGGAGAGAGAGAATGTGTGTATGTGTCCATATGTATGTTGTGGCGGAAGGGCAATGTGGAGATGTAAGTGCATCTAGTGCCCCTTAGTGATTTTGGTGTATTGAAGACTTATAGGTTAAGGATCTAATGCGTTTATGAGTGTACACAGGTCTATAAGTCTATGAGGAGTTTGATATTTACAGAGAAATTCGACCCCTAAAAATGAAGTTCTTCGTTTGAAGACTTTGATATTTTGAAGACTTTCTGAAGACTTTGAAAGTGAAGAAATTGGTGTGACCTTAAAGACTTGGTATTCATTCGAGGAACATGAAGCGTGAAGACTTTTGTTTTCGTAGTTTCATTTTCTCTTTCTTGAGTCATAGGAAACACCGTACTGTTAAAGGGGGTCAAGGAAATACTAAGGAGAAAATTTCTATGTGATGCTCAACTCAAATCCTACACCTACCAATCCCTTCGAGTGAAGCCATTGGAAATCTCATTCAGTTCAGTCAATTTCTTCAGTGACAGAGACGCAGTTCTTCTGGTCACTGAGGACTTTGTTCTGACTGAGGAGTTAGGAATTCGCCAAAGGCGGATTGCCTACACAAAGGAGGAACATGATAGCCCCGAGGAATTTGTACCTCAAATTTCCGACCCGTTCTTTGTGCTATGCGCCGCCTGTCCCAAAATATCTTATCCACCTAACGATCATATCATTGAAGGGCATTTATGTCTTATCATGTCGGGCTGCTCCCTAGGCTATAAATAGCCGCCCCTACAACCACTAGCTGGTTAGCTGCTCCATGAAACCGACACTTGTCATTAGAGAGCATCCCATCCTCCGAGGACTTTGAGCGAAAATCATCAAGTGAGGAAAATCCAAACCCAAACCCAAACACCTACCAACCCAAAGTGATTGAGCATCACTGAAGAGATTGATCCTGCGTGGATCCGACGCTTGTTACCTTTGAAGACTGTGCTTCTTCCAGACGGTTAGGCGTCATGGTCTAGAGCATCCAAGAGGAATTGTAGATCGCCAAGTGACCGAGTTTGTGAAGGTTCAGAAGTCACCTGAAGACTTACCACGAGTGATTGGGCGAGGACTGTGTGTCCTTAGCTCAAGGAGAATACAGTGAGGACTGTGTGTCCGGGACTGTGTGTCCTCGAGTTTAAATACTCAGCCGCTCCAACCAGATGTACAACTGAGACATCAGTTGGAACTGGTCTACCAAATCATTGTCTTCACCAAGCCAACTGGTTCTATTTCCTCAACACTTTCATTTCCTCATCATTGTGTTGTGTGTTTGTTCATATCTGTGTTTGAAGACTTTGACTGAAGACTTTCTCAATTTTCTCAATTCAATTTCTTCAGTCTGTTTGTCTTCATCTTGTGCTATCCTGTGTTTACGCTTTCTGTACTCTGTGTTTGTCTTCATTTCATCATGATGACCATGCATGTATTCTGCTATGTTTACTCGAGTACTTAGTCCGCAGCTAGTAGTTCTTCGCTAAGGAATTTCCTCACTAGCAAATTCCTCAGTGAAGAATTTCATAAAAATCACCTATTCACCCCCCCTCTAGTTGATATAACGCACTTTCAATTGGTATCAGAGCAAGGTACTCCCTTGTTCTGTGTGATTTTGGTTTAACCGCCTGGAGTTTTAGTTATGTCGACCGCAGATATGAAGTGACATGCCCCATCTTTGACGGTCACGAGTACCCAAATGGAAGGCCATGATGAAGAAGCGTCTCACAGCGAGCTATGGACCATCACTGAGATTGGTCTGACCGATCTGTGCAAGACGGCGGAAGATGATGACATTCGCAAGTACACCCTTCTCAACCTCACGGCGAAGGACGTCATCTCGCTCTCGCTCATCTCGAAATCAGTTCAGGAACGTCATGCATCTCGATCATGCGAAGCTTATCTGGGACCGCCTCTCTGATGTCTATGAAGGCCATCGAACCTGTCACGATCCTTCGTTCGAGGAATTCAAGGAATCTCTCAAGTCAATGACATTTGAACCAGAATCATCATCTTCCTCATCATGCCTTATGGCAGATGGTGAAAAGGTAACTGAATGCTATCTGTTTGAATCTAGTGATGATGAATCTGGTGATGAATTTGGACCCAGTTATGTCAAACTTGCTTCCCTTGCTGCTAAACAACAAAGAGCTCTGGAAAAGGCTCACGAAATGCTTAGTAAGAGCGATGATATGTTGGGTGAAGAAATGGATCACCAAAAGCTTTGGCTGAAAGTCTTCGAGGACTTCATTCTAAGTATGACTCCTTCAAGATCAGCTTAACTCTCTTATCTGATCATGAGAAGCTAAGAGTGAGTTATGAAGATCTTCAGAAGAAGCGCGATTCATTACTTGCTCAACAAATCAGCGCTGCTCAGGAAGAATTTATTCCTCCATGTTTAAAATGCATTGAACGAGAATCTGCTAATTCTTCACCTGAATGTTCAAATGCTTCTAATGTTACAAATTCTTCACCTGCCTCTGCTATCACTAATTCCTCATCTGAGGACATTGCTAGTATCACTGACGATGCAGGGCTGAAGGAATTGTACATGACATGCATGTACAAAAAGCCTCAAAGGGAATCAGACTCTTTGTGATGTGCTTAAAAGCAGATCCTCAACAGGAACCCTAGGAAAGAGGGTATTGCCTTTGAGAGGAAACTCAATGCTGATGGTACATATTGGAAGCCTGAGCAGTACCCCAAAACCTCATGGGTTGCTGCAAAGGGACCTCCAGTTGACCCATCTAATTTATCTGGCTATACATGTGAATCTTCTCATTCTTCTGATGAGTCATTTGACTCCAACTATAAACTGTTCAAAAATCAGAATGATGAAGTATTGGCTAGATATGTTGGCACTAACTGCAGGAACGGTTCCCCTATGAAGAAAATCTAGGTTCCCAAAAGGTGTCTTGAAAGTCTTCAGGTGAATGTCCTCATGACACCACCTGTGAAGAAAAGGAACCCCAGATCAAATTCTTCATATGGACCAAATTCTTCATATGGATCCAAGTCCTCATACGGACCAAATTCCTCACGTGGATAAAATTCCTCAAAAGGATCAAAGTCCTCATATGAACATCATCGTGCTAACAACTCTGTTTCGCAGGGAAGAGCCAAGGGCTATGAATATGAGCATTATTCTTCTAATCATTATGTTCATAAGTCCTCGAAGAATTTCTCCGCTTATTCATATGCTTACCCTAACCCCTCTTATGTGAAACGTAATGGTTTGGCCGCTATGCCACCATTCTCATATGGAGCTCGCAGAGTGATGAACTCTTTGCCACCCCTTCAGATGTGGGTGGTGAAGAAAAAGAACTAATCTCTTATGCAGGGTCAGGTCCCAAACGTACTGTAACGTCTGAAGAATTTGCTGGGGACCTGACAAATTGCCTGAAGGGACGCAGGCTAACCATGATGAAATGAACTTTCATTTCACACGTCCTCACACTGCTTTATCTGTCTTATTGTTTGATGAAATTGATCTGATGAATTGTGTTATCATATTCTTCACTGCTGAAGTATATGAGGTTCGTAAGTTGCACTAATTCATCTGCAGGATGATCAACCCAGAGCCACTGAGTGGGTCCTTGATAGTGGATGTACAAATCACATGACTGGTGACAGGAATCTGTTGATGGATGCTCCCTTATCATCATCACATTTGAAGCATATCATCTTCGCTGACAAGAGCAAAAGTCAGGTATTGGGTCTAGGTAAGGTTGCCATCACAAAGGATCGACACATGGACAAAGTCATGCTTGTTGAGTCCTTAGGATACAACCTTATGTCTGTCTCAATGCTTTGTGATCTTGATATGGTTGTTGTCTTTGGCAAGTATCGTTGTGTTGTGATTATGGAAGCTGACAAATCCAAAGTCTTCGAAGGATTTAGGAGAGGAGACTTGTATATTGTTGATTTCTCTGCAGATTCACGACCAGCCGTGTGCCTACTTGAAAAAGCTTCAGAAGGATGGCTATGGCATCGACGACTTGGTCATGCAGGCATGAGGAATTTGCACACGCTTGCGAAGAAGAAGCATGTTATTGGCATTGAGAATGTCAAATTCCTCAAGGATCACTTATGCGGTGCCTGTGAAGCTGGAAAGATGACCAAGGCCAAGCATCCAGCAAAGACCATCATGACCACTACTCGTCCATTCGAATTGCTTCACATGGATCTCTTTGGTCCTAATCACTATTCCTCTGTTTCAAATGAAGCATCTCAATATGGCTTTGTTATTGTTGATGATTACTCTCGTTACACATGGGTACACTTTGTCTCTTACAAACATGAAGTGCAGGAAGTCTTCAAACGATTTTCCTCGAGGGCTTCAACCAACTTTAGTGTGAAGATCAAGCACATCAGAAGTGACAATGGCACTGAGTTCAAGAATTCGGGTCTCGATGACTATCTTGATGAACTTGGTATTACTCATGAGCTATCTGCTCCTTATACTCCTCAACAGAATGGCTTCGTGGAGCGCAAGAACAGGACTCTTGCTGAGATGGCTCGCACCATGCTTGACGAATACAAAACCCCTCGTCGTTTCTGGGTTGATGCAATTGATACTACGTGCCACATCATCAACGGAGTATATCTTCACAAATTCTTCAAGAAGACTGCCTATGAACTCCTCACTGACAAGAAACCCAATGTGAGTTATTTCAAAGTCTTCGGTGCTAGATGCTGGATTAGAGATCCTCATCACAACTCTAAATTTGCACCGAAAGCACATGAAGGTCTTATGCTTGGTTACCGAAAGGACTCACACACCTACAGAGTCTTCAACAATGTTCTTCACAAGATTGTTGAAACTGTAGATGTGCGGTTCGATGAAACTAATGGCTCGCAAAGAGAGCACCTACCTTCTGTGTTAGATGAACTAGCACCTGAGGATTCTATCAAGCACAAGGCTACTGAAGATGTCATTCCTACTGAAGAATCTGCTGAAGAATTCATTCCAGAACATGAAGAACGTCGAGCTGATGTACCTGAAGAAAATGCTGATCAAATTCCTCAACGACAACCAGCTCATCCTCGCGTTGCAAAAGAAGTGCAAGTGGAGAAGATCATCGATGACATTAGAGCACTGTGTCCTCTCACACGCTCAAAAGCTTCACATCTATCTAACTTTTGTGGGCACTTTGCTTTTGTCTCTATCACAGAGCCCACTAAGGTAGATGAAGCATTTCTGGAGCCTGAGTGGATTCAGGCCATGCAAGAAGAATCACATCAGTTCAAGCTCAACAACTTCTGGGAACTGGTCAATCGTCCCGATCCTCGCAAGCATAACATCATTGGCACAAAGTGGATCTACCGCAACAAGCAAGATGAAAATGGTGTTGTGGTGAGGAATAAGGCACGACTAGTAGCTCAAGGCTACACACAGGTTGAAGGAGTTGATTTCGATGAAACTTTTGCACCTGTTGCTAGACTTGAGGCTATTCACATATTGCTTGCTTATGCTAACCATCATGATATCATCTTATATCAAATGGATGTGAAAAGTGCATTCCTCAATGGTAAGCTTGAGGAAGAAGTATATGTTGCTCAACCCCCAGGTTTTGAAGATCCAAAACATCCTGACAAAGTCTTCAGACTTAACAAGGCCCTCTATGGCCTCAAGCAGGCCCCACGGGCGTGGTATGATTCTTTGAAGGAATTCTTCATGAATAAAGGTTTCACAACCGGTTCACTCGATCCCACTCTCTTTACTAAATCTTATGATGGTGAACTGTTTGTGTGCCAAATATATGTTGATGATATCATCTTTGGCTGTACTGTCCAACGTTATAGTGATGAATTTGCCTATATGATGAGTGAAGAATATCAAATGTCTATGATGGGAGAGTTGAAATTCTTCTTAGGTCTTCAAATTCGTCAACAGCGCAATGGCATATTCAAATCTCAGGAGAAATACCTCAGGGATGTCCTGAAGAAATTCGGCATGCAAGATTGCAAAGGCATCAAAATTCCTATGCCCACAAATGGTCATCTATGCACTGATGAAAATGGTATTGACTTCGATCATAAGGTATACCGCTCCATGATTGGTTCTTTATTGTACTTATGTGCATCTAGGCCAGATATAATGCTTAGTGTTTGCATGTGTGCCCGATTTCAAGCTGCACCAAGGAATCACACCATAAGGTCGTGAAGCATATTCTTCGATATCTAGCTCACACACCAACACTAGGATTATGGTATCCCAAGGGCTCGGATTTTGATCTCATTGGATATTCTGACTCTGACTATGCTGGTGATCGTGTGGACCGCAAGTCAACATCTGGTACTTGTCATTTCCTCGGACGATCCTTGGTCTGTTGGTCCTCGAAGAAACAGAACTGCGTATCACTGTCTACTGCTGAAGCTGAGTACATTGCTGCTGGTTCTTGCTGTGCTCAACTGCTATGGATGAAGCAAACACTCAAGGATTATGGCGTCAACGTGAAGAATGTGCCTCTCCTCTGTGACAATTAGAGTGCCATCAAGATTGCTCACAACCCATTTCAGCACTCGAAGACAAAGCACATTCAGATTCGTCATCATTTTCTTCGTGATCATGTGTTGAAGGGCGACATTTCTATTGAGCATGTGAAGACTGAAGAACAGCTAGCCGATATCTTCACTAAGCCCTTGGATGAGAAGAGATTTAGCAAGTTGCGTGTGAGCTAAATATCTTAGAGTCTTCGAATGTACTTTGAAAAGGCACTCATCCTAACACTTATGCAAAATTGATGACTTAGATGTGCAACACATGAAGAAACATTTTTCTTCAATCAATGAAGAATAACACTCTAAGTGTGAAGAAATTAATGAAGAATTTGATTCTCAGAACCCTACGACAATTGTACGCGGTGTCTGAAATCATCATTTTTATACGGTGGGTCATGCCACCACAAAAGTTGAAAATCTTCAATTTGAGTTTTTCCTCAGTTTTGAAATTCCTCAGTTGTTCAAATTCTTCAACTTTGCAAAATCTTCACTTATTCCGTCCTTTTTCTTCATTGGCTATATATATAAGTTTATGTCCTCTACATCATTCACTATAGCTATTTCTTCAAGTTGGTTTCTCTGCTAAGTGAATGTGATCGGACCCTTCCCCCTCTATGCTATACTCAATCCAATCTATTCACAAATTCGTCATGTGCGTTCTATTTGAAACTCGTTCAAAATCTTCACTATGTCCTTGTCAGCTGAAGAAATTGCGAACGGAACGTTAAAACTAATCTTATCCAAATTTTCGGTTTTGCCACTCAAACCGTTCCGCATCCCACGATGCATTATTCTATCCACCCGCGATCTAACACAATCTCCACTACACAGTACGTGGGTGACACATGTCGTGAGAAGGAGAAAGGTCAGGGGCACGTTCGTCCAAAATCTTCGGGCGAACAGTTTTTCACTGCCTCTATAAATACCCCTCGCCCCTTCCTCACTTCTTTTACTCCGCTCGATCTCTCTCTCCCGCTCGAGCTTCTCAAACCCTAGCGCCGCCGCTACTCCATCGTCGCCGGTGAGGAAGAGCTTCACTGCCTCGACCTCGTCGCCGTCGTACTCGCGCCGACCGCGGAAATCTTCACCTCCGCCGCCGCCGTAGACGTCTTCCTCCGCCGAGTTAGGGCGTGGAAGATCTACATCGACGAACTTCACTGTTTCACCTCACTGTTCGTCGTGTTCTTCATTTAGGGTAATTAAAAGTTACTTTTACTGCCCTCTTTGATTCGAAACTTTTCTACAAAATCTTCAAAAGGTCTTTTATTTCCCAAATCCTCACACACAAAACACCTCACAAATCTTCTGTTCTTGATTCATTTCTCTATGCTTTATTTTCTTCAAGATTCCTCAATTGTGTGGATCTCCGATCTATACAACTCTGGAACCTAAGACAAAGCATGCTTAGTGAAATTCTTCAAGACGCGTCGGTCAAATTCCTCAAACTTGTTCTTTTCAAAAAACCTTCTGAGAACGCATATGACCTCTCCAAATTCCTCGCAACTATATTCTGTTTGCAGGTACACATGTCCGCTGCTGAATCATTAGATTCTCATCAACTTAACTCGTTTGTAGCGTTCCTTGAAGAAAAACTGCATACTTCTTCAGAGAATTCGATTGTTCAAATTCCTCAGCTGAAGAATATGGCAGATGGTAAGAAGCCGCAGAAAGGAGGAAAGAAACCTGAGGTCATGACTGCTTTTGAGATCCCTGAGGACATTTACAAAGAGTACTGCACACCTGATGAAGCCATGTTTGGCAAAGAAAACAAAAAATCAGCGCAAGGTGCGCATTCAGAGGATTGAACGGAGATGGGCACGTGAATGGAGGGAGTACAGATACGTCACTCCAAAGTACATGAAGAAATTCACTCTCAACCCTCCATGCCCAAGACTTCCACTGGCACCTGGCCAAGTTGCTGATCCCACTTGCGTCAAACGCGGTGAGGACTTTCCCAAGAATGGGCCAGGCGTCAAGCCAAATTGGCAAGACAAGCCAGAGAAGCAGTGAGGAAATTCAACGAAGATTCTGCTGCTGCTGCTGCCACTGAGGCCTCTGTCAAGCCGAGGAAATCAATGGCTAAGAAGCCTGCTCGTAAGCCAATTGCTTCACCAACAATTCCCTCACGGCCTAGTTCCTCAGCTGCGCCCTCACGGCCAGGAACGTCAAAATCTTCAAGACCAATTCCTCATGCTGATCCTGCTCCTTCAAAATCCTCAGCACCTCCTCCAAAGTCCTCAGCAGCTCCGACAAAGTCCTCAGCACCTGTGCATCTGGCCACGTGCCAAAGGACTGCAGGCATCTCAATTGCCTCTGGTGTCTCAGCAAGTTCCTCAGTTGCGCCAAATTCTTCATCTGGCCCAACTCTGCTGAAGACTAAGGCAACAGCTGGACGAGGTCCTCGGCCAAGTCCCAAGAAGAAATAGGTCGCCTTTCAAGAGCCACCTGAAGATGATGAGGCTGATCATGATGAACTTGAGGAAATCATCAGAGACCGACCAGTAAGGGCCGCTAGAGCCAAAGGCACACCTGTGCCACTGCTTTTGGATCCAAGGGCGATCCTCGATTATATTGATCTCGCATAAGGATCCAAATTCACCTATGCTCGACTTCAAGTTGACACCTGGTCAAAATCACATGTTGACTCACTTCATTCAAGAGGAGAAGTGGAAATATGACCAGGCCAGACAAATCAAGAAGGCCCAGTACAAGAAGGAAAAGTATCTGAAGACCAACGTGGTCACAATGACGACTGATGAACTCATAAAGATTCAGTCTGAAATCAAAACCCTTAGCGACAAGTTCAACTCTTACTATGCTGATTGGCAAGGAGCCAAAGTCAGGTTTTGTGAAACTGACTGAGAAATTCACCAATATTGCAACCCCATCGCAACAAGAAGTTCCTCAAGCTGAAGCTTCTGCTCAGCCCACTGAAGAACATGCCAGCACCGCTGATGACTTTCAGGCTGCTGAAGAAAATGCTAGTTCCAGGGCTGATGACTCCATTCCAGCCGCTGAAGAAATTGCCAGGGCATCCACTAGTGGTGCGCCTGAAGAAACTGAAGAAGTCAGGGCAACTGCATCAGTTGCGCCTGAGGAAATTCAACCAGATTCCTCAGCTCCACCTGCGCCTACACCAACTCCAATCCTTCCATCTGCATCAGATGTGAAGAATACCAAGGCTGCAGAGCGAGCTGCAGTGAAGAAAAGGAAAGCATCAAGTGCTTCAGAATCTTCAGCTCCAAAGAAGATGAAGCCTCTGACCAGCTCTTATGAAAATCCGATCGATGCTGTTCCGATTTCCACCATGCCATCAAATGACCTTGTTCCTTTTGATGAAGAATATGTGATCCCAAGCGGATCTGATGAAGAAACTCAATCTGCTGCTTCGTTAGAGCAGATTGATGAAGAGATTGAAGTGGATGCGATCCCTTCAACCCCAGTGGTTTCATCACCAATGCCTCAGTTTACTACTGAAGATGCTGGTGTTGAAGAAATTGATGATGAAGATGTGGACATTGGAAGCACAACTCCAGTGATGAATGATGACTTTTGGGAAAGTCAGCATCCCAATTCTCCACTCTTCACCCCACTACAGCAAATCCCTCACTCCCCAGCACCAACAGTTCAATTGGGCTCTGAAGAAACTCATCCCACCTCATCTATCCGTGAAGAAATTCCAGCCACTAGTGCTGAAGAAACTGCTGCTGCTGCTGAAAATATGACTGCACCTGAGGAGGAACCTGAAATTTCTCAGCCTGAAGAACCTGAGCTCGCGATTCCTGAGGTAGTGATGCAACTCACTGACACTCCTCTGCCAAAGCCAAAGGATCTGTTCTCAAGGAAACAAATGTTCAAGGCTGAAGATTTCTTTGGCGAGCATGTATTCTTCATAGACTACAACCCCTATGACTCTGTTCGCATAAGGAAGATGCGTTTCTGGACTGCTAGTCAAGCCAACTTCTATTCCTCAGTGCTGTTCAATAAAGACAAAGTCTTCGACCATGCACACATTCCTCATGTAGACATGGAGTCTTTGCCGTGCTTCACGCCAGTCCTCAGTGTTCTCTATGATGCTGGGCTGCTCAATTTCTGCATTGACATCTGTGATTGGAATGAAGAACTCATTCTTTAGTTCTACGCAACGCTGCACATCACCGGCAACTCTGAAGATGTGAATTCATGGGTTCTGGATCGGATGACAGAGAACACTCATTACAAGGCACCAGCGTCTGAATTGTTTTGTGCCCTTCCTCTAAATCCTCCCCTTGAAGATGCACGTTGTATTTACAACGAACCTGAGCTTTCAAATCACTATATGCAGGTGCTGATGAAGCCTTTGAAGCCAGGGCAGGCCCCTCGAACCAAATTCCTCGTCAAGGAATTGTTGTATGTGCCTCGGACCGTCTATCGCGTTACATCAAGACAATGAGTCCTATCAAAGGCCACGACTCAAATGATGAAGAAGTCGTTGGCATCATGAAGAACATGCTTTTCAACATCTGTCATGGCGTTCCCGTCAACTTCCATGATTTCTTCATGAGGACTCTGGCAAATATTGCTATGTCACCATTTAAGCTGAAGCCTTATGCGCCATGGATTATGAGATTCATCAGGACAAGGTCTTCACTCAACTACAAAGCTAACACTCTGAACCACTGCAGCTACTTGCCTCCTATTGAAGTCCTCAAACGGACATTTTCCTCAGCTGATGACAAAGGCAAGGCAACCGCTGTTATAGATGAAGGCATTTGTCCATTGGATGGTCAATTTCGCAAGGCTGCATCCTACTCCACCAATGATGACTCTGCCACACATGACTCTGCCGCCAACAATGCCAAGCAAAATCCTCAAGCCACAGCACCCAGGGTGATGACTGATCGTGAGTTACTCCTCAGTCTTCATCAGAAGGTTGATCGCAATCACAAATGGGTTAAGCGTCAGTTTGGTTCAATTCTTCACAACATGACTTCAACATACAATGCAGTGAAGAAAAACCACTACTACCTCCATGAAACCCTCAACCGCTTTGGGTTGTTACATCTCAAGTCTACTGTTGAAGATCTGAAGAAAATGGGTCTCAAAGAAGAGTTTGACTGGTCTGCACCTCCTCCGAAGAAATACAAGAAGGTCAAGGTTCCTTCTTTGGTGGCCAGCTCCTATTCTTCCTCGCGTGAGACTGATGAAAATGAAGACTTGGATGACACTGCGGCAGGCCCTACTTCAACGACTGACCCCAACAACGCTGGCGCTCCTTCATCAACTTGATTATCTTCAGGGGCGTTATTCCTCAGTTTCGATCCTTTTGGTCATTCGATGACAAAGGGGGAGAAATCTGAGTTAGTCTTCAAGCGGGTCTATTATAAGGGCGTTTTTTTTGCTAAGTTACAACTCTCGTTCTTCCGAAACTTTTATTGGATCGAGTTGTAAACTTAAACCCGATGGTGGTCTGATACTTCTGCTACGTTATTCTGCATGCTTATTCCTCGTTAATATTATTGCACGCATGCTGAATTACATCAGTCACCATATTTCATCATGCATTTCAAATTCTTCATATTATATATCAATGCGAGTATGAATTACAAGATATAGGGGGAGTTCTCCATGATTCAACTCTTCAAGTGTGCATTGCTTCAAAAGCAAATTCCTCACTATGCACATCTTCAGGGGGACTTCTTCTATATCTTGCAATCAAATTCCTCAATATCAGTATTTACACTTCATATGTTTATCCCCGTTGAAAACTTAACCTATATTGTCATCAATCACCAAAAGGGGAGATTGTAAGTGCATCTAGTGCCCCTTAGTGATTTTGGTGTATTGAAGACTTATAGGTTAAGGATCTAATCGCTTATGAGTGTACACATGTCTATAAGTCTATGAGGAGTTTGATATTTACAGAGAAAAGTCGACCCTAAAAATGAAGTTCTTCGATCAAGACTTTGATATTTTGAAGACTTTCTGAAGACTTTGAAAGTGAAGAAATTGGTGTGACCTTGAAGACTTGGTATTCATTCGAGGAACATGAAGCGTGAAGACTTTTCTTTTCGTAGTTTCATTTTCTCTTTCTTGAGTCATAGGAAACACCGTACTGTTAAAGGGGGTCGAGGAAATACTAAGGAGAAAATTTCTATGTGATGCTCAATTCAAATCCTACACCTACCAATCCCTTCGAGTGAAGCCATTGGAAATCTCATACAATTCAGTCAATTTCTTCAGTGACAGAGACGCAGTTCTTCTGGTCACTGAGGACTTTGTTCTGACTGAGGAGTTAGGAATTCGCCAGTGCGGATAGCCTACACAGTGAGGAACATGATAGCCCTGAGGAATTTGTACCTCAAATTTCCGACCGTTGCTGTGCTATGCGCCCGCTATCCCAAAATATCTTATCCACCTAACGGTCATATCATTGAAGGGCATTTATGTCTTATCATGTCGGGCTGCTCCCTAGGCTATAAATAGCCGCCCCCTACAACCACTAGCTGGTTGGCTGCTCCACGAGAAACTGACCCTTGTCATTAGAGAGCATCCCATCCTGCGAGGACTTTGAGCGAAAATCATCAAGTGAGGAAAATCCAAACCCAAACCCAAACACCTACCAACCCAAAGTGATTGAGCATCACTGAAGAGATTGATCCTCAAGGTGGATCCGATGCTTGTTACCTTTGAAGACTGTGCTTCTTCCAGACGGTTAGGCGTCATGGTCTAGAGCATCCAATAGGAATTGTGGATCGCCGAGTGACCGAGTTTGTGAAGGTTCGGAAGTCACCTGAAGACTTACCACGAGTGATTGGGCGAGGACTGTGTGTCCTTAGCTCAAGGAGAATACGGTGAGGACTGTGTGTCCTCGAGTTTAAATACTCAGCCGCTCCAACCAGATGTACAACTGAGACAGCAGTTGGAACTGGTCTACCAAATCATTGTCTTCACCAAGCCAACTGGTTCTATTTCCTCAAAACTTTCATTTCCTCATCATTGTGTTGTGTGTTTGTTCATATCTGTGTTTGAAGACTTTGACTGAAGACTTTCTCAATTTCCTCAGTTCAATTTCTTCAGTCTGTTTGTCTTCATCTTGTGCTATCACGTAAATGCGCTTTTACGTACTCTGTGTTTGTCTTCATTTCATCATGATGACCATGCATGTATTCTGCTATGTTTACTTCTGAGTACTTATTCCGCTGCTAGTAGTTCTTCGCGAAGGAATTTCCTCACTAGCAAATTCCTCAGTGAAGAATTTCATAAAAATCGCCTATTCACCCCCTCTCTAGTCGATATAACGCACTTTCAGGAGACGGTGTGCGTGTGATATAGACATAGAGAGGTGTGAATGTGCAAATGATCATGCATGAGTGAGACATAGACAGATGCCGATACGTTGTGTATACACGAGATAACGGTCTTCTAGTTTACTTGTGTGTGTGTGTGTGTGCGTGAGAGAGAGAGAGAGAGGAGCATCCGTAACACAACAACCATCTCTCTTGATTCGTCCGTCCCTCGCACGATCGCATGCAACACATGCATCAACGCACACATTTTGACACCCTCACCCGGCCCCTGCCCACCTCAAGGCCCGCACAATCTCTTCGTGAATACCCATTTCTCTCCTTAGGTTTGTTTTCTCTCAATATCTGACACACACACACACACACACACACACACACACGCAGCACAACACACACACACACACTCCCCCGAGCACACAATTCATCCCCATCCAAGGTTATACGGCGACTACTCTCGCTTGTGCTTCTTTGCACCCCAACATGCACAACACCTCAATCTTCAAAGAGGGCAACGAGCAGATCGAAGACGGCGACCACATCGCTAGAGAATGCGGGTCATTTGGAGCAGGGTGATGTGGACGGCGGTGGCCGACTCCTCCCCCCACCCTCTCTCTCTCTTGCACAAAATTACCAATCCCTTTCTCCCCCGCACAAAATTGTCAATCCCTCAACCCACGAGATCCTTCCCTTCTCGTCTATGTTTTTCCTGCTCTCTCATCAAACATGTTGTCTCTTCTCCTTCCACGTATACAGAATCTAGATGCACACGCATCTCATGTATATTACATGTATGCATCTTTCTCACAGACCTAACTTCTTCCTCTCTCTTTCTCTCTCTATCTCTATCTCTCTCTCTGTCTTGTTAGGTTTGTCTCCTACTCTCTCGTCCACATACATACAATCTTTCCCGCCCTATCTGCTCCATCTTCAAAAGCTCTCTCTGCACGTTTCATTCACACATTGGGATATGTCAAAATGTTGCTTCTATAATGGCTGATGTAGAGTTATGGTTGTTCTTGTTGCATCCTACAAAGTAATAACTATGAAATGCATTTAGATTCTTATTTGACTAGGATTATGTGAGTTTGAGCATGTTGTGAAGTACTATAGACCTTGTATACATCTTGGGATTCGACAATGATTGTAACTATTGAATTGTATAGACCATTACATTCGAAGTCAATAGCCTAATATATTTATTTCACAATTTCAACAAATTATGAGTTCACTACAAACTAAGAAAACAAATGTGTACTCCCTCTGTTTTTATTTAAGTCCGTGTATTAGCATTGGTCAAACTGAAGTTTTGTAAACTCTCAGAAAGCTTATAACAAAAAATATTAACATATACAATAACAAATAAATACCATTAGATTCATTATTGAATGTACTTTCACATCATACATATTTGTTATGGTAAATGTTTATATTTTTCTATAAACTTGGTCAAACTTTAGGAAGTTTGACTTCGGTCGAACCTAATATGCAGAGTTTACTACTACTACTCGCTAGTTGCTTAGCCGAATCACTCAGCACGCCACACGGGGAGTCCAGTGTCACAAAATTTTGAGGTCGGCGGGAAAATCTACTGCGACCCTGATTCGATCAGTGGGAAGTTACAATCATAGCCTTCGGAACAGGCCTCCGGATGATGCTTGGTAGGGGGCTATTTTCGTAACTTCAGGTTCACCCTACCCAGCCAACCCCACTGTAAGTGCATCTAGTGCCCCTTAGTGATTTTGGTGGATTGAAGACTTATAGGTTAAGGAACTAATGCGTGTGTGAGTGTACACAAGTCTATAAGCCTATGAGGAGTTTGATATTTACAGAGAAAGTCGACCCCTAAAAATGAAGTTCTTCGACTGAAGACTTTGATATTCTGAAGACTTTCTGAAGACTTTGAAAGTGAAGAAATTGGTGTGACCTTGAAGACTTGGTCTTCATTTGAGGAACATGAAGCATGAAGACTATTGTTTTAGTAGTTTCATTTTCTCTTTCTTGAGTCATAGGAAACACCGTACTGATAAAGGGGGTCGAGGAAATACTAAGGAAAAATTTCCATGTGATGCTCAACTCAAAATCCTACACCTACCAATCCCTTCGAGTGAAGCCTTTGGAAATCTCATACAGTTCAGTCAATTTCTTCAAAGGATGTAGACGAAGTTCTTCTGGTCGCTGAGGAATTTGTTCTGACTGAGGAGTTAGGAATTCACCAGTGCGGATTGCCTACACAGTGAGGAACATGATAGCCCTGAGGAATTTGAGATTCAAATTTCCGACCGTTGCTGTGTTGCACGCCAGCTGTCCCAAAATATCTTATCCAACTAACGGTCATATCATTGAAGGGCATTTATGTCTTATCATGTCAGGCTGCTCCCTAGGCTATAAATAGCCGCCCCTTACAACCACTAGCTGGTTGGCTGCTCTGAGAGAAACTTGACACTTGTCATTTGAGAGCAACCCATCCTCCGAGGACTTTGAGCGAAAATCATCGAGTGAGGAAAAAACCCAAACACCAAACCCCTACAAACCCAAAGTGGTTGAGCATCACTGAAGAGATTGATCCTGCATGGATCCGACGCTTGTTACCTTTGAGGACTGTGCTTCTTCCAGACGGTTAGGCGTCATGGTCTAGAGCATCCAAGAGGAATTGTGGATCGCCGAGTGACCAAGTCTGTGAAGGTTTGGAAGTCGCCCGAAGACTTACCACGAGTGATTGGACGAGGTCTGTGACCTTAGTTCAAGGAGAATCTGGTGAGGACTTGGTGTCCTGAGCTGCGTGCTCGGACCGGATGTCCGGACTGTGTGTCCTCGAGTTTAAATACTCACCGCTCCAACCAGACGTACAACTGAGACAGCAGTTGGAACTGGTCTACCAAATCATTGTCTTCACCAACCTAACTGGTTCTATTTCCTCAACCCTTTCATTTACTCATTATTGTGTTGAGTGGTTGTTCATATCTGTGTTTGAAGACTTTGACTGAAGACTTTCTCAATTTCCTCAGTTCAATTTCTTGATGCTTTGTCTTCATCTTGTGCTATCCTGTGTTTACGCTTTACAGACTCTTTGTTTGTCGTCATTTCATCATGATGACCATGCCCGCATTCTCTTATGCTTACTTCTGAGTACTTATTCCGCTGCAAGTAGTTCTTCGCTAAGGAATTTCCTCACCGCAAATTCCTCGTTGAAGAATTCATAAAATCGCCTATTCAACCCCTCTAGTCGATATAACGCACTTTCAATTGGTATCGAGCAAGGTACTCCTTGTTACGTGTGATTTTGGTTTAACCACCTGGAGTTTTAGTTATGTCGACCGCAGGTATGATCAAGGTCTTAGCAGGGTGTCCTACCTTTGATGGAACGGACTACCCCTACTGGAAGAACAAGATGTGAATGCATCTTGAAGCAATTGACAACGATCTCTGGTATGTTGTGGAAAATGGTGTTCCCTCAGTCACACCTTCTCCGAATCTGCTGATGTGAAGAGATTCAAGCAACCCGATTCTCAAGCAAAGAATATCATATGTGGCCATCTGAGCAAAGGTCAATATGGAAGAGTGAGTGCTTTGGAAACTGCCAAGCTCATCTGGGACAGGCTGTCCAAAGTGAATGAAGGAGTCTCAACTCAGCGTGACTCTCGAGTTGATGTTCTTCGGAATCTCTTCAACCGCTTCAAAAGACTCGACAACGAAAATGTTCAACAAACCTTCGATCGCCTCACTGACATCTCAAATGAGCTTCAAGCACTTGGTGCCACTGACATCACCGACCATGAGGTGGTGAAGAAATTGTTAAGATAAACTTGATTCCTCATTTGATACTCCGCACCGATGATACAAGAGCGTCTTTGACTACAAGTCACTTGATCCTGCTGATATCCTCGAGAGGCTAAATACTCATGAGTTCCGACTTGAAAGAGAGATCTCTATAGTTCTAGCTATGGAAAAACACGTGCCACGAAGGCCAAGGCTGTATGCGAATCGAGTGTGAAGACTCAGTAGTAGCCTTGGAGATCCTGAAGAATTAGGCCAGGAGCTAGCACGCTCGTGAAGAAATTCCAAGTTCTCAAGGCGTGGTCGATTTGGAAAATCCTCAAGGAGCGGTGATTCCTCATCCAAAGTGACTATAAGAGAAGACTTTGTCACAAATGCAAGAAACCTGGTCACTACATCCAAGATTGTCCTCGATGGGAAAAGGAATTAAAGAAGAAGAAACACAAGGATTACAGTTACGATGACGTTAAGAAGAAGAAGAAATCATCGAAATCTTCATCATCAAAATCCTCAAAGCCTTCTTCTCACAAGAAGAGCAGCTCCAAAAGGCTCGGGCATTCATTGGCAAGGAAATGGACTCTGAAGCTGAATCGAGGAACATGAGGAAGAGGAGGCATCAAGAATCTGAGTGCGGTGTGGCGAGTCTAGCACTCGCTACTGCTTTCGTCAGCAAGTCCATCTTCAACTCTGAAGAAAATGACCTCACCAACAAAGTTAATGAAGATAGTGATGACTACGCTCCCACCTATTGCTTCATGGCAAAGGGTGCCAAGGTACTCAAATATACCTCCTCTGAATCTAGTGAAAATGAATCTGATGAAGATCTAAAGCCCAGCTACTCAAAACTTGCTAAGATTGCTGTAAAACAACAAAGGGCTTTAGAAAAGGTTCAAAACATGCTAGATAAGAGTGATGATATGTTAGGTGAAGAAATGGATCGCACTAAAGCCACATTGAAAATCTTGAGAGACTTGATCTAGGTTTGACAGCCTTCAAGGTCATCATAACACTCTCTTATCTCGATCATGAGAAACTTTCTTATGAATTTCTTCAAGAAAGCAAGATCTTGAGAAGCTAAGAGTGAGTTATGAAGATCTTGAGAAGGGCGCGATTCATTACTTGCTCAACAAATCAGCGCTTCTCGTGAAGAATTTGTTCCTCCATGCTTAAAGTGCATTGAGCGTGAATCGCTAATTCTTCACCTGAATGTTCAAATGCTTCAACTATTACAAATTCTTCACCTACCTCTGCTATCACCAATTCCTCATCCGAGGACAATGCTAGTATCACTTGTGATGCAGGCTGAAGGAATTGTATATGACAGGCATGTACAAAAGCCTCAAAGGGCATCAGACTCTTTGTGATGTGCTTAAAAAGCAGATCCTCAACAGGAACCCTAGGAAAGAGGGTATTGCCTTTGAGAGGAAACGCAATGCTGATGGGACATATTGGAAGCCTGAGCAGTATCCCAAAACCTCATGGGTTGCTGCAAAGGGACCTCCAGTTGATTCATCTAACTTATCTGGTTTTACATGCGAATCTCCTCATTCTTCTGATGAGTCATTTGACTCCAACTATAAATTGTTCAAAAATCAGAATGGTGAAGTATTTGCTAGATATGTTGGCACTAACTGCAGGAACGGTTCCCCTATGAAGAAAATCTGGGTTCCCAAGGAATGCCTTGAAAGTCTTCAGGTGAATGTCCTCATGACACCACCTGTGAAGAATAGGGACCCCAGATCAAATTCTTCATATGGACCCAAGTCCTCATACGGACCAAATTCCTCACGTGGATCAAATTCCTCAAAAGGATCAAAGTCCTCATATGATTATCATCGTGCTAACAACTCTGTTTCGCAGGGTAGAGCTAAGGGCTATGAATATGTGCTTTATTCTTCAAACCAATATGTTCATAAGTCCTCGAAGAATTTCTCTTCTTATTCATATGCTTACCCTAACCCCTCTTATGTGAAACGAAATGGATTGGCCTCTATGCCACCATTCTCATATGGTGCTCGCATGAGTGATGAACTCTGTGCCACCCCTTCAGATGTGGGTGGTGAAGAAAAGAACTAACCTCTTCTGCAGGATCAGGTCTCCAGACGTGCATTAAATGTCCAAGAATTTCTTTGGGGCCCGACAAAAATGCACGAAAGGGCCTTGAGCTAATCATGATGAAATGAACTTTCATTTCACACGTCCTCATACGCTTATCTCATATCTTGGCGATGAAATTCATCGATGAACTTGATATCATATTCTTCACTGATGAAGTATATGAGATCGTAAGTTGTACTAATTCATCTGCAGGATGATCAACCCAAAGCCACTGAGTGGGTTCTCGATAGTGGATGTACAAATCACATGACTGGTGACAAGAATCTATTGATGGATGCTCCCTTATCACCGTCACATCTGAAGCATATCATCTTTCTTGACAAAGGCAAAAGTCGTATTGGGTCTTGGTAAGGTTGCGATCTCTAAGGACATACACATGGACAAAGTCATGCTTGTTGAGTCCTTAGGATACAACCTCATGTCAGTCTCAATGCTTTGTGATCTTGATATGGTTGTTATCTTTGGCAAGTATCGTTGTGTTGTGATTATGGAAGCTGACAATTCCAAAGTCTTCGAAGGCTTTAGGAAAGGAGACTTGTATATTGTTGAGTTCTCTATAGGACCACAACCAGCTGTGTGTCTACTTGCAAAAGCTTCAGAAGGCTGGCTATGGCATCGGCGACTTGGTCACGCAGGCATGAGGAATTTGCATACGCTTGCGAAGAAGAAGCATGTCATTCGCATTGAGAATGTCAAATTCCTCAAGGATCACTTATGCGGAGCCTGTGAAGCTGCAAAAATGACCAAGGCCAAGCATCCAGCGAAAACTATCATGACCACTACTCGTCCCTTCGAATTGCTTCACATAGACCTCTTTGGTCCCAATCATTACTCAACTGTCGTTAATGATGCATCTTTATATGACTTTGTTATTGTTGATGATTACTCTCGTTACACATGGGTACACATTGTTACTTACAAAAATCAAGTGCAGGAAGTCTTCAAATGATTTTCCTCGAGGGCTTCAACTAACTTTGGTGTGAAGATCAAACACATCAGCAGTGACAATGGAACTGAGTTCAAGAATTCCGGTCTTGATGCCTATCTTGATGAACTTGGTATTACTCATGAGTTATCTGCTCCTTATACTCCTCGGCAAAATGGCGTCGTGGAGCGCAAGAATGTAACTCTTGTTGAGATGGCTCGCACTATGCTTGATGAATACAAAACGCCTAGTCGTTTTTGGATTGATGCAATTGATACTGCGTGCCACATCATCAAAAGAGTATATCTTCACAAATTCTTCAAGAAGACTGCCTATGAACTCCGCACTGACAAGAAACCCAATGTAAGTTATTTCAAAGTCTTCGGTGCTAAATGCTGGATTAGAGATCCTTATCACAATTCTAAATTTGCACCGAAAGCACATGAAGGTTTTATGCTTGGTTACGGAAAGGACTCGCACACCTACAGAGTCTTCAACAATGCTCTTCACAAGATTGTTGACACTGTAGATGTGCGGTTTGATGAAACTAATGGCTCGCAAAGAGAGCACCTACCTTCTGTGTTAGATGAACCAGCACCTGAGGATTCAATCAAGTTCAAGGCAACTAAGGATGTCATTCCCTCTTGAAGAATCTGTGAAGAATTCATTCCTGTCTGTGAAGAACGTCAAGTCGATGCACTGAAGATAATCTTTGAAGACAATGGTGCCGAGGAAAATGATCAAATTCCTCAACGACAACCAGCTCATCCTCGCGTTGCAAAAGAAGTGCAAGTGGAGAAGATCATCGATGACATTGAAGCGCGGAGTCCTCTCACACGCTCAAAAGCTTCACATTTATCTAACTTTTGTGGGCACTATGCTTTTGTCTCTATCACAGAGCCCACTAAGGTAGATGAAGCATTTACGAGCCGGAGTGGATTCAGGCTATGCAAGAAGAATTACATCGATTCGAGCTCAACAATGTCTAGGAACTGGTCAAACGTCCGGATCCTCGCAAGCATAATATCATTGGCACAAAGTGGATCTACCGCAACAAGCAAGATGAAAATGGTCTTGTGGTAAGGAATAAAACCTGTTGGTAGCTCAAGGCTACACACAAGTTGAAGGAATTGACTTGATGAAACTTTTGCACTGTTGCTAGACTTGAGGCTATTAAGCATATTACTCGCCTATGCTAACCATCACAATATCACCTTATATCAAATGGATGTGAAAAGTGCATTCCTCAATGGTAAGCTTGAGGAAGAAGTATATGTTGCTCAACCCCAGTTTTGAAGATCCAAAGAATCCCGACAAAGTCTTCAAACTCAACAAGGCCCTCTATGGTCTCAAACAAGCCCCCAGGCGTGGTATGATACATTGAAGGAATTCTTCGTGAAGAATGGCTTCACACCAGTTCACTCGACCCTACTCTCTTTACTAAATCTTATGATGGTGAACTGTTTGTGTGCCAAATATATGTTGATGATATTATCTTTGGCTGTACTGACCAACAATATAGTGATGAATTTGCCTATATGACGAGTGAAGAATATCAAATGTCTATGATGGGAGAGTTGAAATTCTTCTTAGGTCTTCAAATTCGTCAAATAAGAATGGCATATTCATATCTCAGAGAAATACCTCGGGGATGTCCTGAAGAAATTGACATGCAAGATTGCCAAAGGCGTCAAAATTCCTATGCCCACAAATGGCCATCTATGCACTTTGATGAAAATGGTATTGACTTGATCACAAGGTATACCGCTCCATGATTGGTTCTTTATTGTACTTATGTGCATATAGGCCAGATATAATGCTTAGTGTTTGCATGTGTGCCCGATTTCAAGCTACACGGAAGGAATCACACCATAAGGTCATGAAGCATATTCTTCGATATCTAGCTCACACACCAACACTAGGATTATGGTACCCCAAGGGCTCGCTTTTGATCTCATTGGATATTCTCGACTCGACTATGCTGGTGATCGTGTGGACCGGAAGTCAACTTCTGGCACTTGTCATTTCCTCGGTCGATCTTTGGTCCGTTGGTCCTCGAAGAAAGCGAATCTGCGTATCACTGTCTACTGCGGAAGCTGAATACATTGCTGTTGGCTCGTGTTGTGCTCAATTGCTGTGGATGAAGCAGACTCTCAAGGACTACCGCATCAACATGAAGAATGTGCCTCTCTACTGTGACAATGAGAGTGCAATCAAGATTGCTCACAACCCAGTTCAGCACTCGAAGACAAAGCACATTCAGATTCGTCATCATTTTCTTCGTGATCATGTGTTGAAGGGCGACATCTCCATCGAGCAGGTGAAGACGAAGAACAGCCGGTGATATCTTCACTAAGCCCTTGGATGAGAAGAGATTTAGCAAGTTGCGGTGTGAGCTAAATATCTTAGAATCTTGAGCGTTCTTTGAAAAGGACACACATCCCGACACTTATGCAAAATTGATGACTTAGATGTGCAACACATGAAGAAATGTTTTCTTCAATCAATGAAGAATAACACTAAGTGTGAAGAAATTAATGAAGAATTTGATTCTCGAGAACCCTCGACAATTATGCGCGTTATGCGAAATCATCATTCTTATACGGTGGGTCACGCCACCACCAAAGTTGAAAATCTTCAATTTGAGTTTTTCCTCGCTTTTGAAATTCTTGATTTTTCAAATTCTTCAACTTTGCAAAATCTTCACTGTTCCCGCCGTCTTTCTTCATTGGCTATATATATATATATGGGTTTATGTCCTCTACAGCATTCACTTATAGTTATTTCTTCAAGTCGTTTTTTTTCTGCTAAGTGAATGTGATCGGACCCTTCCCCCTCTATGCTATAATCAACCCAATCTATTCACAAATTCTTCATGTGCGTTCTATTTGAAACTCGTTCAACATCTTCACTGAGTCCTTGTCACCAAGAAATTGCGACGAAACTTTAAAACTAATCTTATCCAAATTTTCGGTTTTGCCGCTCAAACCGTTCCGCATCCCATGATGCATTATTTTACTCACCCACGATCGTACACAATCTCCACTACACAGTACGTGGGTGACACATGTCGCGTGAAGGAGAAAGGGCAGGGGCACGTTCGTCCCAAATCTTGAGCGAACAGTTTTTCACCGTGTCTATAAATACCCCTCTCCCCTTCCTCACTTCTTTTACCCAGCTCGACCTCTCTCTCCCGCTCGAGCTCCTCAAACCCTAGCGCCGCCGCTACTCCATCGTCGCCGGTGA
Organism: Aegilops bicornis; assembly: GCA_021605145.1. NCBI lineage: Eukaryota > Viridiplantae > Streptophyta > Magnoliopsida > Poales > Poaceae > Aegilops > Aegilops bicornis. The sequence continues at coordinate 223,472,288 of CM038671.1, read as the reverse complement.
GGAAGAACTTCACTTCCTCGACCTCGTCGCCGTCGTACTCATGCCGACCGCGGAAATCTTCACTCCGCCGCCACCGTAGCTGTCTTCCTCCGCCAAGTTAGGGCGTGGAAGATCTGAACAGACGAGCTTCACATCTACAACACCCAGTTAAATGCGTGTTCTTCATTTAGGGTAAATAAAAGTACTTTTACTACCCTCGTTGACCCAAATCTTACACTACAAAATCTTCAAAGGTGTTTTATTCTTCAAATCCTCACACACAAACACCTCACAAGTTATATGCTCTTGATTCGTTTATCTAAGCAATCATTTTCTTCAAGATTCCTCAATTGTGTGGATCCTCGATCTATACAACTCTGGAACCTAAGACAAAGAACGCTTAGTGAATTTCTTCAAGGCTCATCTGGTCAAAATCCTCAAAACTTGTTCTTTTTGAAAACCTTACGAGAACGCATATGACCTCTCCAAATTCCTCGCAACTATACTCTGTTCACGGTACTCATGTCATTCTTTGAATCACTAGGTTCTCATCAACTTAACTCATTTGCAGCGTTCCTCGAAGAAAAGTTGCATACTTCTTCAGAGAACTCAATTGTTCAAATTCCTCAACTGAAGAATATCGCAGACGGTAAGAAGCCACAGAAATGAGGAAAGAAACCTGAGGTTATGACTGCTTTTGAGATCCCTGAGGAAATTTATGCTGACTATTGCACACCTGATGAAGCAAAATTTGGCAAAGAAAACAAAAATCAGCGCAAGGTGCGCATTCAGAAGAATGAGAGTTGTAACTTAACAAAAATAAATTATTGTTTATGGGCAATAAAATAGACCCGCTTGAAGACTAACTCAAATTTCTCCCCCTTTGTCATTGAATGACCAAAAGGATCGAAGACAATGAGTCCTATCAAAGGCCACGACTCGAATGATGAAGAAGTCGTTGGCATCATGAAGAATATGCTTTTCAACATCATCCATGGCGTTCCCGTCAACTTCCATGATTTCTTCATGAGGACTCTGGCAAACATTGCTATGTCACCATTTGAGCTGAAGCCTTATGCGCCTTGGATAATGAGATTCAACAGGACAAGGTCTTCACTCAATTACAAGGTTGATACTCTGAACCACTGCTACTTGCCCCCGATTGAAGTCCTCAAATGGACATTTACCTCAGCTGATGACAAGGGCAAGGCTACTGCTGTGATCGATGAAGGCATTCGTCCATTGGATGGACAGTTTCGCAAAGCAGCATCCTACTCCACCAATGATGACTCTGCCACACATGACTCTGCCGCAAATACCTCAGTCAAGCAAAGTCCTCAAGCCACTGCACCCGTGGTGATGGTGATCGTGAGTTACTCCTCGGTCTTCATCAGAAGGTTGATCGCAATCATAAATGGGTCAAGCGTCAGTTTGGTTCAATTCTTCACAACATGACCTCAACACACAATGCAGTGAAGAAAAACCACCACTACCTCCATGAAACCTTCAAACGCACCTGGGCTGCACCTCCTCCGAAGAAATACAAGAAGGTCAAAGTTCCTTCCTTGGTGGCCAGCTCCTATTCTTCATCACGCGACACTGATGAAAATGAAGACTTGGACGACACTGCGGAAGGTCCTACTACAACAACCGACCCCAACAACACTGGCGCTCCTTCTTCAACTTGAAATTCTTCAGGAGCGTTAGTCCTCAGTTTCGATCCTTTTGGTCATTCGATGACAAAGGGGGAGAAATTTGAGTTAGTCTATAAGCGGGTCTATTATATTGCCCATAAACAATAATTTATTTTTGTTAAGTTACAACTCTCGTTCTTCTGAAACTTTTATTGGATCGAGATGTAATCTTAAACCCGATGGTGCTTTGATACTTTTGATGCATTATGCTCTTGCACTATGCTCTGATTCTCTTGAGCTTCTTGAGCTCTGATACTCTTGATGCGTTATTTTGCATGCTTATTCCTCATTAATGTTATCGCACGCATGCTGAATTACATCAAGCACCATATTTCATCATGCATTTCAAATTCTTCATATTATATGTCAAATGCGTGTATGAATTACAAGATATAGGGGGAGATCTCCATGATTCAACTCTTCAAATGTGCATTGCCTCAAAAGCAAATTCCTCACTATGCACATCTTCGTGGGGAGTTCTTCGATATCGTGCACTCAAAGACCTCCATAGCAGTAGTTACACTTCATATGTTGATCCCCGTTGAAAACTTAACCTATATTGTCATCAATCACCAAAAAGGGGGAGATTATAAGTGCATCTAGTGCCCTTAGTGATTTTGGTGGATTGAAGACTTATAGGTTAAGGAACTAATCGCTTGTGAGTGTACACGGTCTATAAGTCTATGAGGACTTTGATATTTACAGAGAAAGTCGACCCTAAAAATGAAGTTCTTCGATCAAGACTTTGATATTCTCAAGACTTTACGAAGACTTTGAAAGTGAAGAAATTGGTGTGACCTTGAAGACTTGGTATTCATTTGAGGAACATGAAGCGTGAAGACTTTTGTTTTCGTAGTTTCATTTTCTCTTTCTTGAGTCATAGGAAACACCGTCTTGATAAAGGGGTCGAGGAAATACTAAGGAAAAATTTCCATGTGATGCTCAACTCAAAATCCTACACCTACCAATCCCTTGAGTGAAGCCATTGGAAATCTCATACAGTTCAGTCAATTTCTTCAAAGTGATGTAGACGAAGTTCTTACGGTTCACGAGGAATTTGTTCTGACCGAGGAGTTAGGAATTCGCCAGTCTTGGATTGCCTACGATGAGGAACATGATAGCCCCGAGGAATTTGAGATTCAAATTTCCGACCGTTCTTGTCTTCTTGTACCTGTCCCAAAATATCTTATCCACCTAACGGTCATATCATTGAAGGAATTTATGTCTTATCATGTCGGGCTGCTCCCTAGGCTATAAATAGCCGCCCTTAAAACCACTAGCTGGTTGGCTGCTCAAGAGTAACTTGACACTTGTCATTTGAGAGCAACCCATCCTCCGAGGACTTTGAGCAAAACTCATCGAGTGAGGAAAAACCCCACCACCACACCCCTACAACCCCACCGTGATTGAGCATCACTTAAGCGATTGATCCTGCGTGGATCCGACACTTGTTACCTTTGAAGACTGTGCTTCTTCCAGACGGTTAGGCGTCATGGTCTAGAGCATCCAAGAGGAATTGTGGATCGCCGAGTGACCAAGTCTGTGAACGTTTGGAAGTCGCCTGAAGACTTACCACGAGTGATTGGACGAGGTCTGTGTGACTTTAGTTCAAGGAGAATACGGTGAGGACTTGGTGTCCTGAGCTGCGTGCTCAGCGACTGGGGGTCCAGGACTGTGTGTCCTCGAGTTTAAATACTCAGCCGCTCCAACCAGACGTACAACTAAGACAGCAGTTGGAACTGGTCTACCAAATCATTGTCTTCACCAACCTAACTGGTTCTATTTCCTCAACCCTTTCATTTCCTCATTATTGTGTTGAGTGGTTGTTCATATCTGTGTTTGAAGACTTTGACTGAAGACTTTCTCAATTTCCTCAGTTCAATTTCTTCAGTCTAATTGTCTTCATCTTGTGCTATCATGTGTTTACGCTTTCTGTACTCTTTGTTTGTCGTCATTTCATCTTGATGACCATGCCCGCATTCTCTTATGCTTACTTCTGAGTACTTATTCCGCTGCAAGTAGTTCTTCGCTAAGGAATTTCCTCACCGGCAAATTCCTCAGTGAAGAATTCATAAAAATCGCCTATTCACCCCCCCCTCTAGTCGATATAACGCACTTTCACCCACCCTGGCACCCAGAGTAGTACACCTGAGTACTCCCCAATTTCTATCCCCACCGCAAAATAGACTTCTCCACGGCACCGCAGCCTTCGTGCTCCTCCCCTTTACATCGGCGCACTCGTCCACCGCAGCGCATCTGCCTCATCGACAACCTCGTACGCCACACTGGAGCCGGTCCACCGTCATCGTCGTACACGGAGCCTCTTCCCCGACATCGTCTTCCACGGTCTCGGATCTGCATCCCGGAAGCCGACGCCAAGCGCAGAAGTACCATCGTCGTGGACAATGAACTGACTCCCGTTGCCGACCATGACTCAAAGAGGCCGCCGCGACCATCGTTCTCCTCCTCGATTGGTAATGTGTGTATTGAATCACTTAACAGTACATGTGCAGTTCCAATTTTGTTCATACCAGCCCTTCAAATTTCCCGGGTGCTATTGTTCCCGTAAAAGTAATTGGGTATAGCCTCCATTGTCCAATAGAATATCAGCTTGTAATTGTGCGTCGCTCCTGTATCGCGTTGTGCTTGGGTAGGTTTTTCATCTGCAACCAGTAGTGTGGCAAATGATGGAAAAGTTTTTAAAACTAGCAAAATGCCCATGCATTGCACGCATCAAGATGCATGTGTATGAGTAGTTTATCTTGTTGGAGATGCTCTAACATGGCGGGGCAGTGCTTTAATGTTGCCCACAAGATGCGCGAGTATTACTAGTAGTATATTTTTCTTGCCATGTTGAGATTTTAAAACCACGAGTGCGAACATGCAAAGGAGCAATGAAGACCAAACACGGGATATTTGGGACATCTTCAAGGAGCGTGGCAAGTTAAAGAGGAGCTGCACCGAACCTGTAAAACGAGCTTTGGTAATTAACACCCTTTCAATTACTTTCGTGTAGCCTCGTGTTCTTCGATGTGTATATGTTGTAGTTTCATTTCTCTTAAGCGTGGTGTTCTTCGATGTGTAATAAGAAGAGTCTTAATCGTCCTAATGCTTTCGTTTTAGCTTGATGTAGGAAGTGGGTGTTCTCACCTTGTAGTTTGTTTTTATTTATTTTTTCCTTTTGAATTCACTTCTCGAGTTACATTTATCGGCTTCTACTAAATGGATCTAGGTTGCTTTGAGTATTGATTAAAAAGAAGTAACTTCATGTCGGGATGCAGTTCTGCGAGGAGGGAAGTATGGTCAACCTCGAGATCATGTTTCCAAAATGAGGCTGGATTACACACAAGGTGCCGTTCCTAATGATGCTGGATTAGACACAAGGTGCAAATTCCCATATGATGCTGGGATTACACACAAGCCGGTGGATTAAATCACTGTTCGTGTCCTCGTGGCATTAGTAAAGGCTGAAAGAAAGCGTGCAGCAGCCCTTGAGAATGTAGCTGAGTTCTGAAGAAGCGAAAGAGGAATCGGATGCTCTCTTCACCCAAGCCAAAGAAGAGATGGAAGAAGCGGAAATAAGCTAGCGAGGAGGCGCAGGCTAGGCGTCTCCTGCTATCTAAAACTGTTGTCAATACAAAATTTCCTTCATAATAGCTAGGTTCAAATGTTTATCCGATCGGCATGTACATTATGATGTCCGTGCATCTATTGATGTGGCACAAAATGTTCTTTTTCGGTCATGTAATAACAGCAATTACTTTCCAAACAATAATGCATTTAAGCATTGGACATGGCATAGTTCACGCGCAAGCCCGGCATTCCAAGTTCAACATCCACATGAAACTCATGTTCACAGATATCTGCACATTCATACATAATGTCCACAACCATGATTCACTTCAAAGCCAAAAAAAATGTGAGGAGAGTTATAAATAAAGAAAATCCTCTACTAGTTCCTGCTACCAGTGCGAGCACAACAAGTCAAGACCATGCGTAAATTAATTATATTTTAGTCATTTTTGTGTTCTAAAATGCCCGCCGCTCATGGAAGGATGTGTTGCCAGCACGCCATGGATTCAATGAAGGCAAAGGGCAGTCTTAAGCTGGTTGCACTTGGCGAGGAGGCGTGCTCGGTAGGCCTGCAGCGAGTGCGGCCCTCTTGGCCGGCGCGCCGGTTCAATGCCTGCGCTATGAGAGGTCGCGTCTGTGTTAGAGCAATCACTCTCTCCAGTCCTTTTTTGTTAGGGTATAACAAAATCTCGTTTTCCATTCACATTTTACAAGTAAAGTTCGTGGACAAACTTTGACCCAAAATACGATGGGGACTAGTAAACCAGAATGGAGGTAGTAGTTTTTTTAATCAAAGAAGGGTTTCCCTTTCCGATTTTCATTAAAGAAAACCAGCATCTAAATCTAAACCATAGTATTTGCCCTAGAAATACCAGGTTCAACATCTCGCAACATAAACCCATACAACCTCCATCGAAAAAAACAAACCATACAACCATACGCCAAGGAGGTACGTAGTACTATGAATTCCATTTTCGCTCCATACCAGTCGTTCTAAAAACTACTTACTACTTATAACGCGCCATTGAAAATCGGAACTCTTAACCCCGCTAAAAAATGATATTTTAAACGTGGCTACTTGATCTGTGGAAACTGGCGAGCCACCGCGCTCCAAGTCGTTCACCTGTGATCCCGACCATCAACTCCTACGGATCAAATTATCACGCGAGCTGACTATTCCTACAAAGGTGCTCCACCACGTACCCGGTACCCTCGAATGCAGCAATTGTACCCCTAGGGTTTTAGGGTTTATTTGTTAACGTCACCATTACGTAACACTCATGTGTGCGAGACTGCGAGAGGCCGACTGCGTGCGTGCGCCTCTTCTCTTTGTATATGTACTCCACTGTTTGTCTGGTGTCCAAAAAATTATAATAACTACTAGCAATGTGCCAATGCGTTGCCACACGATCAAAGTAGATTAATACAGTGGCGGAGCTAGATGCAGATTACGCCTGGGGCTGTGCTATGTTGAGTGATAAACTTCTATGATTTTCTATGCTTTGCGTGAAGAAATTACAAAGGAAGTTGTTTCTAGGCCTGGGGCTATAGCCCTAGCTGCCCCAGGCCTGTCTCCGCCACTGGATTAATACATATTCACCGATTTGATAGAAAAAAAAAGTCTAGCTTTGAAATACGTATATCACTAAAAATATGTTATGTTTCACTCAAAATATATTCCTTCGGCGGTTTTGATGAGATAAGGGAGGAATGTTGTTGGTTTCAAGACTCGAAAAGTGGTATATGTCTAATTTCTACTCTTACTAGCAAGATGCCCGTGTGTTGCACGGAACATCAAGATCTTGTGGGAGAAAAGGGTGAACGAGGGAAGGCCTTATCTGCAAATGTGGTGAAGAGTGTGGCTAAATTGCCATATTTTCCTTCCTATCTGTCTGATATAAATCAAACGACCTACATTGCAGGATGGCAGGCCCACCATCATCACCAACTCTATTTTATCCCTACTCTTATAATAAGCATAGTCGGTGATGATCGTGTGCCTGCCATCCTGCAATATAGGCCGTCCGATCTATATCTGACGGATAGGAAGGAAACTATGGCAATTTTGCAAAAAGATACCCACACCCCTCTCCACATTTGCAAATAAGGCCTTCCCTCGTTCATCCTTTTCCCACAAGATAAACTACTCATAAAATGCATCTTGATGTTCCAGGCAACGCATGGGCATCTTGCTAGTTGTTGCAAAATCCCATGTGTGTGTGAGAGAGAGGCGAGTGGAGGAGGATGGAGTGCATGTGTGACAAAGACACAAGGAGTGTGTGTGCGATAGGTATCACTTAAAATGAGGCGATAGTGTGTGTGTGCACGATCGAGAGGGCGTGTCTCAAGAAGGGAAGAAAAATCTACATAGATACAAGGAGCGGAGAGAGACATGTATGCGATGGTGGAAGCACGAGTGTGCAGGTGTATAAACCTATCTAGAGGCTAGCTATTCGATAAATGTTTGTGAGAGAAATACGAGTCAAAAGGAAGCGAGAGTTTTGTGTGTGTGAGAGGCGGTAGTCGGGAAGGGGAGTGGAAGCAGGAGTTGTGTGTGTGTGTGCATGTGTGAGAGAGAGAGAGAGAGGCGGTAGTCGGGGTTGTCTGATCGGTAAACAAATGAATAATGTCACTGGGATGGAGACGAAAAGGAGACCGCAACAAATGTTGTGTCTGAGGAGAGATAGAGAGAGTAATTTTAGTGGTATGAGTCATATGTAGAGACATATAGGGTGTGTGAGAGAATCCCATAGAGAGAAAGACAAAGTGAAAGACGAGTGGAGACTGTGTGTTTGGCGGTTAAAAAGAAAGCTTAGGTACCGAGTGATACCAGAGAACAGTAGAGACGTGAGAGATAATGAAAACCGTGTAATGTATAATGATAGGGAGAGTGTGACAGTTCTCAAGGGAGACGTCGAGAGACCATGTTTGCGAGGATAGGAGCAACATGAAGTGAGCGTCTTGGTGAGCTGGAGAAAAGCGAGTGATAGCTACGAAGGAGCATGCATGCGAGAGAGATGGGCGTGAAAGGAGTGAACAAAAAAGGGATTCAAATATTTGAATTCGAGATGATGATACATGTAGTCCATACTCGAACCAAAATTGATCTATCAAACATGCATACTCATATGAATTCACACACATCTATGTTATTTAATATGTAGATATTACCGATCCATACATTTTAGTAGAACATAATTTGGTTAAATTTTTTCAAATTCAACCTTAAGATTTTGAGATCGTTGTATTTGTAAATCATATTATACATATAAAGGAGCAGAATTCTTTGTTGTGCTTTTGAAAGTATATATAAAAAATGATGTATATAGAATGTAATTCCAATTGAAAATGGATCCCGCCCGAAAAAAAAATAGAATACGAACGGGATTCGAATTGATTTGGCACGGTAAACATGCACTCTGCAAAATTTGAACAAAGCGGGGAAAGTTGCAGTAACCGCCCGAAACCAAAATCTACGAGATGGAAATCACTACTGCCTATCCCTACCACGCAAAGCCTATATGCTGGATTTCTATAGGTTTCGATAGGGGTAGGTTTGTAATTTCACCCAAACGTGACGTAACCGCCTCTCACCCGGATTCATACACGGTGGGCGCAAAAACACTGTGTGTCCTGGTCAAAAATCGACTCCCTCCTCGATTCATATTCATACACGGTGGGCGCCAAAAACAAACTCTCGTCGGCAAATATTCGGTGTATGCGAGATTACCGTCCTATCCCCAACCGACTAGTGTTGCTGTGATGTAGTAGAAATTTGAAACGGGGGCTATGTTTGTAAGTTTCCTCGCATTTGAGACAAGCGCGCCCTGAATACATGGTTCCCCCTTCCTCTCTACCTCCATTTTCCCCATTCGTACTCCGTGGGCGCCAAAACACCCTCTCCACCCCACCCTCCTCCGTCACCGTCCGCCACCCGATCCACCGCCGTCCTCCTCCACCATGCCGGAGCTGATACCCCGACGCCGCCGTCCATTACAAGAGATCGACCTCTCTCATCCACGGCTTCGGACCGGGATCCTTGCATCACGTCCTCTCGCTTCATCCCCACCGTCGTCCACCTTGTCGGCGCCGCTCCTACGACCGTCTCGTCCACCGCGCCCCGCCGCCACCGTCTACCCTCCTAGATCTGCTTCCACGCTGCCGACAACTATCGCTACCGCAGCACCATCAAATTCTCGCCAGATCGTGACAGCGCCGCACTGCAGGCGGTACTCTTTCGTATCTGCTCAACTTATTTATCGCAGCAAGAAAATAGATTGCCACTACTTTACTCTGATTTCTTGTCTTGGTTGCATAGTTGCCTTTGTCCGGTTTGCACCTTCAGATCCGCCATGGCACGCTCGGCACCATACTCGCAATACTTATGGTTTTCCCCTTTTATATTCCACACTAGTTAAATCACAGTAGACTAAATTTCAAAATTGGGTCAGTCGATTTTTGAGCTTCACGGAGTTCGCGGTCGCGATCGAAGGGGCTCGGGTGGGGATGGTGGTTGTGGGGCGGTGGTGGGGCCTCGTCGAACGAAGAAAACTCGACGCTGGTGGGGGCGGGGTGGGGTGGCGGAGGAACACAGACGGTGGGGCGGTGGTTCGGCCCGGCGGCCCGTCTTGGTGTTCTGTATGGGAAGCACAGTATGTTCCTTGTCAGGAAGGGGAGCAGGGACATCTGCAGTCAACAGCTGATAGAGCTGGCCTGTACGTGATCGATAGGCTTTCAATTACTAGCGGCAATACAACACCGTAATTTCCAGCCAGTTCCACTTTCCCGATTTATATATCCTGGTTATGGTGTACCCCTGTTATGTACACTATGATCTGCCTAGTTGCTGTGTGCTCTTGTTATCATGGTTTGGCAATAAACTCTCTATACAGTATATTATGAACCTATCATCTGCTAGCTATCCTTACTTCTGTAGCCTATTTTTCTGTGTACTTGTGCCAGATTATATAAATGCATGCACCATATTACATCACACATGAGCTCTCTCATCAGAATCCAGTGATAGCTCACAAGTGTTTACAGGGGCGCCCCTATATTAGAATATCATCTGCATTACAAAGATAATCTCACAACTATTTATGTTTTCATGGTTCTCGATATTATACGCAATTACGGTGAATATCGTAATCCGCGCATCGTAAGAATATTGTGGAACACCGCAATGACTTACAAAATTGGCACCAAGGCATTGAGTGCCATTCGAAGCAATGAAACTCGTGACGCTCCCCAATTGTTGATTCTTGTTCGTAATATCATCCTAATGACTATTCTAACCTCGAGGAGTCAAAGGCGAGATGGCCTGTCTGTTCACCCATCAAGGTGCCTGTTCTAATTTCGCAAGGTTTTATTGATTGCACGTATCTTGCATATGTTGTCTTGCATTTCTTCTACTTTGTTGCACCGCCATCTGCTTAGTTTACTCATCATATATGTCAAGATGCCATGCCCATCCATTATCAATACATATTCCATCTGTCATCATACCATGTTTTTCCACTCAAATGCTGTTCTTGTGCATCAGACATCCAAAAGGAAGAGGGTGATTGCCGAACTCAAGGAGCACCAAAGAAAGTCCTTGAAAAACGTGGTGGTGCCGAGAAATCAGACAAAGACCCCACTTATATTGGCTGTACAACCAAAGTGACACAAAACGTAGGACCGACTCCAGCAGACTGTACCCATACTTCAATCGCCACACCACTAGCCCCACCACACAGGACCTGCACTCCAAAGAAAAGGTATACCGATTTCATTTGCCATAGCACCACTGTACCACGTAAAAATCCCACTCCAAAGAAAAAGTACAGCAAGTCCACCGTCAAGACCTATCCCAACTGCAGAGACGACCAATTCCTGCAGATTGGAACCCCATTCCATTTATTCTCAGTTTAAAAGACAATGCTTTCAATGTTGTTCGGGACTACGTGCATATATTCCCATCATGGGAAGATTATTGTGATGACAAACACCATTTTCACATCTTCCTGTCCAACTTACGTGTAAGTGCTATTATTCATGGTTATTATTTTCCTGTTTCTGTTGTTGAACACATCAATGATTTACATTACATTGTTGTAACTAGGCGAGGTTCAATCTGGATAGTCATGACGAGCAAAGCTTGCTTGTGCTTTTCAAGGAAGCATTGCAGCAAAGATCGGTGTTACCCGAGGAAATCACACTTTGATGGCAAGTCTATAAACGAATTTCTCGTGAAGTCTCCGTGCTAAATTTAGAAGACATTGAATGGAAAAACCTTGTTATGTAATCGTCTCGTTCCTGTGATGAGGTAATCGCCTATGAAACACATGACAATTTGAACTTCTACTTTTCCGCATGTGCCTTACGGATCTTTTTTGCAGGAAATCTGCTCGAAGAAGAATTCCGGTTTGACAAGAACGACATGATATCGCAAATATGCCCGCTGCTTTGCTCTTGTTAGTACATTGTCCTCAGATCACCGTACTTGCATACATACCTGGTTCATTATGTGACAGCAGTATGCATGATAGCTTGCTTATCAATTGTTCGCTCAAATTATCCGATCTGTATGAATGGTTACAACGATGTAGAATATATCCAATGCCAATGTTTTTTAGCTCTGCATTGTTCTTGTAAGTACATGTTGTCCTTTATCGATTGTACTTATAATGACAGTAGTTGTTCATGTACCATCACTCTGCAGCTTGTTTTCCTTTGCCCTCCATTTTCTACACATCGATCTATATTTACTCTTACCATAAGGTTGGTAATCAAGAATTTTAGTCATGCATTGCTCTTGGTTGTACCTTTTGCCTGTATCGCTGCACTTACATTTATAGCTACTTGGTTATGTAGCATCACTCTTCATCTTATCTTAAATTTTCTCCATTTTTCTTATATTATCACATCTATATTTACTCTTAACAAAATTAGAATAAAGGCAATGCTTTTGAAGAAGATTCTGTGGTAAACTTCTTGAATTGCGCCCCATCAAGATGGACAATGCCTTTATAGAGCATGTCTTCACCAATAATGTAAGTTTGTCCATCTCAAGCCTTCAAACTTTGTTGTATATATTTGGTTAGGCATGACTGCAATAAATTGCTGTTTATTTTTGGTGTTTGCATCAAATTGCTTGTTTAAAGTTTATTATATGTAGTTCATAAACAAAAGTTCGTCCTTTCTCTATTTAAGTTTTCAGTTGTACAACCAAGTTCCTTCTTCATACCATGTAAATTAAACTATACAGAGCAAGTGATCTTCTTTTGCACTGCATGTATGCTTCAGTTCTTCATCTCAGAATCCAAAGGTGTGGTGAACCTACCCACTACAACACAATGTCATATCCTGCAATGTCTTAACTATGAACAATGTCATATCATTCTACTATTATTTAAACCGTCTCTTTATTTGCCAATCTGAAATGGTATAAATTGATAGCACACTAACCATTGATACTTATGAGTTCTTGATCTGTAATCCAGTGATATCGTGAAGCTGCCAACTCCTTCACAATGTCATTTCCTGCCATGTCTTGACCTGAACAATACCATATTGTGTTAATGCAAATTTAAACTGTGTCACTTTATTCACAAGAAGAAATGTGATGAATTGTCAGCACTGATACTTTTATGTGCAAAACCTGTCATTTGTCTGCTTGTTTATCTTTCAGAGTGAGGAAGATGTAAGTGTTGAACAAGCGCAGTCTCATCATCTTGCTCAGCTGCATGCACTGCAGCTCCCTAGTAGGGCTAACCTTTCTTGAACTCTATTGAAGTGCTGTCGGTTTTGTATATTATTTTGTCGGCGTGTTTATTTGCACTGGTGGCGATCTTTGATGCCCAGTGTATGTAATCTTCTGTCTGCTTGTGCTTTAGTATCATAGTGGCGAACTTTGATGCCCAGTGGATGTAATATGCCGTAATTTCGTTATTTTATAGTATAGGTTTTTTCTTATTCACGATGGTGCAGTTATTTTACTGTACATATATCCTGTCTTTGCAGTAAACTGGCCAAACCGTAAAATTACGGTACATAATCGGGTCGTCATGCAATCAAGATGTAGGTTGGGCCTGAAACGTGCCGATCAGCTCACGGGCCGGCAGTAGCCCAGAATGAACCCCGACCCATGATTGTGCGAATCAAATCACGGGCTTTTAACAGGCCGAAAAATTGTCTTGGTCCTTGTTTGGCCCAATCAGATATCGGTCATGAAAGCAGGCGGATGCAAACCGGCCGTAGTTAGGCCCAACTATATGACGGGCTTTTAACAGCTGAAATTAATATAGGGCCGAATGTTAAACGGCCCTTAATGTGCCAAAACTAATATCGTCCGAATTACTAAGTGGGCCTTTAGCAAGTTGGCCCAAAAGCATAGTGTCCAGCTTGACGGGCGAATCGATATGGGCCATAATTAGGCCCAAAACCTCTTAAAGGGTCGGACCTGATCTGGCCGTAATTTGGCCCGTAACGTGGTAGGCTTTAACGGGCGGATCTCATATGGGCCACTATTAGGCCCGCAGCATGGCAGGCCATTAATAGACCGGATCAAATATGGGCCGGCATTTGGCCCAAAACATGGCAGCCAATTAACGGGCCGGCCTACTAGGGTCCTCAAAATCTTGTGGGCCTACAGCTGGGCCGGCCCATTAATGTGGTGAAATCTCGTGGGCCTTTAGCTGGGCCGGCCCATTATGATCCGCAAGAATTTCATGGGCCTTTACCTGGGCTGGCCTATTATGGCACAAACAAATCTTGTGGGCCTTTACCTGGGCCGGCCCATTATGGCCCGCGAAATCTTGTGGGCCTTTAGCTGGGCCAGCCCATTATGGTCCGCAAAATTTCATGGGCCTTTAGCTGGGCCGGCCCATTATGGTCCGCAAAATCTTGTGGGCCTTTAGTTGGGCCGGCCCATTTAAACTTGTGGGGCCGTGCCACGTGTCGACGTATCATAGGCGCCTTCTTCCAAAGGAGTGGATGACATCTGTCCCGACGATGAGCCGACACGTGTTTCCTCTAGCCAATGATGATTTTACACGGAAAATCCCCATTGGTCGGGGCTGTTAACGGGTTATCGGATCCAAAACCCGACCCGATAGCTTAACGGCGTTCGCTATTCACGGTGGATGCCACATGTCGGTCACCCTTGACGAAAAGCACTTCGTGACACGCGATTTATCGTCATGGAAGTGGTCACTTCCGTGATGATAATTTTGGTAATATCATGGAACACTTCTACGACAACACGTATGACTATCTTGATTCTCATCATAAATATGTCATGGATGTACATGCATGACAAAAAAAGCGACCTACTGTGGCAAACACGTATCATCACGGAAGTGTATTTTTTTGTAGTGAACACTCCTCTGCCTGACTTCAAGCTCACCCCTGGTCAAAGTCACATGTTGATAACCTTCATAGGCGAGGAAAAATGGAAATTTGAGAAGGCCAGGCAGCTGAAGAAAGCTTAGTACAAGAAGGAGCGTTTTCTGAAGAAGAATGTTGTCAAAATGACAACTGATGAACTTGTGACTATGCAAGCTGAGATCAAAACCCTCAGTGATGAATTTGACACCTACCGAGCAGATTGGCTTGGAGCGAAGGTCAGATTCATCAAGTTGGCAGAAATATTCACCTCAAATGTTGCAGCCCCAACGCAACATGAATCTCCTCAGGCTGATGCATATGCACAGCCAACTGAAGAACATGCCAGCACCGCTGATGAAGATCAGGCTGCTAAAGAAAATGAAAGCACCAGGGCTGTTGAAGTTGTTCCAGCCACGGAAGATAATGCCAGGGCAACCTCTAGTGTTGCGCCTGAAGATCAAGACAGGCCAGCTAAAGCATCTGCTGCTGAGCCAGAAGACACTGAACAAGCCAGGGCAACTACATCAGTTGTGCCTGAGGAAACTACACTAGATTCCTCCGCTCCTCCTGCACCAATGCCAAGTCCTATCCTTCCTTCTGCAACAGAAGCGAAGAAAACCAAAGCTGCAGAGCGAGCAGTAGTGAAGAAAAGAAAAGCATCTGCCGCGTCAGAGTCTTCTGCACCAAAGAAAGTGAAGACTTTGATGAGCTCTTTTGAAAATCCAATAGACGACGTTCCTGTTTCAAGCATGCCATCAAAGGAAATTGTTCCCTTTGGTGAGGAATATGAAATTCCAAGTGGATCATATGAAGAAGATCCTTCTGGTACTTCGTCAGAGCAGTTGGATGAGGAAATTGAAGTGGACACTATCACTTCAACTCCATTGGTATCATCACCCATGACTCAGTTCACAGCTGAAGAGGCGGGCGTTGGGGAAATTGATGAAGAAGATGAAGACGTGGATATTGGGTGTTCCACTCCTATTCTCGCATGATGACTACCGGAAAGTCATCACCCCAATTCACCACTATTCACTCCTCTGCAACAAATTCCCGAGTCCCCGGTTCAGACCGAAGAAATTCATACAGGCTTTGATGAACCTCAAACTTCACTGCTCACCATTCCTGAAGAAGTTCTAGCCACTATTGCTGATGTGAATGTTGTTGATGAAATGGAGACCCATGTTGCTACTGACGAAGTGGAAACTGAAACTCCTCAGCATGTGGCTCCTGAGACTGTGATTCCAGAGGCTGTGAAGACTTTGACTAACACACCTCAGCCCAAGCCGAAGAATCCCTTCTCAAAGAAACAGAAGTTCAAAGCTGATGACTTCTTCCATGAGCATGCCTTCTTCACTGATTACAACCCATATGACTCTGCTCGTCTTCGAAGGAAGCGATTCTGGACCGCAAGTCAAATGAACTTCTATTCTTCACTTCTATTCGATAAGGACAAGATCTTTGACCATGAGCATATTCCTCATGTGGATATGGAGTCACCGCCTTGCTTCACCCCAGTCCTCAGTGTTCTTCATGACGCTGGGCTGCTCAATTTCTGCACCGACATCTGTGACTGGAATGAAGAGCTAATTCTTCAGTTCTGCGCTACGTTGCACATCACCGGCGACGCTGAAGATGTGAATTCATGGGTGCTGGACTGGATGACTGAGAACACTCACTACAAAGCACCGGCCTCTGAATTACTTCATGCCCTACCAGTCAGTCCTCTCCTTAAAGGTGCAAGACTCATCTACCATGAACCCGAGCTATCTGATCATTACATGCAAGTGCCGATGAAGCCTCTGAAGCCTGGCCAAGCTCCAAGAACCAAATTCCTCATGAAGGAATTGCTCTATGTGCCAAGGACCATATATAGGATATTGACCAAAACCCTCAGTCCAATCAAGGGCCACAACTCTAATGAAGAAGATGTCGTTCGCATCATGAATAATCTACTATTCAACATCATCCATGGAGTACCTATCAACTACCATGATTTCTTCATGAGGACTATGGCCAATGTTGCTCTTTCACCGTTTGAATTGAAGCCTTACGCTCCTTGGATCATGAGATTCATTAGATCAAGGTCTTCAATCAACTATAAGATTGATGCCCAGTGGATGTAATATGCCGTAATTTCTTTATTGTATAGTATAGGTTTTTTCTTATTCATGATGTTGTAGTTATTTTACTGTATATATATCCTGTCTTCGCAGTAAACCGGTCAAACCGTAAAATTACGGTACATAATCGGGCCGTCATGCAATCATGATGTAGGTTGGGCCTGAAACGTGCCGATCAGCTCATGGGCCAGCAGCAGCCCAAAATGAACCCCGACCCATGATTGTGCGAATCAAATCACGGGCTTTTAACATGCCGAAAAATTGTCTCGGTCCTTGTTTGGCCCAATCAGATATCAGCTGCGAGCAGGCCGGATGCAAACCAGGCCATATTTAGGCCCAACTATATGACGGGCTTTTAACAGGCTGAAATTAATATAGGGCCGAAATGTTAAACGGGCCCTTAACAGGCCAAAACTAATATCAGGCCGAATTACTAAGTGGGCCTTTAGCAAGTGGGCCCAAAAGCATAGTGTCCAGTTGACGGGCCGAATCTGATATGGGCCATAGTTAGGCCCAAAACCTCTTAAAGGGCCGGACCTGATCTAGGCCGTAATTTGGCCCAGAACGTGGTAGGCTTTTAACGGGCCGGATCTCATAAGGGCCACTATTAGGCCCGCATCGTGGCAGGCCATTAATAGACCGGATCAAATATGGGCCGACATTTGGCCCAAAACATGGCAGCCAGTTAACGGGCTGACCTACTAGGGTCCTCAAAATCTTCTGGGCCTACAGCTGGGCCGGCCCATTAATGTCGGCGAAATCTCGTGGGCCTTTAGCTGGGTCGACCCATTATGATCTGCAAGAATTTTGTGGACCTTTACCTGGGCCGGCCTATTATGGCACACAAAAATCTTGTGGGCCTTTACGTGGGCCGGCCCATTATGGCCCGCGAAATCTTGTGGGCCTTTAGCTGGGCCAGCCCATTATGGTCCGCAAAATTTCGTGGGCCTTTAGCTGGGCCGACCCATTATGTTCCGCAAAATCTTGTGGGCCTTTAGTTGGGCTGGCCCTTTAAACTTGTTGGGCCGTGCCACGTGTCGACGTATCATAGGCTCCTTCTGTCCAGTGAGTGGATGACATCTGTCCCGACGATGAGCCGACACATGTTTCCTCTAGCCAATGATGATTTTACACGTGAAAAATCCCCATTGGTCGGGGCTGTTAATGGGTTATCGGATCCAAAACCTGACCCGATAGCTTAACGTCGTTCCGTTATGGTGGATGCCACGTGTCGGTCACCCTTGAAGAAAGCACTTCTGTGACACGCGATTTATTGTCATGGAAGTGGACACTTTCGTGATGATAATTTTGGTAATGTCATGGAACACTTCTACGACAGCACAGGTATGACTATCTTGATTTTGTCATAAATTTGTCATGGATGTACATGCATGACAAAAAAAGCGACCTACTGTGACAAACACGTATCATCACGGAAGTGTATTTTTTTTGTAGTGAAATAAACAAAAATATCATATTTTGAATCCGCACGCGAAAAGCAAATTCGCCACAATATTCAATTGAACAAATAAACAAAAATATCCCATTTTGAATCGGCACGCAAAAAGCAAATTCGCCACAATATTCAATTGAACAAATAGCGTCCACATGAAGAACATTCATCAGATTTCGCAACAACTGCAATTGAACATATGGTAGCTAAATTCCAATGATTTACCCACACATATATGCATTACATAATTAATCATAGTGTACGAAATACAAAGGCCTCATCAGATGGAAAACAATGGATCCATGCGTTATATGTTTAGCAGCTAACTCTTACTCAATGTTTCAGGAGAAGGCATGCTGAAATCTTCATTATCACCAGTGGGATTGATGTAGTGATCTAGGAAGAACTCGCTGATAAATCTCCTAACCATCAAGAATTCACCACCGGGAGCGGTTCAGGGTCCTCGGTTTTAAGATGAGCTGCAGTATTTTTAAGATCGAGAATGTGCCATATGAGTGGAGTAGAAGATATTAATTAAGATAGACTTACTGGTACTAATTACGAGGATCGTCACAACTATCAACAGATTTGCAGATGGAGATCATGTGTCTGCAAACATAGTATCCACAAAGGTTGGTCCCTGCTTCTTGCTGAGGACACTGAAATTTTTTGTATAGAATTAGTCATGTATTTGTCCAGTTAGGAACAACCTAACCGATATTAGATGTATTATTTTTTCTTTGGACAAAATAGAAAGAGGTTTATTTAGAAGCTTGAACATTTGACTAGCGTAAGGAAAGGTATTTGCAGACTTTTGGATAAATTTTCCGAAAATAACAAATTTCGGTGTGTTAGCGGAGAAACGATCTCGTGCGGCAGAGGTAGTTCCCTCTTGAACAGGTTCCCTGGTTTAGTTTTCCACAATGCGAGCACACTGCAAATGATGATGAATTTTGACAACATCAATTATTGAATCAAATATGAATGCAAATTAATTTCAACATCATAGAATTCAATACCTATCCATGAATTGCTGAAGATGCGTCAGATCCTGAGTGTTTGTTGACTCTTTGAGAGAATCGATGTAGTAAACTGTGTTCTTGTTTGGAACAATGAATACCAATATCCAAAGGATTGCTTCATATTAAGAAAGCCATGAACTTACGAATTATGTCGAAATCTGGAAGACAACAAGTGTATGCGTGGTTGTTTACTTGACTTACCTTTCATGATATGGCCAGAGAAATGATTCTGCATGGGATGAGTTTTCGAAGAGATGGACGACCGTGTTAACGGCCCAATCTCGTAGGTCCTAACCATGTATTGTTGTGCCATTTGCTAATTCAGGATCTATGAAATACACATTCTCCCTTTTTCTTCTTTGCGGGTTCAATCCCCTGAGAGGAATAAAATGATGTTAGCTGTTTATCATTTACAACCTTGTATGGAGAAGTTGATCAGAGTTTGTTAAGTACTTACAAAATCAGGCATCTAACAAGAGTGGCATCAAACACGTTGAAGTTGAAGAAGAGATGTAAGTCATTGAAACTCACATCGATGGAACCAGCATCGTGTCGGAAATGATCTCTGTTGTAGTGGACTAGCAAACCATGATGACCTGCTGACATTAGATCCATGCAATATTCATGTAACTCACGGCAACTGGAGCTGCACTCATCAAAGTATTCGCCAACAAGAAATGGCTGGCCATGGACGTAATAGCATGCTTGAAGTACGTCTGCTTTACTTTTAGCAAGCAACAAACGTACTTCTTCATCATCCATGGCGTCAGAAATAATATTACTTCCTGATTCGAACAAGCTGCTATTAATTTGGTTCTGGGAAATGAGTGCTTTAAGTAAGAGGCAATCGTTCTCTTTCCTCTTCACTTTCCTGCCGCACTTCCTCATGGTCGTGCGTGTAGCCTTTTTGGCCACTTCCTTCTTGGTACTTGAAGCATTTCTAGCAAAATGTCTCGTTGCCTGCAAGGTAGTCTGCCGAGCAGACGGTGAAGCTTGGACGGACTGCTTAGCAGACGGTTTATCTATGCCGGACCGCTGAGCTGGTGGTGCTGCTATGACGGACTGCTGGGCTATAGGAGCAGAGGCATCGGACTGCTGACCATGTGTTGGGGATGTAACTACTGAATATAAACCGCCCTGTAGGGGCCGGTTCACCCTCAGCCATAATTGGAGCCCACGAAGACTCAGAAGGTGGCGATTCGCCATAGAGCTTAGAGGCCCGGAGCCCATGGGCGAATTAGGGCCCATAATGGTAAAACCGCCATAACCATGTAACTTGTTGTAAGATAAGAGAAAGGAGAGACCGAGCCGGACACTGGTATGAGCCGGCCTCGGGACTCTGTAGACCGGCCGGATCGTCAACCCGTGTATATAAGGGGACGACCCGACGGCGGTTTAGGGACAGACAACTATAGCTCGAGGCTTAGGCGAAGCTATTGCTCCCTAGTCGCCGAGATCACATCAATCCCATTACAAACTAGACGTAGGCTTTTACCTTCATCGAAGGGGCCGAACTAGTATAACCCTTGTGTCTTTATGTCCGCTTTAACCCTCTAAGTTAACCCGCTCGATGGCCCCGCGACTAAGTCCTTTCATGAGGACATCTGCCGTGACAATTGCACGACAGCTTGGCGCCCACCGTGGGCTATCGCATACGATGGTTTGATGATCTTAGAGGGCAAGTTCGAAGGACTCAAGGCTATGCCAGTGGGCGGATGACCAAGAGTCGTCAGCGGCAAGCTCTACATCGACGATGCAGGCTGGGGCCCGAGGCCGGCTCGATTGAGTACGGGTCTCGGGTCCCCTTTGGTAGCATACACGTGTTCATCGGCAAGATCGGTGAGCTGTGGCTGAGCCGGACATCTGCACCGACCTCGCCGAGACGGCTCGTGGCGAAACCTGCCCCGCTAAACCGGCTGTCAAGCGTGCTTTCGTGGGAGTCATCCACGGAAGAAACTACGAGGACGGATCAGCATCGTGGCGAAACCGTTGTCTACTCGGATGACGAGTCATCGATCGGAGAAATCGAATCTGCATCACCGCAAGAGGGCCGGATTGGGGGCTGTTCCGACGGTGACAGTATTCCGGACCCCTTTGATCTGCCTAACCGGGTTGGAATATTCATGGCCGGTACACAAGCGACGCTTCACTCCTCAACCGCTGCGACAATGGTCGCCGGTTCGACAATGCGGTGGCGTAGGCGGGCAGAGGCCTGTCGCCCGCCGCTCAAGTTTTATCGTAACTATTTGATGCGTTGGCTGTGCTCATGGCAGAGGCTAACCCGACAGATCAAGATCTGCATAATGCAGAGATTGCAAAGGTGAAGGAGCAAATCACTCAGGCTAAAGCGGATCTGGCAGCTACAGACGCTAGGATGGTGGCAGAGCGGGCCGCTTTGGATGCGCAGGCTTATAGGCTCATGCTGGATCAGAATGCGTCGCATGAAGTCATGAAAAGAAAGTACAGATCCCGTTTGCCCTCGGTTTTCGAGGGAAGAGACCTCTTCAACACCCCAGAGCGAGGACCAGAATCCGCCGCCCGGTGGTGAACCGGCGGAAGCACCTGGGACGGGCGCGCCGATTCAGCCTCGTGTGATAGATCTACCTCGCCATCATGCCGGCGCGCCTCAAGCTGTGCAAACACCTCCAGGTCACTACTCCAACCCGATGGATAACCTTGTTGCGGCTGCGGCGCGGTTGGAGGCGATCCCAATCGAAGGCGATTCACCACAGGAGGTGGAAACACGCCGTGTCAAAGAGCTCCTTAGGACGGCTCTGGTCCAACAGAAGCGATTCATACAGCCGATCGGATCCACTCCACCCCGCCCGAGCCGGAGCTATAGCAGGCATGCAGATGAACCGCCGTGTCAAGTAATGCGCAGCGCTGGTGCACCCCGGCAACAACCCGGCTGTGTGGTTTCAAAACGCTCAAGAGGTGGTGGACCGGGCCGGGGCACGTGGGGGGCTGAGTTAGCAAAGACAAAGACATCGGGATTATCAGCTGCGCCGGTTCGACCGACTATCTTCGAGCCTGGAGTTACATCTAGCTCTTTGGGGTGCCTTGCCTCGTCCCGCTTTACGCAATATACGCTTGCCCAAAGATTTCAAGGGGCCACGCAAGGTGCCCAATTATACCGCCGATCCGGCTCCGTAAGCATGGATAGAAAGCTATGAGATGGCCATGGAGATGCCGGATGTGGATGAAGCTGCATATGCAAAGTATTTTACCATGATGCTTGAAGGCACGACCGTACTTGGTTGAAAAACTTGCCACCCAATTCCATCAGTTCATGGACCCGATTATGGACCCGGTTCATTCAGAATTTCAAAGACACCTGTAAGCAGCCCATGTCTGTGGTGGACTTTGCGGCTTGTGTCCAGGCTGAGGTCGAATCCACAACCCATTGGGTGCGCCGCGTTTCAGAAGTTCTACATTATTTAGACCGGATCAACGCTGATTCTGCAATCTTAACCCTAGAGGGCAACTGCCGGTTCAAACCTTTAAAATTGAAGCTGGGTCGCATGAAGCATTTTTGCAATGACATGGGCACTCTCATGGGCGTTTTAGTGAAGTATGTTGATTCTGATAGTACCAAGGATCCCGAGTCCGAGGAGGAGGATGAAACAGGGAAGGGAAAACAGAACAGCAACTCCAGAGGCCAGCATCACTCGGCGGGTAATGGAGGAAACAAGCGTTTGGCGAATGGTAACTTGGGCTTCGTAGCGATCACCATCGCTCAGGTCAAGGGCCTTAGTTGTAAGGTTAAACAGCCGAACCGAGGTGGTGCGCCTTTTCACAATCCGGACCGGTTGAATTATCTGTTGAATCAACCCTGTCCGAAGCATGGATGAAGGAGGCGCCAGCAAACCACCTCTGGAAGGATTGTTACATTATGCAGGAGTTCAAAAGTTCCGACACTTTCCGGTATGATCAAGGCCCCGGTGGCGGTTCAGGGTCCGGCCCGGGTTACGGTGGAGGAAATTCCGGTCCAGGGTTTAATGGTAATCCGGGTGGGCAGAACAATCAGAACAATCAGCACAATCAGAACAACCAAGGTGGTTACAATCAGCAGCAGCAGCAGCCGGGTTATCGAGCAATCCGAAGCGCTTGAATGGTGGGCGATCACGTCTTCACCACTAGCTTAGACAAGCGAGACCGGAAGCTTCAGAAGCGGGCAGTCAACGTTGTTGAACCGGCTGTGCCTCATTACCTACGCTGGTCAGAGCAGCCTATTGTGTGGAGTAGAGAGGATCATCCTCCCCGGGTTGACAATCCGGGTCAGCTAGCCCTAGTGGTGGCGCCTCAGGTGGGAGGATACAAGTTCACCAAGGTGCTTATGGATGTAGGGAGCAGCATCAACATCCTCAGATTATCGCACCTTCCGTCGTATGGGGTTAACAGATAAACATCTCAAGCCGTCCAATACAAGTGTTTCATGGTGTGGTGCCCGCAAATCAGCATATCCAGCTTGGTAAAATAGCTCGAGGTGGCCTTTGGGGATGAACATGACTCCGGATCGTAAACATTGACGTTTGAAGTGGTGAAAATTCAAAGTCCTTACCACGCCTGTTTGGGCGGCCGGCTTATGCCAAGTTCATGGCACGGCCTTGTTATGTCTATTTGCGCCTAAAAATGCCGGGTCACAAAGGAACGATAACGGTTCATGGGAGCCGCAAGATTGCTTTAGAGTGTGAGGAAGGTGATGCGGCTTTACGCAGAGTCGGTTTGTGCCACCGAAGAGCTAAAGTACTATAAAGATAATGTTGATCCGCGGATATGACCCGTTCAAGAAGCCAACTACAGAGCACGATCCGCCCTCAAGTTTAAATCGGCTACCGAGACTAAACTTGTTGACTTCGCATCGGTGATTCGGCCCAAGCAGTTCATCATCGCGCCAACTTGGATCCTAAATAGGAAAGCGCGCCATCGAGTTCATCCGTGAGAATCGGGACATTTTTGCATGGAAGCCTTCTGACATGCCAGGTGTACCGAGGGAACTCGCTGAGCACACTCTTAATGTTGATCCCAATTACAAACCGGTAAAGCAGTTCCTTCGCCGGTTTAACGAGGAAAGGCGTAAGGCCATTGGAGAGGAGGTTGCCAGGCTCTTAGCAGCAGGTTTTATCGTTGAAGTTTTCCATCCAGAGTGGCTTGCTAATCCGGTGCTGGTCCTTAAGAAAAACGGCACTTGGCGCATGTGTGTAGATTACACAGATCTTAACAAGGCTTGTCTAGCAGATCCTTTTGCCCTCCCCCGCATTGACCAGATTATTGACGCTACGGCGGGTTGTGAGCGTTTGAGCTTTTTGGATGCATATTCTGGATATCATCAGATCAAAATGGCGGTTAAGGACCAGGAGAAGACAGCGTTTATCACTCCCTTTGGAGCCTTCTGCTATGTGTCTATGCCTTTTGGGCTCAAGAGCGCACAAGCAACTTATCGGCGTTAATGCATGTAATTGCTTGCATGAACAGATCGGCCAGAACGCATATGCTTATGTGGATGATATTGTGGTTAAGCCAAGGAAGAAGGAAACACTGATTGAGGATTTGAAAGAAACCTTTGACAACTTGCGGGTGTACAAGATGATGCTTAACCCGCCAAATGTGTTTCGGTGTTCCCGCAAGTTATTGGGTTTTCTTGTGTCCAACAGGGGATTGAAGCTAATCCGGAGAAGATTACAGCTATCACCTCCTGGCTAAGCCAAAGTGTATCAATGATGTCCAGCGATTGGCGGGCGGATTGTCCGCTGAGCCGGTTTATCGGCCGCCTCGGAGAAGGCCATTCCTTTGTACCAGATCTTTGAAGAAGACGGTCAGTTTGTCCGGAGTCTGCCGATGAAGCGTTGGAGGACTTGAAGCGGCAATTGGCCAACCGCTGTACTCGCCGCTCCCATTGACAAAGAGCCGCTTCGCTATATGTTGCTGCTAATGCCGTGGCGATTAAGCGTAGCCATTGTGGTAGAGCGGAAGGAGGCAGGGAAGGAGCATCCGGTTCAACGTCCGATTTATTATATCAGCGAGGTGCTTATTGAGTCCAAGCAGAGATATCCGCATTGGCAGAAGCTAGTGTATGGTGTTTTTATGGCAAGCCGGAAGCTGAAGCAGTATTTTCAAGGGCATCCCATCACGGTGGTCAGTTCAGCTCCCTTAGGTGATATCATACGTAACCGGAGGCGGCGGCGGATTGCTAAGTGGGCGATAGAGCTTGGGCATACGGTTTAAAGTATATGCCTCGGACAGCAAGAAAATCGAGCACTTGTGGATTACATTAATGATTGGACGGAGTTACAAGCGCTGAGAAAAGCCGGATCATACTTATTGGACCATCCACTTTGACGGGTCCAGCAGCTAGAGAAGGCTCGGGGCTGGAGTCGTGTTAACTTCCCCACGAGGTGACAAGTTTTGTTACGTCCTCCACTTCATCGCTCCCTTGTACTAACAATGCAGCTGAGTATGAGGCCTTGCTCCATGGTCTTCGGATGGCTAAGGAGATGAATCTAAGCCGGGTTAAGTGCTTGGTGACTCGGACTTGGTGGCCCAGCAGTGTCCGCACTTCGGATTACAAAGACCCACTCATGGCCGCATATCGTCGGGAGGTGGATATTGTTGCGGGTCATTTCAAAGGCTATCGTGGACCATGTGGATCGACGGAAGAACTAAGCGGCGGATGCTTTAAGCGGTTGGGCTCTCAACGCATAAACCGGTCCGCCTAATGTCTTCCTTGACGTCTTGCACAACCCGTCAGTCAAGCTCCCGATGAAGCAGATTTGGCTATTCCTGATCCGGAGGCTCATGGTGGTAGCCCTGCATGTCATTCCGGATTGGACGCTCCCTTATCTTGCGTACATGAACCGGGGATAGTTTCCGTAAGATGAGATGTTGGCCCGACAGATAGTTCGGCGGTCTAAGTCTATGACCATTGTTAATGGCGAGTTGCATCATTGCAGTGTGTCAGGGGCGTTTCAACGCTATGTGTCCCCTGAGGAAGGCTGTGAAACATTACGTGAGATCCACGAAGGGGACTGTGGTCACCATGCCGGTTCAAAATCCTTGGTGGCTAAGGCGTTCCGCCATGGTTTTTATTAGTTGACTGCCCATGCTGATGCGGAAGATCCGTCAGCGATGTGATGGTTGCCGTAAGTTTTCTAGACGTGCTCATATACCGCCCAAGAATTGAGGATGATTCCAATTACTTGGCCGTTTGCGACAAGGGGTTGAACATGGTTGGACCTTTTAAAAGGTCCAAGGACAAAAAGACACACTTGTTGGTGGCGGTTGATAAATTTACAAAGTGGGTCGAGGCGAGCCTGCTGGCAAGTGTGATGCGCCACGGCGGTTCAGTTCATCAAAAGGTGATCTTCGGTTTGGTTTTCCACACGGTATAATCACGTATAATGGTACCAATTTGTCCAAAGGTGCCATGAAGGAGTTTTGTGAACGTGAGCACATCCGCTTGACGCTTTCTTCAAAGAGCTCACCCACAGTCCAATGGTCAAGCGAGCAGGCTAATCAGAGATCCCGAGAGGTATCAAGCCCGGCTTATGGTCCCTTCTGAGAGGACACCGGGCTGTTGGGTAGAAGAGTTACCGTCTGTGTTATGGAGTATAAATACTACCCCTAACAGATCCACTGGATACACACCGTTTTTTATGGTCTATGGAGCGGAGGCGGTCCTCCCCAGCGATATCTGTCATGACTCACCTCGTGTGGCGGCCTATGTTGAGGCAGATAATGAGACAGCACGGCAGGACGCTTTGGATCGACTGGATGAAGAGCGAGATATGGCGGCTGCTCGCTCGGCGATTTACCAGCAGGATCTTCGTCGGTATCACAGTCGACGGGTCAGAACCAGAACCTTTCAAGAAGGAGACTTGGTGCTTCGGCTCATTCAAGACCAGACAGATATGCACAAGCTATCCCCACCTTGGGAAGGGCCTTTTGTGGTCAGCAAGAATCTGCACAACGGGTCATACTATTTGATCGATATTCGAGAGCATAAAGACCCACGCACGTCAGAAGAGGAGACCAACATGCCGTGGAATATAGCTCATCTTCGGCCTTATTATACCTGAGCCATCGGCTCTCCTTATGTACATATTATGACAATGTATATATTATGAATAAAAGCAATAAAACCGGAGCCTCGGCTAAAGCGGGTATCATTACGTAAGCATCCGGTTTGGGTACATGGAGTTGTTGTCTTAAAAGCGGCCTCCGGTTTCCCCCAGAGCTTCCTTTTCTAAGCTTTTAGATGTCACTTGGGGGCTTGGTCGTATCTGAACCAATGCCACACCTCTTGATGGGCTTAAAGCCACCGGATCACTTGGGGACATGGTCAAGTATGAACCAACACGCCTCTTGATCGGCCTAAGGCCATAGAGTCACTTGGGGCTTGGTCGAACCCGAACCATTGCCACGCCACTTGATCGGCATAATGCCACGGTTTGAGCTTGGGGACCTGGCTGACTTGAACCATAGCTACACCTTATTGGGAGCTTGGTCGTGTCCGACCATGGTAATACCATCTGATCGGCTCAGTAAAGCCTCTTTCTGCAAATTGTTATTTGATTTTTTGTTGCGTTTTTAAACCGATAACATTTTTTCAAACCGTTTCAACCAGTCAATTGACGGCTTTCGGTTTATTTTAATCCGGAAATAACTTTTCCGGTTTGACTTTTCCTGTTAACATCCCATTATGGAGTAATAGGGGGCTTAACATGACCCGGCATGGTTTACATGGTAAACCGGCATTATAAACACAGGAGCTGTTTTCTCCTTTGACGGTAATGGTTTATACAACCTCCACTTCCAGGTTGGCTAAGCCAACTTCATGCCCGACGCTGGCAGGTATTTTTGTATCAAAAATTTTTGATCATATACCTCAATATTTCCTTACATATACATATGAGCGTCACAAGCGGTGGCGACACAAGCCGCCGTGGCGATTTAATTTGTGATTGCAGCAATATAGATTGAAGGTTTCGATTATTCAATCAAAAGTATCGGCACCTCTGCGCGAAGGTTGCGTAATGAAGGCATAAAGGCATATTCAAAACAAAAGTGATGGCTATTCTATTACAAGGCCTTCAGAGGCCCAATATTTCGAATGGTGTCATGACTAGCGACTTATGATGCATCAACTCGGCTTGACGGATCAAGCTTCCTTGCCGGGTTGACGTGAAGAAGATGGGTCGTCTGCATCGGTTCAGCTTCTTCCTCCTCATCACCCAATGGCGGAAGTCATTGGTGGACCAAACCAATCCGGTTTAAAGCACGAAGACAGCTTCTTCACTTATAAGCTCAGCCAGATCAACGTCGGGGCATAAGTGTGCTTACGGATTGGGGAACAAGGTTCTGCACTTCCGAATGACAACTTCCACCCGCTGTTGTTTGCATCATAGAAAGAGCGGTAAACCGCCAGTTGGCTTAACCGCTGCCGATTGACTCGCCAGAGGACGATCTCCTTTGTTATCTGCTTGAGGGCATTATTATCAAAGGCTTCGCCGCTTTCTTGAGCGCTGGGAAGCCCTTGGCTATGTCACCGGATCAAGGTCCGCTATCCATGCTTTACGCGAGTTAGAGCCAATAAAGTGCCAGCCGGGTCATGGATCGTTTCAACTCTTCAAGTTGTGCCGGATCATGGATAGCCGGTCCAAAGATATCTTTGATCAAAGACGGAGCTACGTTATCATACGATGTCGCACATATGACTCGCTGGGTGCCGGTATACAGTTGCTCAATCAGCGTATATGCGGCCTTGAGCTTCTTCCGCATGTCCCAGATGAGCAATACGCTTCCCTATACCGGTTTAAAGAAGTTCAGGTTAGACCGGTGGAAATGTCAAAACGGAATAGTAATCACAAACCTTGGTGAAACATCTCTTACCAAAAATCGCAGAGGTCATGGCGTTAATCTGGCGCCTTAGTCCGGTGAGCTCTTCTGTCACCGGTTTAAGAGCTGCTTCAACATCTTCAGCTCGTTTTAGCAACCCGGCCTTCTCCGTCTCCCAGTTGGCCTGCTCAGATTTAAACCACTCCTTGAGCTGCTCCATAGTGGTCAAGGCGGTTTTCAACTCATCCTTGGCCTTGGAGGCTTCTGTTTGTTGGGTCTCCAGATTGGCACGAAGGTCATTGAGCTGTCCGGTTTGTTGGCATATCTCACTGTGATAAAAAAGGGATCATGTTAGTTGTTTCATCATGAAGTCCCAAGCTCAATACAGGTATTCAACTTGGCACTTGGGGGCTAATGGCTAATTGCTCAAACATGTTTTGCTACGGTGATACAACTTATAGTCCCGGTTTAACTATGCTAAGTTGAACCGCCCTTGGGGCTACTGACCTTTGAAGTTCGAGACGTATGAGTTTTATATTAAGTCCCGGTTTAACTATGCTCAGTTGAACCGGCCCTTGGGGGCTACTACACAACAGAAGTACAAGCGAGACATAACTCCTTACCTCATAGCGTTCCTTCATAAGATTCACCGCATCGGCTTCAAGTCACGACTTGTGTAGAGTCGGTTCAGAAGCCGGAGTGAAGTTCTTTGTAATAGAAATTGTCATAAGCTGACAGATCAGTTTTTCCCTTCTCTTTGATCATGGCAGTAGACTCTTCCTTGGCGCTGTGTTTTGATAGAGCAACCGGATTGCCAGGGGCCGTATAGGCGGTGCCCGTCACTACGACATCATCATCTTTGGCCGGACTGGCCGGATTGGCATTCTTTCACGGGCTTGGTGCTTTCATACCGGGCTCGGCGGATCAAAGAATCAAACCTGTTCTCTTGCAGGACTCAATGGAGCAGGATGTGATGTTTCCAGCTGGACAGCCGGTTCAACCTCCGGCGGATTAGCACCTTTGTCGTCTTGGTTAAACCCGTCGAGCTGTCTTCGCGACTTCAGTGCTGTTCGCCATGATGCTCGGAGTCTTCTCCGGATCAACGTCCATGATAGGGTCAAGGGTCTTCGCCTTCTTACTTAAGCGAGCCTTGGTGCTGCAACATTCGGAGTTAGAGTGTGATAAACCGACAAATGCAAAAAGAAAGAGTAATATGCTCACCCAGAGCAACTTTAAGAGGAGGCGCTTGAGTGGTTGATGAACCGCCGGATGAGTTGGAAGAGGCCTGGTAATTGGATCGAGACGGATTGAGAGGACATCGGAAGAAACCTTTCAAAGGATAACGCTTTTCAGAGAACAAATCACCTCTGACGACGCTTAGGGTTGGGGTGTCGTAAACCGGACGAGGTAATTTGTTGACCGCTGTGCCGGGTTGTACGACGTTCTTCAGCTTGCTGTGTCTTCAAAGAAAGATTTGGATTTAAATGAGCATGGGAGTGAGATTTTTTCACTTTCCGGACTGTGCGGCGAATTCTTTTAACCGGTACAAGATCAGATTCGGAAGAGAGAAGGATTACCTCAACAGGATCGGCATGGCTGGCCTCAGCATCATCCCGGAATTGTGACTGTCAATAGGATGAATGATAAAAAGGGACAAAGTAAATCAAGTTTTACCTCAGCTTCCTGAATCTTCATCTTCCGTGGTTCGGAGGACTCGGCGGTTTTCCTCTTACCAGCTTTCTTGGTGGTCTTGGACTTTACGCGAGGACCCCGGGCCGGTTTGGTTCGTTTCCAGAAGGAGCTGTTAGCCTGAGAAGTAACAAGGATTAATATATATCAATAAGGCATTAAAAAGTCAGTAGAGCGATGAGCGGAGTCTTACCGCAAGCGGCTTGTTGGAAACACAGAACGGGGCCAACCCGGTTTGGCTGCAGACGGAGATCGGTTCATCGAGCATCCTTTTCACTGTCTCAGTAACTTCCAGCTCAGTTATTGGTAGCTCGTGATGTCATTGAGGGTCTTTGATGCTACCAGTGTATTCATGCATCAATCCGGGGCGGCGGCTTAATGGCAAGATGCCCCAAGAAACCCAACATCGAACAAGGTCAATACCAGTTAAGCCATTGGCCATTAGAGCCCGGAGCTTGATAATTTGAGGCGCAAAATTCTTCCGTTCTGCGGCGGTCAAGCGTAAAGGCAATGGGTGATGGTTGCTAAGCCGGTGAGGGCGGTAACCCGGCAAGGGGTTTTCGCTATTAGGAGCGGTATTCCGGCAATAGAACCAGGTTTGGTTCCAATCTTTCGGATGGCTATGGTGTTTTGCGTGAGGGAAGTCTACTTCCTTCCTTTTCTGGATTGAAACGCCACCCAGTTCCGTGTTAGGACCATCCGAAAACTCCGTACGGCAGTTCAAATGAAAGAAATCCTGGAATAACTCCACAGATGGTTCTTCTTGAAGATAGACTTCGCAGAAAACTTGGAAATTGCAAATATTGGACACAGAGTTCAGACCAATATCTTGTGGATGGAGTTGGAAACTTGCGAGGACATCCGGAAGAATTTTGATCCCAAGGGCTGAATCCCGGTCTAAGTGTTGCATAAATACGATTACTTCTCCTTCTTGAGGTTCAGAGGGCATTCGCATCCGTAACACGCCAATGAAGGACATTCTTGGAGGCTAAAGCGCCGGTGGTGACATACCCATTGAGTTGCGTCTCAGTGATCTTGGACCGGACCCAATTGCAAGCTGAGAATTGTTTGGCCATTCCGGAAGGAAAAAGCTGCGAAAGGAAAGGAAAAGACCGGTTCACCGTTAACGGTTCAGGCATATTATTCAATGTTAAACCGGCAGTTTGGTATTCAGTTCCAATTTCCGGTTTAACTGAGGACTAATGGAGTGTGGCGGATTAGCTATCAAAAAAAAAAATTAAACCGCCCTTAGGAGGAAGAGACGAACTGGAAAATCTGCTAAGTGTTGACAGAAACAGGTTTCACACATGAACGGAATTAATTTGGATCTACCGAAGATTCAGTAAGGAAAAATTTCTGCGATCCATACAAGCTTTATAAAGGGCAAGGAAGTTGAGGCGTTCTATCAAGAGGGTCTGAGTAAAAGGAAGATTTGCGAAGTGCTAAGCTGAAGGCGGAGCAGCTACCGCACGAGATATATGCTACGGTTGGATTAAGAAGCCATGGCAGAGCAGGTATGAAGAGACTAGGGATGAACACCTAGGAACGACGGTACGAACAGAAGCCTTAAGCTGCAGATCTAGGGCATGAGGAAGAGCCTTACCAGATGCACAGGCAGCAGAGGAGCCTCTAGAATCTCTGGTACGACCAGGTTGATGCAGCGGCCTTGTGCTGGGGCACCGTTCGGAGGTCGGAGGCGATGGCGGAGCTTCAGAGCTGGGGCGTCGCGAGGAAGAAGAAGTGCGGAAGGGGGAAGAAGAGAAAGGGCCTTCCGGTCTATTTATAATGAGACAGAGTAATTGACAGGCGCAAGAATCAAGGAGTTGAAAGCGGCAAATGGCGCAGCGGTCGCCTCGATTTCCGGGATAGTATTAAATGAAGGGAATCTTATTGTTTGGGCTTCTTTAATGAAGATGACGTCAAGATGCTCTGTTGCTGGGGTCGGAGGATGACGTCACGACGGTTTAAGCAGATGGCGGTTTACGTAATATGAAGGAAGATATTCAGAGTTTTTCTAAGATGTTGAAGATTAACATGAACAGTTTCAAGTCAATCTGGGGCCTAATGTTGGGGATGTAACTACTGAATATAAACCGCCTGTGAGGGCAGTTCACCTCACCATAATTGGAGCCCACGAAGACTCGTAAGGTGGCGATTCGCCATAGAGCTTAGAGGCCGGAGCCCATGGGCGAATTAGGGCCCATAATGGTAAAACCGCCATAACCATGTAACTTGTTGTAAGATAAGAGAAAGGAGAGATCGAGCCGACATCGGTATGAGCCGGCCTCGGGACTCAGAGACCGGCGGATCGTCAACCCGTGTATATAAGGGGACGACCCGGCGGCGGTTTAGGGACAGACAACTATAACTCGAGGCTTAGGCGAAGCTATTGCTCCCTAGTCGTCGAGATCACATCAATCCCATTACAAACTAGACGTAGGCTTTTACCTTCATCGAAGGGGCCGAACTAGTAAAACCCTTGTGTCTTTGCGTCCGCTTTAACCCCTCTAAGTTAACCCGTTCGATGGCCCCGCGACTAAGTCCTTTCATGAGGACATCTGCCGTGACAATTCCACGACACCATGCGTTGAAGCCATGTCGGGTTTCTGCGCAGGTGGTGCCAACTTGTCAGTGTGCCGAGGAGGCCGTGCCAACGCGTTGGTTTGCTGAGCAGGAAATGCTGATGCTGGTATGCTGATCACACGACTGCGGACCGACGAACTGATGAGCAGTCGGTTCTGAACCTACAGACTGCTTGGCAGGCGGTTCCGAAGCATCATACTGCTTAGCAGTCTGTTCCACCAGGTTGGTCTGCTGAGCATGTGCGGCAGCTGGGTCTCCCCCCGCTACTTTAGCGGCCGACATATGAACCGGTGGTGCGTCTTCAGCAGTTGTAGGCCTTGCCAGTGGCTGCTTTGGGGCGAAGGATGACATGGCCCGTACGCCACGAAGTCGGGCCAGCTGATCATAGGTTGTTGCATCGACCATGAGCTGCAGTGGCAAGGAGAGCGTCACCGGTTGAGGGGCGACAATGTTTGCTCTTGGGGGGGGCTTCAGGGATCTCATCGATGAACTCTATTTCCTTTCGTGGCCACTAGATGTGATGTAACAGTGTTTCTCCCAAGGTCCTTTGCTCATCGAAGTCTCCTAGGATATTCTTCAGGGAAAATTCTTTGAATCCAGGCTTTACTTCAGTCACGTAGCACTTCACACAGCCCGGCTTCAATGGCACATTGTCCAAGAAGAGGCCATCTTCCAAGAAGGGTGGGCAAACCTAGGCTGTTGCACATTTTAATGTACCTTCATAATGTGTAAGCACACCCTTCAGTCTATCTTTCATTCCAGATAGATCAGATATAGCATCATCACGAGCAACTGGAGTCTTAGTGTCGGCAGGGTCAGCTAATGCACAACTACTCTTGTGCAGTGTTGTCAGGCAATAAGCAGCATCCTCCATGCCCGCCTCCCCTCCCATCTGCTGGCTATCTGCAAGTGTTAGAGTCTTCTGCATCATCATTGACTCCTCAACATCCTTTCGAACAGCCGGATAAATCTCCTTCCTCAACCTTTCGTACAATGCATTCTGCTTCATTTCACTCCTCACTTTTTTCATGTTGAGCCTCTCTTCTTTGCTGAGTGTGAAATCCCTCTTGTGCGGGACATTAACACCTATACCCATTGCACCGCCAGGGGGCTCCTTTGTTTCCAGAGCAATAGATAGAATGTCACATGGCCCTGAGTTCCTGTAGAACCTTCCAGGGATCTTGGAAGCCTCTAACATCACTTGATAGTTCGGCGTCATGTGAGTTTTCAAAGTAATAAGTTCCGCCATCATGCCTCTTTGCACGTGCCCACAAGTAGTCTCTAGCGCGTTCGCCCCTGATTTCACTAAAGGTCGGATTCCCACCCGCCACTACTGCTTCTTTGTCCTCATGTTCCCATATCAGTTTCATGCCGTAGTATCCTGCCACACCCATACGGTGAGGGTGTATGTTCTTCTTCTGAAGTTACGGTTACTTGAAACTCTTCTCAGCAAACTCTTTAGTTGCCCTGATCCTTTTGAATTCTGCCCAGTCTGCCTTTGTAATTTGGGGGTATGCGGGGATTGGGTCCTTGCCTTCACTCAAGTACTTCTTGTACAGCACGTGCTTCCAGTTTATCCAAGCATCCCTAGCCTTCTTTAGTGCAGCGTGTTCCACCTGCATTCTCCACTACTCGAGAACATTGAAGTGATCCATGATCTCTCGTGTTTTTGTGTCAAGCTTTCGAAACCCTGGCAGATTAATGTTGAGCCTTGCCCTGGCAACAAATCCACACACACTCCTGAACCTTGTGCGTGCTTTATCTAGTTTAGTTGGAGCCCCAGACTTTAAATCAATCTTGGTTACTTCATATACACCTTTAGGCTGGTGTGTGGGCTTCCTTGGAGTGTTCCTCCGTGTCCTGAATGGAAGGGTAATTGCTGCAGCTCTATCCCGTTCAAGATTACTTGATCCCTCACAATCTACTGAAGACCTAGGATTGTCCGAATCAGATGAAGATACATCGCCTGAAGCATGAGTGTTGTCGCTGCTACTCGGCATCTACAAAGAACACATGCGAAACTCAGGAAAGGAGGATAAGCATAAAACTAACAACCTGGTATCAAGCTTTCTAAGCATGCCATGCAATAATTTAGAAAATGTATGGCTAATTTGTTAAGTTTGTGTGACTCGGGCGCCCGTGATCTGTAAATAGGCAGTAACTTATTGGAACAAATACAACTTATAAGTAGTAAGGAAGGTAGATAATGAACATATATACACTCTCCGTTATTTTATAGCCAATTTGGGAACATACGAAACGAAATTGGAAGAGGGATTGCAAGGAAATATGCGTCACCGCGATGGAGAGCAGTAACTAACAGGCTCCTTAATGCAAACCCGACCGGACCACAGGAGAGGCGAGGGTTACTGCATTGATATGCTTGAGGGTGGCTGGCGAGCAACCGAAGATGACGAGGCGCGGTATGCCGTGTGTTTGGAACGGTAGTGGAGGTAGGCTTGACGCCGAAGAGGGGGCACACGACGGGGGTGAGCATGGCAGCACCGGAGAGGGTTCTGCTGTGGATTCGGGGGAGGGGGGAGCTAGTGATGGAGATTGGGTGGACTAGTTGAGTGGAACGCGGGCGGACAGTGGGGGTGTTGGGGACTCCGGGTGTTGGCGGCCTAGGTGAAAAGGGTGAAAAATATCCCTGGTCGCCGCCCGCGCGGAAAGGCCTATGCAAACAGTTTGCCTCTAAGCGCCCGTGTGCACAAACAGAATAATTTCGTTTGAAATGAAGACGTACTAATTTTGAAATGAAGACGTGAGTTCATCGTTTCGCCTCTAAATTTTTCCCACGTAAAGCAATCACAATTATACCACGAGTTTGATTTGCTGGCGCATTTCAGGTCTCGTGTGCTGTATGTAAGACATTTTTTGGCATTTACCGTGCATTTTAGCATATAAATCAATTCCTAGCCAGACTGCATTTCCTGTCGAAAGGGATGAGGATTGTCGTTCGATCTGGGAGCATCCAATGGTGCAGACGTACGATTCGTGGGGTTTGGGTTCTAGTTGAATCGTAACGCATACGACTCGGATCACGTCTGCGGCAAAGGGGGCATCGGCCACGGTTTTGTAGGCACACGGCTCTTGTGTGTGAACCGTGTGCTATTTGAAAACATTTTTTGGGAGCGGCTATTTGAAAACATTTACATGTGCTGTCGAAAGGGATGAGGATCGCTGTTCGATCAAGGAGAATCCAACGGTGTAGACGTACGATCCGTGGGGTTTGGGTTCTGGCCAATCAGAATGCACGACTCAGACCGCGCGCGTGGCGGAGGGGGGGGGCATCGTCCACACTTTAGTGGACACACGGCTTTCGTGAGTGAACCGTGTGCTCTTTGAAAACATTTACATTACCTAACATCATATTTTTGTTCGAATGAAAACAAGAGTTCATCGTTTCGCCTCCAATTTTTTTCCATGGTAAGAAATCACAATTGTACCTGACGGAAATATGCCCTAGAGGCAATAATAAAGTTGTTATTTATATTTCCTTATATCATGATAAATGTTTATTATTCATGCTAGAATTGTATTAACCGAAAACTTAGTACATGTTTGAATACATAGACAAAACATAGTGTCCCTAGTATGCCTCTACTTGACTAGCTCGTTAATCAAAGATGGTTATGTTTCCTGACCATAGACATGTGTTGTCACTTAATGAACGAGATCACATCATTAGAGAATGATGTGATGGACAAGACCCATCCGTTAGCTTAGCATAATGATCGTTTAGTTTTATTGTTGTTGCTTTCATCATGACTTATACATGTTCCTCTAACTATGATATTATGCAACTCCCGAATACAGACGAACACCTTGGGTGCTATCGGACATCACAACATAAATGGGTGATTATAAAGATGCTCTACAGATGTCTCCGAAGGTGTTTGTTGGGTTGGCATAGATAGAGATTAGGATTTGTCACTCCGTGTATCGGAGAGGTATCTCTGGGCCCTCACGGTTATGCACATCACTATAAGCCTTGCAAGCAATGTGACTAATGAGTTAGTCATAGGATGATGCATTACGGAACGAGTAAAGAGACTTGCCGGTAACGAGATTGAACTAGGTATGATGGTATCGACGATAAAATCTCGGGCAAGTAACATACTGATGACAAAGGGAACAATGTATGTTGTTATGCGGTTTGACCGATAAAGATCTTTGTAGAATATGTAGGAGCCAATATGAGCACCTAGGTTCCTCTATTGGTTATTGACTGGAGATGTGTCTCGGTCATTTCTACATAGTTCTCGAGGTAGGGTACGCACGCTTAATGTTCGATGACGATTTGTATTATGAGTTATGTGATTCGATGACCGATGTTTGTTTGGAGTCCCGGATGAGATCACAGACATGATGAGGAGTCTCGAAATGGTCGTGAGGTAAAGAATCATATATAGGACGATGGTATTTGGACACCGAAAGTGTTCCGGGTGATACGGGGTCATCGGAAGGGGTTCCAGACAACCCCCGGCAAAGATATTCATAACTCCTACTTCCTTCCCCTCCCCCTCCTTCCTTTCCCCCTTGTCCAAATATGGTAAGGGGGGGCGAATTTGACTAGGGGCCCAAGTAGGATTCCTCCTACTCGGGTGCGCCCTAGGCTGCCTCCCTCCCTCTCCCTCCTTTATATACGTTGGGAGGGCACCCCTAGAACACACATCAATTGTTCCTAGCCGTGTGCGGCGCCCCCTCCACAGTTAACACCTCGGTCTTGTCGTCGTAGTGCTTAGGCGAAGCCCTGCGCCAGTAACTTCATCATCACTGTCGCCACACCGTTGTGCTGACGGAACTCTTCCTCGTTCTCAACTTGATCAAGAGCTCGAGGGACATCATCATGCTGAACATGTGCTGAACACGGAGGTGGCGTACATTTGGTACTTGGATCGTGAAGATGTTTGACTACATCAACCGCGTTACTAAACGCTTTCGCTTTCGGTCTACGAGGATACGTGGACACACTCTCCCTGCTCGTTCCTCTGCTTCTCCTAGATAGATCTTGCATGATCGTAGGAATTTTTTGAAATACTACATTCCCCAACAGTGGTATCAGAGCCAGGTCTATGCATAGATGTTATATGCACAAGTAGAACACAATGAGTTGTGGGCGATAATAGTCATACTGCTTACCAGCAACGTCTTACTTTGATTCGGCGGTATTGTTGGATGAAGCAGCCCGGACCGACATTACATGACCACGTTCATGAGACTGGTTCTACCAACGTGCTTAGCCAGACGCAGTGGTGGCGGGTGTCTGTTTCTCCAACTTTAGTTGAATCGAGTTTGACTACGCCCGGTCCTTGTTGAAGGTTAAAACAACACACTTGACGAAAAATCGTTGTGGTTTTGATGTGTAGGTAAGAACGGTTCTTGCTAGAAGCCCGTAGCAGCCACGTAAAACTTGCAACAACAAAGTAGAGGACGTCTAACTTGTTTTTGCAGGGCATGTTGTGATGTGATATGGTCAAGACGTGATGAGATACAAATTGTTGTATGAGATGATCATGTTTTGTTAAAGATATCGACAACTCGCAGGAGCCTTATGGTTGTCTCTTTATTGCATAAGATGCAAGCGCCATATAATTTCCTTACTTTATCGAATGCGATAGCAATAGTTGCAAAAGCAATAGTTGGCGAGACGACCATGTGACGAAACGTTGATAAAGATCAAGATGATGGAGATCATGGTGTCATGCCGGTGACGATGGAGATCATGACGGTACTTTGGAGATGGAGATCAAAGGCACAAGATGATGATGGCCATATCATGTCACATATTCTGATTGCATGTGATGTTTATCTTTTATGCATCTTATTTCTCTTAGTACGACGGTAGCATTATAAGATGATCCCTCACTAAATTTCAAGGTACAAGTGTTATCCCTGAGTATGCACCGTTGCTACAGTTCATTGTGCCGAGACACCACGTGATGGTCGGGTGTGATAAGCTCTACGTTCACATACAACGGGTGCAAGCCAGTTTTGCACAGCAGAATACTCGGGTTAAACTTGACGAGCCTAGCATATGCAGATATGTCCTCGGAACACTGAGACTGAAATGTCGAGCGTGAATCATATAGTAGATATGATCAACATAGAGATGTTCACCATTGAAAACTACTCCATCTCACATGATCATCGGACATGGTTTAGTTGATATGGATCACGTGATAATTTAGATGACTAGAGGGATGTCTATCTAAG
The DNA here is from genome assembly GCA_021605145.1 of Aegilops bicornis. Classification (NCBI taxonomy): domain Eukaryota; kingdom Viridiplantae; phylum Streptophyta; class Magnoliopsida; order Poales; family Poaceae; genus Aegilops; species Aegilops bicornis. Next base: position 223,432,750 of record CM038671.1, on the reverse strand, counting down.
TGGGAGTTCTTAATAATATGATTAATTGAACTTTAATGTATCATGAACTTAGTCCTGATAGTATTTGCATATCTATGTTGTAGATCAATAGCTTGTGATGTAGCTCCCTGTTTATTTTTGATATGTTCCTAGAGAAAAATAAGTTGAAAGATGATAGTAGCAATGATGCAGACTAGGTCCGTGATCTGAGGATTATCCTCATTGCTGCCGCAGGAAGAATTATGTCCTTGATGCACCGCTAGGTGACGTAACTATTGCAGGAGTAGATGCACGTTATGAACATTTGACAAGCTACGTATGATGAATACTTGATAGTTTAGTGCACCATGCTTTACGACTTAGACCCGGGACTTCAAAAATGTTTTGAAATGTCACGGAGCATATGAGATGTTCCAAGAGCTAAAATTGGTATTTCAAACTCATGCCCGAGTCATGAGGTATGAGACCAATGACAAGTACTTTGCCTACAAGATGGAGGAGAATAGCTCAACTAGTGAGCATGTGCTCAAAATGTCTGAGTACTACAACCGATTGAATCAAGTGGGAGTTAATCTTCCAGATAAGATAGTGATTGACAGAGTTCTCTAGTCACTATCACCAAGTTACTGGAACTTCGTGATGACTATAATATGCAAGGGATGACGAAAACGATTCCCCGAGCTCTTCGCGATGCTAAAATTGGCGAAGGTAGAAATCAAGAAAAGCATCAAGTGTTTATGGTTGACAAGACCACTAGTTTCAATTAAAAGGGCAAGGTAAAGAAAGGGAACTTCAAGAAGAATGGCAAGCAAGTTGCCACTCCCATTAAGAAGCCCAACGCTAGACCTAAGCCTAAGACTGAGTGCTTCTACTGCAAAGGGACTAGTCACTGGAAGCGGTACTGCCCCAAGTATTTGGCGGATAAGAAGGATGGCAAAGTGAACAAAAGTATATATGATATACATGTTATTGATGTGTACTTTACTAGTGTTCATAGTAACCCCTGTTTATTTGATACTGGTTCAGTTGCTATGATTAATAATTTGAAATAGGAGTTAAAAAATGAACAAAGACTAGTTAAGGGCGAGGTGACGATGTGTGTTGGAAATGATTCCAAGGATGATAAGATCACCATCGCATACTCCCTCTACCTTTGGGATTAGTATTGGAACTAGATAAATGTTATTTGGTGTTTTCATTGAGCATAAATATGATTGGATCATGTTTGTTGCGATACGGTTATTCATTTAAATCAGAGAATAATCATTGTTCTGTTTACATGAATAAAACCTTCTATGGTCTTACATCCAATGTAAATGGTTTACTAAATCTCAATCACAGTGATACACATAATATTGAAGCCAAAAGATGTAAAGTTGATAATGATAGTGCAACTTATTTGTGGCACTGCCGTTTAGGTCATATTGGTGTGAAGCGCATGAAGAAACTCCATGCTGATGAGCTTCTGGAATCACTTGATGCTTGAGAACCATGCCCCATGGGCAAGATGACTAAGACTTCGTTCTCCGAAACAATGGAGCGAGCCACTGTCCTATTGGAAATAACACACACTGATGTATGTGGTCCGATGAGTGTTGAGGCTCGCGGCAGGTATCATTATTTTCTGACCTTCACAGCTGATTTAAGCAGATATGGGTATATCTACTTAATGAAACACAAGTCTGAAACATTTGAAAAGTTCAAAGAAATTCAGAGTGAAGTTGACAATCATCATAACAAGAAAATAAAGTTTCTACGATCTGATTGCGGAGGCAAATATTTGAGTTATGAGTTTGGCCTTCATTTAAAAACAATGTGGAAAAGTTTCACAACTCATGCCACCTGGAACACCACAGCGTAATGGTGTGTTCGAACGTCGTAACCGTAATTTATTAGATATGGTGTGATCTATGATGTCTCTTACCGATATACCACTATCATTTTGGGGTTATGCATTAGAGACAGCTGCATTCACGTTAAATAGGGCACCATCTAAATCCGTTGAGACGACACCATATGAACTGTGATTTAGCAAGAAACCTAAGCTGTCGTTTCTTAAAGTTTGGGGTTGCGATGCTTATGTGAAAAAGCTTCAGCCTGATAAGCTCGAACCCAAATCGGAGAAGTGTGTCTTCATAGGATACCCAAAAGAAACTGTTGGGTACACCTTCTATCATAGATCCAAAAGGCAAGATCTTTGTTGCTAAGAATGGATCCTTTCTAGAGAAGGAGTTTTCCTCGAAAGAAGTGAGTGGGAGGAAAGTAGAACTAGATGAGGTAATTGTACCTTCTCTCAATTTGGAAAGTAGCTCATCAAAGAAATATGTTCTTGTGATGCCTACACAAACTAGAGAGGAAGCTAATGATAATGATCATGAAACTTCAGATCAGGTTACTACCGAACCTCGTAGGTTAACCAGAGCACGTTCCGCACCAGAGTGGTACGGTAATCCTGTTTTGGATGTCATGTTACTAGACCATGACGAACCTATGAACTATGAGGAAGCGATGATGAGCCCAAATTCCGACAGATGGCTTGAGGCCATGAAATCTGAGATAGAATCCATTTATGAGAACAAAGTGTGGACTTTGGTGCACTTTCCCGATGATCGGCAAGCCATTGAGAATAAATGGATCTTCAAGATAAAGACGAACGCTGATAGTAGTGTTACTATCTACAAAGCTCGACTTGTAAAAAAGGGTTTTTGACAAGTTCAAGATGTTGACTACGATAAGATTTTCTCACTCATATCGATGCTTAAAGTCTGTCCGAATCATGTTAGCAATTGCCACATTTTATGAAATCTGACAAATGGATATCAAAGCTGCATTCCTTAATGGATTTATTAAAGAAGAGTTGTATATGATACAACCAGAAGGTTTTGTCAATCCTAAAGGTGCTACCAAAATGTGCAAGCTCCAGCGATCCATCTATGGACTGGTGCAAGCATCTCGGAGTTGGAATATACGCTTTGACAAGTTGATCAAAGCATATAGTTTTATATAGACTTGCGGTGAAGCCTGTATTTACAAGAAAGTGAGTGGGAGCACTACAGCCTTTCTGATAAGTATATGTGAATGACATATTTTTGATCGGAAATAATGTAGAATTTTCTAGAAAGCATGAAGGAGTGTTTGAAAGGATTTTTTCAAAGAAAGACCTTGGTGAAGCTGCTTACATATTGGGCGTCAATATCTATAGAGATAGATCAAGACGCTTGATAAGATTTTTCAATGAGTACATACCTTGACAAGATTTTTGAAGTAGTTCAAAATGGAATAGTCAAAGAAGGAGTTCTTGCCTGTATTGCAAGGTGTAAAGTTGAGTAAGACTCAAAACACGACCACGGCAGAAAACATAAATTGAATGAAAGTCATTCACTATGCCTCTGCCATAGGTTCTATAAAGTATGCTCTGCTGCGTACCAAACTTATTGTGTACCTTGCCATGAGTTTGGCAAGGGGGTACGATATTGATCCAAGAGTGGATCACTTGACAGCGGTCAAAATTATCCTTAGAATACTAAGGAGATATTTCTCGGTTATGGAGGTGATAAAGTGTTCATCGTAAAGAGTTAGGCCGATGCAAGCTTTTACCACTACAAAAAAAGACACTTCCATGACGATACGTGTTTGTCACAGTAGGTCACGTTTTCTGTCATGCATGTACATCCATAACAAATTTATGCCGATGTAATCAAGATAGTCATACTGTCTTTGTCGTAGAAGTGTTCCATGCCATTACCAAAATTATCATCACGGAAGTGTCCACTTCCATGGCGATAAATCACGCGTCATGGGTGACCGACACGTGGCATCCACCATAACGGAACGCCGTTAAGCTATCGGGTCCGGTTTTGGATCCGATAACCCGCTAACAACCCAGACCAATGAGGATTTTCCATGTGTAAAATTCTCATTGGCCATAGGAAACACGTGTTGGCTCGCCGTTGGGACAGATGTTATCCATTCATTGGACAGGAGGCGCCTATGATACGTCAACACGTGGCACGGCCCAACAGAGGCCCATTCTGGTGAAAAGGCCGACCCGTTTGACTTGGTCAAAAGGTAACGGGCCGCCCGCAGAAAGCCTGTTAACGGCATGTTCGTATATAGCCCACTTACGGCCCGCTAACTCACGGCCCGTTACAGCCTATCCGAATTAAGCCCAGTAGCTTCATCTGGGCCTTCTAGTATGATTCCAGCCTATTGTAACTTTCGCCCATGTATGGCCAATGATGTCTTTTGGCCCATACGAGACCATTTGTAACTCTTGGCCCATTAACGACCCGTGGTGAATCTGGCCCGCAATGAATAGTGTACCCCTTTATACACATTAATGGCCCATTATTCCATTGGGCCGTTTCCAACCCGTGTTATCTTTCGGCCTTCTGAGGGCCCATTTATTATTGGGATCATTTCCAGCATTCGGTTACTTACGACCCTTCATTGGCCTTTTCTACCTGTGGGCCAAATTTAGCCCAGCGGTTACAATCGGCCTGTTACTCCGTTGGGCCGTTTTCATAACGTCATCAAATACGGCCGATTAACGACGGCCTGTTATTATCGGCCCATTAATGGACGATTCCAAATCTAGCCCGTTTACGGCCCATAACGCGGTCTGTTATTGGCCCATGTTTGGCCTATCGATCGTACGACACGTAGAAGGCCCATTGATGCTATGGCCCGTAGAAGGCCCATTGATGCTACGACCTATAGAAGGCCCATTCTTTCTACGGCCCTAAGAAGGCCCATTGTTTCTACGGCCCGTAGGAGGCCCATGGTAACTACAGTAAATATATAGCCCATGGTTATTTTGACCTAGTTTTAAAAAATAGGTTATTGCAGCCACTAGAAAACCGTGGAAAAAGAATAGTGAAAGTGCGTTTAGTCGACTAGAGGGGGGTGAATAGGCGATTTTTATGAATCTTCACTGAGGAATTTCAGGGTGAGGAAATTCCTAAGCGAAGAACTACTTGCAGCGGAATAAGTACTCAGATGCATACATGACATAATATAAACATGGACATCATGATGAAATGAAAACAGACACAGAGTACAAAAAGCGTAAGCACATGATAAAACATGATGAAGACAAACAGACTGAAGAAATTGAACTGAGGAATTAAGAATGTCTTCAGTCAAAGTCCTCAAACAGATATGAACAAGCACACAACATAGTTAAGAGGAAATGAAAGAGTTGAGGAAATGAACGAGTAGGCTTGGTGAAGATAATTATTTGGTAGACCAGTTCCAACTAATGTGACAGTTGTACGTCTAGTTGGAGCGGCTAGGTATTTAAATCTGAGGACACACAGTCCTGGACACACAGTCCTCACCATATTCTCCTTGAGCTAAGGTCACACAGACCTCGCCCAATCACTCGTGGTAAGTCTTCAGGTGACTTCCAAACCTTCACAAACTCGGTCACTCGGCGATCCACAATTTCCTCTTAGATACTCTAGACCATGACGCCTAACCGTCTGGAAGATGCACAGTCTTCAAAGGTAATAAGCTTCGGATCCACACAGGATCAATCTCTTCAGTGATGCTCAATCACTTTGGGTTTGTAGCTGTTTAGGTTTGGGGTTTCCTCACTTGATGTTTTTCTCTCAAAGTCCTTGGAGGATGGGATGCTCTCAAATGACAAGTGTCAGTTTCTCTCGGAGCAGCCAACCAGCTAGTGGTTGTAGGGGGCGGCTATTTATAGCCTAGGGAGCAGCCCGACATGATAAAACATAAATGCCCTTCAATGATATGACCATTAGGTGGGAAGATATTTTGGGACAACTGGCGCGTAGCACAGCAATGGTCGGAAATTTGACTATCAAATTCCTCAGGTCTATCATGTTCCTCACTTGTAGGCAATCCGCCTTTGGCGAATTCCTAACTCCTCGGTCGAACAAATTCCACAGAGACCGGAAGAACTTCGTCTCATCCTTTGAAGAAACTGACCGAATCAGATGAGATTTCAATGGCTTCACTCGAAAGGATTGGTTGGTGTAGGATTTTGAGTTGAGCATCACCTGGAAACTTTTCCTTAGTATTTCCTCGACCCCCTTTAACAGTACGGTGTTTCCTATGACTCAAGAAAGAGAAAATGAAACTACGAAAACAAAAGTCTTCATGCTTCATGTTCCTTGCATGAAATCCAAGTCTTCAAGGTCACGCCAATTTCTTCACTTTCAAAGTCTTCAGAAAGTCTTTAGAAATCCAAAGTCTTCAGTCGAAGACATTCATTTTTAGGGGTTGACTTTCTCTGTAAATATCAAACTCCTCATAGACTTATAGACCTGTGTACACTCACAAACACATTAGTTCCTTAACCTATAAGTCTTCAATACACCAAAATCACTAAGGGCACTAGATGCACTTACAATCTCCCTTTTTGGTGATTGATGACAATATAGGTTAAGTTTTCAATGGGTATAGAACATATGAAGTGTAAATACTGATATTGAGGAATTTGATTGCAAGATATAGAAGAATTCCCCCTGAAGATGTGCATAGTGAGGAATTTGCTTTTGAAGCAATGCACACTTGAAGAGTAGAATCATGGAGATCTCCCCCTATATCTTGTAATTCATGCACACATTTGACATATAATATGAAGAATTTGAAATGCATGATGAAATATGGTGACTGATGTAATTCATCATGCGTGCATTAACATATATGAGGAAATAGCATGCAGAATAACACAACAAAAGTATCATACCACCATCGGGTTTAAGTTTACAACTCGATCCAACAAAGTCTTCAAAAGAACGAGAGTTGTAACTTAGCAAAAAAACACCCATATATATAGACCCGCTTGAAGACTATCAATTTCTCCCCTTTTGTCATCGAATGACCAAAAGGGACGAAAAGTGAGGACTAACGCCCCTGAAGAATATCACAAAGTCGATGGAGGAGCGGCAGCGTTGTTGGGGTCGGTTGTTGTAGTAGGGCCTACCGCAGTGTCGTCCAAATCTTCATGCTCATCCGTGTCGCGTGATGAAGAATATGAGCTGGCCACCAAGGAGGGAACTTTGACTTTCTTGAATTTCTTGACGATGGTCGAGACCAGTCAAAGTCCTGCTTGAGACCCATTTTCTTCAGATCTTCTTCACCATATAGATGTGACAGAACAGCCCAGGTGCGACTGAAGACTTCATGGAGGTAGTATTGGTTTTTCTTCACTACATTGTGTGTAGCAGTCATGTTGTGAAGAATAGAACCAAACTGACGCTTAACCCATTTGTGGTTGCGATCGACCTTCTAGTGAAGACTGAGGAGAAGCTCACGATCAGTCATCACCCTTGGAGCTGTGCCTTGAGGATTTTGCTATGAAGCATTTGCGGCAGAGTCATGAGTGGCAGAGTCATCATTGGTGGAGTAGGACGCAGCTTTGCGAAATTGACCATCCGATGGACGAATGCCTTAATCAATAACAGCAGTGGCCTTGCCCTTTTCATCAGCTAAGGAAATTGCCTGTGTGAGGACTTCAATTGGGGGCAAGTAGCTGAGATGATTCTGAAAGTCAGCCTTGTAGTTGAGTGAAGACCTTGTTCGGAGGAATCTCATAATCCAAGGAGCGTAAGGCTTCAGCTCAAATGGAGATAATGCAACCTTGGCCAGAGTCCTCATGAAGAAATCATGGTAGTTGACAGGAACACCATGAATGATGTTGAAAAGCAGATTCTTCATGATGCCAACAACTTCTTCATCATTTGAGTCATGGCCTTTGATTGGACTCAAAGTCTTCGTCAGAATGCGATAGACAGTCCGAGGCACATATTGCATTTCCTTCACGAGGAATTTGGTCCTTGGGGCTTGACCGGGCTTCAGCGGCTTCATCAACACTTGCATGTAGTGATCTGTAAGCTCAGGTTCATGGTATATACAACGAGCACCTTCAAGGGGAGGAATGACAGGCAGGGCATGAAGCAATTCAGAGGACGATGCTTTGAAGTGAGTATTTTCTGTCATCCAGTCCAACACCCAAGAGTTCACATCTTCAGCATTTCCTGTGATGTGCAGCATTGCATAGAACTGAAGAATTAGCTCTTCATTGCAATCAACAATATCAGTGCAGAAGTTGAGCAGTCCAGCGTCATGAAGAACACTGAGGACCGGCGTGAAGCAAGGCAGTGATTCCATGTCCACGTGAGGAATATGCTCATGGTCGAAGACTTTGCCTTTGTTGAAAAGCAGTGAAGAAAGAAATTGGCTTGGCTGGCAGTCCAGAAACGCTTCCTTCTAAGACGATCAGATTCATATGGGTTGTAGTCCGTGAAGAACACGTGCTCATGGAAGAAGTCATCAGCCTTGAAGTTTTGCTTCTTTGAGAAGGGATCCTTTGGCTTGGGATACAAGTGTCAGTCAATTGCATCACGGCCTCAGGAATCGCAGTCTAAGGATCCACAGGCTGAGTAATTTCAGTTTCTTCTTCAGTGGCAGCCTGGGTCTTCAATTCTTCGGCAGCAATTTCATCAGCACTAGTGGCTGGAATCTCGTCATGAATAGACAGAGAGGGGTGAGGTTCTTCAGAGCCCATTTGAACTTCAGTATGCACTGGGGACTGAGGAATTTGTTGCAAAGGAGTGAACAAGGGAGAATTGGGGTGCTGACTTTCCCAAAAGTCATCATTCATCACAGGTGTCGTGCTCCCAATGTCCACATCCTCATCTTCTTTCACTCATTTCTTCAATGTCGGCCTCTTCAGCTGTGAACCGAGGCATGGGCGATGAGACAACTGGAGTTGAAGGGATTGTATCCACTTCAATTTCTTCATCCAACTGCTCTGAAGTAGCAGCAGAAGGGATATCTTCATTGGATCCGCTTGGGATCACATAGTCCTCACTAAAGGAAATGAGTTCCTTTGATGGCATGCATGAGAATGGAACAACATCAATTGGATTCTCAAAAGAGCTTGTCAATTTCTTCATCTTCTTCGGAGCTGAAGATTCTGATGAAGTTGATGCTTTCCTTTTCTTCACAGTTGCACGCTCTGCAGCCTTGGTCTTCTTCGCTTCTGATGTAGAAGGAAGAATTGGACTTGGTGTAGGTGCAGGAGGAGCAGAGGAAATTGTTTTAATTTCTTCAGGCACAACTTATGCAGTTGCCCTGGCATTATCAGTTTCTTCAGGCACAGTGGTTGAAGCTTCAGCTGGCCTGACAATTTCTTCAGGCGCAACACTAGTGGTTGCCCTGGCGGTATCATCAGCGGCTAGAATGCAGTCATCAGCCCTAGTACTAGCAGTTTCATCACCAGCCTGATTTTCATCAACGTTGCTGGCATGTTCTTCTGTAGGCTGAGAAGATGTCTCAGCATGAGGAATTTCTTGTTGCGTTGGGGCTGCAACATCGGTAGTGAATTTCTCAGTTAACTTCACAAACCTGACTTTGGCTCCAAGCCAGTGAGCATAGTAGCGATCAAATTCATCACTCAGACTCTTGATCTCTGATTGCAGAGAAACAAGTTCTTCAGGTGAAAGCTTCAAAATGTTTTGCTTCAGAAAGCGCTCTTTCTTGTATTGCACTTTCTTCACCTTCCTCCCCTGCTCAAATTTCCATTTCTCCTCATCAATGAAGGCAGTCAACATATGACTTTGACCAGGAGTGAGGTTCATCTCAGGCAGAGGTGTCTTGGGATCCTTGTGCCACAAGTCGATGAAGTCGAGGAACAGCTTTGGATCCAGCATCAATGGCACATTGCTGCCTTTGGCTCTAGCGGCCCTGTGCTGCCTGTCTCTGATGATTTCAGCGAGTTCTTCATCATCAACTTCATCGTCATCAGACGGTACTTGGAAGGCGACCTACTTCTTGTGAGGACTTGGTCGAGAACCTCGTCCAGCAGTGGCCTTAGTCTTCAGCAGAGTGGGGCCAGTTGAAGAATGCGGAGGAGCATAAGAACTTGCAGAGGCTCTTGAGGCAATCGAGATGCCTGTTGTCCTTTGGCACGAGGCTAGATGAGCTGGTGCTGAGGATTTGGAAGGAGGAGCTGAGGACTTTGGAGGAGCTGGTGCAGCTTGAGGAATTTCTTTGTGAGGGCTTTCTTTGAGGAGCTGGGCCGTGAGGGCATTGCAGATGAGCTTGGCTGTGAGGACTTTGATGCAGAAGCCATGGGCTTGTGTGCGGGCTTCTTTGGCATGGCCTTCTTAGGCTTGCTTGCAGAGGCCTCAACAGCAGCAGCAGCAGAATCTTCATTGAATTTCTTCACTGCTTCTTTTGCCACTTTAGCCACCTTGGCTTGTCGCTTAGCCTCCTTTGGGAATCCTTCACCTCTTCTGATGCTAGAGGGATCAGGCACTTGGCCAGGTGCCAATGGAGATCTTGGGCATTGAGGGTGTACAACGAATTTCTTCATGTACTTGGGTGTAACATAGCGATATTTCCTCCATTCTCTGGCCCATCTCCTCTCTATTCTTTGGATGCGCACTTTGCGCTCATTCTTGGTCTCCTTGCCATGTTTGGCCTCATCAGGAGTGCAATATTCATCATAGATATCCTCAGGGATTTCAAACGCTGTGTTGACTTCCAATTTCTTTCCTCCCTTCTGAGGTTTCTTGCCGTCAGCCATTTTCTTCAGCTGAGGAATCTGAATAATAGAATTCTCTGAAGAGGTGTGCAACTTGTTGGGGAACGTAGTAATTTCAAAAAAATTCCTACACACACGCAAGATCATGGTGATGCATAGCAACGAGAGGGGAGAGTGTGTCCACGTACCCTTGTAGACCGAAAGCGGAAGCGTTAACCTGCTTAGCTGATTGATGTAGTCGTACGTCTTCACGATCCGACCGATCAAGCACCGAACGTACGGCACCTCCGAGTTCTGCACACGTTCAACTCGATGACGTCCCTCGAACTTTGATCCAGCCGAGCTTTGAGGGAGAGTTCCGTCAGCACGACGGCGTGGTGACGACGATGATGTTCTACCGACGCAGGGCTTCGCGTAAGCACCGCTACGATATTATCGAGGTGGATTATGGTGGAGGGGGGCACCGCACACAGCTAAGAGATCAAGAGATCAATTGTTGTGTATGGGGTGCCCCCCTCCTCTGTATATAAAGGGGGGGAGGAGGAGAGGGCCGGCCAAGGGGAGAGGCACGCCCTAGGGGGGCAATCCTACTCCAAGTAGGTTTGCCCCCCCTTTCCTATTCCAACTAGGAGAAGGGGGAAGGAGGAGGTGGAGAGAAGGAAGGAGAAGGGGGGCCGCCGCCCCCTTCCCTTTCCCAATTCGGATTGGGGCAAGGGGGGGGGGGGGGCGCGCCACCTATTGGCCTCCCTCTCTCCTTTCCACTAAGGCCCATAAGGCACAATAGCTTCCCGGGGGGGGGGGTCCGGTAACCCCCGGTACTCCGATAAATATCTGATAACCCCCGGAACCATTCCGGTGTCCGAATATAGTCGTCCAATATATCAACCTTCATGTCTCGACCATTTAGAGACTCCTCGTCATGTCTGTGATCACATCCGGGACTCCGAACAACCTTCGGTACATCAAAACACATAAACTCATAATATAACCGTCATCGAACTTTAAGCGTGCGGACCCTACGGGTTCGAGAACTATGTAGACATGATCGAGACACGTCTCCGGTCAATAACCAATAGCGGAACCTGGATGCTCATATTGGCTCCTACATATTGTACGAAAATCTTTATCGGTCAAAACGCATAACAACATACGTTGTTCCCTTTGTCATCGGCATGCTACTTGCCTGAGATTCGATCGTCGGTATCTCAATACCTAGTTCAATCTCGTTACCGGCAAGTCTCTTTACTCGTTCCATAATACATCATCCCCATAACTAACTCATTAGTTGCAATGCTTGCAAGGCTTAAGTGATGTGCATTACCGAGTGGGCCTAGAGATACCTCTCCGACAATCGGAGTGACAAATCCTAATCTCGAAATACGCCAACCCAACAAGTACTTTCAGAGACACCTGTAGAGCACCTTTATAATCACCCAGTTACGTTGTGACGTTTGGTAGCACACTAAGTGTTCCTCCGGTAAACGGGAGTTGCATAATCTCATAGTCATAGGCACATGTATAAGTCATGAAGAAAGCAATAGCAACATACTAAACGATCAAGTGCTAAGCTAAGGGAATGGGTCAAGTCAAGCACATCATTCTCCTAATGATGTGATCCCGTTAATCAAATGACAACTCTTTGTCTATGGCTAGGAAACATAACCATCTTTGATTAACGAGCTAGTCAAGTAGAGGCATACTAGTGACACTCTGTTTGTCTATGTATTCACACATTTATTATGTTTCCGGTTAATACAATTCTAGCATGAATAATAAACATTTATCATGATATAAGGAAATAAATAATAACTTTATTATTGCCTCTAGGGCATATTTCCTTCACAACTTTTCTTCGAGGAACGCTGCAAATGAGTTAAGTTGATGAGAACCTAGAGATTCAGCAGCGGACATGTGTACCTGTGAACACAATATAATTGCGGAGAATTTGGAGAGGTCATATGCGTTCTCAGAAGTTTTTGCAAATAGAACAAGTTTGAGGAATTTGACCACATGAGTCTTGAGGAATTTCACTAAGCGTTCTTTGACTTATGCTTTCAGAGTTGTATAGATTGAAAATCCACACAATTGAGGAATCTTGAAGAAAAATGTTGCTTAGGGAAACAGATCAAGAACAGATGTTGTGCGAGGTGTTTAGTGTGTGAAGATTTGAAGAATAAACACCTTTTGAAGATTTTGTAGAAAACATCAGAATCAACAAGGGCAGTAAAAGCAACTTTTAATAACCCTTGACGAAGAACACGACGAACTGTGAGGTGTAGATTTAGAAGTTCGTAGTTCGGATCTTCCACGCCCTAACTTGGCAGAGGAAGACAGCTACGGCGGCGGTAGAGTGAAGAAATCCACAGCCGGCGCGAGTACGACGGCGGCGAGGTCGAGGCAGTGAAGCTCTTCCTCACCAGCGACGATGGAAGTAGCGGCAGCGCTAGGTTTTGAGAGCTCGAGCGAGGGAGCGAGGTCGAGCGGAGTAAAAACAAAGTGAGGAAGGGATGGGTGTATTTATAGCCGAAGTGAAAAACTGCTCGCCTGAGGAAATTGGAAGAACGTGCCCCTGACCCTTCTCATTCGCGTGACATGTGTCACCCACGTATTGAGAAGTGGCGATCATGCGAGATCGTGGGCGAATAGATAAGTTCATCGTGGAATGTGGAACAGTTTCTTCAGCTGACACGGACACAATGAAGATTTTGAACGAGCTTCAAATAGATCGCACATGAAGAATTTTTGAATAGACTGGGTTGAGTTTAGCATAGAGGGGGAATGGTCCGATCACATTCACTTAGCAGAAAAAGCAACTTGAAAAAATAGCAATAAGTGAATGCTGTAGAGGACATAAACTCATATATATATATATATATATATATATATATATATATATATATATATTGCCAATGAAGAACAACAACGGAAAGAGCGAAGACAACTAAAAGTTGAAGAAACTGAACAATTGAGGAATTTCAAAAATGAGGAAAAACTCAAATTGAAGTTTTTCAACTTTTGGTGGTGGCGTGACCCACCGTATAAGAATGATGATTTCAGACACCGTGTACAATTGTCGTAGGGTTCTGAGAGTCAAATTCTTCGTTAATTTCTTCACTTAGAGTGTTAGTCTTCATTGATTGAAGAAAAACGTTTCTTCGTGTGTTGCACATCTAAGTCATCAATTTTGCATAAGTGTTAGGATGTGTGTCCCTTTCAAAGGACATTCGAAGATTCTAGGATATTTAGCTCACACCGCAACTTGCTAAATCTCTTCTCATCCAAGGGCTTTGTGAAGATATCGGCTAACTGTTCTTCAGTCTTCACATGCTCAATAGAGGTGTCGCCCTTCAACACATGATCACGAAGAAAATGATGATGAATCTGAATGTGCTTTGTCTTCGAGTGCTGAACTGGGTTAGGAGCAATCTTGATGGCACTCTCATTGTCACAGTAGAGAGGCACATTCTTCATGTTGACGCCGTAGTCCTTGAGGGTTTGCTTCATCCACAACAATTGAGCACAGCAAGAACCAGCAACAATTTAGTCAGTTTCAGCAGTAGACAGTGATACGCAGTTCTGTTTCTTCGAGGACCAACAGACCCAGGATCGTCCGAGGAAATGGCATGTGCCTGATGTTGACTTGCAGTCCACACGATCACCAGCATAGTCAGAGTCTGAATATCTGTCGGTGTTCTGGGAACGGGGGTCCCCAGACTTGCCTGCCTGCGGCCTGCAGCGTGGCTCAAGTAAGGGGCCCAGTGCGGCCCATCTTCATCGACTCAAGCTCAAGACCCTCGCGAGGGGCCAAGCCTCGCGGGGCGGATGACAGGAAGCTTCATCAGGAGTGACCTCATCAGGTAGACTCACGAGGAGGCGGAGAGATCAATGCAAGGGTACCTCACGATGAGCCCGTGACGTAAGCCATGACGAATCAAGACCAGGCGGGCGCCAGGCCGGCGCCAGCCTGCGCTATGTCCTTGTTTCCCTTTCGGTGCAAAGGGGACAAGAACATGCCAAGGCATCAGGCAAAGGTTGCCATTCCGGTGCAACGGGACCAAGACCAGCCGGACGGCAGGATGGAGGTCACCGTGGAGCCCAAGACGGCGTCACCACCAGTGCTTTTGGCAGCCGAAGACCACCTTTGGTCAGGATAACTTGTACTAGATGTTCCCCTTCAAAATGGCCAATTGTTGGCGCCCTTCCCGCTCATTATTTTGGGGAGAGGCCCAGGGCCTCTATAAATAGAGCTAGCCACCACAGAGTAGAGCATCGAGTCATAGCGAGACTGACTCAGAGAGAGACCAAGTAGAACACATCGCACCAGCTCAAGAACACCCCTCGCGAGGCTGTTCTTCCCCTGTACTATTCATCATCAGCCCCTGAGGCAATCCACCACACCACACACTGGAGTAGGGTATTACACCACATCGGTGGCCCGAACTAGTATAAACCTCGTGTCCCTTGTGTTGTTCGTCATTTCCAGCTTAGTTCGCACGAGGAGATCGGAAGTAGATCAGTAGGGGAGAGATCTCCACGCGCACCCCAGTGTTCGAACCTCAAGGGTCTGCCGGAACCCGAAATTCGACAATTGGCGCGCCAGATAGGGGTGTGCCGGAATCTTTCTTCCGCTGTTCGCGTGTGATCTTCCATTGTGTCCATGGTTGACGCTCGTCGGGCTCGCGCCGAGCGCCGGGCTGCTCTCGCCACCCGCTTCGCCCAGACGGCGCCCGTCGGCGGCCCCCCTCGTCGTTCCCCCTCGCCTGCCGCCAACGCCGCCACCGGCCCGGTGGGGAAGTAGCAGCAGGCCTCATCCCAGCATCCTTCGGTGCGGCGGGTTGGCCGCACCACAACCCCGTCGCTGACTCCGGCTGGTTCGTCGTCCCACGCCCGTCGCGCCCCCATGGTTGCGCGCGCCTAGCTGCTCTTGGAAAAAGAGCTCCTGCGCTATCGCCCCGTCGACGACCTCTACGAGGACTGGCTCGCCCGCATCACCGAGCTCGTCAGCGCCGCAGGGGGCTCCCCCTTGCGGTCCCCCTCGCTGCCTCGCCCTCCGTTCCGTGCAGGGGGCGATGATCAGGAGATGACTCCGCCACCTCCTTCCCAAGAAGGTGCCTTGGCTCCAAGGCATGCAGCCCCAGGGCGAGACCCTCCACGTCCTGCGCCTGCGCAGCAAGAAAGAAGCTGCCAAGAGATCCCACGTCCCCGAGAAGGTGCTCGCGCGCTCCCAGTGCCGGCGCACCAGGACCGCGTCCATGCGCCTCCACGCCAAGACCCCGCGCTGCTCCAAGCGGCGGCGCATGGTAATCCCAAGGAGCAAGCCCAGCACCAGCAAAGGGCGCCGGTGGCCACAGCAGGCTGCCTCGCCTTCACCCCCGAGCTACGCGGTGTCACATGGCCAGGCAAGTTCAAGCCTGACCTGCCTCCCCGCTACGATGGCACAGCAGACGCGGAGTTCCTACAGCTCTATGAGTTGGGCATCGTGGCCGCCAACAGAGACGAAAAGGTCATGGCGAACTGGTTTCCCATGGCGCTCAAGGATGGCGCCCGCACCTGGCTCCTGAACCTGGCTCCCGGCACGATCTCCTCCTGGAGCGAGATGCGCACCCGCTTCATCGCCAACTTCCAGGGCACTCGCGACCGGCCCCCGGCCGTGGGTGACCTGCGCCGCATCAAGCAACAGCCAGGGGAAACCCTACAGAAGTACATCCAGCACTTCAACTACGCTCGCCTCAAGATCCCCAAGGTGACTGAGGAAGCCATCATCTCGGCCTTCTCCGACGGCATGCGCGACATCAAGATGAAGGAAGAGCTAGCGATCCACGAGGACCTGTGCACATCCCTGGAGCTGTTCAACTTGGCGACCAAGTGTGCCAGGGCTGAGGAATGGCGCCTCTCCCTCCTCGAGCTCCCGACGGCCGACCCAGAAGAGAAGAAGCTCAAGGCCAAGGACGTGAAGCGCAAGGGGTTTGTCGTGCTTGCGGCAGAACCAGACACCAAGCGAGGCAGGGATCAGCCTGAGTCATCCAAGGGAAACCGATACTGCGTGTACCACGACCTTCACACACACAACACCAACAAATGTCAAGAGCCCAGGGCCGTGCGAGACGGGCGAATCGGCTGGCAGCCCAGCAGCAGAGGCTATGGCCGAGGAGGAAGAGGTGGCGGACGATGGGAAGATCGTGGCCCTCGCCGGGGGTGGCGTGACCGACCTCGCGAGGATCGCTTGCAGGACCAGCCTCACAAGGGAGGTTGGAGGGATCAGCCTCGTGAGGACCGCCCGCACGGCAACGCAGGCCTCCCTCCTCTGCCGCCGCCACCAAGGAGGAATGAAGACCAACATCAAGATGATGGGGCTGGGGGCTTCCAGGAGCCGCGCGCAATCGCTTGCATCTTGGGTGGCGCTCAAGCCCCAGCCTCACAATGCATCTTCAAGCAGTTTGCTCGCGAGGTGAATGCAGTCCTTCCCAGGCTTGAGGCCACGCGCCCTCTCAGTTGGTCCACGTGCGCTATCACGTTAAGTTTGGCAGATCAGCTCAAGTGTGCGGCAACGGCCGGAGTCCACCCGATGCTTTGCTCCCCAGTCATCAGCAATGTGCAGGTCACCAGGACCCTCATCGATGGCGGAGCAGGACTCAACGTCCTGTCCGTCGAGACGTTCAACGATCTCGAAGTGCCTTACGATCAGCTTCAGCCGACCAATCCTTTCTCAGGAGTCACCGATGGTTCGACTGTTCCGATTGGGTAGGTTCGCCTCCCAGTCACCTTCGGGCAGCGCAACAACTACCGCACCGAGCTCATCGACTTTGACGTCGCACACATCCGTCTGCCGTACAACGCCATCCTCGGGTACCCAGCCCTAGCGAAGTTCATGGCAGTGACTCACCATGGTTACAACGTGCTCAAGATGCCGGGAAGCGGTGGAGTCATCACCGTACCCTGTGAAGAAATGGACGCAGTGTGTTCGCTTCAGTGCGCGTTCCAAGCCGCAACAATTGAAGACCCAGATCACAAGAGCGGGAGGCTTCCCGAGGCAACCCACAAGAAGAAGAAGGCTTCATCTGGCCCAAGCCACAAGGAGGCAGGCGCCTCCGGAGGAGTTGCGTCAGGATTCGCGCCCGATCAGGGAGCGCCACCCTCTCACGCATAGGAAGGCGCGCCCTGCGCCCTCCTTAGGCAGGGCTCGGGGGCTCCCTCTTGGCGAGCCACCGACTTTGCCAAGGTCACGAGGGAGGCACTCGGGCACCATTTGGAGGGGTGCTTTCAGACACGTTTCCCTCAGGAAGGTACAAGTCACGGAAGACCAAACCCTCAGGAGTTCATCGCAAGAAATACCCAGGAGCTACAATAGTCAAGAGTCATGCGCGGCAGCCGCTTGCCCGCCGTGGCCCCACATCCGGCGAGGATGGTGGACTCGCGTCTGCATCGGCGTGCAGGCTCAATCGAGCCGCGTGTCAGGAGTGCTTATGGCCTTCAGCCGTAGGGCGCTGCGAGGGACCACCTCACAGCTACGTTCGCATGCCTTTCGGCCTGCCGAACGCGGTCGCTGCTCACCAGCGCCTGCTGAGGAGCATTCTGGAGGTTCAGGAGATCAGGCACTACGCGGTCCTGTCAGAGATGGAGATGGCTCTCGAGGACCCACCTGAGCCCCCGGAGCCTCCCGAGGCCCCTGTGCCTGGGGGCTCATGAGGACCGGCATCTCCACCGCGCATCACTCACTTCCTCTGCATCACTTCATCTTCAATGGCATCAGGTGACATCTTTCAGAGTTCTACTTTCAGCTGGGAGTGCCCACAGGGCCGCATCATTCCCAGGCGGCATGGGTCCTTCCCCGCGGCATGTATCCGTTTTGCTTATGTTCTTTACTTACCTTGTTGGGGGCGCCCCTCGGGCTGCATCATCCCCACGCTGCTCGGGTCTGACCCAACGGCGGTTGCTTTTCCTGCATTTACCTTAAGATGAATTTGCTCTTTCCCATGATTATCACCTGCTGCTTATCGCGGGCTTCCCTGCTCTCATGCAAAGCGCTAGCACGTTAAAAGGGGGGCGCCTGAGCATCGCGACTCATGGGCTCTTACTGGCTCTCTAGCCCTCACCCCCTGGCCTTGACCCACGGCATCGCGACCTATCATACCAGCGGCGGCTGAGCACGCTCGAGGGCCGGGACCTGAGAACGTAGAGCATTTGCATTCTAACCACTCTGCAGGAACACACCATTGATAAAGGCCCAGAGCCAGGCGCAACCCGCCTCGAGGTAGGGCCTCGTGAGTCCCGCGCTGGCTCACGGGTGCCCGACACACCTCTCCTAGCCCTACTGTGCCGGGCCACGTGTTAGAGGCGGGGCTGCCTGCGCCCGGGGGCTCCTCCCGGAGGGGAGCCCCTCCCACGTACTGATGGAAGCACCATGCTCCTTGGCTGGCGACAGCCGAGGAGCGGCTATGCCCGTACACATACAGAGCGCTATGCTCCGCGCTGGTGATAAACAACTGAGGGCGGCCCACGACCGTACCAACCTCAGGGAGCCCAGAGCTCAGTGTCCGGCACCATCGCAACGCCTCCCCTCGGGAGTTCCGTGCGAGGGGGCTGGACATGGGGGCTACGCCCCGGCCTCGCCCGAGCGCACGCCGCCCAGCCAGGTCCCTCGGACCTGGTCATCATGCGCCACTCCCCGAGCGGAGCCAAGGTACGAAACCCGTTTGAGCATCAAGGGGGACTCCTGAGCATCGCGACTCAGGAGCCTAACTGGTCACGTAGCCCCTCACTCCTTAGTCCCGTCCTTGGTTTCCGGTCGGGGCTAACGCTGGGTGAGGTATCTTGTGAGGTCGGCCCTGCCGGCGTAGAACGGTCAATCCTCCTCGCCTCCCCTTCCCTACTTGTTGCTTTCGCCGTCAAGGGGACTCTGAGCATCGTGCTCAGAGCCTAACTTGCCACGTAGCCCCTCACTCCTTAGTCTCGTCCTTGGTTTCCGGTCGGGGCTAACGCTGGGTGAGGTCTGTAGCAGAGCCGGGCCCTACCGGCGTGGAGGCCATAAGCGAAATAGGAGAAGAAAATACAAATTCCAGGAAATTCAAAGAAATATTACAAGCCATAGATTGTTCCATAACGCCAAACACAAGTTTAAACGCCTCCACGAGGCATGGCGCATGTTGCAGGGATAAAACAGGACAGAAGCCGCGAAGGGATTACTCTCTAGTGACGCCATCGCCAGTGGTGGAGCCACGCTGGACGGCTTCGCCTCTCGAGGTCGCGAAGCCGGCGACACCGTGCCCGGGCAAGACGCTGGGGGAGCGGAACTTCCCAAGCAAAACCTCGGCTCGTCCCTTCACGGCCTCAGCCGCATCGGTGGCACGATCGCCGCTCACGGGCTCCAGCAGGCTGTCGAAGTCGACGTTGGGGTCGCGCAAGTAGACGTGGCTGAGGACATGCGTCAGCGCCGCAGAAGACAGTGCACGCGCCTCGGCCTCAACCGTGGGGCCAAGGCCGTCCGCGACATCCTCAAGCGCATCAACCAAGAAGGGAAGCAGCTGGGCGGGGCCGTCCTCCGCGCCAGCCAACGGTTCCTCCAGGCCGCTCTTGTAAAGTGTCTTCAGTATGGCGCGAGCCTTCTTCTCCAGCTTCGCGAAGGCCACCCGGTCCTCCGCCAGGACCTTCGCCTTGGCGTCCAGCTCGGCCCTTTCTGCCTACAGTGACTGCTCTAACTTCTCCAGCCGGCTGTGGCGGTCATCAAGCTTGGCGCCACGGTCCTTGATGGCAGCCTCCCGAGCCTTTATCTCCTTCTCCTTCTCCTGGCGGCCGAGCACCTCCTTGGCGAGCTCGTCGCGTAGGCCTTGCAGCTCGGCCTCCAGCTCCTTGCAGCGGCCTTGGGCGGTCGCAGCGTCGCCCAGGGCAGCATCACGAGCGGCCTTGGCCTGGTTAGCGGCCTGTTTCTCCCCGTCGGAGGCCGACATGGCCTGGCTCAGCGCCGCTCGGATGGAGGCGGTAGAACGAGCCCAGCCAGAAGACAACTCCAGACGCCCGGCCATCAGGCGAGGGTCCGCGCTCAGAAGATCCTCCCACAGTCGGCTCAGCTCGTTGGCGACCTGGTCCAGGACAGCGGCAGAGGAAGCAGAAGAGACATGAACCTGTGGAGTGGGCGGAGAAGACGGCAGCGTGACCACGGCTTGGCAGGAAGGAACCTCCACAGGCCTTGGCCAGCCCACAACGCGCGCGATCGACTCCAGTTCGGTGGGGCCCACGAGGCTGACTCCTCACCAAGGTGCCCCCGTTGGCCTCGCGAGGGCGATCGAACCAGAGAGGCGCGGGCTACGCCGTCTTCTCCCCCAGCAGATGAAGGCGTCGCCCTGGCAGACGGATTCGCCCCAAGTAGGGCCGCAGGAGCCTCTTTCAACCTCTTGGCTGCAGGTGCCGGCCTGGTAAAAGGATGCAGACGTCAATCCTCAGCGGCAGAAACCAAGTAGAGCACAAATCGAGCACTTACTGGGCATCATCTGCGGACTCAAGCAACCTCCGGCCAAACTTGAAGCCCAAGAGCCTACAGCGGGGGTCAGCCTTGGGCGGCCCGGAAGCAGAAGGCGCGTCGGGAGGGTTGGAGCCGGCCTTAGACCCGCCAGGGACCAGAGCAGACTCTGGGGGAACCAGGCTCGACCTGCCCTTCCTCGTGATCGAGGAAGAGCCCTCCCCTCCTCGCTTAGCGCCGGCCTCGTCGTCGTCCGGCATGGAGCGGAGGGCCTGGGACTTTCGCCGAGGGAAGGACTCCCCCCAATCCTCACCAGTCTCCTCCGAGTCAGACTCTTCCTCCTCCGCCTCTCCTTCCCCCTTTCCCCACTTTGGAGCTGCCGGAGGACAAGTTCACCGTCGCCAGCATCGCCAGATCCTCGGGAGCTTCCGCGGGCACCAGCCCCTCACCATTGAAGGTGGGCATGGCATTCACCACCTGCTCCCAGTCGTCGCGAAGGAACAGGGGGACGGGGGCGCCCACTGGGCTCGCCACGTCACCTCCAACCAAGGAATGGATGGCCGCAACCAGGTCCTCGTTGGTCAGGGCCTCGGAGCTCAGGCGCAGGGCGGCACCTGCTTCTCCAAGCCTCCACAGTGGGAGCGAGTGCTCCTGGAGTGGAGCCACCCGGTGCTCCAAGAACTCCCTCAGGAGCGTGGCCCCGGTCAACTTTGCCGCCCCCAGGTTGCTTTGCCTCAGGTCTGCGTTCATCCTCTTCAGCACCGCCTTCACACGGGGGTCAACAAGCTCCGCGTGGGACCATGCGTCGACGGACTTGGGCTGCCCCGTCGGC
Organism: Aegilops bicornis; assembly: GCA_021605145.1. NCBI lineage: Eukaryota > Viridiplantae > Streptophyta > Magnoliopsida > Poales > Poaceae > Aegilops > Aegilops bicornis. The sequence goes on along the minus strand of CM038671.1, from coordinate 223,410,964 downwards.
AACACCAGACGGGGATGGAGGCGCCCGACATCCATCATGACCCACTTGCTCCGGAAGCCTTCGATCCTCTTCCCGGGCTTGAGATGGCGTTGGAGTTGGAGTATCACGATAAAGCTTCGGCGCATCTTGAGACATGGGCACCGAAACCGAAGGGAGAAAAAGTGGCACAGCAAGGCCACCGAGGGCTTCACACCAACGTGAGCCTCACAGTAGTAGCCGAAAATCGCCAGGAGAAGAACAGAGTTGGGGTGGAGATGCAGAGCCTGCAAGTTGTATTGGCGGAGAACGGCATGGAAGAACTCAGAGAAGGGAGGCACCATACCGGCGACAATGGCGCTCACGAAGAACGGGTAGAAGGTGATCCCCTTGCCCTCAGGCTGGTCGGAGCCAACCTTGATCACAGTCGCCCCCTCGCTGCCTTGCGCCACCGTCATCAGACGCGTAAGGGCGAGGTTCTTCTCCGACAAATTGGAATCTGGCGGCGAGTACCAGGCCTCGGTCGGAGACTTGCGAGGCGCCATGGAATGCCGGATGGGAAGGATTGAGACGGATCTGGAGGATTCAGGAGCAAGAAGGAGGAGAGCGATAAAGGGGATCTGGGGCGAGACAGACGAGAGCAAGGCAAGTAAGTCTGGCCCGGGCACCTCTTTTGTCAGATGGACAGTTGCCGAGGCGTCGTGGGAAGCGCAGGCGCCCACGTCCAATCAACCGCCACGCGGCGCCCGAGGCCGCAGGCTTTTGGGGCCCGCGGCACTTCGTGCTTGCCCCTTCGCTTCTTTGCTAAGCCAAGCCCGGGCGCACCTTGGGCCCGGGGGCTACTGTCGGCATTCTGGGAATGGGGGTCCCCAGACTTGCCTGCCTGCAGCCTGCAGCGTGGCTCAAGTAAGGGGCCCAGCGCGGCCCATCTTCATCGAATCAAGCTCAAGACCCTCGCGAGGGGCCACGCCTCGCGGGGCGGACGACAGGAGGCTTCCTCAGGAGCGAACTCATCAGGGAGACTCACGAGGAGGCGGAGAGATCAATGCAAGGGTACCTCACGAGGAGCCCGTGACGTAAGCCATGACGAATCAAGACCAGGCGAGCGCCAGCCTGCGCTGTGTCCTTGTTTCCCTTTCGGTGCAAAGGGGGCAAGCACATGCCAAGGCATCAGGCAAAGGTTGCCATTCCGGTGCAACGAGCCCAGGACCAGCCGGACGGCAGGATGGAGGTCACTGTGGAGCCCAAGACAGCGTCACCACCAGTGCTTTTGGCAGCCGAAGACCACCTTTGGTCAGGATAACTTGTACTAGATGTTCCCCTTCAAAATGGCCAATTGTTGGCGCCCTTCCCGCTCATTATTTTGGGGGAGGCCGGGGCCTCTATAAATAGAGCTAGCCACCACAGAGTAGAGCATCGAGTCATAGCGAGACTGACTCAGAGAGAGACCAAGTAGAACACATCACACTAGCTCAAGAACATCCCTTGCGAGGCTGTTCTTCCCCTGCACTGTTCATCATCAGCCATTGAGGCAATCCACCACACCACACACTGGAGTAGGGTATTACACCACATCGGTGGCCCGAACCAGTATAAACCTCGTGTCCCTTGTGTTGTTCGTCATTTCCAGCTTAGGTCGCCCGAGGAGATCGAACGTAGATCGGTAGGGGAGAGATCTCCGCGCGCACCCCATTGTTCGAACCTCAAAGGTCTGCCGGAACCCGAAATCCGACAATATCCAATGAGATCAAAAGTCGAGCCCTTGGGATACCATAATCCAAGTGTTGGTGTGTGAGCTAGATATCGAAGAATATGTTTCACAGCCTTATGGTGTGATTCCTTCGGTGTAGCTTGAAATCGGGCACACATGCAAACACTAAGCATAATATCTGGCCTAGATGCACATAAATACAATAAAGAACCAATCATGGAGCAGCATACCTTTTGATCAAAGTCAATACCATTTTCATCAGTGCATATATTGTGGGCATAGGGATTTTGACGCCTTTGCAATCTTGCATGCCGAATTTCCTTAGTAAATCCTTGAGGTATTTCTCCTGAGATATGAATATGCCATTGCGTTGTTGACGAATTTTAAGACCTAAGGAGAATTTCAGTTCTCCCATCATAGACATTTGATATTCTTCACTCATCATATATGCAAATTCATCACTGTAACGTTGGTTAGTACAGCCAAAAATGATATCATCAACATATATTTGGCACACAAACAATTCACCATCATAAGATTTAGTGAAAAGATTTGGGTCAAGTGAACCGGGTTTGAAGCCTTTCTTCATGAGGAATTCCTTCAAAGTATCATACCATGCCTGAGGAGCCTGCTTGAGGCCACAGAGGGCCTTATTGAGTCTGAAGACTTTGTCAAGATGCTTTGGATCTTCAAAACCTGGGGGTTGAGCAACATACACTTCTTCCTCAAGCTTACCATTGAGGAATGGACTTTTCACATCCATTTGATATAAGATGACATTATGATGGTTAGAATAAGCAAGTAATATGCGAATAGCCTCAAGTCTAGCAACATGTGCAAAAGTTTCATCGAAATCAATTCCTTCAACTTGTGTGTAGCCTTGAGCTACAAGTCGTGCCTTATTCCTCACCACAAGGCCATTTTCATCTTGCTTGTTGCAGTAGATCCACTTTGTGCCAATGATATTGTGCTTGCGAGGATCTGGATGTTTGACCAGTTCCCAGATGTTGTTGAGCTCGAATTTATGTAATTCCTCTTGCATAGCTTGAATCCACTCAGGCTCCAGAAATGCTTCATCTACCTTAGTGGGCTCTGTGATAGAGACGAAAGCAAAGTGCCCACAAAAGTTAGACAAATGTGAAGCTCTTGAGCGTGTGAGAGGACCTGGTGCATTGATGTCGCCGATGATTTTGTCAATCTGCACTTCATTTGCAACACGAGGATGAAGGGGTTGTCGTCGAGGAATTTGATCAACATTTTCTTCAGCACCATTTTCCCCAGGTGCATCAGCATGATGTTCTTCATGTTCTGGAATGACTTGTTCAGCAGATACTTCGGTAGGAATGACATCCTCAGTGGCCTTGAACTTGATGGTTTCCTGAGGTGACTGTTCATCTAGCACAGGAGGTAGGTGCTCTCTTTGCGAGCCATTAGTTTCATCGAACCGCACATCTACAGTTTCAACAACCTTGTGGTGAACGTTGTTGAAGACTCTGTAGGTGTGCGAGTCCTTTCCGTAACCAAGCATAAAACCTTCATGTGCTTTCGGTGCAAATTTATAATTGTCGTGAGGATCTCTAATCCGACATTAAGCACCGAAGACTTCGTAATAACTCACATTGGGTTTCTTGTCAGTGAGGAGTTCATATGCAGTCTTCTTGAAGAATTTGTGAAGATATACCCTGTTGATGATGTGGCATACAATATCAATTGCCTCAATCCAGAAATGACGAGGCGTCTTGTATTCATCAAGCATAGTGCAAGCCATGTCAACAAGAGTTCTGTTCTTGCGATCCAAGACACCATTCTGCTAAGGAGTATAAGGAGCAGATAACTCATGAGTAATACCGAGTTCATCAAGATAGTCATCAAGACCAGTATTTTTGAACTTAGTTCCATTGTCACTTCTGATGTGGTTGATCTTCACACCAAAGTTGGTTGAAGCCCTCGAAGAAAATCGTTTGAAGACTTCCTGCACTTCACGTTTGTAAGTAACAATATGCACCCATGTGTAACGGGAGTAATCATCAACAATAAAAAACCCATATTGAGATGCTTCATTAGTGAATACAGAGTAATGGTTAGGACCAAAGAGATCCATGTGAAGGAATTCAAATGGTCGAGTGGTAGTCATGATAGTCTTCGCTTGATGCTTGGCCTTGGTCATCTTTCCAGCTTCACAGGCTCCACACAAGTGATCTTTGAGGAATTTGACATTCTCAATGCCAATGACATGCTTCTTCTTTGCGAGCATTTGCAAGTTCCTCATGCCAGCATGACCTGAGTAAATGCGATGCCATAGCCAATATACAGAAGCTTTTGCAAGTAGACATATAGCTGGTTGTGGTCCTGTAGAGAAATCAACAATATACAGATCTCCTCTCCTAAGGCCTTCGAAGACTTTGGAATTGTCAGCTTCCATGATCACAACACAACGATACTTGCCAAATATAACAACCATATCAAGATCACAAAGCATTGAGACTGACATGAGGTTGTATCCTAAGGACTCGACAAGCATGACTTTTTCCATGTGTCGATCCTTTGAGATCACAACCTTATCTAGACCCAATACCTTGCTTTTGCCTTTGTCAGTGAAGATGATATGTGTCGGGGCAGGCTGATCTGGCCCACGAACACCTATGGGACCGGCGGACCGAGCCCCTTTCGGTTCGGCGGGGAGCGGAGGTCGCACGAAGAGCAGATCGAGGCGAAGCACGCGAGAGGTTTACCCAGTTTCGGAGCTCTCCGGAGAGATAATACTCCTACTGCTGCATGTCTGAGTGTATTGAGTTCTTGCTCAGGAGCGCTGAGTGCTACAGTGTATAGTGTACAGTGTATCATACCTAACCCTGACGGCAGGGAACAAAGGCATTAAATGCCCGTCTACGTCACCCTAACAGTGCAAACAGGGACCGTCAGGGGCGCCACCGCTTGCCACGATGGCAATCTTGTCAGCGCCGCTTGCCACCTCGCACCGCTGGTTGCACAGCCTCTCGCCACGTCTTTGGAAAGGTCCTGTATGCGACACGTTAGTGGATGTGCTGGAGCGTAAGTGCAGTGGTGATGCATGCGGCAAGCGCCTTGCATGGTTGTTGTCTTGTCGCGTCCGAAGCTTGTCGCTCATCGGGCCTTCCCGGCAAGCTCCTCTTGCCGGGGCCTTGTCTCCTAGGTGCCTTGGGTGGCCTTCCCGGCAAGCTCCTCTTGTCGGGGCCTTGTCTCCTTGGCTTGAATACTTTGTTCTTGAATGGCTCCAAAGGAACCACGGAGGACCTTGGTGGTCACCCGGTAAGCCTTGCCGCGGAGGGCTGCAACTGCCCGTGCACAAGTTCGGGATACTAGGGTACCCCTACTCTAGTACACCAACAGAGCCCCGGGCCTGGGCCACACATGGTGCCGAAGCTGTTGGGCCAGGCCCAAAACAGGCTGCAGAACGCATGCGGCTGGGTTACACCGTTACTCACCCTGGACCCACCACGCCCTCCACGAACGGCACGCGTCGAGTGCGGCATCGTGTGAGAGATCGTGGGCGAGATCGTGGGGGTTTCTTTATTCGGAAAATCGGAACGTCCGCCCCCTCCCTCTTTATAAGCAGGGGAAACAGGGGCAGGTCGCCCACCTTGCCAGTTGCTGTCCAATCTCGAGAAAACCACCGCTGCTCCCCCCTTCTCTTCAAGGCTGAAAAGAGAGCAGCGCTCCGCCCCCCATCGCCACCTGCATCATCAACACCGCCGATCTTCCTCACCACCTCCGCCATGGCTCCGAAAGTTGACAAGGGGAAGGCCGTGAAGTCGGACGAGGCGCAGCGGCTTGTGGCGTCATGGAAGGAGCGGCGATCTTCGCCCCAGCTTCCGCGAGGGAGCTGAGGGAGAACTACTACCTCTTCTGGTCGACGGAGACGCGAGCGCATCCGTGCACGAAGGTACTCCCAGCTGCTGCTTCGGAATTGGCCCCGACTGGGTATCCCTTCTTCGCGCTCTTCTTCTACTGCGGGCTCTGCCCGCCTTTCTCTGAATTCTTCTGTGACATCATGAACACCTACGGGTCCCGCCTCCTTGATTTCACCCCCAATGCCGTTCTGACCATGGCAGTTTTCGCACATCTCTGCAAAAACTTTGTCGGAGTCCATCCAAATGTAGCCCTTTTCCGCCACTTCTTTATACCCCGAGTTGAGAGAGGGGAGCCTCTTCTTGGGAGGAATCGCTTGGATCTCGAGGGTCGGCAAGAAGGAAGCCTATCTGGAGGAGAGCTCCGTAGCAAATGGGAGGAATGGAGGGCAGATTGGTGCTTTGGATTGTCGAAGAGAACCATGAGCCATTTACCGCCCAGCGCCAAACCCCGATAGTCTTGGCAGCAACGATTGGAGCAATATGGCCCCGGAAGACACTAGGCTGAAGATTGCAGTCACCCGAATCCTTCGCCTTAGACTTGCGGGCTCATCGTAGGGCACCGTTGGCGCAGACTTTCTTCGCCGCGCGCCATGCTTGCGAGGAGAGGAGGAGACCTGCAGGAGTTTCGAGCGGCAGATATCATGAGGCTGCGCCCAGGCCTCAACTTCAACTTCACCGTCTTGGAGCTTGACGCAATGCTCTTGGAGCTGTTCAAGCCCGATCCTGATCATCCAGAGATGTTTAGGTTGCCGAGGGGCGTCGTTCCGCTGTGCAACAATTCCTCGCTTGACCGCATCCGTGCAATGATGCCGTTGTGCGACTCGCATGGAATTGTCCCAACTTGGCAAGAGCCTGCAGATGACGTCGTGCGGCAATTCTTTGACAATCTGGTAGAAATGCCGGTCCGCCCCGAATGAACAGAGGGGCCTCACCCACGACACCACCGATGATGAGATGCAGCGCATCGCCACCAGGCTGGAAGAGGCGGCAGCAGCCGTTGCCGCAGGCGAGTTTGGCTTCACCGTGGAGGAGGCAGAGGCAGCAGAGGAGGCAAGCCTTGTTGAGCGAAAGGAGTTTGCCGGCGAGGAAGAGCTTGCCGAGCCTGAAGCCGAGTTGAGCGAGCCCGCCGAGGGTGCATCCTCCCCACCTTCAAGCAGCTTGCCGCGAGCGGAGCCCCCAGCTCCAGCAAGAAGGCGTCTTCGCAAGGCCGGGGGCGTGGCGGCAGACGGCGAGCAGACCCAACAAGCGCAGCGCGCGCTCTCCACCGCAAGCACTGCCGGGAGCACCTCACGCCCGCTGCGGCAAGCTGAGCGGGCCCTCGCAGACCACCGGTTTCGCTCCCGCCAAGCGTCCAAGGGAACCCACTCCTCCGCCTCGTCGTACTGGAGGTGGGCCAAATTTTGATCTCTCCGCGCTCAGCTCCGACGAGGAAGAAGAAGAGTAAGATTCTTTGCTGTACTTGTAATTCTTCGATTTGTTTCTTTGTCTTGTATCTGATTTGCTTTACTCAACCCATTCCTTTTCGTGACGCCGCCCGAAGAATGTCGAGAGAGCCAAGACCCCGGTGATTGTCGCCGAGGGCGAACCCATCATGACAGCAGGAGGCGCGTCCGAGACCACCTTGCCGGATCAAGCATCTCTTCTTCAAAGCAGCCCCAGCGCAGCCCCGCAGTAAGTATATGGTCTACTTCTTGCTGTTCGGCATGCATGGGTGCTCTTTCTTTCTTGATATCATTTGTTGACTTGTGTAGTAACAGAGCAGCCTCCTTCTGCTTCGACTACGCCGCCAAGGGAGGATTCCCCGGCAAGGGAGCGTTCTCCGGCAAGGGAGACTTCTCCGGCAAGGGGCAGTTCTCCGGCAAGGGACGGCACCAGCGATCCCTTGGCGGCGGAGACCATGACCGCAGAACCACAGCACGAGTAACCCTCTTGCTGAAAACTTCCCTTGTGTTCTTCTTCTTCTGATTTCTCTTTGAATATTCGCTTGACTTTTCTTCATCCATCCGCCACAGAGCCAATGGAGACCGAGGTCACCGGCGAGGAGGACGCGCGCGGCAACATTGACGACGCCGCCGCCGCTGAAGAAGAAGCTGGTGCTGACAAGCCCACCGGCGAAGAGGCCGCCAAAGCTGCTGCCGCAGAAGCTGGCGAGGGGTCCGGCGATCGTGACCGACGGGCCCCAGGCCTTGAGGCGCCAGCGCTTCTGCCGACCGCCCGATCCTCCGCCAGCTGCGGCAGCTGTCCGGGCCTCAAGAGCCCCCCAGCGCCTATTTGAAGGCCGGCGATGGCGTCTTCATCAAGCTCCCATGGGAGTCGAGCTCCAGGGCGCCAGCCGAAGGAGAAACTTTTGACGAAGAGGTGCTCGCCTCCGCTGGACTAACGCTGGTCGACGCGCCAAGCAGCAGCAGCGGCGAGCCTGACAAGGAGGAGCTGCTGCAGAAGTTGTTGTCGCTCTACCGCGCCCGACAAGCCAAGCTGGAATCCCGGGAGGCGCTTGTCCCGAAGGCGGGAGCAGACATTGAGAAGCGCGTGGAGGAGCTCCGGGGCCGCAACCAGGAAGCTCTCCGGACCTTGGCAGAGGAGCGGGAGCAACTCGCCGAGGAGCGCAAAGCCTTCCTCCTCGAGAAGGCCGAAACTGAGGAGCAACAGCGGCTTGCCGCCGAGAAGCTGTCTGCGCAGGAAGGCGAGTTGGCGCAGAAGAAGGTCTATCTTGACAGCCACGAGGAAGATCTTGCCATGCGTGAGCAAACATTTGGCGGGGCTCTCAAGGAAGCAAAGGATGCTGCCGCAGCTGCCGAGGCCGCCAAGAAGGAGCTGGAGACGAAGGTGGCGCGGTGGAGGCCAATCTGAAGGAGAGCGGCGAGGAGCTTGATGCACTCAAGCATGAGCGCGAGAAGGACGCCTACACTCTTGGCGAGCTGCAGGTCCGTCTCGCCGAGAGGAGCAAGGAGCTCAGCGCCGCCAAGGACTCCAACGCAAATCTTGAGTTGAAGCTGACCACCTTGACTCGGTATTTGGGACGGTGCCGGGGAGCAGGAGGTGGCCTTGAAGGAGAAGATCAAGGCCGACGAGGCTGCCTGGCGAAGTCTTCTTGCCGCCAGAAAGTGCCTTGAGGGAGAATGTGGAGCACCTTTGGACTGAGGGTCTCGTGAATGTTGCCGCAGCCATCGACAAGGAGTGGCGTGGGCGGGGATGGTGAATCTTGGATATTCCTCCGATGAGCACCTCCAACCCAGCGCCAACCTTAGCATGTTCTTCATAGGCGTGGTGGCGGCCCTCCAGCCGACTCGGGAAGAAGTCCCAAAGCAGCTGGCCGAGGAGTCGTGCGGATCTGCGGGAGCTCTTCAAGGTGCTGATGAAGGTGGCCTTCCGAAATCCAGGCCTCAACCTCACCAACGTCCTCAAGTCCTTGCCGCCGGATGCTGATGTGGAGGCGCTCAAGACCCTTGTCGCACCCATTGTGGACAGGGTGAGCGGGATCAAGAGGGTCGAGGGTGACCGCGTAGACTAGGACGCCCGCTTTCTCTTTTTCTTGTCGCCGCTGGTCATGTTATGAGAAACATCTATTAGAGCTGCGACAAGCTCTCTTGTAATATAACTCTATTTCGGGTAACAATTGCTATGTTATTTCCTTTACTTGATTCCTTCCTTTGTATGTTTTTGCCCTACGCTTTTAGGGAACTTGTCGGCGCGGGCACCGAAGCCATGAAAGGCTGAGTCCAGACGTCGGCTTCTTTGTGGTGCCGCTTCCGACAAGTAACCTTGTCGCAACTAGTCGCAGCTCACTTAAGTTGTTGAGCGGACTCGAAGCAAAGTAAGGGCGCAACTAGCTACGAGTTGGTTCCTCCGCGCACAAGTTTTCCATACAAAGTACGGTCGTTCGAGGAAGATAACTTAAAGATTTTAAAAACTGATTGCTCAAACTTTAGCAACTTAGCTTTTCTGTCTTTTGCTTCCCGGTAAGGCTAGACTTCCTTGAGCGACGTTTGGTCCACACCATTATCTTCTCCTTTCCCCCCGGCAAACTTGTGTGCGAGGGAACCTTCCTTTCTTTGAGAAAGAGAAAGAAGAGAAAATAAAGATATGGAGCCTTGTGGCTCGTTATTGCTTACCAGGGGTAGGTGCTGCACAAAGTGTCAGATAACGCATGCAAATAGAAGTAAAAAGCATGAAATCGACAAGGCGTGCGAAGCACGCTAGCTTTACTTATGCACGGGGTCTGCGCCCGGCTTTCTACAAAGGATTACATGCAACAGCGGCAAGACTTGTACAAAAGGTGGTTGCCGGAAAAGGTTCCGGCAACAGCGCCCTCTGAGTAAAACTTACGAAGATGCTCAATGTTCCAGGTTGCTCACCGAATGCCATCTTCGGTCTCAAGGTGGACAGCGCAAGGCCTAGTGACTCGTTTCACCCGGTAAGGGCCTTCCCACTTTGGCGTCAACTTGTTGGAATTCTTGGCGGACTGAACGCGCCGAAGAACAAGGTCGCCTTCCTCGAGACTTCTGGCATTGACTTTTGCGGCTATGGTAGCGGCGCAAAGCTTCTTTGGTACCGAGCAGCTCGTCTGGCAACTGAAGACGATCCTCCTCAAGGAGCAGCGCGTCATCTTGTCGCAGCTGCTCTTGCTCAAGCTCATCATAAGCGAGCACTCGAGGCGATCCGTACACGAGTTCCGTGGGGAGAACTGCCTCTGCTCCATAGACTAGAGCGAAAGGTGTCTGGCCAGTGGCTCGATTCAGCGTCGTCCTGATCGACCAAAGAACCACCGGCAGCTCCTCAATCTAGTTTCTTCCGCACTTGTGCAGCCTGTCGTAAGTTCTGGTCTTGAGCCCGCGCAGCACTTCAGCATTTTCCCTCTCCGCTTGACCTTGCTTCTCGGATGAGCAATGTAAGCGAAGCGGAACATTGGCGCCAAGATCTTGGACGTCTTTGCATGAAGAGTGCGGCTCGTGAATTGTGTGCCGTTGTCGGTGATGATCCTGTTAGGGATTCGAAGCGGCAAACAATCGACTGAAGAACTTGACTGGCTGTTGTGATGTCACCTTCCTCACTGCTTCCACTTCCGGCCACTTTGTGAACTTGTCGATTACAACGCATAAGTACTCAAAGCCCCGACAGCTCGGGGAAGGGGCCGAGGATGTCGAGCCCCAGCATCGAAAATGGCCAGGATAAAGGGATCGTCTGGAGAGCTTGAGCTGGCTGGTGCATCTGCTTGGAATGGGCCTTGCACGCTTCACACTTGGTTACTTGTGCGGTTGCATCACGGAGGGCTGTCGGCCAAAAGAAACCTTGCCGAACGCTTTGCCGGCAAGTGCTTTCTAGCCAATGTGGTGATCACATATGCCTCCATGTATCTCTGCCAACAGCTTTTGTCCATCTTCTGGTGAATACACTTCAATTTCACACCGTTGAGTCTTCTTACATGCATTAATAGGTCGTCGACAAACTGGTACATACTTGACTGCCGGGCTACTTTTTCCGCTTCTTCTTGCTCTTGAGAAGTTCTCTGTCTCGAAGGAAATGGACAATCTGCTGCGCCCATCTTTGGAGCTTGCGGCTCGACAACGAGGACCAAAGGCACATCTGCTGCTGCGGGAACATCCGCTTCTCTGGCGAGAACTCGCGGCTCAGCCGGAGCTTGACGTTCCCGGCAAGCTTGCGGAGCAAAACTTGTCAGAGCATCTGCTTCAACGAAACAAACCACAGGGCTTGTCGGAGCAGACTGCTCCTCAGCACTGTTGGTGTCGATCTTGGGGACCTTCTTGGCGGCGGCTTCGGGAAGCTCTGCTGGAAAGTAGTCACCAGAGATCAACCTCCTCTTCTTGCTCTGTCCGGTTGATGGTGTTACAGACGGTTGAGTCAGCTTGAGCACAAAAATCCCTGGTTCCACAGGTAACTTAAGTGCGGCGCACTTTGACAGGCCATCAGCAATGTCGTTCTGAGCCCTTGGAATATATTCCATCATGGGCCGTCAAAAGTGCTCTTGTAGCTTTCTCACTTCATCAACATAAGCTTCCATCAATGGACTCGATAATTCTTGTTCACTTGGAGGATGACAAGTCGTGAGTCACCCACGACAATGAGCTTCTTGATCCCAAGGTCTACTGCGATCCTGAGACCGGCAAGCAAACCTTCATACTCTGCAGTATTGTTTGTCGCTTGCTCCTTGGGAAAATGCATCTGGACTACGTACTTGAGGTGCTCTCCGGTGGGTGCAACAAGCAACACGCCCGCACCGGCGCCTTGCAGCGAGAAGGCACCATCAAAGTACATCAGCCACTCTTTGCTTGCCTCCTTGACGGGGATGCTCGTTTCTGGAATTTCTTCGTCTTGTGTTGGCGTCCATTCTACTATGAACTCCGCCAATGCTCTGCTTTGGATAGTTGATGTGCTCTCAAACTTGAGGCCAAAGCTTGATGGTTCCAAAGTGCCCACTCGACAATCCTGCCTGTTGCCTCTGGATTTTGCAAAGTATCCTCTTCAGCGAAAACGAGTGGCGACTGTGATCTCATGTGCACAGAAGTAATGGCGCAGCTTTCTCGAGGCCAGAGGAGACCGAAAAGCAATTTCTGCACACCGTAGTACCTTGACCTAGCCCCTGCAGAAGGGAACTGACAAAGTAAACTGGGCGCTGCACCATTCTTTTCTGCATCTTCTCATGCGTCTGCACAGATCCGTCCTTGTCGGGACTAGAGCTTGCCGGTGAAGCCCCCTGCTTGTCGCTGGATGCATCCGCCATGGTTGCTAGCTCATCATCTGCCTCCCTCTCCGCTACTAACGCAGCACTAACCACTTGATTGATTGCCGCTATATATAGCAGCAACTTCTCTTGTGGCTTAGGTGCGACAAGTGTTGGAGTGGAGGATAGGTATCTCTTCAAGTCCTGCAGCGCAGCCTCCGCTTCCGGAGTCCATTGCATCGGACCTGCCTTTTCAAAATTTTGAAAAATGGCAGTGCGCCAGCAGATCTAGAGATAAACTCTTTGAGAGCAGCTACGCAACCGGCAAGCCTTCGTACATCCTTGACGCGCTTTGGTGCTTCAATCTGCTCAATGGCTTTGATCTTGTCGGGATTGGCTTCAATTCCCCGCTGAGACACGAAGAACCCGAGAAGCTTGCTGGAAGGGACTCCAAACACACACTTCTCAGGGTTGAGCTTGAGGTTGATCTTGCGTAGATTTGCAAAAGTTTCGTCTAAATCTTGAATCAGGGTCGCCTTGTCCTTGCTTTTGACCACTATGTCATCCATGTAGGCTTCCACATTTCTATGCATTTGCGGCTCAAAAGCGTCGTGGACTACTCTTGCAAATGTTGAACCGGCATTCTTTAACCCGAAGGTCATCCGTACAAAATAGTATGTGCCACATGGGGTGATGAATGCGGTCTTCTCCTCATCCTCTTCTGCCATGAAGATCTGATGATATCCTGAGTATGCATCCAGAAATGAAAGCAAATCACATCCGGCCGTGGAGTCAACAATCTGGTCGATGTGCGGCAAGGGAAATGGGTCTTTGGGACAAGCTTTATTGACATCGGTAAAGTCGATACAAAGCCTCCATTTCCTGTTAGCCTTGCGTACAACTACAAGATTGGCCAACCACGTAGGATGGAGCACTCCTCTGACAAGGCCTGCTGCTTCCAATTTCTTGATTTCTTCTGCGATGAATTCTTGGTGCTCCACTGCCTGCTTCCTGACTTTCTGCTTGATGGGCCGCGCATGAGGACAAACGGCAAGATGGTGCTCAATTACTTTCCTGGGAACACCGGGGATGTCGGACGGTTGCCACGCAAACACGTCGACGTTCGCCCGCAGGTAAGCAACGAACGCGCCTTCCTATTTAGGGTCGAGAGTGGCACTGATGGTGAAGGTACCACCAGCACCGTCCTCCTTGGCGGACACCTTCTTGGTCTCTGGTGGAGCTGCCATCGTCTTCTTACACTTGCCGGTGGAGCTCGATGGTGCGTCCTCGACGGTAGCGCAGCACTTCGAAGAGGTGCACTTGCCGGAGTGGGCATCAGAGCTCTGGCCGGACTTGGTCTTCTTCTTTCCCCCGGGAGCTTCAGCGGCAAGTGGCTTGCAATCAGCTGCAGCTGCTGCTTCGATAGATCTTGTCGGCGCAGATAAGAGCATCCTTCTTGTCGCCAGGGCAGAGATGACACTTATCGGGCTGGCATCTTCAAGAGGTTGTATGCATAGTGAGAGGCTGCCATGAATTTGGCGAGTGCGGACGGGCTAAGTATCCCATTGTAAGGCAATGGAAAGTCAGCAACATCAAAAGTAACCCTCTCAGTCCTGAAGTTCAACTTCACGCCAAATGTCACCGGCAACGTGATCTTTCCCTTCGGCTTGCTCCTTCCCGGATTGATTCCTTGGAATGTGCCGGTCTCTTCGAGCTCGCCATCAGGGATCTGGAGTTTCTGGAGCACCGCAGAGGAGATCAGGTTCAAGCCGGCCCCGCCGTCAACTAACATCTTGGTGACCTTGAGGTTGCGGATAGTTGGTGAAACTAACATCGGCAAGCACCCGACCGCAGTTACACGATCAGGGTGGTCCTCAATATCAAAGATGATAGGCGTGCTGGACCATTTCAGAGGCATGCATGACTCGATGGATGGTTCTGCTGCATTGACTTCCCGCATCCACTGCTTGAGTTGGCGGTGTGAAGTATGCGAAGAGGCACCGCCACAACGCATTGTGACCTCTGTGGCTTTCTGAACTCTTGCTCATCGGTCTCGTCATCATCCATGTCTTCATCATCGCTGCCGTCTTCATCCTTGTCGCGGCCGCTGGAGGTTCATCTCCTTGCCGCTGCTTGGCCTTGCTTGCCGGCGTCCTTCTCGGCCGGACGCGTTTCTTGCTAGCTCCTCCAAAGCACCTTCCGGCCTTCTCCTTGTCGCGTCGTTCATATTCAGCCTTCGCTGCTCGACAAGCTGCTCGACCTTCTTGCAGCTCACGGAGGTCATGGCCCTTGGTGCGGTGGATCTTGCAAGATCGCTTGTTGAGCCGTCTGCTTGTCGGCGACCGCCATACCGGCTGTTGGCGCCCGATGGCAACCTCCTTGCCGGAGCTACCAGCCTTGGCTTTCTTGGCGCCACCTCCGCTGTCGGACTGCTCAACAACTAGTACATCTCTGCCTTTCTTCTTCTGTTGTTCCGCCGCCGGGCTTTTCTTTGCCGGGCGGTCTCCTCGCTATCGATCCTCCCCGCTTCAAAGATTCTCTCCGGAGTCTCCTCCTTCCTCAAGACGTGCACACTTGTCGGCCGGGGCATATAGCTCATCGACGCTCTCGATCTTGCACATCGCCATCTCCTCCCGCATCTTGCGGTTTCGCACGTTCTGATCGAACGCGCTGATTACCGTGGCAGGGTGGACATCTGGGATGTTGTCTCTGTGGTGAATCTCTGAATGTACTTGCGCAGGGGCTCTCCTTCCTTCTGGGCGAGCAGATGAAGGTCGCTTTCTTGGCCATGGGGCTTGTGGCCGCCTGTAAAGGCGCCGACAAACTGATGGCATAGATCTTCCCAAGAGGATATGGAGTTGTCCGGCAAGTGCATGAGCCAGGATCTGACATTGGGCTTGAGCACCAGCGGGAAGTAGTTGGCAAGGATCTTGTCGTCTCGCCCCCCAGCAGCCTGCACCACGATGGTGTAGATGCTGAGGAACTCCGTCGGATGCGTCTTGCCGTCGTACTTCTCTGGTACGTCTGGCTTGAAATTCTTCTTCCTGGGCCACTGGACTTGCCGCAGCTCACGAGTGAACGCAGGGCAACCTACCGCGTACGGCAAGTCGCCTGGTTCCTCTAGCGCATGCATGTCAACAGAGGGCCCAGCGCACTTGTCGGATTGATGCCGCGCTTCTCTTCGGCGCTCGATGCGAGTTCGAGCGTCTTCTTGCTGTCGTTCATGGAGAACTTGGCGCTGATCGCGACGAGCTCGTGGATCCGATGATGCGGTGGAGTCGCTGTCGAGGTGGATCTGGCGAGTCGGCGATCTTGGCCTTTGGGGCGGAGAGTGCATGGTGGTTGCACCCCCACTGGTCTCGTCGCCACCGGCTCGTTTTTGGCAGTCCTGCCGCGGCAGCGATGCACTCGATTGCTGCGGTGTGTCGCCGTTGGCGAAGCCGATGAGACTCTGAATGGTGACCCTCCATTCATCGACCTTGTCGGCTGTTGGAGGGTAATCCAAGAGCAGCTAAGCTCTCGCCAAAGCTTCTGCTGGAGTGGTGGGTGGCGATGGCGAGCGGTAGGAGCGGGATATGCTCGGACTTCTAACTATGTTAGAAGGAGCAGTATCCCGTCCAGGCGACCGTGCCTCGCTCGCGGCAGCATGTTGGCGTGCATGCTGGTCTTGAGCATCCCGAGATCCTCCAGCTCGATCTTGGTCCAACGAGCGTATGGCATTATGAATACCATGACGCTGTCGGTCACGCGCCTCCTGAGATGGGCGCGGTGCATGTACGGACGCCGAGGTCTGCGCAGCCTTGTCCTTGGACTTGGCAGCACCGTGAGCTCCCCCGTCGCCGTCCATTCTTCCGCTGGCGTCTACCCACCACCTGTTTGCTCCGGTGGTGGTGGGTTCGGCGACGGAGCTTTCTGCCGCCCAGCCTTCTTCTTCGGTGGCATGTCGATGAAGATGATGAAGATCTAGCTCACGTGGACGCCGGATCAAGTTCGCACAACCTCGACGCCCCTACCTGGCGTGCCAAAGATGTCGGGGCAGGCTGATCTGGCCCACGAACACCTATGGGACCGGCGGACCGAGCCCCTTTCGGTTCGGCGGGGAGCGGAGGTCGCACGAAGAGCAGATCGAGGCGAAGCACGCGAGAGGTTTACCCAGCCGGAGCTCTCCGGAGAGATAATACTCCCAACTGCTGCATGTCTGAGTGTATTGAGTTCTTGCTCGGGGCGCTGAGTGCTCTGATACACACAATGCTACTTGAGACCGAGTGTGTGGGGGGAACTGACCTCCTCTACGCTTGCGAGGGGCCTCCTTTTATATCTTTGAAGGGTCTCCAGAGCAAGTGGCAACGTAGACAAGGGTACAAATGGAAAAGGAGTGGTTGTTACAACTACACCAGATAGTGTACAGCAGGCTATGTGTATCATACCTAACCCCGACGGCAGGGGACAAAGGCATTAAATGCCCGTCACGCCGCCCTAACAAAGCAAACAGGGACCGTCGAGCGCCACCGCTTGCCACGATGGCAATCTTGTCGTGCCGCTTGCCACCTCGCACCGTGGCTGCACAGACCTCTCGCCACGCTGCTACCGAAAGGTCCTGCATGGCGACACGTTAGTGGATGTGGAGGAAGCGTGGAATGTACAGTGGTGGTCTGCGGCATGACAAGCGCCTTTGCCGCGGTTGTTGTCTTGTCGCGTCCGGAAGCTTGTCGCTCACTTGGGCCTTCCGGCAAGCTCCTCTTGCCGGGCCTTGTCTCCTAGGTGCCTTGGGTGGCCTTCCGGCAAGCTCCTCTTGCCGGGCCTTGTCTCCTTGGCTTGAATACTTTGTTCTTGAATGGCTCTTAAGGAACCACGGAGGACCTTGGCGGTCACCCGGCAAGCCTTGCCGCGGAGGGCTGCAACTGCCCGTGCACAAGTTCGGGATACTAGGGTACCCCTACTCTAGTACACCGACAATATGCTTCAGATGCGATGGAGATAAGGGAATATTCATCAATAGATTCTTGTCACCAGTCATGTGATTCTTACATCCACTATCGAGGACCCACTCAGTGGCTTTGGGTAGATCATCCTGCCGATGAATTAGTGCAACTTACGAACTCATATACTTCATCAGTGAAGAATATGACATCAATTTCATCAGATCAATTTCATCAAGCAATAGAAAAGATAATTAGTATGAGGACGTGAGAAATGAGGATTCATTTATTCATGATTAGCCTGCGTCCTTTCAGGCAATTTTCAGGTCTCCAACAAATTCTTTAGACGTTTAAGCACGTCTGGAGACCTGCCACTGCATAGGAGATTAGTTCTCTTTCTTCACCACCCACATCTGAAGGGGTGGCAAAGAGTTCATCATTCTGCGAGCTCCATAAGAGAAAGGTGGCATAGAAGCCGTCCCACTTCGTTTCATATAAGAGGAGTTAGGGTAAGCATATGAGTAAGCAGAGAAGTTTTTCGAGGACCTATGAACATAATGGTTAGAAGAATAATGCTCATATTCATAGCTCTTAAATCTTTCTTGCGAAACAGAAGTGCTAGCACGATGATGTTCATATGAGGACTTTGATCCTTTTGAGGAATTTGATCCACGTGAGGAATTTGGTCCGTATGAGGACTTGGATCCATATGAAGAATTTGGTCCATATGAAGAATTTGATCTGGGGTTCCTATTCTTCACAGATGGTGTCATGATGACATTCACCTGAAGACTTTGAAGGAACCTTTTGGGAACCCAGATTTTCTTCATAGGGGAACCATTCCTGCGGTTAGTTCCAACATATCTAAAATACTTCACCATTCTGATTCTTGAACAGTTTATAGTTGGAGTCAAATGACTCATCAAAAGAATGAGGAGATTCACATGTAAAGCCATATAGAGTAGATGGATCTACTGGAGGTCCCTTTGCAGCAACCCATGAGGTTTTGGGGTACTACTCAGGCTTCCAGTATGTTCCATCAGCATTGAGTTTCCTCTCAAAGACAATACCCTCTTTCCTAGGGTTCCTGTTGAGGATCTGCTTTTTAAGCACATCACAAAGAGCCTGATGCCCTTTGAGGCTTTTGTACATGCGAGTCATATACAATTCCTTCAGCCCTGCATCATCAGTGATACTAGCAATGTCCTCAGATGAGGAATTAGTGATAGCAGAGACAGGTGAAGAATTTGTAACATTAGAAGCATTTGAACATTCAGGTGAAGAATTAGCAGATTCACGTTCAATGCACTTCAAACATGGAGGAACAAATTCTTCCTGCGCAGCACTTATTTGTTGAGCAAGTAATGAATCACGCTCCTTCTGAAGATCCTCGTAACTCACCCTTAGCTTTTCAAGATCTTGCTTTCTTTGAAGAAATTCATAAGAAAGCTTCTCATGATCAGATAAGAGAGTGTTATGATGACTATGAAGGTTGTCAAACTTAGACTGAAGTCTCTGAAGATTTTCAGTCAAGGTTTTAGTGCGATCCATTTCTTCACCCAACATATCATCAGTTTTGTCTAGCATGTTTTGAAGCTTTTCAAAAGCCTTTTGTTGTTTCACAGCAATCTTAGCAAGTTTAGAGTAGCTAGGCTTGAGGTTTTCATCAGATTCATCCTCACTCGATTTAGAGGAGGGATATTTGAGTACCTTGGCACCCTTTTCCATGAAGCAATAGGTGGGAGCGTAGTCATCATCGTCGTCATCAGCCTTGTTGTAGAAGCCAATTTCTTCAGTGTTGAAGATGGACTTGCTGACGAATGCAGTAGCGAGGGCTAGGCTTGCCACACCAGATTCTGACTCCTCAGATGCCTCCTCTTCCTCATGTTCCTCAGATTCAGCTTCAGAGTCCATTTCCTTGCCAATGAATGCCCGAGCCTTCTTAGAGCTGCTCTTCTTGTGAGATGAAGACTTTGAGGATTTTGATGATGAAGAATTTGAAGATTTCTTCTTCTTTGAGTCATAAGAACTGTAATCCCTGTATTTCTTCTTCTTTGATTCCTTTTCCCACTGAGGACAATCTTGAATGTAGTGACCAGGTTTCTTGCATTTGTGCCATAGCCTCTTCTTGTAGTCACGGGATGAGGAATCATCACTCCTTGAGGATTTTCCAAAACGACCACGCCTTGAGAACTTCTGAATTTTATTCACGAGCAATGCTAGCTCCTGGCTCAGTTCTTCAGGATCACCAAGGCTGCTACCAGAATCTTCACCTTCAGATTCAGAGAGTACCTTGTCCTTCAGAGCACGTGATCTGCCATAGCTCGAACCATAGAGATCTCTCTTCTCAGCAAGCTGGAACTCATGAGTGTTTAGCCTCTCGAGGATATCAGCGGGATCAAGTGACTTGTAATCACCACGTTCTGGTATCATCAGTGCCAGAGTGTCAAATGAGGAATCAAGCGATCTCAGCAATTTCTTCACCACCTCATGGTCGGTGATGTCTGTGGCACCAAGTGCTTGAAGCTCATTTCAGATGTCACTGAGGCGATCGAAGGTTTGCTGGACATTTTCATTATCGAGTCTTTTGAAGCGGTTGAAGAGATTGCGAAGAACGTCAACTCGAGAGTCACGTTGTGTCGAGACTCCTTCATTTACTTTAGACAGCCTATCCCAGATAAGCTTAGCAGTTTCCAGAGCACTCACTCTACCATACTACCCTTTACTCAGATGGCCACATATGATGTTATTCGCTTGATAATCGAGTTGCTTGAATCTCTTCACATCAGCAGCATTCACACAAGGTGTGACTGAGGGAACACCATTTTCCACAAAATACCAGAGATCATTGTCAATTTCCTCAAGATGCATTCGCATCTTATTCTTCCAGTTGGGGTAGTCCATCCCATCGAAGGTAGGACACCAAGCAGAGACCTTGATCATACCTGCGGTCAACATAACTAAAACTCCAAGCGGTTAAACCAAAATCACACAGACCAAGGGAATACCTTGCTCTGATACCAATTGAAAGTGCGTTAAGTCGACTAGAGGGGGGGTGAATAGGCGATTAATAGGAATTCTTCACTTAGGAATTTCAGGGTGAAGAAATTTGTGACAACTTGATTTTTGGCCCTTTCTTTTTCTTTTGTTTTTCTGAGGTTTTTGCTTGAGTTTTCTTTTTCGTGGCTTTATGGTCTGGAAATTGAAGAAGATGCCCTCTTGTTTGTTTCCAGCGTGGCTTGTCATTCCCAAACCCTTTCCATACCCTGTCATTTTCATTCTATCCCAAATCCCAATATTCTTTTCATTGGGAATATTCCTTTTCTATTAAAGGAATAACTCAAATTGCCCTAGGTTGTGAAGCAACCTTTATTTCCATCACTCCTAAAATTCCCAAATAATTCTCATAAATTGTTTGGGCCATATCTTTCTCAAATATGGCAAAATATTTCATTTGTCGTGTTTATCATCATGCTCAAATAATTCATTCCCTATTCTGCCCTAAATGGCACATTGTGAAGAAAGTGCTATTTTCCTTTTCCTAATTTACCTCAAACTCCTTGGACTCCTTTTTCTGTCCATATAATTGCCACATGCCAAAATGCAACCTCATTTTCCTAGTAATTATTTAATTATGATTTTCCAAAGTTTCTATCCAGAAAGAAGCTTTGTGGAGGTGGAAGTTAGGCATATCCAAATAAGTTGCCATTTTGCATGATCCCTCATATCATCATACCGTAGCCCTCCACCAAAGTAGAGCTCATGTGATGCCTCCATGTGAGCTCATATTCGATTCTTTGATTCTGTCAAAAATTTCAGTTTGTGAAGCAAGTATATTTTATCTTGCTCCATTATGGCTGCCAATTTTTCTAGGCCTTCTATTATCCATATAAGCTAACTACACCCATTTTGGGCATGGTTCATCAAGCCATTATTCCTCTAGAATTTTTCCAAGTTTCTGTCCAGAATGAAGCTTTGTGAAGCAAGTGCCACTTTGGTATTTCCAAATGGCATGAAATCTTTACAGAAGCTTCATACCATCATATAACCCATCTCTGCCAGATTTCAGCTCATGACAATCAAGTATGTGAGTGTATCGTCCAAATCCCTAATTCTGTCCAGTTTTGCACTTTCTATAGCAACCCTCATCTAAAGTCCTCCTCTTAGTCTGATTTTCGGTGATTAGAATCACCTTAGTGTGTGATTATCGCCATACAAACTCTTTACCCTGTTACCTAGCTGGTTTAACCACAGAAAGTTACAAACACCTTCTTACTGATTTACTTTGGAGCTTAGTACAAATCTCTTCTTTGGCCCTGGACCAATTTATTTCTTCAGTTGGACTAAGGGCACGAAGGTCAATCTACTGGACATGGTTGGCCATGCCAAAGAGCGACGCTTGCGCCAGTGCACGTGGTGATCACGCTTGCGTCACGGCTGAACACGTGCTCTGGCTTGTTCCGGCCACTGTTCTCGTCTCCTCCCTCCTCGTCTCGACCCCCATTCATGTCCAGGAGCTCGCTCGTGCTCTACTGCATCGCCCTGTATCGGTGCCTCGTCGTGGTTCGCCATTAATGCGCCGCTATAACAGTGCCCGTGCCATTCCCAGCCCCTGACCTCGATTAGAGCACTGCTCGAGCTCGCTAGCGATGCTCCAGAGCCTTCACCTCGGCTATATAAGCATACCCTGAGTCCCTCGGCACCTCAACCATCTCTCCCTCACCTCATTTGTTCTCTGGAATCGCCCCATCTCGCCGAAGGTTGCCTCCGTCCACCATGGACGCCTCGGCCTCGACTTGGGTCCGGCCACCACCGGCCTCCCCTCGTCTCCCCAACACCTCCACTGCCTCCCCCTCGTCCGGTTGAGTCGGCCCACCCACTTGCCCCTCGCCGGAGAGCCCTGCATCGCCGATAGCCACCGCCGCCCGAAGCTCCTGTCCTCCTCCTGGCGTCGCCGTCCGCCGTGCCTCCACTCCTCCCCGGCGCCCCATTCCCCTCTGAATGGAGGCGGCGCAGCCCCGCGGTCCCGCCGGTGCCCTCGACCGGGCCGGGGATCGCCGGAGCTGGCCGACCCCTTGGCCGCTTCCCTCCCCTGCTCTGCCGCTGCTTCCTGCAAGGAACAGTCGAGCGGGAGGTAGAGGACGAGCGCCCGTGCCCCCTTCCCCTGCCCCTGGGCCCCACGCGCCAGTGGCCCAGGCGTCTCATCCCACGTGGCAAGTGGAAACGGTTTTCCCAGAGTACGTCTCCTCTTTTCTAAAAGCGTATTATGTTCCTTCTTTTTCCAAAATGCGTTTTCCCCTCTGGAAAACGTTGGTGATGAAAATATTCACCGATTCGTCCTTCTTCTTCCACACCTCATAATTCCGCAACCGTAACTCCGATTGAGCTAAAACCAGTGCTCACTTCTTCGTCTCGTCGAGCTCTATCTTTTGGTAACATTTTCACTAGGTGGTTTCAAAGTGAAAATGACCTTTTCTTCCCTTGCCCCTAATCAGCCCCCTCTGAGAGAGAGCTGTTTCCGGCAAATCTTTCCGCGAGCTTCTCGCACTTCTTCCTTGTGTTTTCTTCATCCCCAGGCAAGCCACAATACCCACTTGCATGATAGTCATGCAGTAGCCATGGTTTTCAACTTGAATATTTAATAAATGTTTGCTTGTTTAAAATATGGTTATCGTTGTTTCGGTAATGCTTTTGGGTTAGTGCTTACTTTCTTGCTATGTTGTTATGCACCTGGTTATCATGCCCTGCTAGTTGCTCGTATTCCTCTCATATGCTTATGCTTGCTAGTAGTACATGTTGATGTTGGTAATGGTCTTCGGTGCATGACTGACATCTGTCCCGAGTATCATTGTTATGCATGTTCCTTTGCATCCAGTCGGTTAAATGCTTGCGTGATGGCATTGTTGATATGTTCTTGCATGATATTTATTGTTGATGCTAGTGGTCATGCTATGTTTTGGAGAAGTATTTACTTATGATGTTCATGCTAGTCAGTATGGCATGCTTAGTTGGATATGATTCATTGTTGATATGGTGGATAGTTATGTTGTTCTCTCATGATTATGTTGATATTCATGCTCATGCATTGTAATTGCATCATGTATTTTATCATGGCTCAACATATTTGCATTCAAGTTTAACTGGATTATATTGAACTTGAACAACTGTTGGCTGAGTTATGGTGCCAGCAAATCGAACTGACCAGTGCAACCACGATTACCTTATGGGAAGGTCCTAACTGGATCTATTGTCGTGCCTCTCGCCGGTGCCTCCAACGAGGGAAGGTTATGGGCGTGCGTACCTTGGCCCAGTAAGCAGACATAACCTTGCGTGCCCGTTGTTGTTGTTATGGATCCGGTCCCCGTGAGGGACGTTTTGGCCACGACGGTGGTCGTTGTGTCTTTGGTAGACACGGGGCCACCCAGGACTAGCCCAGTTGGGAGTGGGTCGGAGTGGCCGGGAGAGTGTCATGGCAGTAGATCGGTTTTATTGAACACCATTGGTCCACCCGAATGAGAATGCGAGGCCATGGGTTCCGTAGTGTGGGTACAGTGTACTAACCTCTGCAGAGTGTATATTAAATCTATCGATAGCCGCGCCCGCGAATAAGGGCCCAGATCGTGTCGGTCACACTGTGAGTCAACAGTATTAATAATAATGTGCTCAATAACAACCCCGGTTCGATGAAGAGATAAGTTGGTTGTGGTCGCCGGAATGATCACCGTTTGAGACCAACTGTTGGTCATGGTTGTGATCGCCGGAATGATCAACGTGGTATCGAGGATACCGAGTTGTTGGATATTCGTGATGTTGTGGGAGAATCATGGGTAAAGATCAAGCTCCTTGTGGTCATTTGATGATTACTACGGTATTGTTTATACCAAGTTTGATTTGATCCTGAGATGATCGTGTAATGTCCGAGGTTGGTAAGTGATGCATGTGATGGTTACGAGGTAACCCGAACAGAATAAATGGTGCATGTAGTGTCATCATGTTGCATGCTAGTATCGTCAGAGTTATATGTACATGACATGCTCATATTGTTCTAGCAGTATTATGATCATGTTGTTCATGCCATGATGATCTCATTATAATTCCTGCTTAACCTATAATTGCCATGCTATTGTTTGTCTTGAATGCTTCTGGTTAATTGTGAGCTTGCAAGTACATTCAATGTACTGACCTGGAGTGTCATGCCAGCTTGCAGGTCGTGTCTGGATTGCTTGTTTGTTTGGTGTTGTTCCTGCGTTCGCGAGCTAGGATAAGTGTTCCAGCCAGAGTCCCTGCGGAGTGGAGTTCACCACTGTCGTCGTTGTTCTGCTGCTTCAATGTTGTTCTGCTGCTTGCATAGAGCAACCGAGGATGGCGTAGTGTCGCCGTGCCGATGTTATTTATTGTAATATCGCAGACCTTGTATTCATATTCGTGTAATAATAGAAAGATGGTTTGTTCTATGCTAGGCAGTGCCGTATTCCAGAAGACTTCGCCTCGATCTCTGGGCCGGAATACGGGGCGTTCCGGTTTTCTCTGAGCTGGGGTGCCACAGGCTTGGTATCAGAGCAGGTCTGGCTGTAGGATGCCCTAGCCTGCGCGAACGTTAGAAAGCGGTAGTATAGACCCCAGTTGGTTTGTTGCACTTGATTGTTGCATTTCTTTGTCGCATAGCATGCGTATAGATTATTATTTTGTCACTAACGGTTAATCTTGTGAGTGTAGGTGGCATCGTTTTTGGTCCACCACCTGCACCCTCCTTCTTAGAATGTCTGCTTTTTGGTGTTCGGCGTCATCTCTGTCCCAGCAGAGTGATGCCTGTACCTGAGTTCCGCATACACCATTTGCGGGAGTTATCTTTGAGGTATCGCATAGGTTTTTCCGCCACCCACCCATATTATTTCAGTGATAGACTTGTTTCTATCCCGAATCATGCCATCCATCTCGTCCCTCTGGCAACCCTTACTGATCTTGGTTATCAGAATAGGGCAATGCCAGCGAGCCTTGTTTTTCCACTGCTACCCTACCCAGTCATTCTTTGGACGTGTACGAATCCCTTTCGTACACTTGATGATGATGTGGTCATGACTTTTGTGTCTCGCTACTTGATCGTCAAGTCCGTCCTCACTTGTGTATCCATCCAGATCCAGCCACTATTCAACCAGTGCTTGGTGTAGCTTCGGTTACGCCAACTCCTTCCACACATGGATATAATTTTCGTGCACACAGCCACAACATATTAGATCGTAATACCGGAGTTTCCGCGCGATTTGTGTCCTTAGGTGTGCATGCATATTATGGTGTGAGTAGTAGTAATATGTGATGATTGCATGATTAATTATATACTAGTATGCTTGAGTGCTTTTGTTTTAGTCGTTTCTTTTGTTTCTTTCTTTGGGCCTTTAGTGTTATAAATTTTCCCCCTATTAAAGTTGCTCGTCAGCCGACACCGGGCCCGAAGAGTCAGCAAGAAATGCATATATTTGGAAACTCAGCTAAACAGAATGGAATTGTCAGCAGACTTCAGTGAAATTGGAAATAGCTCATCTGAATACAAAAGAAGTCCTGGATGGAATGTCAGTATAAAGTTTGCATTAACGTGCACTCCTCACAACAGTATGGAAGTCTCAGCCGACTGTATTCAGATTGGGGGATATCTGATCATGTTACTGAGTGTCAAGTCTCCCTCAGCATGCACTCCTCATAGTAGAAATGATCAAATCAGCAAGAAGATAAATTGTGTGCAAGGTTAACAGAATATTATAAAGGTATGGCTCAGATACAAGTTTAATTTTTCATTGAGGATGATTTTGGAACCCGATGTACCTGGAAGCAAGCAAAAATATGGCAGGTACTTAAAAAGGAGGATAGTCCTGCAAAACCCCGTTTCATACAAGAAATCAATAACAAAAATATTAAGATGGTTATATATGTGGAAACCGGTCCGCATATCACAATAAGAAGCTTCTGGTGTAAGCAACCCAATCTTCCCTCACAAGATACCCGAGAAGCTTCCAAGGCAAGATTCATCTATCTTCCTCAGTATGATATATGGATGATTTCCCGTACAAGGTACTCTGCCTTCTTCAGTAAGCAACCGCAAAAGCTTCCGGAATAGGGTACTGAGTCTTTCCCAGCAAATTCTTTAAGGGGGTAAGCTTCTGAAGCACGATACCCAGTCTTCTTCAGCAAGCTGTCCGATGAATGTTTCAAGCACAAGCCAGCCAATCTTCCTCGAAGAAGACATTGGTACAAGGTAGTACGTGAATCGACAAAGATATGGCAGTGAATCCCAAGAATCAGATCCGCAACATTTTGGTCAGAAGCAAGAATCAGTCAGAATACACGTCTGTCTCAGGAATCAGATTCTCATATATATGCGGTGAGCATACCACCAAGATCTTACAGGTCACTCGGATGAGGATCTGACAATCACGTGAGGATGGTTAAGAGAAGAAAGCTGGTATACACCGCAGTGTGATAAATGATTATGAGGAGTGACGACATCAATGAGCTCAATACAAGTACCTGTGAACCTGGAAAATGATCCTGATGAGCCCTTGTCCCCTTTTTCTCCAATGACGGCACCACGCCTGTGATCTAAGCTGTTTTTAGCTATCCGGGGTGGATGCCGATTTTTATTTCTCTCTTCAACGATTGTCACGAGTTCTGAGCTGCTTTTCGGCCGTCTCGTACAGTTGTTCAGTTTCTTTTTGTCATAGTAGCCCTATAGCTGCTTTTTGGCTATTTTAGGGAGCTACCACCTTCTTCTTATCAACCCGGTCTCATGTTCTGAGCTGCATTTTGGCCGTCCTGAGCCGTGGTTGAGTTATTTCAGTAATGTCCCACATCTAAGTTGTAAAGACCGTTTTGGTGGCTATTGATTTATTTGCCGATTTCTTGCAAAGGTTCGGATGATCATTTTCCTGTGGTCAGAACTTGAGGGGTGTTGAACCTGCAATTTAATGGGGTACCCTGTCAGAAAAATGAGGATAAGCTACGATTGCCAAAAAATTACACCGACAGTACCTATGGGGATACGAAGAAGCAATATGACCCACCTCTTTCAGCCAAGGATCCAGACCAAGAAAACAATTATGAAGGAGCAAGACCAGTGATGCAGGTATGAAAATTGTTGCAAGACCAGTGGTGCGTAACCACTTGTCGATCAAGTCTGCAGATATTATCATACAGGTCAAACTCTTATGCTAGCCACGACAAAGCATTTATCAAAAATTTGGTACGGATCCGATACTCAAGACAAGGGAACCAGTTAAGATGATTCGTAAACTTCCGCGATAAGCCAGAATCTGTCAGGAAAGCGGTTATGACCCAACTCACTGTTTGGAACCCGAAGGACCTGCATTTAGTGGAGAAAACCCAATGCAAGGAGTTAGAGCTTGGGTGTCCACTAGAAAAATTTGATCACCAATTCCTGAAAGATTGTCAGTGCCGGATGACACACCCAGCGGAAATCACTCTTGGATTTGTGAGACCGACATATATTTCCGTCGTGAGAATCAATTACAGTCAGCTAAGTCAGCAGATCGAAAAAGAAATTGGAGCCTCTATAAGCATGAACAAGCAAGGTAAGATCTATCAGAATATGGATATATTAAAGCAAACCACCCCAGGGGCAGTCAGATAAATATTTAGTGGGAACAAAAATAAGAAAAAGGATACCCGAGTTGGAAACGGTTTCCTTAAGTCAGTATCTTCATACTTGTTCCTTGAGCAACCAAATCTCGAGGACGAGATTTCTTTAAGGGGGTAAGGTTTGTGACAACCTGATTTTTGGCCCTTTCTTTTTCTTTTGTTTTTCTGAGGTTTTTGCTTGAGTTTTCTTTTTCCGTGGCTTTGTGGTCTCGAAATTGAAGAAGATGCCCTTTTCTTTGTTTCCAGAGTGGCTTGTCATTCCCAAACCCTTCCCATACCCTGTCATTTTCATTCTATCCCAAATCCCAATATTCTTTTCATTGGGAATATTCCTTTTCTATTAAAGGAATAACTCAAATTGCCCTAGGTTGTGAAGCAATCTTTATTTCCATCACTCCTAAAATTCCCAAACAATTCTCATAAATTGTTTGGGTCATATATTTCTCAAATATGTCAAAATATTTCATTTGTCATGTTTATCATCATCCTCAAATAATTCATTCCCTATTCTGCCCTAAATGGCACATTGTGAAGCAAGTGCTATTTTACTTTTCCCAATTGACCTCAAAATCCTTGGACACCTTTTCCTGTCCATATAATTGCCACATGCAAAAAATGCAACCTCATTTGCCTAGTAATTATTTAATTATGATTTTCGAAAGTTTCTATCCAGAAAGAAGCTTTGTGAAGGAAGTGAAAGCTAGGCATATCCAAATAAGTTGTCATTTTGCATGATCCCTCATATCATCATATCATAGCCCTCCACCAAAGTAGAGCTCATGTCATGCCTCCATGTGAGCTCATATTCGATTCTATGATTCTGTCCAAAATTTCAATTTGTGAAGCAAGTATATTTTATCTTGCTCCATTATGGATGCCAATTTTTCTAGGCCTTCTATTATCCATATAACTTACCTACACCCATTTTGGGCATGGTTCATTAAGCCATTATTCCTCTAGAAATTTTCCAAGTTTCTGTCCAGAATAAAGCTTTGTGAAGCAAGTGCCACTTTGGTATTTCCAAATGGCATGAAATCTTTACAGAAGCTTCATACCATCATATAACCCATCTCTGCCAGATTTTAGCTCATGACAATCAAGTATGTGAGTGTATCATCCAAATCCCTAATTTTGTCCAGTTTTGCACTTTCTATAGCAACCCTCATCTAAACTCCTCCTCTTAGTCTGATTTTTGGTGATCAGAATCACCTTAGTGTGTGATCATCGCCAGACAAACTCTTTACCATGTTACCTAGATGGTTTAACCACAGAAAGTTACAAACGCCTTCTTACTAATTTACTTTGGAGCTTAGTGCAAATCTCTTCTTTGCCCCTGGACCGATTTATTTCTTCATTTGGACTAAGGGCACTAAGGTCAATCTACTGGACATGGTTGGCCACACTAAAGAGCGCCTCTTACGCCAGTGCGCGTGGTGATCACGCTTGCGTCACGGCTGAACGCGTGCTCTGGCTTGTTCCGGCCACTGTTCTCGTCTCCTCCCTCCTCGTGTCGACCTCCATTCATGTCCCGAGCTCGCCTGCTCGATCAAGACGCTCGCATCGGTGCCTCGTCGTGGTTCGCCATTAATGCGCCGCTAGAACAGTGCTCGTTCCATGCCCAGCCCCTGACCTCCATTTGAGCACTGCCCGAGCTCGCTAGCGATGCTCCAGAGCCTTCCTCTCGGCTATATAAGCATACCCCGAGTCCCTCCGCACCTCAACCACCTCTCCCTCGCCTCATTTGCTCTCTGGAATCGCCCCTTCTCGCCGGAGTTTGCCTGTGTCCATAATGGCCACCTCGGCCTCGGCTTGGGTCCGGCCACCACAGGCCTCCCCTCGTCTCCCCAACACCTCCACTGCCTCCCCCTCGTCTGGCTGAGTCGCCCCACCCACTTGCCCCTCCCCGGAGAGCCCTGCATCGCCGATAGCCACCGCCGCCTCGGCTCCTGTCCTCCTCTGGCATTGCCGTTCATGCAGCTCCACTCCTCCCCGGCGCCCCCACCCTCTGAATGGAGGCGGCGCAGCCCCGTGGGCCCGACGGTGCCCTCGGCCGTGCCGGGGATCGCCAGAGCTGGTCGGCCCCTTGGCCGCTTCCCTCCCCTGCTCTACCTCTGCTTCACGCAAGGAACAGGGCGAGCGGGAGGTAGAGGACGAGTGCCCGTGCCCCCTTCCCCGTCCCCTGGGCCCCACGCGCCAGTGGCCCAGGTGCCTCATCCCACGTGGCAAGTGGAAACGGTTTTCCCAGAGTACGTCTCCTCTTTTCTGAAAGCGTATTCTTTTCCTTCTTTTGCCAAAATCCGTTTTCCCCTCTGGAAAACGTATTCCCTTATACTACGGCCAGGAATGCGCTTACTCTGCTCAGAAAGCGTATTTTCTAATATGCGCCTCTGCCTTATCCACTCAGGGACCCGTTGGTGATGAAAATATTCACAGATTGGTCGTTCTTCTTCCACACCTCATAACTCCGCAACCGTAACTCCAATTGAGGTAAAACCAGCGCTCACTTCTTCGTCTCGTCGAGCTCTATCTTTTGGTAACATTTTCACTAGGTGGTTTCCCAGTGAAAATGACCTTTTTTCCCTTGCCCCTAATCAGCCCCCTCCGAGAGAGAGCTGTTTCCGGCAAATTTTCCGCGAGCTTCTCGCACTTCTTCCTGGTGTTTTCTTTATCCCCAGGCAAGCCACAATACCCACTTGCATGATAGTCATGCAGTAGCCATGGTTTTCAACTTGAATATTTAATAAATGTTTGCTTGTTTAAAATATGGTAATCGTTGTTTCGGTAATGCTTCTGGGTTAGTGCTTACTTTCTTGCTATGTTGTTATGCACCTGGTTATCATGTCGTGCTAGTTGCTAGTATTCCTCTCATATGCTTATGCTTGCTAGTAGTACATGTTTATGTTGGTAATGGTCTTCGGTGCATGACTGACATCTTCCCGAGTATCATTGTTATGCATGTTCCTTTGCATCCAGTCGGTTAAATGCTTGCATGATGGCATTGTTGATATGTTCTTGCATGATATTTATTGTTGATGCTAGTGGTCATGCTATGTTTCGGAGAAGTATTTACTTATGATGTTCATGCTAGTCAGTATGCCATGCTTAGTTGGATATGTTTCATTGTTGATATGGTGGATAGTTATGTGGTTCTCTCATGATTATGTTGATATTCATGCTCATGCATTGCAGTTGCATCATGTATTTTATCATGGCTCAGCATATTTGCATTCAAGTTTAACTGGATTATATTGAACTTGAACAACTGTTGGCTGAGCCATGGTGCCACCAAATCGAACTGACCAGTGCAACCACGCTTACCTTATGGGAAGGTCCTAACTGGGTCTATTGTCGTGCCTCCAATGAGGGAAGGTTATGGGCGTGCGTACCCTGGCCCGGTAAGCAGGCATAACCTTGTGTGCCCGTTATTGTTGTTATGGATCCGGTCCTAGAGAGGGACGTTTTGGCCACAACGGTGGTCGTTGTGTCTTTGGTAGACACGGGGCCACCCAGGACTAGCCCAGTTGGGAGTGGGTCGGAGTGGCCGGGAGAGTGTCATGGCAGTAGATCGGTTTTGTCGGAACGCCGTTGGTCCACCCGAATGGGAGTGCGAGGCCATGGGTTCCGTAGTGTGGGTACAGTGTACTAACCTCTGCAGAGTGTATATTAAATCTATCGATAGCCGCATCCGTGGATAAGGAACCAGTTCGTGTCGGTCACACTATGAGTCAACAGTATTTATAATAATGTGCTCAATAACAACCCCGGTTCGATGAAGAGATAAGTTGGTTGTGGTCGCCGGAATGATTACCGTTTGAGATCAAGTGTTGGTCATGGTTGTGATCGCCGGAATGATAATCGTGGTATCGAGGATACCGAGTTGTTGGATATTCGTGATGTTGTGCGAGAATCATGGGTAAAGATCAAGCTCCTTGTGGTCATTTGATGATTACTACGGATTGTTTATACCAAGCTTGATTTGATCCTGAGATGATCGTGTAATGTCCGAGGTTGGTAAGTGATGCATGTGATGGTTACGAGGTAACCCGAACAGAATAAATGGTGCATGTAGTGTCATCATGTTGCATGCTAGTATCGTCAGACTTATATGTACATGCCATGCTCATATTGTTCTTGCAGTATTATGTTCATGTTGTTCATGCCATGATGATCTCATGATAATTCCTGCTTAACCTGTAATTGCCATGCTGTTGTTTGTCTTGAATGTTTCTCGTTAAATGTGAGCTTGCAAGTACATTCAATGTACTGACCTGGCGTGTCATGCCAGCTTGCAGGTCGTGTCTAGATTGCTTGCTTGTTTGGTGTTGTTCCTGTGTTCGCGATCTAGGATAAGCGTTCCAGCCAGATTCCCTGCAGAGTGGAGTTCACCACTGTCGTCATTGTTCCGCTGCTAGAAGTTTTTCCGCTGCTTCGATGTTGTTCTGCTGCTTGCATAGAGCAACTGAGGATGGCGTAGTGTCGCCGTGCCGATGTTATTTATTGTAATATCAGAGACCTTGTATTCATATTCGTGTAATAATAGAAAGCTGGTTTGTTCTATGCTAGGCAGTGCCATATTCCAGAAGACTTCTCCTTGATCTCTGGGCTGGAATACGGGGCGTTCCGGTTTTCTCTGAGCCGGGGTGCCACAAAATTCCTAAGCGAAGAACTACTTGCAGCAGAATAAGTACTCAGATGCATACATGACATAATATAAACATGGACATCATGATGAAATGAAAACATACACAGAGTACAGAAAGCGTAAGCACAGTATAAAACAGGATGAAGACAAACAGACTGAAGAACTTGAACTAAGGAATTAAGAATGTCTTCAGTCAAAGTCTTCAAACAGATATGAACAAGCACACAACACAGTTATGAGGAAATGAAAGATTTGAGGAAATAGAACCAGTAGGCTTGGTGAAGAGAATGATTTGGTAGACCGGTTCCAACTGTTGTGACAGTTGTACGTCTGGTTGGAGTGGCTAGGTATTTATACCCGAGGACACACAGTCTCGGACACACAGTCCTCACCGTATTCTCCTTGAGCTAAGGTCACACAGACCTCGCCCAATCACTCGTGGTAAGTCTTCAGGTGACTTCCAAACTTTCACAAACTCAGTCACTTGGCGATCCACAATTTCCTCTTGGATGCTCTAGACCATGACGCCTAACTGTCTGGAAGATGCACAGTCTTCAAAGGTAACAAGCGTCGGATCCACACATGATCAATCTCTTCAGTGATGCTCAATCACTTTGGGTTTGTAGGTGTTTGGGTTTGGGTTTTCCTCACTTGATGATTTTCGCTCAAAGTCCTCGGAGGATGGGATGCTCTCAAATGACAAGTGTCAGTTTCTCTCGGAGCAGCCAACCAGCTAGTGGTTGTAGGGGGCGGCTATTTATAGCCTAGAAAGCAGCCCGACATGATAATACATAAATGCCCTTCAATGATATGACCGTTCGGTGGGAAGATATTTTGGGACAGCTGGTGCGTAGCACAACAATGGTCGGAAATTTGACTATCAAATTCCTCAGGGCTATCATGTTCCTCACTTGTAGGCAATCCGCACTGGCGAATTCCTAACTCCTCAGTCAGACCAAATTCCTCAGAGACCAGAAGAACTCTGTCTCTATCACTGAAGAAATTGACTGAACTGTATGAGATTTCCAATGGCTTCACTCGAAAGGATTGGTAGGTGTAGGATTTTGAGTTGAGCATCACTTGGAAACTTTTCCTTAGTATTTCCTCGACCCCCGTTAACAGTACAGTGTTTCCTATGACTCAAGAAAGAGAAAATGAAACTATGAAAACAAAAGTCTTCACGCTTCATGTTCCTCACATGAAATCCAAGTCTTCAAGGTCACACCAATTTCTTCACTTTCAAAGTCTTCAGAAAGTCTTCAGAAATCCAAAGTCTTCAGTCGAAAACATTCATCTTTAGGGGTCGACTTTCTCTGTAAATATCAAAATTCTCATAGACTTATAGACCCGTGTACACTCACAAACACATTAGTTCCTTAACCTATAAGTCTTCAATACACCAAAATCACTAAGGGTCACTAGATGCACTTACAAACAACACTGACTAGAAGCAAACAAGTAAACAAGACAACAAGGAAATAAATAAGCAAGCAACTTACTCTAGGCTATCATGGCTATTACACATATTACATCCATAGAGCATCAAAGTTCGCCACCAGTGCAAATATAGGGAACAAAGCAGCATATCATATACACTGGATGTCAAAGTTGGCGACCAGTGCAAATAAACATCGCAGCAAAACAAGTCCAGAACTGAAACCACTTCAGAAGATCTCAAGAAATAATATCCTGGGTAGCCATAATGCTGGCTAGATGCTTAGCAAGCTTATTAACTTTCTCTTGTTTGGCGCTTAAATCCTCCAAATAGCTTGTTGTTGCACCGTAAAGTATGCATCTGAATTCTCGCAGGACTTCCTCAGTCCTTCAGCTTCCTGTCGCAACACATCTGATTGATGTCTTTCAACTTGAAGTTGAGACTCAAGAAGACGAATTGATTCAGGCAGCGAGTTCGAAGAGCTTGTGCCAGCAGTAGTGGCCAGTAACTCGAACACTACATCAAGATAGGACTTTTGGGTTCTCTCGTTGTCATCAAGGTAGTTTTTATCAGCTTTCTTGGAGACCAACAGGGATGTCTCACTATCTTGAACCTTATCTGCATTACTTCCTTTACCATTGCATAACGGGGTACTGTTCTCCAATATTTTATCTGCACTCTAATAGAGAAACAAGCAGACACATCATAGGTTACCATGTTGTATATGAAACTCATTTTGGTAAATCAGTTCAGTAGTAAAGTGCACAGGATAACAGCATGAAACAAACATATATCTATGTACCATGGTCACTTTATGGTCTATATCATTATAGTTTTTGTTGCCAAATCAAGATAGAGACACAGTCCAAATAATATTTGTTCAAGACAATGCAGAATAGAAAGAATATAAGTGTGGGAAACTATAGAGCAATAACAACACTTGTAATGTGCATGACATGAGAACATAACTATTTATTCAATTGAAACTGAAATCACCATAGAGGAAGTTACAACAGCAAACCAGTTAAAGAAACAGGTTTAAAACATACCTGTTGCGCCATTGGAGTTTCAATTCCATCCTTCAAACTTGAAAATAGTTGGTCTGAGTAAATACAGTGATGCAAGAGCAAAGGAGTATGAACCATAGCTACAGAACCTGACCTGAGAACAATTCTTCTTCTCCTTTAAGCATTGAGTTGGGATTCAGAGTGGTGGTCCTCGTGCTTTGGGCACTGCAGTTCCCTTACTAACTGCTCGTGTTTGGGTGCTCTGTGGTGGAGACGGTCTTTGTGTCAACTGAACCAGGTTACTATCTGCTGGGGTTGGGGTTAGAAGGGGTGTAGCTGGTTCTCTGTCCAACTGGGTAGGGGTACAGTCTGCGAGAGTCTGGGTTATGTGTGGTGGGGCTAGTTCTTGGGCA
The DNA here is from genome assembly GCA_021605145.1 of Aegilops bicornis. Classification (NCBI taxonomy): domain Eukaryota; kingdom Viridiplantae; phylum Streptophyta; class Magnoliopsida; order Poales; family Poaceae; genus Aegilops; species Aegilops bicornis. The sequence continues at coordinate 223,375,645 of CM038671.1, read as the reverse complement.
AGTACAACCGTGCTTCTATCTGCATCAACTGGTAGCACTATCTTTTATGAAGACCGTGTTGTTACTCCCTTAGATACTGCCATCACCCTCTCCAATTCAAGTGGCTGATAAACAAGAAATATAATTGAATGTACATACATTGTATGATAGACAAGTGCAATGGATAGTGGGGAAAAAAGAGGGCATGAAATAATTTACATTTATGTTGTCTAACCAAACAGGATAGCATGACACAATTTCACATATATGATGGCTAACTAAACAGGATAGCATGACACAATTTCACATTATGATGGCTAACTAAAAAAGATGGAAAGACATAGTTCAAAATATGATGAGTATGTAAACATGATGACACGATATAACTATATAATGTGTTTATTAAATAGTTTGGCATGCCATAATTCACATACATGCCACCTATGGAAACATGATAGCATGATATAGTTCTCGGATAGAATGACATAATTCAAAATATGATGACTGTAAACACTAAACAGGATGAGATGATATAACTATATGATGTCTTTATTAAATGAGTTGCCATGCCATAATTCAGATAGATGTTGTGTATGTAAACATGATGGCATGATATAATTCAAATATATGATTTATATAGTAAGCAATTAAGCAGATGGCAATCCATATATGATGTAAAAACTAAGCAATGCAAGACAACATGCATGACAATGGTAATATAACCCTGCCAAGTTTGAGCATAGACCTCAGGGGGGAAATAGGACTGGTCATCAGTCTCTGAATCATCCTCTGAGTAGCTCTCTGTATCCAGCAAGATGTCTGCTTCAGCAGGTAGCATTTTCTGCTCTGAATACCTTGTTTTCACTCCAGATACTTCCATCACGCTTCAAATGGCTGATGCACATGAAGAGTACTTGAATATACAAACATTGTCGACAAATGGAACACGTAATACAAAAAAATGATAGCATGATATAATTCACATACATGATGATTGGCTCAACAGCATGGCATTGCATAATTCACATATATAATGCCTTTGCAACAAGATAGCATTGCATAATTCACATATATAATGTCTTGCAACAAGATGGCAATGCATAATTCACATATATGGTAATTAGACGCTAAATAGGTGGCATTCACACAAAGCATGTCTAAAGTAATGAAATGACATAGCAATGCAAGACACCATACGCACGATATGAGCAACATAACCCTGCCAAGTTAGAGCATACACCTTGGGGGGGGGATAGGACTGGTCATCTGTCTCTGAATCCTCCTCTGAGGAGCTATCCGTAACCAACGTGATATGCGCTTCGTCAGATAGCATAGTCTGCTCTGAAGACCTTGTTTTCACTCCAGAATTTTCCATCACCATGTCAAATGGCTGATGCACACGAAGAGTAGTTGAATGTACTAACATTGTTGACAAATGTAATACGTAACAAAAAAAGGATGGCCTGATATAATTCACATATAAGATGACTGGCTAAGCAGGATGGCATTGCAAAATTCACATATATGATGCCTGGCTAAACAAGATGGCGTTGCATAATTCACATAAACGATGAATAAACTAAACAGATGGCATTCACACAAAGCATGTCTAAACTAAGAAATTGACATATTTGATGTATAAAGTAAGCAATGCAAGGCACCATATGCATGATATAACCAACATCAGCATGCCAAGTTAGAGCGAAGACCTCAGGGGGTAAATAGGAATGGTCTTCTCTTCCGAATTCCCTCGAGCAGATATCTTCCTCTCGATTACAATCCGAAATGGGTGGAGGGGGGCTGCCTTTGCGCCTACCATGAAGCGACGTCTGCATGAAATTTTATTGCCATGCAAGGATCGTCTCTTTTGCTCTACATGTTCAGTTCCATTGTGTACAATAACTGACATGCATAGGAATAAAACATAGTGAGATTATGTAAGGAGTGCATGCAGAAATCCAGAGTGATGGTAGTAGCCTGTGGATAGACCCAAAACCAATGATAGCAGGCCGGTAACGGATTCAGTTAAAAAATACAGATAATGGCTTCTTTACTATTTGTTTCCCACCCAACATGAAACTAATAGTAGACACCAGAGATTAACCAGATAGTAGATAGATACTATTGATTGCGGCCCCGGTATGTACCCCACAACCATTTAAAAACTCAAGTTTGACCATTAGTTTGGAGCTGAGTCTAATCGGTGAACAGGACGATAAAGTAGCATGTAATATTAAGCGATGCATAACGTAAGCAGACACGAAAGAGTGCGACCTCTCTTGCGGACCCGTGTAGTCCTCGAGGTCATCTGCTTGGTTGATGATGGTAATGCAGTTGTCATGGCTGCCGGCGACGGGGAAGAAGATCTGAGGCGGCGAAAGACAGTCTGGAGGCCGGATCCCTTCTGTGCTAGACCCTTCTATCATTGGAGCAGCTGAGCTTGGGTGGACGACAACGCAGTAGGAGCGGGACAAACCACACAAGGTTTTCTTTGATAACTATTTGTAAGAGAAGTAATTCTGTAAGGGCTCGTTTGAATTGGAGGATTCTAACAACGCAGGGATAGGAAATACACAGTAATAGGATAGGAATGCACGTGCAAAACAGAGAATTTAAAAACACAGGATTTCTGCCAATCTGGGTGTTTGGTTCACAAGAATTGGAAGATCACAGGATGCAAAGAAGCATGGTGAGATTAAGTCAAACCACAAGAAAATGTACGGTTATAATGCTATTATGCTACTATCTCTTAGTCTTGTCCTTCATGAATAGGAATTTGAAAAGGAGGACAAGTGGAAATTAAAATCCGTACGTTTTTTCTTTCAAGGAGACACTAAAGGGACAAATCCTACAGTTTTCCTTTGATCCATTCCTTTGAACCAAATGCATGAATAGTAGTACCATAGGAAACTTTCCAATTCCTATGTTTTTCCTTCACTTTTCCTTTCAAGCACTGGCGATTCTAGTAGGCAGGCTTGAGCAAGGAAAAGCTACACTCAAAAAATGTTTTTGTGCTACTTGCCTACTTCTACTACTTTGGACCCAGGCCACTGCCATATAGCTCTACTCCCAGACCCATCGACAAATGCACAGCTCAAACATGCAGAGGTAAATAATGATGTCGTTCAAGAGTGTCCATCACGGATAGCTAAGTTGCCTGGTACCTCACTGCTTGTCATATAGTAGGAGAAACTAATTGTATTTCACGTTACTGCATGTGCTCATTGGAAAATATATATAACATGTAGAGTAAAAAAGAGATGCAACAAGTGTAACACCTCTATGGCGAAGCCATGTCGATCTCAGCGTGATTGGGTTGGTCGGTGAGGATGATCCGGCTGACTTGGCTGTCGGAGGAGGGGAAGAAGATCTTAGGCATCTTGAGATGGAGCCCGGGGTACTGCTCCGCTGTGATGGAGGGTTTCATCGTTGGAGCAGCTCCGGTGAGTTGTACGACGCCGAGGCTGAAGCAGGACAGGAGAGAGAGCGTTAACCTGAGTGGAATTCTAATAGCATCTCCAATAGATAATGTAAAATACATAACCACAAAGTGCTAGCTGTAAAATACATCAGCCGCTCATCTCTGAACTTAATTGTCGAAACTGAATTTAACTGTCGAAACTGAATTTTGCTGTCGAAACTGAATTTTACTGTCGAAACTGAATGCACTAGCTAGTAGCAGAAAAGCAGTAGCAGCAGCAGCGCGTGCGAGAGCCGGTTGACTGAATTTTTCATCTCTGGCCAGTCGATTTTCCAGCCATTGGATACGAAATAAAGGGCCTGCAGTTCAACTTCAACCTCCAACCCCCCGAGCCGCCAGCCACCACCGACCAAACCGCCGCCCACGACAAGTGGTGCACTGCCCCGCCCGCCTCGAAACCACTATCACCGCTTGATCCGCCCGCCCGCCATCCTCTAGCCCCTCGCCGAAGCTTTTTCTCCGGCGGTCCCCACGCCACCGCCCCACCACCGCCGGCGACCACCGCTCCCACCCTGAACCCTAAGATAGATACTGGGGTACCTCTCCGGCGAGCCCCCCTACCCTCTGCTGCTGGTTCTTCCTTAAATCCGGCGAGCCCCCCACCCCTTGAAAATTGACTGAAGTGTAGCTAAATCAGAGCAGCATCGCGAGCAAGAGTAAGAGCGAGAGCAGCAGCGCGAGCAAGAGCAAGAGAAAGAGCAATAACAAGAGCAGACCAAGCAGGGGACCGAGAGCAAGAGCAGAGCAGTAGCGCGAGCGAGAGCTAAAGCAGCAGCAGCTCCTACTGATGTGGACGTCGCTGCCGAGGGAGAGATGCCGTGGTGGAAGTGGCCGGCGATGCCGCCGTGGATGGAGCCGCGTCGTGTCGGCTCGGGACCGAGCGCCGGCAGCATCGTGAGATCGAATCAAGAAGAAAATGCGGCGATTAGTGTACAACCTCTTTGGTGGCACCGATTAGGCCTCAGCTTCATCCAAGGAAACGGTGATGATGATGCTCTTCCGGTGGTGCAGGTGAAGATGGTGGTGTGGGAATGGAGGTGGCACGAAGGACGAGGGGAACATCAGGGCAGCTCCTTGGAGGTGGAGGACGGGGTGGCTGAACCGGCGGGACGACGAGATCGATGACGGATCCTCATCCAGTACGGTGGATGAGGGACGTCGAGGTGTTGCTGTGGACGACGTCGTCAGGGAAGATATTCCGGCTGGGTGGCGGATGGAGGAGGGTGTGGGGCTTCGTGGGTTTTCGCGACCTCGGTGTACGAATGGGTGGGTGGATGGAATGGGAGTGGGGAACCATGGCTTCGGAACGCGCTTGTCCGAAATGTGGGGTAAGTTATGAAATTACCCCCACCGATTTGAGCTAGGCGGTTCTTTCGGTTCAGGGGTATCACGGGCATTTCGCGTGTCGGGATTTTACAGGAGGTGGGAGTTTTCGCGCGCGTTGTAATTTTGGAATAGCAAGGCGCGTGTTGAGATGGAGGGAGTTGTCGGAGCACAACGAGACAAAGATATATCTTAAATATTTCAGGGTAACAAGGCGCGGGTTGAAATTTCCGGACAAGCCCAACGTGTACTGTACCAAATCAATTCACACTTTCGTCGACGAAAAAACAAAAAGAAATCAATTCGCAACACACAAGAGAGTCTAGTCCCGTGTACTGTACCAAATCAGTTTGCACTAGAAATGTCATTCAAAACTTTGAATTCATGTTATGTTCAATTAAAATATTTTGCTACGTGTATAATGCATGCAACCTGCTACTCAAATGAACGTTTTAGTGCATTCCAAACGTATATACTACCGCTTCAATATGAACTAAATTTGAATTCGTTTCTATATTTGAATAAGATCTACAATGATGATTGTTATGAAGTCAAACCATTTGAATTCGTTTCTCTATTTTAATAAGATCTACAGTCATCATTATTGTCAAGTTTAACCATCGTTTGTGTATTATCTTCATAGCACACCACATGATTACTCTCGAGTTAGATATGAACTATGTGTACTATATGAACTTGAACTTGATTTTTGGAATCCACTTTATGTTGATTTCAAATCACAGTACATTTCAAGCTCTAGCTAGATCTTCATAATCTAAACCATGTCTCCTATGTATAGTGTGTTTATCACATAATGTATGGTGCCCCGCCCCCTACGCCTATAAGTATTTAGATGTGAGTTGCAAACACCACACATTACCACAAACTCAAATAAAATGTGAGATTGTTTGATATATAGTATTGTTTAGATTGTTCGATATTTAGTTGTAAGCTGCAAACGCCACACATTATCACAAATTCAAATAAAATGTGAGATTGTTTGATATATAGTATGGTTTAGATTGTTCGACATTTAGCTGTGAGTTGCAAACGCCATGCATTATCACATTATGGTATAAAATGTGCAAAACCACAGCATGCGTATCACCGCTATATTCATGCACGCATATGTTTATAACACTATGATCTCCTATTCAAATATATGAATCCACTTTCGTATCAAATTATGATCTTTGTTAGTCTCTTACACCCACACAATTCTCTAACCTTTGTAGCTAGCACTAACTTTCTCTCGTGCATGCACACGCTCTGCTCGCCCTCCCCCTCCCTCAGCATTCTATCCATCACGCACATTAATTTTCTTTCTCTAGGTCATTCTCCCATAGTCTCCACAACTCCTTTTCGACACACACCGATCGATAAACCTCTTCAGCGTCTGCCTAACATACGTACACACACACCTTCCATCTCCTCCTTTCTGTGTCCATGCCTCGTGTCTCTAATACGGTCCCACACACGTGTAAACTCTCGCCCCTCTTTTCATCGATCTCACAACCGCACACTCCTCCCCCTATCTAGCTAGTAGCTTGGCCTCTCGCACCACCTCCTAGCTCCATTCTCTCTGTCTATCCATCTCGCTGGGCCTTATTTGCCTCTTAGAAATGGATGTACATCGACCAATCTCCCGCTATACATATAGCTAGCTAGGTCCTTAATTATAACTCGTTTTCCCCACGCGTCGATTGATCTACCTCATTAGTTATGTCTCTCCCTTCCTCCGACAAACAACAATTGATCTACCGATGTAGTTAGGTTTGCTTAGCAAACACATGGTTCCCCTTAATCATCCATGCATGCGTCCCGACAAATCTATCATGCACAGGCACACACAGAAACACATCCCCACTCTTATCGATAATATTGCAGTTCTACCCTCAGTTTTTCTAGTAGGCCTCTGCCACCATCTTCGAGAAGCAACTCCATCACCCATCCAGCACTCTACCCCTCTCCCTCCCTCTCTCTCCTCTCTCTCTCTCTCTGTGTGTGTGTGTGTGTGTGTGTGTGTGTGTGTGTCCCAACCTATTTCCCGTCCTTCAGTTATGTATGGATGTCGACCGTAGGTGTCAAAACCAGCGGATCCCGGGTAGGGGGTCCCGACTGTGCGTCTAGGCGGATGGTAACAGGAGACAAGGGACACGATGTTTTTACCCAGGTTCGGGCCCTCTCGATGGAGGTAAAACCCTACTCCTGCTTGATTAATATTGATGATATGGGTAGTACAAGAGTTGATCTACCACGAGATCGGAGAGGCTAAACCCTAGAAGCTAGCCTATGGTATGATTGTTTTTCTGTCCTACGAACTAAACCCTCCGGTTTATATAGACACCAGAGGGGGCTAGGGTTACATAGAGTCGGTTACAAGGAAGGAGATCTAGATATCCGTATTTCCAAGCTTGCCTTCCACGCCAAGGAGAGTCCCATCCGGACACGGGACGAAGTCTTCAATCTTGTATCTTCATAGTCCAACAGTCCGGCCAAAGGTTATAGTCCGGCTATCCGGATACCCCCTAATCCAGGACTCCCTCAGTAGCCCCTGAACCAGGCTTCAATGACGATGAGTCCGGCGCGCAGATTGTCTTCGGCATTGCAAGGCGGGTTCCTCCTCCGAATACTTCATAGAAGATTTTGAACACGAGGATCGTGTCCGGCTCTGCAAAACAAGTTCCACATACCAACGTAGAGAGAATAATATTTTCACAAATCTAATCTGCTGACATATTCCGTAGCATGATATCACACCACAGCCAAGCCTTTTTCAAATTGTTTTTTACAGTCCACCTCAGCGCGTTTCGCGAGGCGGTTTCCTTGGCATGTCTTGTCGAAGCAGAGATCGTGCCCCCTTATCACGGGATTCTCATCAATACATATGTGGGTAACCCAACCGCGCCATTGATTACAGCGCTTGGGGGATGAGCGAGTTTTACCAGGCTGGTGGGGGCGCATAGTTTTGTCCGCCCATATAAAGGGATAAGGATTCACCTTTTTCTACCCACGCTTTTTTCCTCCTTGCTCATACGTTCTCGCGCACTCGAGCTCCAGCGCCCAAGTCCACATTCTCATCCTCAACCCTCTCCAACCATGTCCGGAGCGGGAGGCAAGTGGATGGTCTCCTCCGTCACGGAGGGGCACATCAAGAAGCTGAGGGGAGCCGGATACCTGTCCGGAGATATCACACACCGGCTCCCTGATGAGGGGCAGCTCATCCCCACCCCCAGGCCCCATGAGAGGGTAGTGTTTCTTACCGATTTCCTCCATAGACTGGGATTTCCCCTTCGCCCATTCGTCCAGGGGCTCATGTTCTACTACGGCCTGGATTTCCACGATCTGGCCCCGAACTACATCCTCAACGTATCGGCGTTCATCGTCGTGTGTGAGGCCTTCCTCCGCATCAAACCTCACTTCGGCTTATGGCTGAAGACCTTCAATGTCAAACCGAAGGTGGTGAGTGGCCAGCAGGCGGAGTGCGGAGGCGCCATGGTGGGCAAGATGCCCAACGTCACATGGCTCGAGGGCTCCTACGTGGATACCATAAAGGGGTGGCAATCGGGATGGTTCTACGTCACCGAGCCGCGTGACCCCAAATGGGCAGCGGCCCCTGAGTTCCGATCCAGAATCCCCACGCGGCTCACCTCCTGGAAAGAGAAGGGCCTGCCCTAGGGTAGTTCGGGAGAGCTGACCGGACTCCAAAATTGTATCCAAAACATGGTGAACAAGAAGCTCAAGATTGTCAACATAATCCAGGTCATGCTCATCCGCCGGATCCTCCCGTGTCAACAACGGGCGTTCAATTTGTGGGAGTTCGACCTGGCCCAACACCAAACTCTGAGCGAGCTCTTCGACACAACACACGAGGATGCTTGGAAGGTGCTATTCAAGGGCACCGAGGTTCCCCCTCCCCTTATCGAGGATCGCGGATTCAGCGGAAAGCGCCAAGCCAGCGCGGTAAGCTGTTTTACCTTTTATAGGGTATTCATTTTTCATAGTTTAATCATATGCGGGATCTAAGCTCTCATACCTTTGACATGAATGGCTGGAGACGGCCGAACAGATTGACTGTCCGACTCCTCTGCCCAAAGGCCCAGCAGACGCTCACTTAGCGGAGCTGCTGGTTCTGGCACCTTACGTGGTGCCGGAGAAGAAGGCCAAGAAGAAGGCCACGGGAACCCGAAAGAGTTCCCGGCGCCCGGTGGTATCAGACTCATCGTCCGATGACTCCGAGGCGCACTCCTCCCACGAAGATGAGGAGGAGGAAAAAGAAGCTTCTTCCCCTCCAGCAGGGGGAGAAAAGAAAAGGAAGGCCGCCCCAACTGGGGAGGCCGGAGGGTCCAAGAAGGGAAGGACTCTCCCTCCGGACTACTCCGCCACCGCCGCCGACAGCGAAGACGAGTGGCCACCCAGGGCCAAGACCCTGGCGAGATCATAAGTATCCGGACACCAGACTAATTCGTGGCACCGTTTAATTGCACAACCTCTTCTAACGCCGGACACGGTTATGCAGTCCGTCCTGGGCCCGTATCGACGTATCCTCGTCGAGCGGTTCTTTGGACCTGTCGGCCATGAGCAGTGGAGGATCACTTCTGACCGCCTCCACCCCTTGCCCTACGGACAACGTCGAGGTGCTGTCTCAAAGGGCACCAAGCCGAGGGGAGGTAGTCCTGGAGGCGCCACAAGGCGACCTTTCGCACTGCAGGCGCAAAGGGAGCAAGGCTCCCAAGGGCTCCAAGTTTGGCCCTGGGCCGAATACCGCACCGGAACCTCCAGTGGTTCCGGACTCCGGCAGGCGCCCCCCTACTAAGAGGAGCAAGCCTACCGCGTCGGTGACCTCCGTCCAACCGGAGGCACCGGATAATTTGCTGGAGGTTCTTAACGGTGCCTCCATCGACGAGGAGCACCGCACTGTTATGGGTGCGGTGATCCAGAAGGTTCAGTCCGCCAAGAGCGGACTGACTGAAGCCTGTGCCAGCCTTCTAACAGGCTTTGAGGTACGTGTTTAAAATATATGAAAATATTACCGCATAGACAGTAGCCCCTGATGCTCTGTTCGGTGTTCACGAGGAAAAGCCGAATATCAGATCTAAGAAATCCGCAGGAGTCTAACATAAGTATGTCGATATCGTATGCGAGCTTATTCCGACCTCTGCCAGACCGACCGCAGAGGTCGATCTGTTGAAGCAGTAACCTCGAGCGGTCCGAGAAAGAGCTCGGCCTTGAAGAAGCAGCTCGAGGAGAACGAAGGTAAGTAATACCTTGTGTACGGATATAAAAAAGATGTAGTTGCAAAAAATGACAGGATCATTGTGGATATGCCAGGGGCCACGACCGAGGTGGCGACCCTGAAGCAAGCACTGTCCGAGGCCGAAGACAAAGCGGCCACGGAGCGCACCGAGCGGGGGAAACAAGAGGCGCGGGTTGAGAAGGTGCAGCAAGAGCTCGAGGCTCTCGTGAAAAAACACAAGAGTTTGGAGCTTGACTCGAAGACGCAAGAGTCCGAGCTTGCCTCAGCCCTCGAGAGGGCCAAGCATGCCAAAGGCCGAAGCCCAAACGCCAGGAAATTGAGGCGATGAAGAAGATAGCGGCAGGTAAGGCATTCATTATGCAAAGCAAGCATGTGAAAGTAAATTACTTGTTACTTACCCGAGTCCGGAGCTCTCCAGGAGCATTCGCAGATTTGCCCAGAAGGTGTCGGATGCCGCAGCACTACCGAGCCGAGGAGGGAGCTCAACGGAGAAGGTGTTCTGGTCCCAAAGATATCGAGGTCAGCAGACCCGGTGCCCTTAAGCGACCAGCTGAAGCAATTGGTCGAGCTCCATAAGGCGGCCGAACAGGCTATGAAGGGTCTGATAGTCCGGCTGTGGCCTGGAGAGGCCATGCCAGGGAGCTACTTCGGGCTGGTGAAGCGGCTTGTGGATGCCTATCCTTGGCTTGAGGTCATCAAGCGCTCCGTCTGCATCGAGGGTGCCCGCAGGGCGCTTGGCCGTGTTAAAGTACACTGGGGCAAGATGGACACTGAGAAGCTGGTGAAGGATGGGCCACCGCAGGGCAAGGAGCATCGCCGCCCGGAAATGTACTACGAGGGCGTCCTGAAGGGTGCCCGCCTTGTGGCGGATGAATGTTCCAAAGATGTAATATTTGAGTAAACTTGCTCGTATGATCCTGTACGCTGAAAACTTGTTCATATGTGCTATGCAAGGCTTGTTTGAATTTAAAATATTACCTTCTATGCAGCCGTTTATTAAATCTGAGAGATGGCGAGTCGTCGGCTTCTGCCCCCAAGCCACGAGTGCTGGGGTGTTTGGGATAAACCTGAGCACTCTTTTTCCCATTCTTGAGTCCTTCGAGGGAGGTGCTCAGCACAACGAACAAGGCAACCGGACTATAATGCTTTATCACTCTCACTTAGCCAGAGAATTCTATAATTTTAAATTTTGGCGAAGCCCCTAGTATTCAGAAGACCGAGTTCGGGCCGCTATCCACGCCTAAGCCGGACAAAGCCGACTCCTCGCCCTAAGCGGCATAAGTCTTTAGGGACTCAAACCTCTCGAACAGCCGACCAGCTCTCGCCTTATCATGACAGATGGGTTTTAGCTTTCTCTACTGAGGTTCTTAGCGCAGCTGAACCGGGGCACAATCGCAGTAGTTCTCCCAGTGCTACCGTAGCCGATATAGCGGAACGTAAGGTACCAAAACATGGGAGCCGGGCAAACCCAACTATTAACCCAAGACATGATTCGGAGCCGATGCATATAGTGCTATAAGTTCGGGGTGCCACACTTGTGAAAGTGTTCGGACTTTTCACACCGTATTATGGGGTGCTTAAGCCCCTGGCGTATTGACCGTACCAAAGTGTACGGGTGCTATATATATATATATATATATATATATATATATATATATATATATATATATATATATATATATATATATATATATAAATGGAAGGAATAGAGAATGCAATAATAGACTAAAGCTATGCATTGTTTTATTCGAAAAGGTGCATTAAAGCAGAACGATACAAGTAGTGCGATAAGCAAAAAATGGGACTATTTGACATGTCCCCTCTGGGGGCAAGGTGCGGAATGGTATTTAAATCATGTATTTCGCTCGTTAATAGAGACCACCTGGGAATTCCATGGTGCGACGTAGCTTTCGGCCCCCCTGGTCCTTGTATCCCGTGTTCGGCAATTATGCTGCCGGATAGGTCTTCCAGAGAATAAAGTCCTGAAAGAGAGAAAAAATAACAAAGTAGGGAGGCCCTAGTGCGGTTGAGCCGCGTTTCGGGACGTGCCATAATCGTGCCCCTCCCCCTGTGCCCATGGTATTTTCAATGCGTAATTATATGCAGCGTGTACGTATGTCGCCCGTTTAGGTGGGGCTGGGGTAGGGGCCGCATTGCTATCTTGTTCGGAGCGTGCCCGAGCGGTCTGTTGCAGATTACTCCAGCCGCGCTTGAAGGCATTCGGGCGTTTGGTAGCCGGACTGGAGGATTGCCTTGAGAGGATGCTTTGTATTTCTGCTACGAGGGCTGCAGTGTGCTCCTCCGTTCGGAGAGAGCGCTCTGTGTTTCCATTGACTGTGATGACCCCCCGAGGTCCTGGCATCTTGAGCTTGAGGTATGCATAGTGCGGCACCGCATTGAATTTTGCAAATGCGGTTCGCCCGAGCAGTGCGTGATAGCCACTGCGGAACGGGACTATATCGAAGATTAACTCATCGCTTCGGAAATTATCCGGGGATCCGAAGACCACTTCCAGTGTGACTGAGCCTGTGCAATGGGCCTCTACACCTGGTATCACGCCTTTAAAGGTTGTTTTTGTGGGTTTAATCCTTGAGGGATCTATACCCATTTTTTGCACTGTGTCCTGGTAAAGCAGGTTCAGGCTGCCGCCGCCATCCATATGGACTCGAGTGAGGTGAAATCCGTCAATGATTGGGTCTAGGACCAATGCGGCAAATCCGCCGTGGCGGATACTAGTGGGGTGGTCCCTGCAATTGAAAGTGATCGGGCAGGAGGACCATGGGTTGAACTTTGGGGCGACTGGCTCCAACGCGTATACGTCCCTTAACGCACGCTTCCGCTCCCTCTTGGGAATGTGGGTTGCGTATATCATGTTCACCGTCCGCACTTGTGGGGGAAACCCTTTCTGTCCTCCGGTGTTCGGCGGTCGGGGCTCCTCCTCGTCGTCGCTATGTAGCCCCTTGTCTTTGCTTTCGGCATTTAACTTGCCGGCCTGCTTGAACACCCAACAATCCCTGTTGGTGTGGTTGGCTGGCTTGTCGGGGGTGTCATGTATCTGACACGAGCGATCGAGTATATGGTCCAAACTGGACGGGCCCGGAGTACTTCGTTTGAATGGCTTTTTCCGCTGACCGGGCTTGGAGCCTCTGAATCCGGTGTTGACTGCCGTATCCTCTGTATTGTTGCTGTTGATGCGGCGCTTGTGTTTGTTGCGACGTGACCTACCATTGCCGTCCTTGGTATCCGAAGTACCAGAGTTTTTTGATATGTTATTGCTGCGAGCCAGCCAGCTGTCCTCTCCAGCACAAAAGCGGGTCATGAGCATCGTGAGGGCTGCCATAGATTTCGGCTTTTCCTGGCCAAGGTGCCGGGCAAGCCACTCGTCGCGGATGTTATGCTTGAAAGCTGCTAGGGCCTCTGCATCCGCACAGTCGACGATTTGATTTTTCTTTGTTAGGAACCATATCCAGAATTGCCTGGCTGATTCTTCTGGCTGTTGAATTATGTGGCTCAAGTCATCGGCATCTGGTGGTCGCACATAAGTGCCCTGGAAGTTGTCGAGGAATGCGGCTTCCAGATCTTCCCAGCAGCCAATGGATTCTGCTGGCAAGCTGTTGAACCAATGCCGAGATGGTCCTTTAAGCTTGAGTGGGAGGTATTTGATGGCGTGTAGATCGTCACCACGGGCCATGTGGATATGCAGGAGGTAGTCCTCAATCCATACCGTAGGATCTGTTGTACCATCGTATGATTCAATATTTACGGGTTTAAAACCTTCTAGGATTTGATGATCCATTACTTCATCTGTGAAGCATAGGGGGTGTGCGGCGCCTCTGTACTGGGCTATATCACGACGCAGCTCGAATGAGTCTTGTCTGCTGCGTTCGGCCCGGCTTGATTTACTTTTGCTGTATCCGGCGTGACGGTTATCGTCTCGTGTGGTGGGGCGCCCTCGTGATCCGTAGATCGATCTTGCTTGCTTTGCTTTGTCCTCCCATATGTCTCGCAGGTCCAGCGTATTTCCCCGTACCTTGGTATTTTTTGAGTGACGCCGGGGTGCGGCTTGAGCTGTGGGCCGAGAAGCCTCTCTGTCGCGGCCACGAGGTGGCCGATCAGCCGCGTCATACACTGGAGATGTAGGTTTTAATGCTTCCTCCTCTAATCGGGGTAGCAACCTGCGCTTTGGGTAGCTCTTGGAGGGGCGTTCGAGTTCATATTCCTCGGCCGCAAGGACTTCAGTCCATCTGTCAGCTAGCAGGTCTTGATCAGCTCTAAGCTGCTGCTGCTTTTTCTTAAGGCTACTCGCCGTGGCCATAAGCCGGCGCCTGAAGCGCTCTTGCCCGACGGGATCCTCAGGGACGACAAATTCATTGTCGTCAAGGCTTGCCTCATCTTCGGAGGGAGGCATGTAATTATCATCCTCTACCTCTCTATCTGCCACTCTCTCAGGAGGGCTGGCTTCTCCATCCTCCTGCGCTGAATCCTACTGGAGGGAGTTGTCTTCGGCACTGTCTGGAGTGTTATTATCTCCTGTGCCGGTATCATCGTTTTTGCTTTGGCGGGACTTAGAGCGGCGCCGCTGACGCGGACGCTTGGGTTGCTTCTTGGAGGGGTCATCCCCCGTTGTCCCGTCGCCATTGCCTTCTTTGGGTGTATCCACCATATATATAGCATATGATGAGGTGGCTGTCCAAGGCCCTGTGGGCGGTGATTCCTGTTCGTCTCCTGCATCGTCGTCCATACCATCGATGTCTTTAGAGTCGAAGTCGAGCATGTCGGTCAAATCATCGACAGTGGCTACGAAGTGGGTGGTGGGTGGGCGTCGAATTTCTTTGTCATCCGCATCCCAATCCTGCTGGTCATAATCCGACCAGGACTCTCCTGACAAGGAGAGAAACCTCGGTGAGTTCAGTATGTCGCCGAAGGGCGAGTGCTGGAAGATATCCGCGGCGGTGAACTCCATGACCGGCGCCCAATCGGATTCGATTGGTAGGGGCGCGGGTGGCTCAGAGTCCGGAGGAGGGTCCGGCAAATTGGAGTCATGGGCCTCGCGAAGGGTAAGGCTGGTATCGTTTGCCGTTGAGGGTGCGGCCTCCATGGCGGGATCTAACCACCCGTCCACGGATGGCGCAGTTGGCTCCGAATTGAAGGTCGGAGCGGTTGCAGGTGCGATCTCCTGAACATTGTCCGGCGGCAGAGCTAAATCATGCCCATCGTGACAGTGCGGCGCACTTGGCAGGGGCTCGAATCCGGTGAAGATCAAGTCTCCGCGGATGTCGGCCGTGTAGTTTAAGCTTCCAAACCTGACCTGATGGCCAGGGGCGTAACTTTCAATCTGCTCCAGATGGCCAAACAAATTGGCCCGCAGTGCAAAGCCGCCGAACACAAAAATCTGTCCGGGGAGAAAAGTCTCACCCTGGACTGCATCACTAACGATGATCGAAGGAGCCATCAAGCCTAATGATGACGACACAGAGGAACTCTCAATGAAATCACCAATGTCGGTGTCAAAACCGGCGAATCTCGGGTAGGGGGTCCCGAACTGTGCGTCTAGGCGGATGGTAACAGGAGACAAGGGACACGATGTTTTTACCCAGGTTCGGGCCCTCTCGATGGAGGTAAAACACTACTCCTGCTTGATTAATATTGATGATATGGGTAGTACAAGAGTTGATCTACCACGAGACCGGAGAGGCTAAACCCTAGAAGCTAGCCTATGGAGTGATTGTTGTTCTGTCCTACGGACTAAACCCTCCGGTTTATATAGACACCAGAGGGGGCTAGGGTTACACAGAGTCGGTTACAAGGAAGGAGATCTACATATTTGTATTTCCAAGCTTGCCTTCCACGCCAAGGAGAGTCCCATCCGGACACGGGACGAAGTCTTCAATCTTGTATCTTCATAGTCCAACAGTTCGGCCAAAGGTTATAGTCCGGCTATCCAGATACCCCCTAATACAGGACTCCCTCATCGACCCATCTCCCTCAAGACATAGCTGGGTCTTTCCTTCTCAAATCATATACGAGTCGTTCTACCTCTTTTGTTAGGCCTCTGCCTCCCCCCTCCCCCCCCCCCCCACACACACCGATACATCGAGCGCTCTAGTCATGTCTCCCTGCCACACACAAACTTGCCCTGTGCCCTCTGACGTTCTGGTAGGTCAGTCGCCCTATATCTTTGACTTGCACACACACAATTTCAATGGCTCTATTCATCCATCTCGCACCCACCCACTTGATCCTCTCTTCGACTCTATTGATATATATGACCCCTCCCGCTCTTCTCGTGGATCGCCCCCTCTGGCCCTCTCTATATGATATGGATATGCCTCTATTTCACACACATTGCATGCAAAATTTTGTTTGAGATGTCATCGACACATATTCCCACAAATACATTCACGAAATCACCACCCCCCCCCCAAAAAAAACAAAAAACATTCACGAACGCACACGCCATCTGTCTAGGTTTGTATCTCTCTTACACACACACCCACGTAGGTAGGGGACATGCACGAAGAGAAGAGGTGCACACATGGAGCACGTACTCCCGTCTCTTTCCCAACCACACCCGCGCGGGTACACGGTTGTGCTCATTTCTGTATGAAAAGGCAGCCCACGTGGTAATTTGACACGTGTACTGGTTGTCCACTTGATGGAGGATCGTCTATGTGGCTCCCCGGCTCAGAGAAATTGGAACGCCCTGTATTCCAGCCCAGGGATCGAGGAGAAGTCTTCTGGAATACAACACTGCTTAGCATAGAACAAATCAGCTCTTTATTACAAGCTATATGGATACAAGGGGATTACATCGGCACATCGACACTACGCCTGCCATGGTTGCTCCATGCAAGCAGCAGAACAACACGATGCAGCGGAATAACTCTAGCAGCGGAACAGCGACGGCGGTGATGAACTCCACTCCGCAAGGACTCTAGCTGGAATGCTTATCCTAGCTCGCAAACAAGGGATCCACGGAAAACAAGCAATCAAATCCGGCATGACCTGCAAACTGGCATGACACGCCAGGTCAGTACATTGAATGTACTTGCAAGCTCATAGCAACCAAAGCAATCAGGACATACAACAGCATGGCAATTACATGTTAACAAGGATTATCATGATACTATCAGAACAACATGGCATGAACAACATGATACATCTAGAATAATACGAGCCTGGCATTAGCATATAAACATGATGACACTATCATGCAACATGATGACGCTATATGCACCACTTACTCTGATCGGGTAACCTCGTAACCATCACATGCATCACTTACTAGCCTCGGACATTACACGATCATCTCAGGATCAAATCAAGCTTGGTATAAACAATACCTTAGTAATCATTAAATGACCACAAGGAGCTTGATCTTTACCCATGATTCTCGCACAACATCACGAATATCCAACAACTCGGTATCCTCGATAACACGGTGATCATTCACGGATCACAAACGGAACCACTCTTGGCTCAACGGGTTACCTCATAACCAAACAGTGATCATTCACGGATCACATAACCAACTTATCTCATCATTGAACCGGGGTTGTTATTAAGCACACTATTATTATTATTATTATTATTATTATTATTATTATTATTATTATTATTATTATTATTATTATTATTATTATTATTATTATTATTATTATTACTGTTGACCCATTGTGTGACCAACTATGAACTAGGCCCTTATCCGCGGGCGCGACTATCGATAGATTTAATAGGCCCAAACGGGGACATGTGCACATAACCAAAATCGAGCTCACAAGGCTTATGCCATCCTACATGGACAAGGTAGCGCCCGTGCATAACCTTCCCTGTTGGAGGCACCGGCAAGATGCACAACAATAGACCCAGTTAGGACCCTCCCATAAAGGCAAGTGTGGTTGCACTAGTTAGCTCGATATGGTGGCGCCATGACTCAGCCAACAGTTGTTCAAGTTCAATTTAATCTGGTTAAACTTGAATGCAATATGCTGAGCCATGATAAAATAACATGATGCAATTACAATGCATGAGCATGATATCAACATGAGCATGAGGGTACAACATAACTATCTACCATATCAACAGTGAATCATAATCCAACTGAGCATGGCATAATGACGAGCATGAATATCACAAGTACAACATTACTCATCGTATAAAATTACCACTAACATCAACAATAAATACCATGCAATAACACATAAATAATATAACCGAGTAAACACTTAACCAATTAACAACAAAGGAACAATGCATATCAACGGTACTTGGTAACCGACGTTAGTCATGCACCGGAGAACATGACCAATCCAACATGTACTACTATCAATCATGGCAATATGAATGTAATACTAGCAAGTAGAACATGATAACAGAGTGCAAGTAAACATAGCATGACTGTAATCACCGATCCATAAGCATAATCGAAATAAGTAGGAAAACAAACATACAGTTATTAAAGATTCCAGTTGGAAAACCAATGCTACTGCATGGCTATCATGAAAATGGTGGTTGTGGCTTGCCTGGGGATGAAGAAGGCTCCGGGAAGATGTGCGGAAAGATCGCAGAAAGATTTGCCGGAAACACTTCTCTCTCAAAAGGGGCTGTTTAGGGGCAAGGGTAAAATGGTCATTTCCATTGTGTGAACACAAGATGAAAATGATACCAAAATATAGATCACGATGATACGAAGAAGTAGGCTTTGGAATCACCTAATTCGGAGTCACGGGCAAAAAGATACGGACGTCTAAAGCTTAGCAATCTGTAGCAAAAATATTCACAAACAAGTCCCTGGCTGATTAAACCGAACGTGCCTTTCTCAGAAATACGCTTTCCCTTAGGAAAAATGCATTCTGGCACGAAGAACAACTGAAAGTGCTTTAGAGAGGGGAAAACGTAGACTAGGCAGTAGAAGAGCAAGAATACGCCTTCAAATGGGGAAAACATACTCTGGGATTTGCCGTGTCCACTTAAGTGACGTGGCGAGGCGGGGCCGGGCCTGGTCAATGCTGAGAGACTGACAGGTGGGCCCCGTGGCACTCTCTCCCCCCTGCTGGTCTCCTTCTGCCTCTCGACAAGCGCCCGCGAGCCAGAGGCAGGCGCCTGAGGCGGTCGTTCCGTGATCTCGAGCCATCTCCAGCGACGCCCACTTTGCCGGCCGAGATCGGGGAGAGGAGGCGCTCCTGTCTGGACTACTCACGCCCGCCAAGATGCACTGGAGAGAACGCAGCCTCGACTACGGCAGACGGTGGCTACAGGTGTGGGAGGACTCGGCGCTAAGGCCGCGGGGAGGAGGGGTGTAGGCGTGGGGTGGCTTCTAGGTGGCGGTGGGAGTCCTCTGGAGGTGGAAGAGTGGAGCGAGGGGGCTCGGCTCGCTCCAATTTACGAGGAGGAGCGGCCATTGTGACAGAGAGAGGTGAGGAGGGGCTCTGGAGCTCGAGGGAGAGGCCGGGGAGGTTGCTGGAGGTGCTGTAAGGCTGGTGGTGAGGTCGAACGGCCTCGGGGTAGGCTATATATAGGCGGGGTGTGAGGCACGGGCTCGGGTGCCGCCGCTCGCGTCCGGCCATGCTCTTGCGACGGCCAGCGATCACAGGAGAGCATGGGAAGGCGACGAGGGAGAGAGCGGATGAGCTATAGAGGTGCACAGAGCAAGAGGGGCCGAGGGCATATGGGAGAAGGATCCGAACGTCATTAATGCCTTGTCGGTTACAGCTCGCTCGTGGGCGCGCGGCGATGAGCACCGACGGAGAAGCAGACGGAGGGGGAAATGGCTCCAGGAGGACGGTGACGATGCGGGGAACACGCTGGACAGGCCCGTGCTCGCTGAGATGCCGAGCAATAAAACGTTCTGAGCGCGGCCAGTGCGTGCCAAAACGGTGGTCACCGCGTGCACTGGCATGTAGCTGGGGAAATGGTCTGGCAAGTGTTGTCTAGTGGTAAGTTCTTCCAGTGTATTCAACTGCGATGGTAACTTGGTTAAAGTCTGTGTGGTTGAACGGTAATTGAGCTTTGAAGTTTGCTGTTGCATACTTGATCATGAAACAGTGATCAACTGAGGTGAGGTTAGAGGCAATTGTGTTGTCTGGGGTATTTAGGTTAGGAAGGACTACAATCCTGGTAAGTTTGAGATGATTTCGACCAATATTTAATATAGTTGGTTAACAACCACATAAATTAGTCTGGAAACAAGAATAGGAAGAAGCACTCACATAATAGATTGGATTGAGCCGAAGATGAACATGGAAGGGTTATTTGGTCATATGAGAGTGCCATAAAAATTTCATACCATTTGGCCAAGCCAAAATGGCACTTCCTTCATAGCTATCCTCTCTGGACAGAAACTTAGGAAAAGTCCTGAGGAGAAATAGCTAGCTGAAATATGCCCAAATTTGGTAGGGATAGGTTACATGGGTAGGAGAAGGTCTAGGAAAATTTTCAGGCATAATGGAGCAATATAAAATGTACTTGCTTCACGAACTGAAAATTTGGACAAAAACGAAGTTATGATGCTCAGCTCACAAGGATGCATTTCATGAGCTCAAATCTTGAGGAGGGTGATGATTTGGTGATATGAAGTGCCATGCAAAATTTCAACTCAATAGGATTAACCTAGCTAGTACTTCCTTCACAACTAATTCCCTCAGACAGGAACTTTGAAAAATTGCTCAGGAATATTTACTAGGAAAATTAAGTTGAATTTTGGCATGAGGTAATTATATGGACATTAAAAGGTGTCCAAGAAGTTTGGGGGTCCATTGGGCAAAGATAAATGGCACTTGCTTCACAATCTGCCATTCAGGACATAATAGGAAATGAATTAATTGAGCATGACGAGAAACATGGACAATGAAATATTTTGCCATATTTGAGAAATACATGACCCAAAAAAGTTATGAGAATTATTTTGGAATTTTGGGAGTGATAGAAATATAGGTTGCTTCACAACCTAGGGCAAATTGGATTATTCCTTTAATAGAAAAAGGAATATTCCCAAGGAAAAGAATATTGGGGTTGGGCTAGGATGAAAATGGCAAGGTCTTGGGAAGGGTTTGAGGATGACAAGCCACTCTGGAAAGAAAGAAGAGGGCATCTTCTTCAGTTTCCAGACCACATAGCCACGGAAAAAGAAAACTCAAGCAAAAATCTTAGATAAACAAAAGAAAAAGGAAGGGCCAAAAATTAGGTTGTGACAGTCTACCACGGGTGAACAAGCAAATTGCGACTTGACGCGTTATGTTAAAAAAGAGGCAAACCATGTGGGGCCTACCTTAGAGGCAAGGCTCTATACACTGGAGTACTTTTGATGTGTCCCGTCAACTCGCAGAATGAGGAGAAGCTTGCTTAGTACGCCGTCTTCCCTCCCACGGGCGCAGTGGCTCGCAGGATGAGGTGAAGCTTTCTTACTAGTACGCCTTACGCCCGCTCCCTCGCCCACGAGCGCGGTGGCTCGCAGGACGAGGAGAAAATTTTACTACTCCCTCCGTTTACTCCTCGTCCCTACCTTGGTTAGAGAGATTATCATATTGTTTGGAATATATGTCCTTTAGTAGATTTCAATATGAAATACTAGTACATACTCCAAACAACGATGTATATAGGCGTATTTAAGAGTGTAGATTCACTCATTTTGCTCGTATGTAGTCCATATTGAAGCAGGCGTAAATAGTACGCACTCTCCCTTGCCCTCGACCCTGCCCACGTGGTGGGCGTGCAGCAATTCATTCGGTCTCATACAGCGTAGCGATATATCTTTGCAGTACCATTATTGCTCGACTTCGGAAGAAGCGAAGAGCCAATAGCAAGGTTAATATTTTGGAGATGCCAAGCGCGAGGTTTATAGGAGAACGAGTAGTAGGTGTCGCGTCATCCATAAATAAAGTTTTATTTCTTCAGTGGCACGTACGCAATATAAATAGGTTCATATGGAGAGAAATGGAAACCGCTCCACTATATACATAGGCAGGACGAGACTACACAGTTGCTTGCAGGGGTTGCTCTCTTCAGTCTTCACTCTCTCTCGCACAAAACGACTGTGGCCACATCTCTAACATCCCGGTGGATCACGTCCAACGGGTGTCGGTGTACTAGAGTAGGGGTACCCTAGTATCCCGAACTTGTGCACGGGCAGTTGCAGCCCTCCGCGGCAAGGCTTACCGGGTGACCGCCAAGGTCCTCCGTGGTTCCTTTGGAGCCATTCAAGAACAAAGTATTCAAGCCAAGGAGACAAGGCCCGGCAAGAGGAGCTTGCCGGGAAGGCCACCCAAGGCACCTAGGAGACAAGGCCCGGCAAGAGGAGCTTGCGGGAAGGCCCGATGAGCGACAAGCTTCCGGACGCGACAAGACAACAACGCGGCAAAAGGCGCTTGCCGCAGCAGACCACCACTCTGTACTGCGCTCCAGCACATCCACTAATGTGTCGCATACAGGACCTTTCCGGTAGCGCGCCATGGCAAGAGGTCTTGACCCGGAGCGCGGTGGCAAGCGGCGCTGACAAGATTGCCATCGTGGCAAGCGGTGGCGCCCCTGACGGTCCCTTTCTGCACTGTTAGGGCGACGTAGACGGGCATTTAATGCCTTTGTCCCCTACCGTCAGGGTTAGGTATGATACACTGTACAAGTAGCTGTACCAACCACTCCTTTTCCATTTTACCCTTGTCTACGTTGCCACCTGTCGGAGACCCCTTTAGCATATAAAAGGAGGCCCATGCACAACGTAAGAAAGGGGGAGGGTCGAAAGGTTCGAAGCCAGAGAACACTCACGCTCGGTCTCTTTAGCAGCTTGTGTGTACTGTAGCACTCAGCGCTCCTGAGCAAGAACTCAATACACTCAGACATGCAGCAGTAGGAGTGTTATCTCTACGGAGAGCTCCGAAGCTGGGTAAACTTTCGTGTGCTTCGCCTCGATCTGCTCTTCGTGCGACCTCCGCCCCCCCGCCGAACTGAAAGGGGCTCGGTCCGCCCGGTCCCATAGGTGTTCGTGGGCGGATCAGCTTCCCGACATCTTTGGCGCGCCCGGTAGGGGCGTCGAGATTGTGTGAACCTGAACCGGCGTCCAACGAGCTAGATCTTCATCATCTTCATCGACATGCCACCGAAGAAGAAGGCTTCGGCGGCAGATGTTCCGTCCGCGTCGAACCCACCACCACCGGAGCAAACGGGTGGTGGGGTAGACGCCGGCGGAAGAATGGACATCGACGGGGGAGCCCACGGTGCTGCCAAGTCCAAGGACAAGGCTGCGCAGACCTCGGCGTCCGTACATGCACCGCGCCCGATCTCGGGAGGCGGGACCGGCAACGTCATGGTATTCACAACACCATATGCTCGTTGGACCAAGATCGAGCTGGTGGATCTCGGGATGCTCAAGACCAGCATGCACGCCAACATGCTTTGGCGTGGCGAAACGCGATACGCTGGGCGGGATCTGCTCCTTCTAACATAGTTAGAAGTCCGAGCATATCCGCTCCTCGCGCCGTTCGCCACTACCACCCACCACTCCAGCGAAGCTTTGGCGAGAACTCAAGCTGCTCTGGATTACCCTCCAACAGCCGACAAGGTCGATGAATGGAGGGCCACCATTCGAAGTCTCATCGGCTTTGCCAGCGGCGGCGCTCCGCGGCAGCGAGTGCATCGCTGCCGCGGCAGGACTGCCAAACACGAGCCGGTGGCGACGAAACCGGTGGCGGTGCAACCACCATGCACTCTCCGCCCCGAAGGCCAAGATCGCTGAGTCGCCGGATCCACCTTGATAGCGACTCCACCGCATCATCGGATCCACGAGCTCATCGCGATCAGCGCCAAGTTCTTCGAGCAGCGACAAGAAGAAGACGCTCGAACTTCGCATCGGCGCCGGAGAAGCGCGGCGTCAATCCGACCAGCGCTGGGCCCTCTGTCGACATGCATGCGCCCGAAGAACCAGGCGACTTGCCGTCTGTGATGAGGTTGCCCTGCGTTCACTCGTGAGCTGCGGCAAGTCCGATGGCCCAGCAAGAAGAATTTCAAGCTAGGCGTGCAGAAGAAATGCGGCGGCAGGGCGCATCCGTCGGAGTTCCTCGGCATCTACACCATCGCGGTGCAAGCTGCGGGGCGAGACGACAAGATCTGGCCAACTACTTCCCGCTGGTGCTCAAGCCCAATGTCGATCTGGCTCATGCACTTGCCGGACAACTCCATATCCTCTTGGCAGATCTATGCCATCGGTTTGTCGGTGCCTTTCTGGTGACCACAAGCCTCATGGCCAAGAAGCGACCTTCATCTGCTTCGCCCAGAAGGAAGGAGAGCCCCTGGGCAAGTATATTCAAAGATTCAGCCGTGTACAACACAACATCTCGGATGTCCACCCTGCCCTTGATAATCAGCGCGTTCCATCGAACGTCGCGAAACCGCAGGATGCGGAGGAGATGGCGATGTGCAATATCGAAGGCGTCGATGAGCTATATGCCCTGGCCGACAAGTGTGCACGTGCTGAGGAAGGGAGGAAACTCCCCGGAGAGAATTTAGAAGCAGGAGGATCTGATAGTGAGGAGACCGCCCCGGCAAAGAAAAACCGGCGGCGGAACAACAGGAATAAGAAAGGCAAAGATGTGCTAGTTGTTGAGCAGTCCGGCAACCGAGGTGGCGCCAAGAAAGCCAAGGCTGGTAGCTCCGGCAAGGAGGTTGCCGCTGGCACCAACTACCAGGCTGTGGCGGTCGCCGACAAGCAAGACGGCTCCAACAAACAGTACTGCAAGATCCACCGCACCAAAGGTCATGACCTCCAGAGCTGCAAGAAGGTCGAGCAGCTTGTCGAGCAGCAGAAGGCTGAATACGAGCGACGCGACAAGGAGAAGGCCCAGGAGGGTGTTGGAGGAGCTAGCAAAAACGCCCGGCCGGGTAGGACGCCGCGGCAAGGCCTAGCAGCGGCAAGGAGACAGACCTCCTCAGCGGCGCGACAAGGATGAAGACGACGGCGATGATGAAGACATGGATGATGGCCAGAGACCGATGAGCAAGAGTTCGAGAAAGCCATAGAGGTCACAATGCGTTGACGGCGGTGCCTCTCTGCATACTTCACACCGCCAACTCAAGCAGTGGATGCGGGAAGTCAATGCAGCAGAACCATCCATCGAGTCATGCAAGCCTCTGAAATGGTCCAGCACGCCTATCATCTTTGATATTGAGGACCACCCTGATCGTGTAACTGCGGTCGGGTGCTTGCCGATGTTGGTTTCACCAACTATCCGCAACCTCAAGGTCACCAAGATGTTAGTTGACGGCGGGGCCGGCTTGAATCTGATCTCCTCTGCGGTGCTCCAGAAACTCCAGATCCACGATGGCGAGCTCGAAGAGACCGACACATTCAAGGAATCAATCCGGGAAGGAGCAAGCCGAAGGAAAGATCACGTTGCGGTGACATTTGGCGTGAAGTTGAACTTCAGGGCCGAGAGGGTCACTTTTGGCGTTGCTGACTTCCCATTGCCTTACAATGGGATACTTGGCAAATCCGGCACTCGCCAAATTCATGGCAGCCTCTCACTATGCATACAACATCTTTGAAGATGCCGGGCCGATAAGTGTCATCTCTGTCCTGGCGACAAGAAGGATGCTCTTGCTCTGCGCCCGACAAGATCTACGGGAAGCGGCGGCTGCAGCAGATTGCAAGCCACTTGCCGCTGAAGCTCCGGGCGAAGAAGAATACCAAGTCCGGCAAGAGCTCGATGCCCACTCCGGCAAGCGCACCTCTTGAGTGCTGCGCTACCGTCGAGGATGCACCATCGAGCTCCACCGGCAAGTGTAAGAAAGGCGACGGCAGCTCCGCCAGAGACCAAGAAGGTGTCCGCCAAGGAGGACAGCACTGGTGGTACCTTCACCATCAGTGCCACTCTCGACCCTAAATAGGAAAGCGCGCTCGTTGCTTTCCCGCGGGCGAACGTCGACGTGTTTGCGTGGCAACCGTCTGACATCCCCGGTGTTCCCAGGAAAGTAATTGAGAACCATCTAGCCGTTTGTCCTCATCGCGACCGTCAGCGAGAAAGTCGAAGCGAGCGGTGGGCGCCAAGAATTCATCGCAAAAGAAATCAAGAAATTGGAAGCGGCGAGGCCTTGTCGAGAGTGCTCCATCCCTCGTGGTTGGCCAATCCTTTAGTTATGCATAAGGCAAGCGGAAATGGAGGCTTTGTATCGACTTTACCGATGTCAATAAAGCTTGTCCCAATGACTCATTTCCCTTGCCGCGCATCGACCAGATTGTTGACTCCACGGCCGGATGTGATTTGCTTTCATTTCTGGATGCATACTCAGGATATCATCAGATCTTCATGGCAGAAGAGGATGAGGAGAAGACTGCATTCATCACCCCATGTGGCACATACTGTTTCGTACGGATGCCTTACGGATTAAAGAATGCTGGTTCAACATTTGCAAGAGTGGTCCATGATGCTTTTGAGCCGCAAATGCACAGAAATGTGGAAGCCTACATGGATGACATAGTGGTCAAAAGCAAGGACAAGGCGACTCTGATTCAAGATTTAGACGAAACCTTTGCAAATCTACATAAGATCAACCTCAAGCTCAACCACGAGAAGTGTGTGTTTGGAGTCCCTTCCGGCAAGCTTCTCGGGTTCTTAAATCTCGGCGGGGAATTGAAGCCAATCCCGACAAGATCAAGGCCATTGAGTAGATTGAAGCACCAAAAGCGCGTCGAGGATGTCACGAAGACTTGCGGTTCGTAGCTGCTCTCGGCGAGTTTATCTCTAGGTCTGCTGGCGGCGCCTGCCATTTTTCAAAATTTTGAAAAGGCAGGTCCGATGAAATGGACTCGGAAGCGGAGGCTGCGGCTGCAGGACTTGAAGAGATACCTGTCCTCCACTCCAACACTTGTCGCACCTAAGCCACAAGAGAAGTTGCTGCTATATATAGCGGCAACCAATCAAAGTGGTTAGTGCTGCGTTAGAAGCGGAGAGGGAGGCGGATGATGAGCTAGCAACCATGGCGAGATGCATCCAGCGACGGCGAGGCTTCACCGAGCTCTGGTCCCGACAAGGATGGATCTCTGTGAGCGCATGAGAAGATGCGAGAAAAGAATGGTGCAGCGCCCAGTTTACTTTGTCGGTTCCCTTACGCATGGGGCTAGGTCAAGGTACTCTGGTGTGCGAAATTGCTTTTCGGCCTCCTCATGGCCTCGAGAAAGCTGCGCCATTACTTTCGAGCACATGAGATCCACAATCGTCACTCGTTTTTCCGGCTGAAGAGGATCTTTGCAAAATCCAGAGGCAACAGGCGGGATTGTCGAGTGGGCCTTTGGGAACTGTCAAGCTTTGGCCTCAAGTTTGAGAGCACTTCAACTATCCAGCGAGCATTGGCGGAGTTCATAGCAGAATGGGCGCCAACACAAGATGAAGAAATTCGAAGCGAGCATCCCGTCAAGGAAGCAAGCAAAGAGTGGCTGATGTACTTTGATGGTGCCTTCTCATGCAAAGGCGCCCGGTCTTGAGCGTGCTACTTGTTGCACCCACGGAGAGCACCTCAAGTCGTGAGTCCGGATGCACTTTCCCAAGGAGCAAGCAACAAAAATACTGCAGTATGAAGGTTTGCTTGCGGTCTCGAGATCATGATAGACCTTGGGATCAAGAAGCTCATAGTCAGGGGTGACTCACAGCTTGTCATCCGCCAAGTGAACAAGAGTTATCAGAGTCCGTTGATGGAAGCTTATGTTGATAAAGTGAGAAAGCTAGAAGAGCACTTTGACGGCCTACAAATGGAACATGTTCCAAGAGCTCGAGCGACATTGCCGATGGCACAGTCGAAATGCGCTGCACTTAAGTTACCAATGGAACCAGGGATTTTGTGCTCAAGCTGACTCAACCGTCTGTAACGCCATCAACCGGACAGAGCAAGAAGAGGAAGTTGATCTCTGGTGACTATTTTCGGCAGAGCTTCCGAAGTCGCCGTCAAGAAGGTCCTCAAGATCAACACCAAAGGGTGCTTTGAGGAGAAGTCTGCTCCGGCAAGCCCTAGGGTTTGTTCCGTTGAAGCGAGCGCTCCCGACAAGTTTTGCTCCGGCAAGCTTGCCGGGAACGTCAAGCTCACGGCTGAGCCGCAGGTTCTCGCCGTGGAAGCGAATGTTCCCAGCGGCGAATGTGCCTTTAGTCCTTGTTGTCGAGCCGCAAGCTCCGGCATGGGCACAGCAGATTGTCGATTTCCTTGAGACGGAGAACTTCCGGAAGAGCAAGAAGAAGCGGAAAGAGTAGCCCGGCGATCAAGTATGTACCAGTTTGTCGACAACACCTTTGTGCGAAGAAGACTCAACGGTGTGAAATTGAAGTGTATTCACGGGAAGACGGACAAAAGCTGTTGGCGAGAGATACATGGAGGCATATGTGGTCACCACATTGGCGCCCGAGCACTTCTTGACAAAGCGTTCCTAAGCAAGGTTTCTTTGGCCGACAGCCCTCCGGGATGCAGCTGCACAAGTAACCAAGTGTGAAGCGTGCAGTTCCATTCCAAGCGAGATACACCAGCCAGCTCAAGCTCTCCGGGCGATCCCTTTATCCTGGCCATTTTCGTGCAGGGGCTCGACATCCTCGGCCCCTTTCCCGAGCTGTCGGGGCTTTGAGTACTTGTACATTGCAATCGACAAGTTCACAAAGTGGCGAGAAGTGGAAGCGATGAGGAAGGTGACGGCACGATCGGCGATCAAGTTCTTTAGGTCGATTGTTTGTTGTTTCGGAATCCCTAACAGGATCATCACCGACAATGGCATGCAATTCACGAGCCGCACCTTCATGCAGTACGTCCAAGATCTTGGCGCCAAGGTTCCGCTTCGCTTGCTCATCCGAGAAGTAACGGTCAAGCGGAGAGGCGAATGCTGAAGTGCTGCTGTGAACTCAAGACCAGAACTTTTGACAGGCTGCACAAGTGCGGAAAGAAGCTGGATTGAGGAGCTGCCGGTGGTTCTTTGGTCGATCGGGACGACGCCAAATCGAGCCAGCGGCGAGACACCTTTCGCTCTAGTCTATGGAGCAGAGGCAGTTCTCCCCACGGAACTCGTATACGGATCACCTCGAGTGCTCGCTTATGATGAGCTTGAGAAAGAGCTGTTGCGACAAGATGACGTGCTGCTCCTTGAGGAGGATCGTCTTCGGGCTGCTGTACGAGCTGCTCGATACCAGCAAGCTTTGTGCCGCTACCATAGCCGCAAAGTTAATGCCAGAAGTCTCGATGAAGGCGACCTTGTTCTTCGGCGCATTCAGTCCGCCAAGAATTCCAACAAGTTGACGCCGAAGTGGGAAGGCCCTTACCGGGTGAAAGGAGTCACTAGGCCTGGCGCTGTCGGCCTTGAGACCGAAGATGGCATTCCGGTGAGCAACTCCTGGAACATTGAGCATCTTCGTAAGTTTTACCCGTAGGGCGCGGTTGCCGGAACCTGTTCCGGCAACCACCTTTTGTACAAGTCTTGCCGATGTTGCATATAATCCTTTGTACAAAGCCGGGCGCAGACCCCGTGCATAAGTAAAGCTAATGTGCTTCGCACATCTTGTCAATTTCATGCTTTCTACTTCTATTTTTGCATGCGTTATCTGACACTTTGTGCAGTACCTACCCCCGGTAAGCAATAACAAGCCATAAGGCTCCATATCTTTATTTTCTCTTCTTTCTCTTTCTCAAAGAAAGAAAGGTTCCCTCGCACACAAGTTTGCCGGGGGGAAAGGAGAAGATAACGGTGTGGACCAAGCATCGCTCGAGGAAGTCTAGCCTTACCGGGAAGCAAACGACAGAAAAGCTAAGTTGCTAAAGTTTGAGCAATCAATTTTAAAAAATTTTAAGTTATTCTCCTCGAACGACCGTGCTTTGTATGGAAAACATGTGCGCGGAGGAACCAACTCGTAGCTAGTTGCGCCCTTACTTTGAATAGTCCGCTCAACAACTTAAGTGAGATGCGACTAGTTGCGACAAGGTTACTTGTCGGAAGCGGCACCGCCAGCAGGCTGCTGACGTCCCGTACTTTCGGCCTTTCGCTGACCAGTGCTGTGACAAGTTCCCTAAAAGCGTAGGGCAAAAACATACAAAGGAAGGAATCAAGTAAAGGAAATAACATAGCAATCACTCCCGAAATAGAGTTATATTACAAGATAGCTTGTTGCAACTGTAATAGATTGTTCTCATAACATGACCAAAGGCCGGCAAGAAAAGAGAAAGCGGGCGGCCTAATCTACGCGATCGCCCTCAACCCTCTTGATCCCGCTCACCCTGTCCATGATGGGTGCGACAAGGGTCTTGAGCGCCTCCACATCATCATCCGGCGGCAAGGACTTGAGGACGTTGGTGAGGTTGAGGCCTGGATTGCGGAAGGCCACCTTCGTTAGCACCTTTTGAAGAGATCCCGCGCAGATCTGGCGCGACTCCTCGGCCAGCTGCTTTGGGATTTCTTCCCGGAGTCGCTGGAGGGTCGTCACCACGCCCTTGAAGAACAAGCTGAGCTTGGCGCTGGGTCGGAGGTGCTCATCGGAGGAATATCCAAGATCCTCCATCCCAGTGCGCCACTCCCCTGTCGATGGCTGCAGCAACATCCACGAGACCCTCAGTCCAGTGCTCCACATTCTCCCTAAAGGTATTCTGGGCGGCAGCAGCACTCGCCAGCAGCGCCTCGTCGGCCTTGATCTTCTCCTTCAAGGCCACCTCCTGCTCCCTGGCGTCGTCCAGCGCCTGAGTCAAGGTGGTCAGCTTCAACTCAAGATCTGCGTTGGAGTCCTTGGCGGCGCTGAGCTCCTTGCTCCTCTCGGCGAGACGGCCCTGCAGCTCGCCAAGAGTGTAAGCGTCCTTCTCGCGCTCATGCTTGAGTGCAGCAAGCTCCTCGCCGCTCTCCTTGAGATTGGCCTCCAGCTGCATCACCTTCGTCTCCAGCTCCTTCTTGGCGGCCTCGGCAGCTGCGGCGGCATCCTTTGCTTCCTTGAGAGCCCCGCCAAATGTTTGCTTGCGCGTGGCTAGATCCTCCTCATGGCTGTCAAGATTAACCTTCCTCTGCGCCAACTCGCCTTCCTGCGTAGATAGCTTCTCGGCGGCAAGCCGCTGTTGCTCCTCAGCTCCCGCTCCTCTACCAGGGACCGGAGAGCTTCCTGGTTGAGGCCCCGGAGCTCCTCCGCGCGCTTCTCGATGTCTGCTCCCGCCTTCGCGACAAGCGCTTCTCGGGATTCCAGCTTGGCTTGTCGGGCGCGGTAGAGCGACAGCAGCTTTCGCAGCAGCTGCTCTTCCTCAGACTCGCCGCTGCTGCTAATTGGTGCGTTGACCAGCGTCAGTCTAGCGGAGGCGAGCAGCTCTTCATCAAAAGTTTCTCCTTGGCGGCGCCACAGAGCTCGGCGCCCATGGAGCTTGATGAAGACGCCATCGCCGGCCTTCAAATAGGCGCCGGGCTGGGCTCTTGAACTGACAGCTGCAAGCGGCGGAAGGATCGGCGGCCGGCGTGGCGCTGGCGCTCCTGCGCCTCGGGCCGTCGGTCACGATCGCCGGACCCCAGCTTCTGCGGCGACAGCTTTGGCGGCCTCTTCGCCGGCGGGCTCGTCAGCGCCAGCTTCTTCTTCGATGGCAGCAGCGTCGTCAGTATTGCCGCGCGCGTCCTCCTCGCCGGCGACCTCGGTCTCCATTGGCTGTGTGGCGGATGGATCTGACGACCGGAAAATGAAGAAAAGTCAAGCAAATATTCAAAAAGAAAACCAGAAGAAGAAGAACACAAGGGAAGTTTTCAAGCAAGAGGATTACCTGTGCTAGGGTCTGTAGTCATGGTCTCCGCCACCAGGGGATCGCTGGTGATGTCCCTTGCTTGGGAGGCTGTCCCTTGCGGAGAACTGCCCTTGCGGAGAAGTCTCCCTTGCGGAGGCAGCTCCCTTGCCGGGAATCCTCCCTTGGCGGTGTAGTCGAAGCAGAAGGCATGTCAGAGGCGGCTTGAGGGCAGGTAAGGCTGCTCTGCTCCTACACAAATCAGCGATCGAGATATCGGCAAAGAAAGGGCACCCATGCACGCCTAATGCCAGGAAGTAAACCATATACTTACGCTGGGGCTGCACTGGGGCTGCTTTGAGGAAGAGTTGCAGCGTCCGGCAAGGTGGTCTCGACGCGCCTCCTGCTGTCATGATGGGTTCGTCCTCGATGACAATCACCGGGCCTTGGCTCTCTTCGACGCTCTCTTGGCCAGCGTCCTGAAAAGGAATGGGTTCAGAGTGAAGCAAATCAGATACAAGACAAAGTAACAAGCCGAAGAACTACAAATGCTGCAAAGAATCTTACTCTTCTTCTTCCTCGTCGGAACTGAGCGCGGAGAGATCAAATTTTGGCTCGCCTCTAGTACGACGAGGCGGAGGAGTAGGTTCCCTTGGCCGCTTGGCAGGAGCAGAAGCGTTGGTCTGCGAGGCCCGCTCCGATTGCAGCGGCGTGAGGTGCTCCAGCAGCGCTTGATGCTTGCCGCGGTGGAGCGCGTCTCGGCAGCGGCTGTTGACCCGTCTGCCGCCCGCTTCGTCTCCGGCCTTGCGGAGACGCCTTCTTGGTGGAGCTGGGGGGCTCCGCTCGCGACAAGCTATGCGAAGGAGGAGGCGCCCTCGGCGGGCTCGCTCGACTCGGCTTCAGGCCGACAAGCTCTTCCTCGCCGCAAACTCCCTCGCTCGACAAGGCTTGCCGCCTCTGCTGCCTCTGCCTCCTCCACGGTGAATCCGAACTTCGCCCATGGCGGCCTCTTGCCGCCTCTTCGGCTGGTGGCGTCGCTGCATCTTATCATCGGTGGTGTCGCGGGTGAGGCTCTTACATTCATCGGGCGGACCAGCACTTCTACCAGCTGTCAAAGAACACTCGCACGATGTCATCTGCGAGCTCTTGCCAGGTTGGAGCGATTCCATGCGAGTCGCTAACGGCATCATTACGCGGATGCGGTCGGCGAGGAATTGTTACTGCGGAGACGACATTCTTCGGCCTTTGAACGCTCCGGGATGCTCGGGATCGTGCTTGAACAGCTCCAAGAGCATCGCGTCGATTCAGGGCAGTGAAATTGAAGTTGAGGCCGGGCACAGCCTCATGATATCCGCCGCGTTACGGAACTACCGGTGGTCTCCTCCTCTCTCTGTAGAAGCGTCTGGCGGCGAAGGAAATCTGTGCCAACGGCGCCTACAGTGAGTCTGGCTAGCCTCAGGCGTAGGATCCGGATGACGGCAATCTTTAGCCTAGCGTCTTCCGGGGCCAGACTGCTCCAATCGTTGCCGCGCGCTACCGAGGTTTGGCGCTATGTGGTAAACGGCTGCGGGTTCTCCTTGACAATCCAGCACCAGTCTGCTCTCCACTCATCCCATTTGCTGCGGAGCTCTCCCTCCAGATAAGCTTCCTTCTTGCCGGTCCTCAAGATCCAGGCAATCCCACCGGAAAGAGGCCCCCCTCTCTCAACTCGGGGCATAAAGAAGTGGCGGAAAAGGGCTACGTTTGGATGGACTCCGACAAAGTTTTCGCAGAGATGTGCGAAAACTGCCATGGTCAGAACAACATTGGGGGTGAAGTCAAGGAGGCGGAACCCGTAGGTGTTCATGATATCGCAGAAAAATTCAGAGAAAGGCGGGTAGAGCCCTTGATGAAGAACAACACGAAGAAAGGGTACCCATTCGGAGCCGGTTCAAGCAGCGGTAGGGAGTACCTTGTGCGGATGCGCTCGGCGTCTCCGTCGACCCGAGAAGAGGTAGTAGTACCCCCTCAAGCTCCTCGTGGCGGTACAGGGGAAAGATTGCGCTTCGTTCCGCAGCGCCGCAAGCCGCTGCGCCTCGGCCGACTTCACGGCCTTCCCCTTGTCGGCTTTTGGAGCCATGGCGGAGGTGGTGAGCAAGATCGACGGTGTTGGTGATCTTTGGTGGCGATGAAGTGGGCGCTGCTCTCTCTTCAGCCTTGGGAAGAAGGGGAAGCGGCGGGGTTTTCGAGATTGGACGGCAAGCTGGCGAGATGGGCGAACTGCCCTGTTTCCCCTGCTTATAAAGAGGGATGGGGCGGACGTTCCGTCTTTCGAATAAAGAAACCACCCACGATCTCACCCACGATCTCTCACACGACGGCCACGCATTCGGACGCGTGCGATTCGTGGAGGGCGTGGTGGGTCCAGGTGAGTTACGGCGTAACCCAGGCCGCGATGCCGTGCCCTATTTTGGGCCTGCCCAACAGCGCTCGGCACCGTGTGTGGCCCAGGCCACAGGGCTCTGTCGATTAATACTAGAGTAGGGGTACCCTAGTATCCCGAACTTGTGCCGCAGGCAGTTGCAGCCCTCCGCGGCAAGGCTTACCGGGTGACCGGCAAGGTCCTCCGTGGTTCCTTTGGAGCCATTCAAGAACAAAGTATTCAAGCCAAGGAGACAAGGCCCCGGCAAGAGGAGCTTGCCGGGAAGGCCACCCAAGGCACCCTAGGAGACAAGGCCCGGCAAGAGGAGCTTGCCGGGAAGGCCCGGTGAGCGACAAGCTTCCGGACGCGACAAGACAACAACCGCGGCAGACCACCACTATGTACCTGCGCTCCAACACATCTACTAACGTGTCGCCCTGGGACCTTTCCAGGCGTGCGTGGCAGAAACCCGTCTTGCCAGCGGTAGCAATGGCAAGCGGTGACAAGATTTCCATCGTGGCAAGCGGTGGCGCCCCGACGGTCCCTTTCTCGTGACCGTTAGGGCGGCGTGAGCGGGCATTTAATGCCTTTGTCCCCTGCCGTCGAGTTAGGTATGATACACTGTACAAGTAGCTGTACCAACCACTCCTTTTCCATTTTACCCTTGTCTACGTTGCCACAGCCGGAGACCCTTTAGCATATAAAAGGAGGCCCATGCACAACATAGGGGAGGGTCGAAAGGTTGAAGCCGTGAGAACACTCACGCTCGGTCTCGTTAGCAGCTTGTGTGTCTTTGTAGCACTCAAGCGCTCTGAGCAAGAACTCAATACACTCAGACATGCAGCAGTAGGAGTGTTATCTCTCCGAAGAGCTCCAAAGCTGGGTAAACTGCTCGTGTGCTTCGCCTCGATCTGCTCTTCGTGCGACCTCCGCCCCCCTGCCGAACCGAAAGGGGCTCGGTCCACCGGTCCCATAGGTGTTCGTGGGCCAGATCAGCTTCCCCGACAACGGGGGAAGGGGTGGATGCTTAGTGTAGATGCGGTCGCCGTCGCCGATGGCGAAATCCCACTGTCGGCACGTCCCCATCAGGGGTCCCCGCCGTTCTCTCTCACAAAGCCGGTGAGGTTGCCTTCGTCCATTGCTCACTGCCGCGACGAGGGTAGTTGCCTCCTCCCATCACCCTCCTCTAGGTTGAGCTACGTCCCGACATCCCTCAGGTACAACTCCCTTTAGAGCCGGCTTGCACCACTGCTCCAGCTGCCCACATCACTCCATGTGGATATTTCTCTACTTCTTTGCCCCGCACATACCTCTACTGGCTTCTACGTAATGTATTTGTGATGAGTTTATGTCTCATCAACTAGTACCATTAATCTTATTCTAATCACGCTTCTTCAATTTTTTTGCCACAAGGATGCTCATCTCGATTTTGGTGAAATTGCACAAAATGATCCGATGATCAAAGGGTTGCAAACTTCATTTCTTCGGAAGCTCCAACGTTGCCAGCAAATTAAAGCCTGGTTAGGGTTTATGGTTCAAGGGCTAGGGACTCCATGCATCGTTTTTTCTTTAGCTATCTCTGTTCCAAAATAAGTGTCAACTTTAGTAGTAGTACAACTTTGTACTAAAGTTTGCATAAAGTTGAGACACTTATTTTGGAACGGAGGGAGTACATATTGTCTATGATCTGTCAATCATTGAGATGCAATAACATGCATGGTAGTCTCCTTTTTATTTGATGAAATGTTGCAACGGGCAACCTTGGACGCAAGATACATGAAACAGAAGCTGGAAGCTTCATAGCATTGTACAAATTTATCTCGCTGATAAATTACAGTACGTACTATACTAGTACTATGTAAAGAGTTAGGTGTCGCACGGTGTCCAGAAAATATGGTGATAGTATGAGGTGGTCCATGTAATCACTGAGCCTACGTTTTTTCACTGCTCTCGCACTCCTCCGCTGAGAATGGAGAAAATTGTAATCTAGTAGTACCTCCTTTTGCTAAAAGCGTGGGACATCCAGCAGTCCTACCACCTCAGTAATAATGACCAATGAGCCGTCAAATCACATAGACCCAGCAGTAAGTTGGACGGACGAAGCAACCATCACTCTTGAATCCACTTCTCCCTTCAACGCAGGGGCCAGTGAGAGGTCGCGTCCGCTCTGCCCGGGCATGAATGCGGCACCGATTCTTTGAAGCGACGTGACCGTTTCAGGTGGGAAGCACGCGCGGGTGATGGAGGGGCTTTGGGTGGGCCAGGCTGGTCAGGAGCGAGCGTGGCAGTTGTCCCGCCTGTCCCGACCGGACGCCCGGAAACGAGAGGATGCACCAGTTGGTGCTAATCTTGTTACATTGCTTAATTCAAATATTCCATTAGTCCTTAGCTCCATGCACTAGTTA
This sequence comes from Aegilops bicornis, assembly GCA_021605145.1. NCBI lineage: Eukaryota > Viridiplantae > Streptophyta > Magnoliopsida > Poales > Poaceae > Aegilops > Aegilops bicornis. The sequence continues at coordinate 223,339,112 of CM038671.1, read as the reverse complement.
CAGTAGGAGTCGTGTATGTGCATGTGTTTTCAACTTGTAGCCTGAAACATGCTTGTTCACGTTGAGGTGTGTTTTTTTTTCTATTTTTGTGTTAAGTTGCAGGTAGTTGGCACGCCACATGTAACGTGCTGCATGCTTTAGTTATGGGCTGACCCGAGAGTCTAGGTTTAGCCGGGTCGTGTGTGTATTGTTGGGCCACAACAGCGAGTCGTGGGATGGCACGATTCATCTGGAGTTGTGCCGTAACTTTAGGATCTTGATTAACGTTGAATAAAGGATAGAGAAGGAAAAGCCGAGGAAGTTACGCGGCGCAAAATCATCTCCTTCCTTGTGTCGTTCTGCTGAGTGCGTCTCTCGCCGCCACCGTGATCGCGTGAGTTTCCTGCCTGTGACCTAACAATTGGTATACAGAGCTAGGTCGTGAGGCGTTTGGTGGCGGCGCGATGGGGGACCAGTCGCCAACGAAGAGCAGCGACGCAGGCAAGGGCGGCGGCAGTGGCGGCGGAAAGTACACGCCGCCGAGCAAGAGGCTCGGAGCAGGTGGCTCTGAGGAGGGAGCCATCATGGTGAGGACTGCATCGAGAGCGGCCGTCCCTGTCCAGTTCCCGCAGCTCACCGATACCAACTACGCCCTATGGGCCGTGAAGATGAAGGTTCTTCTCCGACCCCATGGTGTCTCATCGGTGCTTGAACCCGAGGGGGAGGTGGACGACGACAAGGATACAGCAGCGTTCGCCGCCATCTCGCAGGCTTTCCCCGACGCCGTCATGATGGCCATGGCGGGCTGCAAAACCGCGAGGGACGCGTGGGAGACAATCCGATGCATGCGTGTTGGGGAAGACCGCGTCAAGAAGGCGAGGGTGAAGCAGCTGAAGAGGCAGCTCGATCATCTTGAGATGGATGACGACGAGACTGTGGTCGCGTTCGCGCAAAAGCTCACTATGTTGGTGAGCGAGATTCGCTCCCTTGGTGAGAATATTTCAGACGAGACTGTCATCGAGCACCTGTTCAGTGCAGTACCAGATTGGTTCGGCGACATCGTCAACATAATTGTGCAGTGGGGCAATCTCTCTACCATGAGCGTTGCTGAGGCCGTTGGGCGTCTTGCTGCTTTTGAGGAAAGTCGTCGAGGGCGCCGTCGTGGGCGCGGTTATGGCGACGACAATGAAGGCGAGCAGTTGATGTTGGTTTCACGTGCCCAGCTAGAGGCGTTGGTTCTTAAAGAGAAGAAGAAGGGTGATGGCTCCAGCAGCGGCAACAAGAACGACGACGAAGGGCACAGTGGCGGCCATGGCAGCAAGAAGAAGGAACGTCGTGGCAAGTTTGACAAGTCGAAGATTACATGCTTTGAGTGTGGCGAGAAGGGCCACTTTGCCTCAGAGTGCGAGGCGCCAAAGAAAGAGAAGGCGCTGCCCGCCAACATCGACGACGAGCCAGCACTGCTGATGGCTATGGCATGTGAGCACGGGCCATTGGTGGAGCACGCCAAGGTCGAGCCAAAAGAGAAGGGAGCTGAGATCACTCCCTTTGGTGCATCCATGGAGGAGTTGGAAGCTGCCAAGGCCGAGGCCGAGAGGCTGCGTGTGGAGCTTGCCACAGCCGAAGAAAAGTTGCAGGTTGTGTCCCATTTGTGCTAGGCAGAGGCGAAGGATGCAGTGGCCACAAGTGGTGATGAAGAGTACATGCGCTTCCTGGAGTCTATGCATGCTTACGAGAAGGAGATGCAGCAGGAAATGAAAAACAATGATGAGATGAAGAAGGTGCTGCCAATGGCTGTGCAAGATGGTACGACGCCGGCGGCGCCAACGGCGCCAGTGACAAGGGCGCCGTCCGTAACGGCGCCGGCTGCAACAACATTGACTTGTACCGGCTCAATGTGTCCAGCTCCGGAGCAAGGCAGTGTTCGTTCTTCTGGAAAATGAGGTAACACCCAAGAGATAGTACCATTCATATTTGATTTATGCAAAGTGGAGGTGCATCCTGTAGCAGATCGAGAGAGGATCTTCCTGCATGAAAAGAAAGTGAAGCCAAAACTAGCCTCTGGTGATGTGGATAGTAAGAAAAGCACTTGGTATTTGGATAGTGGTGCGAGTAACCACATGACTGGTTGCCGAGGAAGTTTTGTTGTACTGAATGAGTCCATACAGGGACGTGTGAAGTTTGGTGATGATTCTGTGGTGAAGATTCTTGGCAAAGGTACAGTGTTGCTTCAGACCGTAAGCGGCCGGCACATACTGCTTAATGATGTGTATTTTGTTTCCAAGCTCACAAGCAGTATACTGAGCCTTGGTCAGCTCGATGAGGATGTGTGCAAATCAGTGCTACGCCATGGGTTTCTGAGTGTGTTTGATCGCTCAGGGAAGCTACTGGCCAGAGCCCGGAAAACCAAGAATCGGCTCTATGTGCTGAATCTTAACAAGACAACAGTTGTGCTCGATTCAGGTTCGATTACAGCAGTAGAATGTGGAGGTTCTGTTAAAGGTAGCACTGACGTCGAGCCGGCTTGAAGGTACTCGGTACGTGAAGAAATAAGTCGAGTAACAAGATTAGGGAGATGATTGTTGGTGCTAATCTTATTACATTGCTTAATTCAAATATTCCATTAGTCCTTAGCTCCATGCACTAGTTCTGTAGGGTACTGTGTACGTGCATGTGTTTTCAACTTGTAGCCTGAAACGTGCTTGTTCACGTTGAGGTGTGTTTTTTCTATTTTTTTGTTAAGTTGCAGGTAGTTGGCACGGCACATGTAACGTGCTGCATGATTTAGTTATGGGCTGACCCGAGAGTCTAGGTTTAGCCGGGTCGTGTGTGTATTGTTGGGCCACAACGCCGAGTCATGGGATGGCACGATTCATCTGGAGTTGTGGCGTAACTTTAGGATCTTGATTCTCGTTGAATAAAGGATAGAGAAGGAAAAGCCGAGGAATTTACGCGGCGCAAAATCATCTCTTTCCTTGTGTCGTTCTGCTGAGTGCGTCTCTTGCCGCCATCGTGATCGCGTGAGTTTCCTGCCTGTGACCTAACAGCACTGACTCTCGCGGCTAAATCATACACTACACATCATCGCTCTGTAGGAGTAGGTCGATGTGTCGCTCTCTCTAACACACACATGCTATTAAACACACACACACACACACACACACGCACACACACAGACGCCGAGGTAAAATGAGCCTATATCTCAATTAATGAAGACTTGCATGTTACCATCCATATGTTACTACCTACTATGAAAGTAGTAACATAGACTAGTAACATATTCATGTTACTAGTCCAAGTTACTCACCACTATGACCAGCCTAGCAATGTAACTAAACGCTCCTTACTCTGCCTTGTTATCTCCCCTGGAAACCCAATGCATGGAGCGCAACTATGCGTTGATGCATGCGAGTTAATACGTGGCCCTGCATGGTAGCTAAAATGACATCTCTTAGTTGTTGTGATTAACTGTTGCATTTAGAGATAGAAATCAGGGCTTTGATTGGAGGAAGGACCGGTCAAGTTTCTCCTTCTCCTCCAATCTGCTTGCACCTTGTTTCGAAAAAAAATCTGCTTGCACCTTGGTCCAGCTGCACCTTCTAACGTGACTTATTACACCTAGGCAGAGGGTGTAGTACGAGATATGGTGGCACACTGACTTAGGTCGAATACAAGTGCCCAAAATTGTGTGCATGTCACAATACAGATTCACTTAAAATAGTACGTGAGCGAACAGAGGGATCAATTGGACGGTGTTCACGAGCAGTAGCGAGATGTGTGAGGTAAGATACACCGCTGGTGCTTTTAATTATTCTTATTCATTTGTTTGTTTCACCCTCTGACTGGTGGGACCCAACGTACTACATGGAGAAAAGTAAGGTGACTAAGGCTGCATTATTTCTGTACTACCAACACTGCTTTAAATCCCAAAAGACCTTACCACCAAAGCCACATGACACGATTATGATTTAAATCTCAATGACTCACACGCAAAAAAACACGGCATGCTTGTCACACGAATGCAGGAATGTATTAAAGGTTATTTTCCTCTCGTTAAACATAACATGGGGGTGGTGTAGCTGGTTAGCCTGTTCGCTCATCAAACTTGAGGTCTCGCGTTCGATAACTACACTTGAATAATTTTGTTTTTGTTCGACTTCTTTCTTCCACCCAATGACAGGTAGGCCCCGCATGACAAAGAGAGAAAGTGACCTAGGGCGGTGCCAGGAGGATTCTTTGACTGGTCAAAATGGATGGATACAGAGCTATATGATCTCATAGTGACCGTATAATCACCTCATCACGTATACGCTGCAGCCTCAGTGCTTGTTTTCTAGGGTTTGCACTCTTCACACACTCTCTCCAGTATATATATACACGCTGGAGCCTCAGCGCTTGTGGTTGCTCTCTTCACACTCTCGCACCTCTCCAAATCTAAACAAGACTTCGTTGGCCTCTCTCTCTCCCCTCACTGCTGGTCAAAGAGCCGACAGGATCCGTCCACCGGGAAGGGAAGGAGGCTTAACGCTGTCTCTGTCGGCGAGGAAGGGAATCCACTACCGGCGCAGCTGTTCTCTTTCACCCAGCGGCGGCGCAGGAGGGCCTCCGACCCCTTCTTCCTCGCCGCCATACATAGTATGGGCCGAATGGCCTCCGGTCGCCCACCGAACCTGAAGGTATAATTTACTTATTCCACATGCATTGCTCTAGCTGCATGTGGGCTTTTTCCACTTCTGCACTCGAATCTAGGTGTTGGATCAAACAGGAAAGTAGTGGGGAAAGTTGTATAGCATGAATCTAGGACGTGGTTCAAAGTGGAAAGGAAGGGGGAAAGTACTAGTACAGACCGGCTATCCAGCACCTACATTGGTCGAAAAGGGGAAACAATGACAAACCCAGTACACACATCTGTAACGAACTAATCTTTTGTTTTGGGGACAAGGCTATAGAGTTTGAGTGGGACTAGATTTGCTGCGCTCACATAGGGAAAGGTGTCTAAAGATAACAAAACTGGGACCAACACAAATATGCTCCTTGGTTGTTTTTGTTCTTTGTTGCAACAGACTGTGCATCACCCCTTCATACATCGGTAGATGCACATGGTGATGGTGCATCCACTGTCGCGTGCAACTCTTTAGCTGTTGTTAATCTAAGGCCCTGTTTGGTTAAAAACTCCCTAGTCCTTACCTGCTTGGTTCCAGGGACTAAACATGGACTAGAGGTTATTAAATGACATGCTAAAAGACCATGTTACCCCTAGTAATGAACTAATAGAGATAAGCTGCGATGCGGGGCAGGGGCAACTGTTGCAAAAAGTCCCAAAAACACTCTCCCTCGTGGTCTTCTTTCTTTTTTCCCTAAAAGTCCCGCCTGTTTGGTTTAGATGGGACTGACACGGACTTTTTTAAGTCCCTACACCAAAATGTCCCTGTAAACAAACACCCTCTAATAATGCCGCTAGAAAATTGATGCAATGCCACAGTTAAAAGCAAATTACAAGTTTAATGAATTTTATTGTTAATATAATCTCTCTGTTAATGATAATCAATGCCACCGTTTGAGAAATGCTATTGTCTTGCTTTGTTTCCCATTTAGATAAGTTAGATGCTTCTTTTTGTTGTCTTCTGTGTCATCCACCGTTATTGACCACTAGTTGTTTCCTTTGCACCTCTGTGTAAACAGGGTTATCTACTTCACCTCCTTCCTATTGTGACATTTGTTGCACTGCACACAAAACACTTCTGTTTTAAGAGTGTTTTGTGCAGTTCAACCAAAATGCCACACCGACAACGTTGCTTGATTGCTTGATCTTAGTGGAACTGCACAAGAGGAGATCTTACTTCCTATCCGTGTTGGCAAATTTGGTTCAGATCTTCTTGCGAGTTGTTTGAATTCCACGTCATGAGAGGTCAGTACTAGCCTTCTTTCACATGATTGTGCAGTGTGCTTTCATATGTTGTGCTACTTGTACGCTAATGGTGCTTGATTTTAGGAACTGCACAAATGAAGACAAGACTTCCAATCTGTATGTGCACCGTAATATCCCATTGAGGTAAGATAAGGATATTTCACAACTGTTGGCCTGTATTTTGCCACTTTCATCTGAAAATTAACGTCGTTGTTTAGTGCTATACTTGTGCTCCCTAATTGACATGCCAAATCTTACATTGATGGCAAAGCTTGTGTGTTATTGAACCAAGTGATGAAGGGGAAGAACAAGCGGAAGAAAAACAAAAATCATCTCCCGGTGCTGTAATGAAGCACTGGAACAGTGATGACACAAGTAATGATATAGTTTTGCATCTTAATTTATTGCTATGGCTGGAACGGGCAATTGTTTTGCCACTGATTTGATGCCACTCTTAATGTAATATTTAATTATCTATAATTGTGCAAACAGGGATCTTCTTTGAAGATACCATATATTTTAGTGGAACAGCACAAGAAGATGTTGGAAACATTAAACTAATTGAGGAGTATATAGTAAGCATGGAAACCACAGTAGATAACAACAGATGGTTCCGGAGAAGTGCTTGATCTGTATGCTCTAGACAATAAGCCTCCTGACAAAGGTTGGTACTCGCCCACGGATTTCATCCATATGATTGAGCTTTGTCATCTCTATTGGTGTTGTGCTACTTTTAGATACTGTCATGAGAAAGTGGTATTGTCCTTGAGAAGTGCTTCATCTGTGTTGTTTTAAATATTTCCTTTCCTTTTTTTCGAGCAAACAGGGATGCTAGCATTTAGTTGTCCTCTTGTCTTTGCACAACAAGATCATCCTCCTCTGAAGAAGAATATGGAGTACGTGAAGTGCCTAGTTCCGATTATGCCAGGATAAAGAAGCCAAGCCTCTCTTCTTAAGAAGGGAGCAGTTGAAGGATGGTTACATTATTGCCCACAAGAACAAACTAACTTCAGCTCAGAAGGACTCATTGATCTGCATCTTTGTTTCTGTGATGGCCAGTACAATGTTGTTTTACGATTCCTTCCGGTGAGTTCCATTTTTTTAAATGTGTGCTCTGCATGAATCATGTAGGTTGAATGTTTAAACTGTCAATTCATAGTACAATTTGCTTTATACTAATCACTTTTTTTGTATTTATGCATACAGGGGTGCTCAGCTTGATTTCAATGGGAACTACACAAAATGTTCACGAATACATCGAATATTCTCGAATCATTCGTTTCCACCACAAGAAAGGAGGTGTCGATATGTTCAAGGCGTTGCAACATATAAAGGCGAAATCATACAAGCTACACAGGAATTTGGTTGATTTTGGTGGAACTGCACAAAAAGAACAGCTGGTTTGTTTAGCACGAGGTGCCATGTCAATGTCCGAACTGATGGCAAACCCTGCCCATTCCACAATCGTAAGCATTTGATATTTTGGAATGGGAAAACCTTGTCAAAGTTTGCTCATTGATGTACGCAAAACAACACGCATTTGACATTTTGGAATGGGACAACCTTGTCAAATTTTGCTCATTGATGTTAGCAAGAAGACATGCGCTTGATATTTTTGAATGGGACGCCCTTTGCTGTTAGCAGCATCTATCGATTTTTCTTTATTCTTTAGTTGTGAAGTAAATATTGGCTCTAACATGTGAATCGCTGAGATGCATAATCATCGATTGTTTTGAATGTTCTCTATGAATTACCCGAGCACATGTGTTGATTGCAATGTACAGGAACGCTAAATTTTGTACTCCCTCTGTTCCTTTTTTACTTCACATATTAGATTTCTTTCAAGTCAGTTGATTTTACATTGTGAATGTTGATACTTTTTTCTGTAATATTGGTCAAAGTAGAGATACTTTGACTTCAGACAAAACTTATATGCAGACTAAAAAGGACTGGGAATAATGCTAGCACGTATTGTTTTGCATGTTCATCCAATGCCAGTGATACAAGAATTCAAACAAATCAAACTAAATTCATTCATACACTGCCGGATTTCATATAAACATGCCGGATTTCATTACATTTCATACATTCTTCAACTAAAAAGGGGTGCGCTGGAGGTATAATTAATTAACTGTAGCACCCATGTCTGGCTGAGCGGAACATAAGCTTCTTCTCCAGCGGACTGAGTTTCAATGACATAACAGCAGGTGCAGTTGCGTCACTTACATGTGGGCCAGATGCCTCTTGGGCCCACATGCCGATGTTAACCGCACCTGCAGCTAAATCTTGGCAGCGTCCTTCTCCAACATAGCTCTACGACTCCATGTCGCCGCCAAGAAGCTAATCGGTTGTCAATGGTCAACCCGCCTAGCTTGGATTCAACCGGAGGGTAGCAGCGGTGGCCTTACTTGGACCCGAGCGGTGGCGACCTACCGTGTTCTACTGTTCCTCATTTTCTATGCGGGGCGGCCTCGTTGGCAGCGGGGCGGGGCCTCGAGGGAGCTGGCGATGTCCTCTGTCTCGTTGCCGGCGGGGCGGCGCCTCGGCGGAGCGGGGGAAATCCTCCCCCTCGTTGCTGGCAGGGTGGGGCCTCGGCTGAGCGGGTGATGTCCTCTGCCTCGTTGTTGGCGCGGCGGGGCGTAGGAGCCGGCGGTGTCCTCTGCCTCGTCGTTGGCGCCGCGGGGCCTCGCCGGAGCCGACGGTGTCCTCTGCCTCGTTGTTGGCGCCGCAGGGCCTTGACGGAGCAGGGCCTCGTTGACGCCAGCTAAGCGAGGACTTGTCGGAGCCGGCATTTTCCTCTGCCTCGTCCTCGGTCTCGCCAAACAGCGCCTCGCCCGCTTCATCGCCCTCTTTGTAGGCGGCCGCAGCCTCGCGGGCGGAGCGGTACGAGTCGAGCAGCGCCTCCTGCTCCGCCCGCTCTGCGGCGATCTGCTCCTCCGCCCGCAGGTGCTCCTGGAGGAGATGGTGGTTGTTGGCGGCGTCGGCCTGCGCCTCCCGAAACTGCTCCTACGATTCTGCCTCACTGTGTCCATGTATTGGGCACGGGCCTCGCCGATGGTCATGGTGCAATGCACCGGCGAGGATGGCACGCAGGAGGGGGTTAGCGCCGGATCGTCGACTACCATGTTCTCCATTGGGACGTCGTCGTCCTCCGGCTGCCTGCCGGCCAGCCAGTCGGCAGCAATGGCTGCCATCTCCTTGTGGTCCGTCGTCCGCCCATCCCGAAGAGCGCTGGAGCGCGAGGAAGCCATGGTGGGAGTAGTGGTGTGGACAGGAGAAAGGGAACGGACGTGGATGATTGCGGCTATGGCCGACGCATTAGTTTATATAGCAATGGTGGGAGGCGGAGGGACGGACGTGTGGCGCCGGAGTAGCCACCTCGGCAACCGCTTATCATTAATGTGAGCGGCAGATAGACGGCCGGACGGCACTTGTGTCGTTTAAAGGAGGAGCAAGCGCCTGCACCGGGAAGCGGCGGCGCTGACCGTTTCAGCCAGAAAGCACGCGTGGGCGAGGGAGGCGGTCTGGGTGGGCCAGGGCAGTCAGACTCATGCTTGGCAGCAGGTCGGTCCAGCAGCCGGGACATGCTGGCTCGCCAGCGAGCTTGCCGAGCTGAGCAACGACAATCAGACATGGACGTAGCTTCCGACCAGGAGCCGGTGCCACTGTCCAAGCCGGTTCATGCCGTGTTCACCATAGAGCAGGTGCGGCCCATTTCGACGCCCTAATGGCGGAAGAGCTCCAGCGCAGGAGGACCTGTGCTGCAACCTCCGTCTCCTCAATGAGCACCGGTGACAAGCGAACAACAATGCCATCGCGGACATGTGGCCCTATGATCCTGGCTTCCCGAATGAGCAGCGGGCACTGTATCAGACCATCCGTTGGGCTCGCGAGGCCCTCTCCGTCGTTCTTTGAGTTGTTGCGCTCGCCGTGGCGCTGCCGTCTCGCATTGTCAACATGGTCAACGGCATGAGGAATGAGGAGATGACTTTAGTTGGAGAGGATGACAGTGGGGACCCACCAGGGCCATAGCTGCACGTACGCAAGTGCCTCCTTATTATATACAACTGTAATATTTTTTTGCTTCCTCCTGGTTTCCTGACATCACTGTCCCACACCATTGTCTACCTCTGTTGTCAATAAACGAGAATTGCACAAGGAGCGGCCGACAGCTGGGACCAAGCAGCTCGAACAGTATTTGTCTTTTCGATGTGTGAGCACTACAGAGTTTTTCTTGAGCGATGTTTTCGTTGCTGTTCAGAGGAGAGCAGGTTATTAACTGAGTGGGCTGTGGCCCGTCTAGCCCAGGCCAGATATCCAGCCCAGATATTAATTTTTTTCAAGCTAAAAAATGGTGAGCCTAGCTACTCTTTTTTTAGGAATACCCAGGCAAGGTCAACTTGTTATTCTCCGCCCCGCTGGGATGCAAATCTTTCCTAGGAGGGATGCATTAGGCTTAACAAGAAAATGGGCTTTAAGAAATAATAAATGGGATGTAATTATAAAACTGGGCAGTAACTATAAAAAATGCACCAAACACATAATTACTTTATAAAATAATATTTTTGGATTTTGAAAATTTTAATTTCATTAATTGTTCTTGTGGCATAGCGTTTACGATTGGATTTTTACGTAATACAAATTTATATTGAAATTGTATTTAATCTGACTAGAAATTTCGGCATAAAAATATTTCGGATCCCATCAGAATGTGGGAAATTTTATTGAATTCTATTTTGAACGGTTAGTTGAAATTATTAATCATTGTCCTAGCTAGAAAATGGGTTGTACTTTTAACAAACTGTAAATGGGCTGTTGTAAATTCCATTAGAATTCAAAAATGGGTTGTACATTCTTACAAATCACAAATGGGCTATAAGTTCTCTGCCACACACTTGGGGGCCTACTAAGTTGACGCGTATGCAAGGCTTTGTCAACTTATAGTCAACACACGGTCCTAGCAGCAGTGTCCGTTGGATGTCCATCCAACAAATGTCGTGCTTCTTCTTCAATCTCGAATATTCTAGCTTCAGCCGCCCGAAAACTGATTCCTCCCCCTGACATCTGGGGGCGCCGTTTCGGAGGCTGACCTGTGGGCCTACTAAGTTGACGCATACCACGGGCTTTGGCAACTTAGTCAATATAAACGATTCTAGCTGCAGCGACAGTACGATGTCCATCAAATGGCCGTTGTGATTCTTCAACCTCTGGTCTTCTTACTCCTGCCGCCCCAAGCAGCGCCGGTCGTGCCGCCTGCTCCTGCCTCCTGTGGCCGGCTGTGCTGCCGCGGAGGCCTCACCTCCCCCTACCACTCCCACCGCGGGCCAGGCCCTACGGCGACGACATCCTCACACCGCAGACGAACCAGTGAACCCTCGTATTCCTCTCCGCGTGGGAATCCACTGCGGCGTCTTCCCCGGCTCCGTGTCGTCCCGTTCCTAGGTCTCGCTGTCGTCCACCGCCTTGGTGCTCTCGGCACGTCGTGGTCAATGTGGTCAACGACCGACTTCCATCGGAAGAGTACTGTACGTGGAGAGGCTGACAGCTGGGTCCACGGCCGTAGCAAGGAAGTGCCTCCTTATTACGCGGAAAATAATTATTCCTCCACCTGACAGCAGGGACCCACCGGACGGGCCACCATATTTTGCGAAAAAAATGTTTCCCCCTGACTGCTGGGACCCACCAGCTACATCTTCACACGCAAGGAAGTGCGTCCATATTACGGGAAAAAAAATGATTCGCCCCCTGACTACTAGGACCCACCAGCTACATCTTCGCATGCAAGGAAGTGCGTCCATATTACAGAAAAAACGATTCGCCCCCTGACTGCTGGGACCCACCAGCTACATCTTCGCACGCAAGGAAGTGCCTGACAGTCAGGACCCACCCGGTCGAAGCGTACGTAGCGTTGTCATTCTGGTCGCGAACGTGTACATACATACTTGTCGATCAGTCTGTCTGCAGGCTGCAATGATGAACCGTGGCCGTGTAAGGAAGGGCACGTGTGGTAGTAGAGGTGCACACGTGTGGTAGTAGAGGCGCGCACGTAGCATGTACACGTACGTACAGCGGCCAGGGTGCAAGAAATAAAATACGGCCACATACGTACATACGGGCGGGATCTTGAAAGCCTACTCGTGCATACGTACGGCCAGGGCTCGTGTACATGGTTGGGTCGGAACGGAGAAACTGCGTCATCGTTGTGTTCATGGGGAGCCAATCGGCTAGGTCGGAACGGAATGCGTCGTCATGTTCATCAGGAGCCAACCGGCTTGGACAGAATAGCCGATGGAAAGGAGGCGTAGCATACCGCAGAACGGAGGAAACGGCGTTGTGTTTGACCAGCCACGGTGGAAACGGGATCCTGTTCATCGGGAGGGGTCTGGTGTACCGCAAAACGGAGGAAACGGACCTCCTACGATGGTAATGGGGTCCTGTTGATCGGGAGGGGTGTGGCATACCGCAAAACGGAGGAAACTGTTGGTGTACTAGAGTAGGGGTATCCTAGTATCCCGAACTTGTGCACGGGCAGTTGCAGCTCTCCACGGCAAGGCTTACCGGTGACCACCAAGGTCCTCCGTGGTTCCTTTGGAGCCATTGAAGAACAAAGTATTCAAGCCAGGGAGACAAGACCCTGGCAAGAGGAGCTTGCCAGGAAGGCCACCCAAGGCACATAGGAGACAAGGCCCCGGCAAGAGAAGCTTGCCGGGAAGGCCACACCAGGCACTTACAAGACAAGGCCCCGGCAAGAGGCGCTTCCGGGCGCGACAAGACAACAACCGCGGCAAGGCGCTTGCCGCGGCAGACCATCTCTCTGTACCTACGCTCCAGCACATCCACTAACGTGTGCCTGGGCCTTTCCAGCGGCGTGGCGGGAGGTCTGTGCAGCCCGGTGCGAGGTGGCAAGCAATGACAAGTTTGCCATCGTGGCGGCGGTGGCGCCCGACGGTCCCTCGTTTGCACCGTTAGGGCGACTAAACGGGCATTTAATGCATTTGTCCCCTGCCGTCGAGTTAGGTATAATACATCGTACCTTTGTACAAGTAGGTGTACCAACCACTATTTTTTTCCATTTGTACCCCCATCTACGTTGCCACCTGTCGGAGCCCCTTTGAGCATATAAAAGGAGGCCCATGCGCAACGTAGAAAGGGTTGGTCGATCAGTTCCCTCCATGCTCAGTATCGTTAGCAGCTCGTCTGTACTATAGCATTCGAGTGCTCCTGAGCAAGAACGCAATACACCTAGACATCCAGCAGTAGGAGTATTATCTCTCCGGAGAGCTCCGAAGCTGGGTAAACCTCTCGCGTGCTTCGCCTCGATCTGCTCTTCGTGTGACCTCCGCTCCCCGCCAAACCGAAAGGGGCTCGGTCCGCCGGCCCCATAGGTGTTCGTGGGCGAATCAGCCTGCCCGACAGCTTTGGCGCGCCCGGTAGGCGTCGAGGTTGTGTGAACCTGATCCGGCGTCCACGCGAAGCTAGGTCTTCATCACCTTCGTCAACATGCCACCGAAGAAGAAGGCTTCGCGGCGAAGCCCGTCTGCGTCGAACCCACCGCCACCGGAGCAAACAGTGGTGGGGTAGACGCCGCGGAAGAATGGACGGCGACGGGCGCTCACGGTGCTGCCAAGTCCAAGGACAAGGCTGCACAGACCTCGGCGTCCGTACATGCACCGCGCCCGTCTCAGGAGGCGCGGGACCGACAGCGTCATGGCATTCACAATGCCATACGCTCGTTGGACCAAGATCGAGCTGGAGGATCCCGGGACGTTCAAGACCAGCATGCACGCCAACATGCTGGCGCGAGCGAGGCACGGTCGCCCGGACGGGATACTGCTCCTTCTAACATAGTTAGAAGTCCGAGCATATCCCGCTCCTCGCGCCGTTCGCCACTGCCACCCACCACTCCAATGAAGCTTTGGCGAGAGCACGGTATACGGATTACCCTCCGACGGCCGACAAGGTCGATGAGTGGAGGGCCACCATTCAGAGTCCGATCGGCCGCTAACGGCGACGCTCCGCTGGCAACCGAGTGCATCGCTGCGGCGGCACGACCGCTAAACACGAGCCGGTGGCGGCGAGACCGGTGGGGTGCAACCACCATGCACTCTCCGCCCCGAAGGCCAAGATCGCCGACTCACCGGATCCACCTCGACAGCGACTCCACTGCGTCATCAGATCCACGAGCTCATCGCGATCAGCGCCAAGTTCTTCACGATCGACAGCAAGAGGACGCTCCAACTCGCATCGAGCGCCGAAGATAAGCGCGACGTCAATCCGACAAGCGCGCCGGGCCCTCTATCGACATGCACGCGCTAGAGGAATCAGGCGACTTGCCGTACGCGGTAGGTTGCCCTGCGTTCACTCGTGAGCTGCGGCAAGTCCAGTGGCCCAGCAAGAAAAACTTCAAGCCAGACGTCAGCAGTCAAGTTCTTCAGGTTGATTGTTTGCTGTTTCGGAATTCCTAACAGGATCATCACCGACAACGGCACAAAGTTCACAAGCCGCACCTTCATGCAGTACGTCCAAGATCTTGGCGCCAAGGTCTGCTTTGCTTCTGTTGCTCATCTGAGAAGCAACGGTCAAGCGGAGAGGGCAAATGTTGAAGTGCTGCCGCGGACTCAAGACCGTAACTTTCGGACGTGCTGCACAAGTGTGGAAGAAAGCTGGATTGAGGAGCTGCTGGTGGTTCTTTGGTCGATCAGACGACGCCAAATCGAGCCACCGGCGGACACCTTTCGCTCTAGTCTATGGAGCAGGCAGTTCTCCCCACGGAACTCGTATCACGGATCGCCTCGAGTGCTCGCTTATGATGAGCTTGAGCAAGAGCAGCTGCGACAAGATGACGACTGCTCCTTGAGGAAGATCGTCTTCGTGCTGTCTGAGCTGCTCGGTACCGGCAAGCTTTGCGCCGCTACCATAGCCGCAAAGTCAATGCCAAGTCTCGAGGAAGGCGACCTTGTTCTTGGTAGCGTTCAGTCCGCCAAGAATTCCAACAAGTTGACGCCTTGAAGTGGGAAGGCCCTTATCGGGTGAAAGCGAGTCACTAGGCTCAAGGCGCTGTCCGCCTTGAGACCGAAGATGGCATTCCGGTGAGCAACTCCTAGAATATTGAGCATCTTCGTAAGTTTTACCCATTGGGCGCGGTTGCCGGAACCTGTTCCAGCAACCACCTTTTGTACAAAGTCGGGCGCAGACCCCGTGCGTCAGTAAAGCTAGCGTGCTTCGCACACCTTGTCGATTTCATGCTTTTTCACTTCTATTTTGCATGCATTATCTGACACTTTGTGCAGCACCTACCCCTGGTAAGTAATAATGAGCCACAAGGCTCCATATCTTTATTTTCTCTTCTTTCTCTTTCTCAAAGAAAGGAAGGTTCCCTCGCACACAAGCTTGCCGGGGGGGAAAGGAGAAGATAATGGTGTGGACCAAGCGTCGCTCAAGGAAATCTAGCCTTCACTGGAAGCAAGCAGCGGAAAAGCTAAGTTGCCAAAGTTTGAGCAATCAGTTTTAAAATTTTTAAGTTATCTTCCTTGAACGACCGAACTTTGTATGGAAAACACATGCGCAGAGGAACCAACTCGTAGCTAGTTGCGCCTTACTTTGTTTCGAGTCCGCTCAACAACTTAAGTGAGCTGCGACTAGTTGCGACAAGGTTGCTTGTCGGAAGCGGCACCTTGACAGGCGGCGAGGTTCCTTTTCGGCGCTTCATGGCTCAGTGCCCGCGCCGACAAGTTCCCTAAAAGCGTAAGGCAAAAACATACAAAGGAAGGAATCAAGTAAAGGAAATAATGTAGCGATTGATATCCAAAATAAAGATATATTACAAGATAGCTTGCCACAGCTCTAATAGATTGTTCCTGTGACATGACCAGCAGCGGTAAGGGAAAGAGAAAAGCAGGCGGCCTAATCTATGCGATCGCCCTCAACCCTCTTGATTCCGCTCACCCTGTCCACAATGGGTGCGACAAGGGTCTTGAGCGCCTCCACATCAGCATTCGGCGGCAGGGACTTGAGGACGTTGGTGAAGTTGAGGCCCGGGTTGCGGAAGGCCACCTTCATCAGCACCTTTTCGAGGGCTCCCGCGCAGATCTGGCGCGACTCCTCGGCCTGCTGTTTTGGGACTTCTTCCCGGAGTCGCTGGAGGCCCATCACCACGCCCTTGAAGAATAAGCTAAGCTTGGCGCTGGGTTGGAGGTGCTTGTCGGAAGAGTATCCAAGATCCACCATCCCGGCTCCATCATTTTCTGTGGATGGCGGCAACAGTATCCACGAGACCTTCGGTCCAGTGCTCCACACTCTCCCTCAAGGCACCCTGGGCGGCAACAGCATTCGCCAGCAGCTCCTCGTCGGCCTTGATCTTCTCCTTCAAGGCCACCTCCCTCTCCTTGGCGCCGTCCAGCGTCTGAGTCAAAGTGGTTAGCTTCAACTCAAGATCTGCATTGGAGTCCCTGGCGGTGCTGAGCTCCTTGCTCCTCTCGGCGAGACGGCCCTGCAGCTCGCCAAGAGTGTAGGCGTCCTTCTCGCTTCGTGCTTGAGTGCGGCAAGCTCCTCGCCGCTCTTCTTGAGGCTGGCCTCCAAGCTGCGCCACCTTCGTCTCTAGCTCCTTCTTGGCGGCCTCGGCAGCCGCAGCTGGCATCCCTTTCCTCCTTGAGAGCCCGCCAAATGTTTCCTCGCGCATGGCGAGATCCTCCTCGTGGCTGTCGGGTTGACCTTCCGCTGCGCCCGGCTCACCCTCCTCCTTGAGCAGCCTCTCGGCGGCAAGCCGCTGTTCCTCCTCAGCTGCAGCCTTCTCGAGGATGAAGGCCTTGCGCTCCTCGGCCAAGGACCGGAGAGCTTCCTGGTTACGGCCCCGGAGCTCCTCCGCGCGCTTCTCAATGTCCGCTCCCGCCTTCGCGACAAGCGCCTCCCGGGATGCCAGTTTGGCTTGTCGGGCGCGGTGGGCGACAGCAACTTCCGCGGCTGCTCCTCCTCGAGCTCGCCGCTGCTTGCCAAGCGCGTCAACTAAGCGTCGGCCAATGAGGCGAGCAGCTCTTCATCGAAGGTTTCTCCTTCGCCGGCGCCACTGAGCTCGACTCCCATGGGAGCTTGATGAAAACGCCCGTCGCCCGGCCTTCAAGTAAGCGCCGGGCTGGGGCTCTTGAACTGACAGCTAGCTGCGGCGGCGAGAGGATCGGCCCGGTCGATTAGCGCTGGCGCTCCTGCTGACCTCGAAGTGCGTCGGTCGATCGCCCGGACCCTCGCCCGGCTCTGCGGCGGCGGCCGGTAACTTCTTCGCCCGGCGAGCTCGCCAGCGCCGGCTTCTTCTTCCACGGGCGGCTTCGTCGGTGTTGCAGCGCATGTCCTCTCGCCCGGCGACCTCGGTCTCCATCGGCTTTGTGGCGGACGGATGAAGAAAGTCAAGCAAATATTCAAAGACAAAATCGAAGAAGAAAAAACACAAGGAAGTACTCGGCGAGAAGGTTACCGGCGCGGGGCTCTGCGATCATGTTCTCCGCCGCCAAGGGATCGCTGGTGTCGTCCCTTGCCGGAGAGCTGCCTCTTGCCGGAGAAGGCTCCCTTGCCGGGGAACGCTCCCTTGCCGGGGAATCCACCCTTGGCGTCGTAGTCGAAGCAGAAGGAGGCTGCTCTGCTCCTACACAATTCAACAGTCAGATATCAGCAGAGGAAAAAGCACCCATGCACGCCGAACAGCAAGAAGTAGACCATATACTTACGCTGGGGGCTGCTTTGAAGGAGAGTTGCCTCATCCGGCAAGGTTGTCTCGGGACGCGCCTCCTGCCCGTCATGATGGGTTAATCCTCGGCGATAATCACCGGGGTCTTGGCCCTCTTCGACATCCTCTGGGCAAGCGTCACGAAAAGGAATGGATTGAGTAAAGCAGATCAGATACAAGACAAGGCAACAAATCGAAGAATTACAAGTACAAGAAGGAATCTTACTCTTCCTCTTCTTCGCCGGAGCTGAGCGCGAGAGGTCGACTGCCCGCCTCCGGCCTGACGGCAGGCGGAGGTGGGCTCCCTTGGGCGCTTGGCGGGAGGCGGGACCGGTGGCACAAGGGCCCGCTCCAGATTCTTGGTTCGCGGCGTGAGGAGCTCCCGCGACAACAGTGCTTGCCGGTGGAAGCGCGTCCATGGCGCTGCGGCTGTTGGCCCGTCTGCCGCCCCGCTGCGTCTCCGGCCCTGCGAAGACGCCTTCTTGGTGGAGCCGGTGGCTCCGCTCGTGGCAAGCTGCTTGGAGGTAGGGAGGATGCGCCCTCGGCGGGCTCGCTCGACTCGGCTTCAGGCTCGGCAAGCTCTTGCTCGCCGACGAACTCCTTTCGCTCGACAAGGCTTGCCGCCTCGGCTGCCTCCGCCTCCTCCACAGTAAAGCCAAACTACGCCCTTGCAGCGGCCCTCTGCCGCCTCTTCTAGCCTGGTGGCGTCTGCTGCATCTAAATCGTCGATGAATATCATGGGTGAGGCCCCTCTGCTTTCGTCGGGCGGACTGGCATCTCTACCAGATTGTCGAAGAACTGCCGCACCACTTCATCTGCCGGCTCTTGCCAAGTGGGGACAATTCCGTGGGAGTCACACAACGGCATCATTGCACGGATGCGGTCAAGCGACGAGTTGTTGCACAGCGGAACGACGCCCCTCGGCAACCTAAACATCTCCGGATGATCAAGATTAGGCTTGAACAGCTCTAAGAGCATTGCGTCAAGCTCCAAGACAATGAAGTCAAAGTTGAGGCCTGGGCGCAGCCTCATGATGTCTGCTGCGTTCTGAAATTCCCAGGCACGTCTCCTTCTCTCCTGCAAGGGGGCGATGCAGCGGCGAAGAAAGTCCGCGCCAACTGTGCCTACAGTGAGTCCGGCAAGTCTGAGGCGGAGGATTCGGGTAGTGCGATCTTCAGCCTAAGCGTCCTCCGGGGCAGATTGCTCCAATCATTGCAGCGTACTCTTTTGGGGTTTGGTATTTGGGCGGTAAAAGGCTGCGGGTTCTCCTCAACAATCCAGCACCAATCTGCCCTCCACTCCTCCCATTTGCTACGGAGCTCTCCCTCTAGATAGGCCTCCTTCTTGCCGACCACAGAGACCCAAGCAATTCCTCCGACAAGGGCTCTCCTCTCTCGGCTCGGGGTAAAAGAAGTGACGGAAAAGAGCTACATTTGGGTGGACTCCGACAAAGTTTTTCAGAGATGTGCGAAAACTGCCATGGTCGAGAACGGCGTTGGGGGTGAAATCAAGGAGGCGGAACCCGTGGGTGTTCATAATGTCGCAAAAGAACTTCAGAGAAGGCGGGCAGAGCCCGCAGAGAAGAAGAGTGAGAAGAAGGATACCCGTCGGGCCAGTTCTGCAGCGGCGGAGTACCTTCGTTCAGCGGATCTTGTGTAGCGTCTCCGTCGACGGAAAGAGGTAATGAGTTCTCCCTCGGCTCCCTGGCGAAGCTGAGGGGGAAGACAACCCGCTCCTTCCGACACCGCAAGCCGCAGCGCCTCGGCCCGACTTCACGCAGTCGTCCCCTTGTCGACTTCGGGCCCATGGCGGAGGCGGTGGAGGAGATCGGCGGTGTTGAGGGTGCTGAGTGGCGATGGAGGCGGAGCGCTGTTCTCTTTTCAGCCTTGAGAAGAAGGGGGAGCGGTGGTTTTTCGATGGGGACAAGAAGCGGCAAGGTGGGCGGCGTGCTCCTGTTTCCCACCTTATAAAGAGGGAGGGCGGACGTTCGATTTTACGAATAAAGAAACCCCATGATCTCGCCCACGATCTTCGCCTGACGACGCCACGTTCGATGCGTGCCGTTCTTAGGGGCGTGGTGGGTCCGGGGTGAGTTATGGTGTGACCCTGGGCCGTCACATGCCCTGTTTTGGGCCTGGCCCAACAGCGCTCGGCACCGTGTGTGGCCCAGGCCCGGGGGCTCCTGTCGGTGTACTAGAGTAGGGGTACCCTAGTATCCCGAACTTGTGCACGGGCAGTTGCAGCCCTCCGCGGCAAGGCTTACCGGGTGACCACCAAGGTCCTCCGTGGTTCCTTTGGAGCCATTCAAGAACAAAGTATTCAAGCCAGGGAGACAAGACCCCGGCAAGAGGAGCTTGCCGGGAAGGCCACCCAAGGCACATAGGAGACAAGGCCCCGGCAAGAGGAGCTTGCCGGGAAGGCCACACCAGGCACTTACAAGACCCCGGCAAGAGGAGCTTGCCGGGAAGGCCCGGTGAGCGACAAGCTTCCGGGCGCGACAAGACAACAACCGCGGCAAGGCGCTTGCTGCGGCAGACCATCTCTCTGTACCTCGCTCCAAAGACATCCACTAACGTGTCGCCACAGGGCCTTTCCCGGTAGCGTGTGGCGGGAGGCTGTGCAGCTAGCGGTCTTGAGGTGGCAAGCAGCCCGACAAGTTTGCCATCGTGGCAAGCGGTGGCGCCGACGGTCCCTGTTTGCCTTTGTTAGAGGCGACTAGACGGGCATTTAATGCCTTTGTCCCCTAATCGAGGGTTAGGTATAATACAACTGTACACTATACAAGTAGGTGTACCAACGACTATTTTTCCATTTGTACCCCATCTACGTTGCCACAGCCGGAGCCCCTTTGAGCATATAAAAGGAGGCCCATGCGCAACGTAGAAAAGGTTGGTCGATCGATTCCTCACGCGCTTCGATCTCGTTAGCAGCTAAATGCATCTTTGTAGCATTAAAGTGCTCCTGAGCAAGAACGCAATACACCTAGACATGCAGCATGGAGTATTATCTCTCGGAGAGCTCCGAAGCTGGGTAAACCTCTCGCGTGCTTCGCCTCGATCTGCTCTTCGTGTGACCTCTCTGCTCCCCTTGAACGAAAGGGGCTCGGTCCTTGACCCCATAGGTGTTCGTGGGCAGATCAGCCTGCCCCGGCAAGCAGAGACTTGCGTTGGAGCGCCTTCTGGTGGCCAGGGGTCCTGTTCATCGGGAGTGGTGTGGCGTACCGCAAAACGGGACTCCATGGGATACTGTTCATCTCCACCGTCAACTGCCTCCACGGGCTACTGTTCGTCCACCATCGACCTCCTCCAGCCTCCACCTGCGACTGTTCATCCATGGGCTCCTGTTTATCGAGCCTCCACCGCGCGCTCCTCCACCGGCTACTGTTCAACCAGCCATCTGCACGGTGTCCTGTTCAACCACCCCACCACGAGCTACTGTTCATCCAGCCCTCCACCGGCTACTGTTCAACCAGCCCTCCACCGGCTACTGTTCAACCAGCCCTCCACCGGCTACTGTTCAACCAGCCCTCCACCGGCTCCTGTTCGTCCACGCCTCCACGGGGTCCTGTTCATCCACCGGCTCGATCGATCGGGGTACTGTTCATCCAGCGGCAACAACCTCTACTACCACGTGGTCCTGTTCATCCAACCCCCACCGGAAACAGTTATCCCAAACCCCCTCAACAATGCTCACTGTTCATCCAGAGGCAGCATCGATCGGCTTCGGTTAGCAGCAGTAGTGAAGGAATCACACTCGGTTTCAGTTAACAGCAAGGGATCGATCGATTGCTCGGGTTCAGTAACGCGTAGCCTGCAGTGAAATCGCTCGGGTTCACTTAGAGCCCAACCCCTTGCCCGCATTCAGTTAGAGCCCAATGCCTCACACACACACACGTACGTACGAGAGAAACGCGCATCGCTCGGCCCCCGACCACCCACCGTAACCGGGAACTCCCCGATATTTTCCTCACCCTCGCTTCTACCATGGTTTTTTCCGTCATGGACGGCCCAAAGAATGTCATGCAGCTGCATCTCCGGCCTGCCCAGGAAGAAAGGCCCATTTTCTGTCATGATTTTTTGTCATAGAAATAGGACCCCACCACATCTATGATGATACCGGGTTCTGTCACAATTATCGTCATAGAAGTGTCATAAGTATGAAGATTTTTTTTTCGTTCGGCCTGAAATGTCACGGATGTGTCTTTTTTTGTAGTGTACACCGACCCGGATGACTATGAGTCTCAATCTGGATACATATTGAAAGTGGGAGCAATTAGCTAGAGTAGCTCCATGCAGAGCATTGTAGACATAGAAAATTGCAAAATACATACGGCTCTGAATGTGACACACCCATTGACTAAGCTTCTCTAAAAAGCAAAACATGATCACACCTTAGTACTCTTTAGGTGTTAACCACATAGAGATGTGAACTATATTATTGATTCTAGTAAAACCCTTTGGGTATTAGTCACATGGCGATGTGAACTAATCACATGGTGATGTGGACTATTGGTGTTAAATCACATGGCACTGTGAACTAGATTATTGACTCCTGTGCAAGTGGGTGACTGAAGGAAATATGCCCTAGAGGCAATAATAAAGTTGTTATTTATATTTCCTTATATCATGATAAATTTTTATTATTCATGCTAGAATTTTATTAACCGGAAACTTAGTACATGTGTGAATACATAGACAAACAGAGTGTCCCTAGTATGCCTCTACTTGACTAGCTTGTTAATCAAAGATGGATATGTTTCCTGATCATAGACATGTTTTGTCATTTGATGAAGGGGATCACATCATTATAGAATGATGTGATGGACAAGACCCATCCGTTAGCTTAGCATAATGATCGTTTAGTTTTATTGCTATTGCTTCATCATGACTTATACATGTTCCTCTGACTATGAGATTATGGAAGTCCCGAATACCGAAGAACACCTTGTGTGCTATCAAACGTCACAACTTAACTGGGCGATTATAAAGATGCTCTACAGATGTCTCCAAAGGTGTTTGCTGGGTTTCCATAGATCGAGATTAGGATTTGTCACTCCGCGTATCGGAGAGGTATCTCTGGGCCCTCTCGGTAATGCACATCACTATAAGCCTTGCAAGCAATGTGACTAATGAGTTAGTCATGGGATGAAGCATTACAGAATGAGTAAAGAGACATGCCGGTAACGATATTGAACTAGGTATGATGATTACGATGATCGAATCTCGGGCAAGTAACATACCGATGACAAAGGGAACAACGTATGTTGTTATGTAGTTTGACCGATAAAATCTTCGTAGCATATGTAGGAACCAATATGAGCATCCAGGTTCCACTATTGGTTATTGATCGGAGATGTGTCTCGGTCATGTCTACATAGTTCTCGAACCCGTAGGGTCCGCACTCTTAACGTTCGATGACGATTTGTATTATGAGTTATGTGATTTGATGACCAAAGTTTGTTCAGAGTCCCAGATGAGATCACGGACATGACGAGGAGCCTCGAAATGGCCGAGATGTAACGATTCATACATAGGACGATGGTATTTGGACACCGGAAGTGTTCCGGATGATACTGGGTCACCGGAAGGGGTTCCGGACAACCCCGGGCAAAGATATGGGCTTAATGGGCCAAGTAAGGAAACACACCAGCCCACAAGGGGCTGGTGGGCCACGTGGGGAGAAAGGGAAAGGAGAGGAGGAAAAGGAAAGTATGAAGTAGGACTCCTACTTCCTTCCCCTCCCCCCTCCTTCCTTTCCCCTTGTCCAAATATGGTAACGAGGGGGGGGGGATTGGACTAGGGGCCAAGTAGGATTCCTCCTACTTGGGCGCGCCCTAGGCTGCCTCCCTTCCTCTGCCTCCTTTATATACGTAGGGAGGGAACCCCTAGAACACACATCAATTGTTCCTAGCCGTGTGTGGCACCCCCCTCCACAGTTAACACCTCGGTCATATCGTCGTAGTGCTTACACTACAAAAAAGACACTTCTGTGATGATACGTGTTTGTCACAGTAGGTCAAGTTTTCTGTCATGCATGTACATACATGACGATTTTATGACAGAATCAAGATAGTCATACATGTGCTGTCGTAGAAGTGTTCCATGAAATTACCAAAATTATCATCACGGAAGTGTCCAGTTCCATGACGATAAATCGCGCGTCACAGAAGTGCTTTCGTCAAGGGCGACCGACACGTGGCATCTACCATAACGGGTCGCCGTTAAGCTATCGGGTCCGGTTTTGGATCCGATAACCCGTTAACAGCCCGGACCAATGGGAAATTTCCACGTGTAAAATTCTGATTGGCCGGAGGAAACAAGTGTCAGCTCATTAGTGGGTCAGATAGGCGCCTATGATATGTCGACACGTGCGATGGCCCACCACTGGCCCATTTAGCTTACAAAGGCCAGCCCGTTTGACTTGGTCAAAAGTTAGCGGCCTGGCCCATGAAAAGCTTGTTAATGGTCTCTTCGCAAATAGCCCATTTTACGGCCCGACAACTCACGGCCCATTAGGGCCTACCCGAAATCAGCCCAA
Source organism: Aegilops bicornis (assembly GCA_021605145.1). Classification (NCBI taxonomy): domain Eukaryota; kingdom Viridiplantae; phylum Streptophyta; class Magnoliopsida; order Poales; family Poaceae; genus Aegilops; species Aegilops bicornis. Next base: position 223,314,975 of record CM038671.1, on the reverse strand, counting down.
CAACGTCATGTGGGCCGTCGAATATAACACCAGCCCGTTTCACTTTCAGCCCATGTATGGCCCACGACGTCTTTCGGCCCATATGAGGCCATCGTATCTTTAGGCCCTTTAGAGGCCCACGGTGACTCTAGCCCATACTGAACAGTAAATTTCTTTGTACCCGTTTACAGCCCATGATTCACATGGGCCGTTTCCAGCCCGTGTTAGCTTTCGGCCTACTGACGACCCATACGTTCTTGGGCTGCTTTCCGGCCCTCGATTACTTCCAGCCCGTACTGGCATGTTCCCCTAATGGGCCAAATTCGGCCCGTGGTAAGAGCCGGCCCGTTTCTGGCCTATTAACTCGTTGCGTCGTTTCCAGCCCGTCCTATATTCTAGCCCATTAACGACATGTTATGCCTGTGACAGAATTAAGCCTTTGCTGTCCTCTGGCCTACTAACGGCCCATTGCCGTGCTGGGCCGATACCAATTACGCCCGTTTATGGCCCATGTTGACCCATTTATCCGGCGGCCCGAGGCCCACTGATTCTACGGCCCTGTTGGAGGCCCATTTATCGACGGCCCGTAGGAGGCCCATGGATCCTACGGCCTGTAGCAGGGTCAACATTACAACGGTCCATATATGGCCCATGGTTGTTGCGGCCACTAGCAAACCAGGGAAAAAGAAGACTACGAAATAAATAAGCCCGAAACTAACGCTAGGCTATTAAGGCGATTGCACAGATTAAATCCACTGGGCATCAAAGATCACCACCAGTGCAAATATAGGGAAAACCCACACTATACAAAAATGGATTGCTGTTTTCTTCAGCCGGTTGCTGCATGTTAAGAAAAAACTTTGTATCACAACAAAACAAATTACACCTATAAAACAAAAGGAAGATTGGCATAAAAGTTAACTGTCTGGCAGATAAATGCACCACTAGAAGTTTAGAAGCTCAGTTCATTTGACCTAACTGTTACGTTTTCATGCTGTATTGTCCGATGGAGCACCATAACCTTCGCCTTCATTTCAAACAACATAGCAAATGTCTGATAGTCTGGATTCAAAACCATGCGTATCTTGACGACATCGAATAATGTTTGTCCTTGTTTCACAAAGGGTCTCTGTTAGGGAATGTACTTGTGTCCGGAGCGCAGATATAACATTGTTTTGAGCTTGCATATCTTGATCATGAGGCACTTTAGACGAGATTACCTTAACAACCAACTCAGTATTACGCAGGAACACGTTTTTAGCCTTTGTTGGTGGACAGTCTTGACCCAACTGCAGCAAGAGCTGACATTGCGGTTATAGTTGCCTCGCCACCTTCAGAAGGTGGCGGTTCCACCATTTTTTCCATAGCTTGTTGAAAAGTTGAGTTTTACATTAGTAGTACCAAAACATAAGATATTAAGGAGGCAGCAAAACCAAACAAAATAGCTTTGGTCTATATACAGAACTTATTATGGTGAACCCATGTAAAATATTAGTTGTATTTTACTGCAAAGTACATAATAAAACCAGGTTCCAAACATATGACCATGTACCATTGCTAATGTATTGTCTATTTCTTCACATTGTATTGACAGCTAAGGATAAATAGACAAAGTTTATAATATGGTAAGCTTAGTATGACATCATTCATATCACAAATCAATTGAGAACAGACAAACAGGCAATTGTAACGTTGTGTGGGCAAGTCCAGCACGGAACGAGATTACAGGTCAAGATCAAAGGAACATCACTCCTCTCTTTTAAACCTTGTATGGTGCAATGAAAGGCTAAGACAGTTGTGTATAAAATTGAAAAGAGTAATAGACAGTGGCTGCAAACCATGCAGTTCAAGGCACAAGTCAGAGTAAGTAGTAGTTAAAAGGCATGAGGATTAAGGACTTACAACAACGGCTTTGATTGGTGTAGTCATGCCCTTCGTCTTGCTGGTGTGACAGTCCTTGAAGATTTCCACATCATTCGGTTTAGGTACTTTTTGGTCCTTGCGGGCTTTCCTCTGCATTTGGAACAAGTCAATATAGATCTGATAATATGGTCCAACGAAAAGAGTGAAAGCAATGACTAATTACAAGAGCCTCGCGATTGTGCAATATAGCTACGAGATCACGTAAATGCATTGGAATTTCACTTTTAAATGCAGTTGGCCTTGTTTTTGCACAATTCACCTACAAGAAGATAGATTTGTGTGGCACATGCGTAAATAGGACTTCAACATGTGATCTGATCACATATATTTATATATATATATATATATATATATATAATGTACCAGATACCTTGGATCAGACCAGTGTTTAATGAGGCCTCTCCAGTCTTCATCCAATATATTTTCCACTAGAGATGTTTGGGCAAGTTCACTATTAGCCTTGCCTTCAAAGTGAGTTTTCCTAAAGTTATATCGATACTATCACAGAGTAGACTTGGAAACATGGGTGCAAGCTTGTCTAGTTGCATCATCTTGGCTATCCAACTTGAACCTCATCTGTTGAAAATTATGGGAGTCTCATTATCAGCAACCTAGAAAGTATGGGACAAAGCAAAACGATATTACTAGTTTCCATACATAACCATACTTACAGATAAATGGTCGAGGAAGGTGTTGAACTGGGTTTCGTCTTTGTCATTCCTGTACTAAATCCATGTTGGGAGGATATGTACATGACACCTAACGGCAATCGCTGCCTATGATACTAACTTGGCTGACTTTGTAGCATCACGTGGCCTTTTTAAACTTGCCTCAAAACAGATCTCCATTCTTCCTCCTCTAGATTTAGTTAACCTATCGAGCATTATCACTGATGTTTGTTTCCTCTTGCGCCTAGGTGCTAGTCCAACAACGAACATAGGAAGTATTAGTGTACATCAAATTGTGAGACTACATATAAAGAAGCATGCAACTGTAACTTGACTCCAGCAACTACTTTCTTGTTGTTGAAGCTCACAAAGTTCATCTGATCTTGCCAACTCGTCTTGTGTCAAGAGTGCTTCGGAAGTAGTGTCAGGTGGCAAGGGAGCTTGGGAACATTCTGCTAGCTGAGTTAACAAACGAGTAACTTGTGCAGCTGGTGGTATTGTGGAAGGTGTTGCAACAACTAGGGTTGTCTCTGCTTGTTTGGTTGCAGCTATTGGTTTTTGTTTGGCTTGTTCTGCAGCTCGTGTAGCACGGGATACCCCGTTTGTACAATTTTCCGCTGGACTTTGACCTTCTATTGCACCATCAGTACCAGTAGAATCTACAGGATTCTTTCGCTTCCTATTCTGTGTGTCCTTAGTACTAACACCATCCCCTGTCATTCTGTGTTCCTTCCTCTTTCTCCATGACATGTTAACTCAAGCCGACAAGAAAAAGGAATAACAATTTAGTTCTTCAGAAAAAATTGATGCGTGATACAGACAAACTGAACTTTGATGTTAGACAACCACATGATAAGATGATGTAATATGTAGGAAAAACAGGATGGCATGAGATAACCAGAACTATGATGTGTAAACTAAGAGAAGACATTTCACAAAATTAGAAGCAATGCATTGGAAGGTAGACACCATATGAAAGATGCTACAAATATCGCTCTGCCAAGTTAGCAGTGTCTCGTCATAACTGGCATTTAAACAAATGTGAAGCAGTACAAGAAATAAATCATATGCAAGATGCAAACAACATCACACTTATGATGTGTAAACTAAGGAGAAGGCATTTCAACAAATTAGAAGCAATGAAAGCTAGACACCATATGAAAGATGCAATGAATATCACTCTATCAAGTTAAAATTGTCTTGTCATAAGTGCCATTTCAACAAATTAGAAGTAGTACAAGCTAGAAAAGAATGCAAGATGTAACCTATATCACACTCCCAAGTCAAACGTTTCTTATGATAAGTGATTGTTGCAGGTTACACAATAGTAGTACTTTGATGTAAGAACATGGTATGATAGAAATATATTGTATGTTTGAGAAACAGGAACACGTGTCTTATTCACAAGTATAATGTGTAAAGTAAGAAGATAGAATTCAACAAAATTAGAAGCAATACAAGCTAGACATCATACATATCATGAAACCACATATAACAATGCCAAGTTAGAGGGAGAACCTGTGATGGTGCACTAGGGGAGACGTGCTCATCATCAACACAGCTACATTGAGTGTCTATGCATGTGTTGTCTTGCAAATCATCTTGGGGGGTTGGAGGAGTAGAATCTGTAGGGGCCCTCTGTTTGGAAAGGGCACCTTTATCCGCTACCTTGCTAACTTCCTTCCGCTTTATTGATTTTGAATTGTCAAGTAAAACCGACAAGAAAAAGCAATAAAATTCACTCTTCAGAACTCATTCGTGCATGATACTGACAATCAGTACTTTAATGTAAGGCAAACACATGATACCAGGATGGAATATGTACGAAAAACAGGACGACATGGCATATTCACAACTGTTTGTGTAAACTAAGCAGATGCCATTTCAACAAATAAGAAGCAATGCAAGATAGACACCACATGAAAGATGCAACCAATGTGACTCTGCCAAGTTAAAAGCGTCCCATCATAAATGGCATTTCAACAAATTAGAAGCAGTGCATGCTATAAATCATATGAAAGATGCAACTAATATCGCACTGCATATACTAAAGGTGTCTCATTATATTGATTGATGCGGGATACAAAAAAACAATAGTTTTACGTAAGGACATGCTTAATAGACAGATGTACTATGTAATAAAAACAGGGAGGCATGTCACATTAACAGATATAATGTATAAATTAAGCAGAATAGCACATGCAATTTAACCAGATTGGAAGAATTACAATCTGGACACCATATGCAACATGCAACCACATATCACGTTGCCAAGTTAGAGCAAGCACCTGCGATGCTCATGTAGGGGAAATGCGGTAATCAACTATAGAGCTACATTCACTATCTTCATCTAGCCTTGCTATTTCTTGTGAATCACGTGGGGAGGCTGACGTTGCATTCTTTAAACGAGGATCTTTACTCACAGTAGTCCACTGGCCTGACTGCCTCATCATAAGTGATTCATGAGGGATACACAAGAACATTAGTTTGATCTAAGAACATGGTTAATAGACAGATGTACTAGTATGTACCAAAAATAGGAAGGCATGTCATATTCAAAGGTATAATGTGGCTAAGCAGATGCAATTTAACCAAATTGGAAGCAATACAAGCTAGACATCCATTTGGAGTGGTGAGCATGATCATCTAGGACACGAGAGCACTGGTGGGAGGCGGGCTGCTTCGCCACCATCGTGGATTTTTAGTTGGCTTCAGTGTGATGCCTCTACTGTGTTGGGCTTGTCCTTTGGCTCGGCGATTGCCACGACTAGCTATTTGTCTTATGATGCTCACGGGAGGGTGGTTCATGTAAAAAATGTCTTTCCTCATCTTAATAAAGATCGACTTTGGCCTTCCGAATACAAGCTAGACACCATATGCAACATGCAACCAGATATGACACCGCGAAGTTAAAGCAAGCACCTGGGATGGTGGTTCATTGCGAGCGAGGTCATCAACTCCAAAGCCACGTTTACCGTCTCCATCTGCTGACACTGCACCCTTTATAAGGCTGAAACGTGTCTGGCCTATCCGCGTACGACGCCGGAGCAACTTCTCTCTTTTCTTTTCTGCTTCTCTCAAGGTAGCAGAGTTCGAAATACCCTTGCATAAAAACACAATAGTGAGAGTATGGGTGAAGTGTGTGCAGAACTAGTGCAGTGTAAAAGTAGCAGATAGCAGGTGGCTGAAAAATAAATGACAGGAGACATACGATAGCTCTACAGCATTGCATGGCAAACAAAAGTAGATTCTACTCTGTATGATTTTGTAATATATGAGCACAGGAAATGAAGGTACTTCTCCAGCACACCACCACATGTGGTCCTATCAAGGTAACAGTCGACTGAAATTAAATAGGTTAGTAGATTTTTTTATGAACCGTTCGATCTATAAGGAACGTGCAGATTGCCTTCGTCTACCTCCCGCCAGTCACAGTTGACGATCTTCCTCGAACCGCCAGCGACCACCGGCCCAGACCCCTGCCTCCGCCGCCCCGTCCTCCCCTCGACCTCACACCACCGGTCATGCTTGGAAGCGCCCCCAGGCCATCCCTTTAATCCCGGCCTACCTCCATATCGGGTGCCAGCAGCTATAGGCCCCACACGCCCCTAAGATAAACACCGAGGTGCTGCTTCCCCGGCGTAATAGGCGGACTAGCGCCTGTTACGCTGGGGAATGCTTCCGTTAATTGGGAATCAACTGACCAGGAATTGAAATCTAGGGGGGCGACGGACCTCTAGCTAAGGTGAAATAGTATGTGAGGAGAAGCCTTGTGCATCGCGAGTTACTAGGAACATCTAGTATCAAGAAGAAGCGGTCAACTAGAGTCTTCTGTGGGATGAATACTGTGCAAGAAGACATGTAAGATTTGCACGAATAAGGAAAGAGGAGTACCATTTCCGGTTGCCAGTGTTGTGTCCTTCATATGTCGCAGTGATTTTCTTCCTTTTTCCGAGGGAACCGATGTTTTGGAGGAGGGTGCAGCCTTGGACGAACCCATGGCCAAATTGGTGACTGTGTTTCTATGGCCGTATGTCGGCAGAGGGGAAGCAGATCCGAGCGGCAAAGGACGGTGTAGCAGGAATAGCTCCAGTGCGGTGGACGATGGCGAAGTTGGAGTGGCAGCGGTGAGGCGCAGGACGGCGTGGTTGAACTGGCTCGGGTACGGACGGCTCGGCCTCGGCTTCAACTAATAGCCATGGAGGGCATTGCGGTTGAGGTTGCGGTGGACGACAACATCGGGGTATCGGCTCCGGCGTGATGGAGGAGGGCGGCGGTTGATGGGTGAGATGGGTTGGCGGACGGAGGACGCCGGGGTTTCGCGGCTGGTGGAGAGGTAATTTTGGCGCCCACGGAGTATGAATGGGGAATCGGACGGGGGGACGGTGGTGGGGGGAGCTAAGGGAGAACAATGTTTCGGTCTAGACGTGCTTGTTTTTGGCTTTTTTGAACAGATGGGACGCGCTTGTTTGAAATTTGGGGAAGTACAAACTTTGCCCCCCTCTTAAATTTCGGACCTACTGCGGGTCGGGGGTAGGATGGTAATCCCAGGTGTCCCAAATAGTGGGCGGGAGTGATTTCGGATGCGCGCATGTGTGCTTAGGCGGCCATTGTGTATGAATGTTTTTCGGAGGCGGTTGCGTGGCGTCAAGATGAAGCTACAAACCTACCCCGGTTTAGTCCTTTGGACGTCGGACCGGTAGGTTTCAAAGGTCGGAGTTAGAAAAGTAATTTCCTTCTACTACCAAACATTGGTCTCACGTGGTTTCGGGCGAGTAGAGGCTCTTTTCGCACTTCATTCGAAATTTTGATACAGAAGCATTCACGTTTAGAGTACTCTTGAACTTTGAGGATTGACCTAAATAGACAACGTTAAATTTGACCTTGTATGTTTGAAAACCTCATTAAATTATCCGCTTCTTTTTGAAATTTTGACACTAGAAAATCCTATAACTATGATTATTTTGGAATGGAGGAGTTAAATTTGAATCTATTTTGTACACGACTATATATATATGCTATTATGTACAAAATCAGAGCAAAGATTGGTGCCCCCATAATTTAGGTATGATTTACAAATGTCATGATATCGAATTCAAATAATTGAATGGACTTCATGTTGAATTCGAATTTTTTAAACCACCTTAAGTTGAATTCAAATGTATGCTAGTTCATAGCTAGGTATTTATAATGTTTATTGTGTAACTTTCGTATGTATAATGTTCTTTACACACACAACATGAACTATACTCACATTTATATTCGATTGCTAAAGCGATGCATTGTCTGGAGTTCAAAATACTAACTATGTGGATCCATTATGTCGAATAATAACATAGACATGCTCAAATTCGATAGAATCTAGATGTCTGATGGATCAATCACCGTTCCTTACGCGAATTGCAAATATCATGATCCCATCCTAATATTTGGATACAATCTATATCTTTAATCAATGTGTACATCAGTATTTTACTTGTAGTTTCACTCTCCATCGGTGGTCTCTCACACATGCTCACACACTCTCTCCCGAGGTGTCTTTCTCGCAGACATGCTCCCGATATAACTCTCCCTCTCGTAACCATTTACGATTGTTTTCACTAACCTTTATCACAAGCACTCTTCCTCTCACAAGCATACACATGCACAATCCCCATCGACCCTTTCTATATACATAGACCTGCCTACGTGTCTCTTGTACGCACATTATCTTTAGGCCTGTTGTCGTTGTCAAAACCGGCGGATCTCGGGTAGGGGGTCCCGAACTGTGCGTCTAGGCGGATGGTAACAGGAGACAAGGGACACGATGTTTTTACCCAGGTTCGGGCCCTCTCGATGGAGGTAAAACCCTACTCCTGCTTGATTAATATTGATGATATGGGTAGTACAAGAGTTGATCTACCTCGAGATCAGAGAGGCTAAACCCTAGAAGCTAGCCTATGGTATGATTGTTGTTGTGTCCTACGGACTAAACCCTACGGTTTATATAGACACCGGAGGGGGCTAGGGTTACATAGAGTCGGTTATAAGGAAGGAGATCTACATATCCGTATTTCCAAGCTTGCCTTCCACGCCAAGGAGAGTCCCATCCGGACACGGGACGAAGTCTTCAATCTTGTATCTTCATAGTCCAACAGTCCGGCCAAAGGATATAGTCCGGCTATCCGGATACCCCCTAATCCAGGACTTCCTCAGTAGCCCCCGAACCAGGCTTCAATGAAGATGAGTCCGGCGGGCAGATTGTCTTTGGCACTGCAAGCGGGTTCTTCTCCAAATTCCGAGTACCTGTTAAATAGTGTCCAACTTCTTATGAATGCTGCGCTCCTTGGCTTCCACGCCCAATAATGGCCACCTTCCACATGTCGAGCGAATGTGAGGAGCCGGGGTGTTTTTAAATTTACCCCCCTAGCTATGCAAATGAGCTGTCTATTAAAGAGACGAGGATTCAGATCCAAACCACACCATCCTCCCTTAGCGAGCATTCATCGGAGCGCGCCCGAAAAAATCCATTCCAACATGGCCGGTCGGCGCAGCTCCTCCTCTTGTTCCCCCAGCCCCAAGCTCGGAGATTGGGAGAGGTGTTCCGTCCCGCACAGCCATCTAGTGAAGTTTAAGACCCAAGGATTTCTCCCTCCAGCGTATATGGTCCCGGTCCGAGCGGGCTCGCCACCTATAATGGCGGAGAGCAAGCGGAGAGCTTCCCCAACCCCTCTAAGGGAGAGCGGGTATGCCTTGTCCCTTATTTGATAAGGGGACTCGGATTTCCAATCCATCCATTTCTCCAAGGGCTCCTGGAGTTCTATGGCCTCCAGTTGCATAACCTTACCCCTGCCTCCATACTTCATATTGCTGGTTACGTAGCCCTTTGTGAGCTGTTCTTGGGCTGCGAGGCTCATTTCGCACTGTGGAAAAAGTTGTTCTGCCTTGTGCCCCGTTCACAGAGGGGGTCAATATATTAGGTGGGCGGAGCCGAAGTGTGGCGCATCGCTGGGACCGGATACCTATCCGGAACCCCGAAGAAGGCGTCCGAAGACTGGCCTTCAGAATGGTTTTATATAGAAGACGTCCCTCTTCTGGATCCTATTCGGATCGGCCTTCCCGAGTTTGACAATGCTCCTTTGAAGAAGCGCCCGTGTTGGCGACCACTGAGCCCCCAGGAGGAAGATGACAGAGACGTTCTTTACCTGATGGGCCGAATAAAGTTATTGGCTCAATCAGGACTGACCATAACCGAGGTTATGGCAATATGCATTATGCGGGGGGTGCAGCTGCTTCAATATCGAGGCCACCCCATGTGGGATTTCAACGGGGAAGATGATGCCACCCGCTGCGGCCGCAAAGGGCCGGCCTCAACTGCTGCCCTAGCAAAAATCTTGTCCAGTCTGTACAAGGGAGAGGAAGAGGAATTCCTCCGCATCAAGCCACAAAGTGGGTTCTCCATGTACAATCCTCCGAGCTGGGTGAGTCGTCACTTTATACGCCCATCCGTTTCATATTCCCATAGTTGAATATTTTACCTTGCAAATTTATCGCAGGAACTGCGTAAGGCTGTAAGGGAGATCAATAGCCCACCTCCACAACCAGAGGATCCTGAGCGGTCCCTCGACCCGGCCTTCAAAGAGGATCCGGACATATCCGTGGAGCTGATTGACAGGGTATTCTACCAATTAAGCAGCGATGACGCCTTGGTGGCCATTACAGCCGACTACTGAGACCAAAATCCCGATATTTCGAAAAGGATTTGCTTGTATGCCCTTCACTCACCGTATACAAAACTGTGCTTTATAGGGAAGGCCCTCGGAACGCCGCATCGAGCCCGCGGCGACCAGCCAACAAGGGGCCCCAAGGCCGGGCAGGCTAAAGAGGAAATTGGTCTGGACGGAGACACTGACGCAGAGGTATGAGGCAACACCTCCCTCCATGGTTGTCGTCTTTAAAGACATAATAACACCCGTGCTCTCTAGAAAGAAGAACACTCGCCGGACTTTATCCAAAGAGGTCACCAATCACGCCTCAACCAGTCGGGCTTCAGGGCCGGACACAGAAGTGGAAGCGAATACGAGACGCACGCCGGATGCTCCTCCGACAGAGGATGCGGATAAAATATCCGCCACAAATTCCGAAGTGGAGAGCGCCATGAACCACAGGCGTCGCCGAGCCGTACTCTGTGACGCTTGTTTCTCCCAAGAGGCATTTGATGCCTTCAACTCAGGAGACGTGTACATCCGTGCTGCTCAAAATGGTCTAGCCAGAGCCACGGATCAGTATGTACAGGATATACGGGTAAGAAGTTTTTGATGATTACATATAGCAGTAGCCCCTGAGACTTGAAACAGTTAGAATAACTGATTTAAGGATCATACATGATGCAGGTTCTTATAGAGAAGAATACCCAATTGTCCCATGAGCTTGAAGAGTGCAAAGCCCAACTTCAGGCCGCACTGGCCGCAGAAAAGGAGTCCAAGAAGACCCCCTCTGGTAATACCTATTTCAAATGATAGGTACCGCATAGAGTGCGGCATATGTGCAAATCTGACAACAAATGTTGCAGATGACGCTGGTGGAAATCCGGATGAGAAACATCTCCTACGCCGGCTAAAGGCTAGGGAGAGCGTGCTTACGAGGGTTAGGCAGGAGAAAAATAATCTCCAGGATGCCAACACCCAACTGAGCGTGGAACTAAAGGATGTTCATGCCCAACTGTCGGACTCCGTGAAGGAGAATCAGCGGCTGCGACGCGGCATTTTCAGTAAGTGCTTAAACGAACTTGTTAAAAAGAGTTCGGTATGAAGCCAGCTAACGGAGTTATGTTCAGAGGTATCTTGTGGAGTCGTCCCGGATGAGATGCCCAGGTTTGCGGGTGATCTTCTACCAGAGCTTTCACAACTGCACGAACGAGTTCGACAGGTGATGCGAGGTATTGCCCAAGCCTTATGGCCATTCGTCTACCTTCCTGAAGGCCTTGGAGAGCTTGCAGAGAAGCTTAAGGGAGCGCGGCGGCGCTTCTGATTATGGAAGATATCGGCCTGCCGTCAAGGTGCCAGGGAAGCCTGGGCCATGGTGAAGACGCGGTATACCAAGGCTGACCCAAACCACATGGCCGAGGTCGGACCTGTGGAGCCCGATGGGAAAGAGATCCCCGTTAGCTTAGTTTATGGGCAAGTAGAATTGGCCGCAAAGTATTCCCAACAAGATTGTAGGCTAGACAGCCTGTTGGATGGTATAGAAGAGGAATTTAGTCAGTCAAGTTGACTATGTAATTAAAGTGACATGTATAATGCCTTCTAGCCGGATTGTAGATCATTTGTCATGGCGGACCTTTTCGCTTCAACCTCGGGACCCGATAGTCCGGAGTGTATCCGAATACCCTCTCGGTTATGTAAGAACCAGTGCATGCATGGAAACCAGGCGTAGGGGTCATTAGTGCTTGAACAGACAAGTGCCCAACTAGTTATGTTATATTACATAGTTAGTAAGGAACATCTTCCAGGGAGAATAGTTCCGTTAGGGGTTCCTTTCCCTGGGTACGCATGCCCTAAAGTGCATGTCCGGACCGTGAAAAAAACGTAGAAAAAACATCTAGGGGCACATATGGTTATTAAATAAGTAAAAAAACATCTTTTGTTCACCGACCGAATATTCCCTTAAGAACGCTAGCTTTCGGCTTCACCCAGTCTGAGGTACACATCCGGCTGACCCGACAGTAACAATCGCAGAGGTGCTCCCCTTATGCCCTAGCCGAATTAATGGGAACGTAGGGCATAAATACAAGAGGCAGGCAACCCATCTTGGCCAAAACTTAAGTCATATCGATGCATATAATGGCGAAGAAAAGGTACATGCGGAAGGATAACACATGTGCTGGGCATGAAGCCCGGATAAATAAGTAAGCTTCTGTGAAAGAAGCCCCCAGGTATAATGAGCGCGGTTAGCGCGTCCATGGTGTGCGAAGAAGGCACGAATTGGCCCTTAAAGGCTGTGAGAGAGAAATAAGGGGAGAAAGAGATAAATGAAAGACAGATAGTGTATATATGCAAAAAATGGACAGAGGAAGGAGACGAACACAGAGTCCGGCGCTAGGTGTAGAATCTTCGGAGCCTGGCTGCATTCCATGGGTTCGGCTCAACTCGATTATCCGATGCGTCCCGCAGACGGTACGCCCCACCGGTCAGAACTTGATCAATAATGAAGGGACACTCCCATTTGGGCTTGAGTTTGTCCTTTTCTTCTCTGGCAGGCGTAGAACTAACTCGCCAACATTATAAGTTTTGGCTCGTACTTCTCTGTGTTGGTATCTTCGAGCCTGTTGTTGATAGAATGAGGAACGGGCTTTTGCCACGTCACGCTCCTCCAGGGCGTCCAAACTGTCCTGCCGATCGAGCTCGGCTTCTCTTTCTTCGTACATGCGCACTCGAGATGGGTCATGAATTATGTCGCAGGGCAGAACCGCCTCCGTGCCGTACACCATAAAGAAGGGTGTGTATCCGGTAGTGCGATTCGGCGTGGTCCGCAGCCCCCAGAGTACGGAGTCGAGCTCCTCCACCCAGTGCGTGTTAGATTCCTTAAGGGACCACACTAATCTGGGTTTGAAGCCGCTCAAGATAAGACCATTTGCTTGTTCGACTTGACCGTTAGTTTGTGGGTGATAGACAGAAGCATAATCGAGCTTAATGCCCATGTTTTTACACCAGAGTTTTACCTCATCGGCCGTGAAGTTCGTGCCATTGTCGGTGATGATGCTGTGGGGGACACCGTAATGGTGTACGACCCCCGATATGAAGTCTATCACCGGTCCAGATTCGGCCATTTTAACAGGTTTGGCTTCTATCCATTTGGTGAATTTATCCAACATGACCAGTAAGTATTTTTTCTTATGGGTTCCCCCTTTAAGGGGTCCAACCATGTCAAGTCCCTGCACCGCAAGGGCCAGGTAATGGGGATTGTTTGGAGGGCGGTGGGTGGCATATGGCTTTGGTTTGCAAAAAGCTGGCAACTGACGCAGCGTTGGACCAAGTCCTGAGCGTCTGCCCGGGCCGTCGGCCAATAAAAACCTGTATGGAAGGCCTTGCTTACAAGGGCCCAGGCTGCGGCGTGGTGGCCGCCGTGTCCGGCATGAATTTCTGCCAGAAGCTCCCGCCCCTCCTCTTCGGAGATGCACCTTTGAAGGACTCCGGTGGTGCTTTTCTTATAAAGCTCTCCCTCATGGACCCTATAGGCTTTAGATCGCCGTACTATGCAGCGTGCCTCATTTTGGTCCTCGGGGAGTTCCTGCCTAGTTAAGTAGGCCAGGAATGGTTCTGTCCACGTGGCGACAACGGCCATTATTACATGGGCTGAAGGTGTTATTTTGGTGGCAGAGCCTCCGATTATGTCAGAGTGTTCGGTATCGGGCATTGTGGTTGTGTCCGGACTATTGTTACCGGTGTCCCCTTCCCACACCACAGATGGCTTGAACAGCCTCTAAAGAAAGATGTTCAGAGGGACCGCATCACGTTTAGCGCCGATGCGTGTGAGGACATCTGCCGCCTGGTTGTTTTCCCGGGCTACATGGTGAAATTCGAACCCCTCGAACCGAGCTGACATTTTTAGGACGGCGTTGCGGTAGGCCGCCATTTTTGGATCCTTGGCGTCAAAGTCTCCATTTATTTGGGATATTGCGAGGTTCAAATCTCTGCGCACCTCCAGGCGTTGGATGCCCATGGATACTGCCATCCGAAGACCATGTAAAAGGGTCTCGTATTCGGCTGCGTTGTTGGAGTATGTATACATTATCTGGAGTTTGTATTGAATTGTATCTCCGGTTGGGGACGTCAGAACGACGCCAGCCCCCAGACCAGCCAGCATTTTGGAGCCGTCGAAGTGCATGATCCAGTTGGAATATGCGTCGTACTCTTTAGGGAGTTCGGCTTTCGACCATTCGGCGACGAAGTTGGCCAAAACTTGCGACTTAATGGCTCGCCGCGTTTGTACGTTATGTCGAACGGGAGGAGCTCAATGGCCCATTTGGCAATCCGGCCCGTGGCATCACGGTTGTTTATAATATCATTAAGTGGCACTTCCGAGGCTACTGTAATTGAACACTCTTTAAAGTAGTGCCGCAGCTTCCGGGATGCCATGAATACCGCATAGGTTGTCTTTTGATAATGCGGGTACCGTGACTTGCATGGAGTGAGGACAGTGGATACATAATAGACCGGGTTTTGAAGGGGGAATTTATGTCCGTCCGTTTCTCGTTCGACGACGAGCACTGCGCTTACAACTTGATGAGTTGCCGCAACGTACAACAGCATTGGTTCGCCGATGTTTGGCGAGGCCAGGATTGGGTTGGTTGCCAGTATGGCTTTTATTTCTTCCAATCCGGCTATGGCAGCGTCCGTCCACTCGAAGTGTTTGGTGCGACGAAGGAGGCAATAGAGGGGTAATGCCTTTTCCCCCAAGCGGGAGATAAAGCGGCTTAGAGCCGCCATGCATCCGGTTATTTTCTGAATTTGTTTGAGGTCCGTTGGGATAGCCAACTGTGACAGAGCTTGGATTTTGGCCGGATTTGCTTCAATTCCTCTGTTGGAGACAATGAAGCCCAGGAGCTTTCCGGCTGGTACACCGAAAACACATTTTTCCGGATTAAGCTTGATGCCGTATGTTCGGAGGTTGTCAAATGTGAGCCTCAAGTCGTCTATTAAAGAGTCGACATGTTTGGTCTTAACAACCACATCATCTACGTATGCCTCCACTGTCTTGTCGATCTGGTTTTCCAGACATGTCTGAATCATGCGTTGATATGTTGCGCCGACGTTTTTGAGCCCAAAAGGCATTGTGTTGAAACAGAAGGGGCCGTATGGTGTGATAAATGCCGTTGCTGCTTGGTCGGGCTCCGCCATCTTAATTTGGTGGTAGCCAAAGTATGCGTCAAGGAAACACAATGAATCGTGTCCTGCGGTAGCATCGATAATTTGATCGATGCGGGGGAGGGGAAAGGGATCCTTTGGGCAAGCCTTGTTGAGGTCCTTGAAATCGACGCCTTACGCTAGGATTTGTCCTTCTTTGGTACCATCACCAGGTTTGCTAGCCAGTCCGGATGTTTTATTTCTCTAATGAATCCGGCCTCCAATAACTTGGCTAGTTCCTCTCCCATAGCTTGTCTCTTAGGTTCAGAGAAACGCCAAAGAGCCTGCTTGACCGGCTTGAATCCTTTTAGGATATTGAGGCTGTGCTCGGCCAGCCTGTGGGGGATTCCTGGCATATCTGAGGGGTGCCAGGCAAATATGTCCCAATTCTCGCGCAGGAACTCTTGTAGTGCGGCGTCCATGGCGGGGTTTTGCTACGCCCCGATGGAGGGTTTTTTTGTAGGGTTCGTTGGATGGACTTGGAATTTGACTATTTCATCCGCGGGTTTAAAGGAGGTGGACTTGGATCTTTATCGAGTATCACGTCGTCCCTGTCCACCGTGGAGCGCAGCGCAGTCAGTTCCTCGGCCTCAAGGGCTTCGGATAATGCCTCGAGGGCCAGTGTGACTGTCTTGTTTTCGGCGCGGAGTGTTGTGTCCGGATCACTAGCGAGAGTGATGATTCCGTTGGGCCCGGGCATTTTGAGCTTCATGTACCCGTAATAGGGTATGGCTTGGAAGATCGTGCACGCCTCCCGCCCTAGAAGGGCGTGGTATCCGCTACTGAACGGAGCCACGTGGAACGTAATCTCTTCGGACCTATAATTCTCCGGCGCGCCGAACACCACATCTAGTGTGATTTTGCCTGTACAGCGCGCTTCCCGACTGGGGATTATTCCTCTAAAGGTTGTGCTACTTCGCTTGATGCGGTTCCAGTCTATTTCCATTTTTTTGTAGGGTTTCCTCATAGATGAGGTTTAATCCGCTGCCGCCGTCCATGAGCATCTTGGTGAGTCGAAAGACGTCCACAATTGGACTGAGGACCAATGCGGCTGGTGCTCGGGCTCTTCGGAATTTAGGTTCGTCACTGGCATTGAAAGTAATAGCCGTGTCACTCCATGGATTTATTGTTGCCAGATGGTATATTTTGCCAAGGCTGCGGAGTGTTCGCTTTCGCCTATTATTTGATGCGAAGGTCTCGAAGACTGTTAATACCGTATTGTTATCCTTGGGATGGTGCTCTGTGGCTTCTGAGATGAGAAGATCCTCGCCGCTTTTGGCCACCTGCCGGAGCATCCAACATGCTCTAAGGTTGTGTGTTGGTATGGTATCCGCTGTACTATGGATTTTGCAAGGTCCGTTGAGCCATCCCTCCAGTACGGTTCCACGCCCTGTGAAGGGTTTTTGCTTTTTGGGGATTAGTTCGGGTGTCCTATGATAGTGCACCCTTTTGTTGCGGACTGGGTGTATGTTCGGGGCCGGATTATCCCAAAATTTTGTTTCAGTTTTCCAGGCACTTTCCATCGCACAGTACTTTCGTACTATCGGCGCCAAGTCAGCGAAGCATGATATCTCATGGCGACTTATGGCGTTAAGGATTCCCTTGTCCGTGCAATTATTGCTGAAAAATAAGATTGCGTCTTCCTCGCGACAGTCCTTAACCTTGTTCATCGCAAGGAGGAATCTAGCCCAATAGTGATGTACTGTTTCCTGGGGCTCTTGTTTGATGTGGGAAAGATCGCTTATGTTTGGGTGGGTGTGCGGAATTGAGTCCGAACCCTTACCCGATCTGAGATACAGGGGCCCGGAGTTTCTGATCTTGGAAGTTCCGGTTCCAGGGTATTGCCCGATAATCCTGGCCCGCTGCTTGACTCTAAGTTCAGGGATTGGGTTTTGTCCTCCCGCAAACGGGTATCCGGCTCTGAGAGCTCAGGAATCCGGACATAGTTAGTCCTCAAGATAGAGGAAAGGTCGCGGCATTGTTCCTCCACCACCGCAATATGATGGGTGACCAGTGGAGAGTTAATCTCCCTTTGATCGGGTTTAAGCCCAATCCGGTCGTAGTCCGTAGCGACTCCCAACGCGGCGATGCGATCCAAGAGCTCGTTTAGGGAAGAGAGCTCCATAGGATCCATCTGCTCGGCAAGTTCCGAGTTGACGTGGAGGCTATTTTCGATGACTCGATAAGTCACCGTCGGCGCAGCGGCCGAACAGGCGGTCATGACGAAACCGCCTAGCCGGAGAGTTTGGCCGACAGCCAAAGCTCCCCCAGCAGTAGTGCCGTCTTTAAAGACGAGATGATACATCCTTCCTTATGGAGACGGCACAGTGGAACTCTCAATGAAAGCACCAATGTCGGTGTCAAAACCGGCGGAACTCGGGTAGGGGGTCCCGAACTGTGCGTCTAGGCGGATGGTAACATGAGACAAGGGACACGATGTTTTTACCCAGGTTCGAGCCCTCTCGATGGAGGTAAAACCCTACTCCTGCTTGATTAATATTGATGATATGGGTAGTACAAGAGTTGATCTACCTCGAGATCAGAGAGGCTAAACCCTAGAATCTAGCCTATGGTATGATTGTTGTTGTGTCCTATGGACTAAACCCTCCGGTTTATATAGACACCAGAGGGGGCTAGGGTTACACAGAGTTGGTTACAAGGAAGGAGATCTACATATCCGTATTTCCAAGCTTGCCTTCCACGCCAAGGAGAGTCCCATCCGGACACGGGACGAAGTCTTCAATCTTGTATCTTCATAGTCCAACAGTCCGGCCAAAGGTTATAGTCCGTCTATCCGGATACCCCCTAATCCAGGACTCCCTCACCTGTCTCTCACGCATTGTCTCACACCTCTCTTCCTAATCGACGAGTATGGTTCTAGCAGAGCATTATGTAGGATGCCCCTTAAAGTTAGGTTGGATGAATAGTAATATCAGAGATAAGGGGTTACCTTAGTCCGAGTACCTAGGGTTACAAATCCTAGCCGGCTTTGTCAGTGGACACAGAGTCCTTCACAATTCTGCTATCTTTGTCTTGTACGACTAGTCATCCATGGGTCTCCCTAAATGCGTCACGGGCCGACCAATGTGGCACAGGACAGAACCGAACCAAGGGCCTCACCTCGACCCACCGGACCTCACGCGGTGACAAACCCTCTGCCCCCAGGTTTCGTTATCTTCTCACACCCACACATACCAACACAGACACCACACAAAGAAAATTCTCCTCATGCCTCTATCCCCTTCCCCCTTTCATATACACACTCAAGGGAATCCCTCGCCGTGACATCATATTCGTCTCTCTCTCTAGACCTCTCTCATTTCTCATGCTATCTCTCCCACGCCCCCTCCCCCCGATGTCCCCTCTATCCATGCCTCTCTCGAATACGTAATACACACACATGCCTCTCTAGGCCCTGCCAAATACATCAACTACACATTCACACATGTTACATCACGTACCCCATTGATCTAAAAAGCCGTCTCTTCACGTTTATTTCACATACAACATTCCTTTTTAATAAAAGTGTGGCCAAAAAATTATTTTAGAATTTCTACATATATACAACATTACAGAGTTATATGGAGGAGTATGAACGTTAATTTGCATTGCATGGTGCCAACAATGATATTTATTCCGCACTGTGATTTTTTATAGTTTTATACTATATATAAACTTAGTCATAATAAAGAGAAACAAGAGCATCTCTCTCTCCATCGCATACACCCCATCTACGCCCCTTTCACGTACGCACATAAACTATATCCGGGTCCTCAAAAAGTAAGCCCCCATCACATTCACGCACGTTTCATCTTTCTCTCGTGATATATACAGTGACGATCATTGTATTTGAAGCGAAAGAAGGATACGTACATTGGACTTCAGAATCCACTCATTACGATCACCATTTATGTTTTGTGGTTATTATACAGTCACGGGCTTACTGTATAGCTCTGTATTAGTTCAAGACACGACTAGTTGACCAGTTAAACGCTCCACGTGGCACCTCTAGTGTTGCATCACATTATGTCACTACCATTGGGCCCACCTGTCGGCTTGTAGCTACTCGACACTCTTATATTAAACAGAGTTGGTGATGATGGTGTGCCTGCCATCCTGCAATATAGGCCGTCCGATTTATATCTGATGGATAGGAAGGAAACTTTGGCAATTTTGCAAAAAGTTACCCACACACCTCTCCACATTTGCAAATAAGGCCTTCCCTCGTTCATCCTTTTCTCTCACAAGATAAACTAGTCATACAAATGCATCTTGATGTTACGTGCAACGCATGGGCATCTTGCTAGTAAGTATGAAAACAAACGACAAACAAATATTGGACGATGGTTCGAAGTCATGACCGCGGGCACAACGGACAAGGTGGCCTTGTATTGGTATGCTGAGTCGTCTGTTTTAACATACAGGAGCTGGTGTGGTGATTATACACACATAGGCATGCACACGAACTGCATGCACGCAACACTCACACGAACACATGCAGCCACACACGCACACAACACTCACACGTACATACGCAGCCACGCACACATGTAACACTCACACGCACACACGCACGCATGCATGCACACACCACACGAACAACAAAAACTCTCACGCTCAAGTGCTCAACCTACACGTGCATGCACACACATCAGGCCCTGACAGACACATACACAACCAGGTGATTTCCGCGCACGGGTTGGAGTCTTGTCGCGCCTGCGTAAATTTGTGTTTATCTGACCTTTTTCCTATGCGAACTGACAGGTGGGACACACAAGGAACGTGGTCAATTTAACTACTCAACATGGTGCCACACAGACTATTTGGCCGGTCAACAGAGTGCAATCCGATGCTGAACGGTGAGCAAGTGACTGTATAATCACCGCAAAACATATATAGTGACCATAATGAGCGTATTCTGAAGTTCGGTGACCGTATTGCGCTTTTCTCTCTGTAGGCCCTCCAAAACTACATCTCTACACGTTCTCACATGGTACATCTAACAACTATGCAATACAGCACTACTACTACACTCTAACACAATAAATCATATGTATTTTTAGTTATACTAGATATACTATTGTTACTTAATTATTCAGTTTGCATACATTAAAATTGCCTTTGAAATGCATGGCCAGTATCATCTACCGCGTGGGAAAAATCTCACCCTTTCCTGTTTAATCAGGTTTGTATCGATGGATCGTGCGAAACAGCAAAACTATAGTACTATAGTACTATATACAGTACAAGTAACAGTTCACTGGGCCACCGTGTCATGTCCTCCTCCGTCGTAAGAGTGGAGCGCTTGCTTCCATAAATGTTCTAGTCCCTTTCGCTGACATGTGGGACATCAAGCTACTGGGTCCACGTGCCATACCTAAATACAGTGAAGAGAAGCAGGGGTGAAGCATCCCAGTCATGGCGCTGGCATAGTAATGAGCAATGAGGCGTCAAATCACAAAGTTGCACCTTTCCCGCAATTAAGTTGGAGGGACGCAGTAATAATGCTAAAAAACAAGTTGGAGGGACGAAGCAACCATCATTTCACTCGTTGCTGAATCCGCTTCTCCTTCATCTTCTTCAAGTTAACCACGTGTTGCTTCTGCCGTTGTTCTACCTCATGTGGGACGCGAATCAACTTGGTAGCCCTGAGACGTGGGACTGCATGTTAGCAAATTGCCAGGCCAACGTCCTCTAAACCTAAGAAACCTCCCCCGCCATCAGCGTGGCAAAGTCACCTCCTTTTTAATAATCTTGATTCTATAATTTTTTAGATCAATATAATTGATATTTGTATAGATAGAACACAGGAGCAAAACCAAGTGGTACGGTTAAGGGCATCCACAATGTGTAGCCAAATGTGAAAATAGCTTTTGGCATCGATGGGAACCATTGTGGACGGTGTTGCCAAAGCCAAAAAGATGGAACCGAAGCTCCCTGATTGATTGATTGATTGATTGAAGGAATAGAAAAATGCAACGTCTCTGCTCTTTCTCTCGTGCTTAGATGCATGTACAGTATAGAGCACAGAGTCTACTCCCCTATCCCTTCTATCACAAATCACAAAGCGGTGAGGCGTCAAATCACAAAGCACGGACGAAGCAACCATCATTTCACTCTTCACTGACTCCGCTTCTCCATCGTCTTCTTCAAGAAACCACCCCACCGCACTAAGCTGGACGGACGACGCTATTGTATATACTAGTAGTACTAGTACATTTACGGGTCCTTCCTGGATGCAAATAAGGCAGTTGTCTCGGCTTGCAGGCGGCACTTGTGAACGACTTACCGTGGTCTCCCTGAATGGTGTTCTCCGTCGAATGCACTTCGCCAAAGCACAATGTTCAAGATATCGTCAATGTAACCGCAATGGGGAAGGAAGTCAAATAATTACTACCTCCATTTTTTTGTACACAAGGCCAGTATATCAAAATTACAATTTGCAAAAGGCCACTAACACTAATCGAGGCAAAATTGATGGGGTTTGCCTCGTACTAGCAACCAAAGACATTAATATACTCTTGCATGCATGCAGAAGTGAGAAGGTTGGTTTGCATGGCGCTGCATTAATCAAGCGATGAGGAGTGAGATGGTTAGCTCTTTGGGCTTTGGAGAAAAAAATAAGGCATTAATTGACACGTCAAACGAGGATTTGTATCGATTAATCCCGCGAAGGAAAACCCCGCCTTTCTTTTTTAACACTAGTACTCCTAGTACGTATGTACTTGTATCCTGTTTGGGTCTAGGCCTTGCATTGCCATACTTCACCACACATTTTTTCCAAGCTTGCCTAAAGTTTTCAAAATGAAAAGGATGTACACTTGCGCACGGCTGCCACAGTCACACCGCACCCTCACACAGTCGCTCCTGCATGCCGCGGTCGCACCGCACCCTCACACAGTCGCTCCTGCACACCGCAATCCCAACCAAGGGAACGCACCCTCACTGACATGTGCTACCACATGTGAACAAACCAAACTCAGCCATCCTACCACTGACACATAATTTTCGTTCAACAATATGTTTATCCAACCGCATGTTGGGGAGGATTCGTATGGCCCGTGCGGTGGTCTGTTGGGGAAGAAGAAGAGGTGAGGAAGAAGGGTTAGGAGACGTAGGATATTCATCCAACCGCCTGAAATGGTAGACTGACCCAAATGATGAAAGTCAGGCGACTTGCATAACAATATATGTTTTTACACAGCAAAAGATCCCTAAAAATAACAACATAAAGAAAAACTATCACTGCTCGCGGAACGAGACGGCCTCGTCGTCTTTGGCTGCCGGTGCGAACCAGCTATAGCTGCCGACATGTGTCTCCGCACCGTGGTTGTTCTCGGCCCCAGCTACTCGTTCATGCGGAGCGTGCGGGCGCTCTGCACGGACGAGAGCACTGCACGGTTCAAGTCCAGGACGTCCGGTTCCGCCTGCAGGAGGGCCTTGATGGCAGCGGCATCCACGCGCTCCGCGTTGAGTTCAGCCTCCACCGCCCGGTTCAAGTCCAGGACATTCGGTTCTGCCTATAGGAGGGCCTCGATGGCAGCGGCATCCGCGTGCTTCGTGTCGGGTTGAGCCTCTGCTGCCCGGTTCACATCCACGACATCTGGTTCCGCCTGCAGGAGAGCCTCGATGGCAGCGGCATGCGCACACTCCTCGTCAAGTTGAGCCTCTGCCTCCCGGTCCTCCTTTAGTATCGCCAGGTTGAATTACTAGTCCGCCTGCACCATGGGGGACCCGGATGCCGGCACGAAGTCGACGTCCATCGTCTCATACCCATCGGGGGCCTTCTGCGCCACGACCTCCGCCATGAACATTGGATCAGCTTCCTCCTCCGCGTAGCTTGGCTCCAAAGAACTCGGGGATTGGCCCGCCGCAAAGCGAGCTTGGGAACGGAGGTCTGTGGCGCCGACCGCCGCCGTGATTTCTGCGCGGCGCTCCGGAGTCATCATCTTGTAGTACGTGATCTTGTGGGGCACCATGGCTTTCCAGCGAACTAGGGGACACTTGATGCGGGCTAGTGGATCGAAAGGTGGGGAATGGGCTGGAGAGGAGGTGTGGTTTTGGGGCAGTGGCTGGCGTAGGCCAAGCAGCGAAGGTTCTGGTATGAATAGTGGTTCCGGTGAAGACCAGTCAATCGTTTTTTACTGTACATCGTTCTTGTCGCATTCGCGTTGCACCCCGACACGCTGGACCCTCCACGTCATTCACCGAATGGAACGTGCTTCATCTTGCATTTTTGCTCGCTTGTGGCACCGCAGTTGAGAGCAAACAGATGTCCCTCCCCCTCCCACGCCCGCGTCATTTATACTACCACTCCCTCCGTTTTATGCGGAGTAAATAGAAACAGAGGGAGTATACTACGGATGAGGATCCCCTGACGTGGCCGAACCCATTGAGTAACTGACATGCTGGGCCTAACAAGCATGGGGTCCGCCAGTAAGTGACTGAAAGGGAGGGTAAGGCAGGGATACCTACGTCAGAGTATCCACTTCCACTACTACTCCCTCCTTCCATCTACAGGGCCTAATGCGTTTTTCAAGGCTAACTTTGACCAAATGTTAGAGTAATAATATATGACATGCAACTTACACAAAGCATACGGTCAAATTCGTATGTGAAAGGAGCTTCCAATGATATAATTTTCACATTATACATCTCATGTACTATTAATCTTGTCAATAGTCAAAGGCGTTTTTGAAAAACACATTAGATCATGGCTAATAATATAACCAGCAGATGGCTATAAGGAACTGTCATGTCATCTATAGCCATCATCTATATGCACTCATACAATAGTGTGGGCTATAAGGTTGGCTATTTCTTGCAAAAATAATAATATAAGGTTGGCTATTGTATTAGTACTTTTTTCCATCTCCTCTCTATCTCTTTCTTCATATTTATTGTATTTACCTAGGAATGCATATATAGCTAGGCTCTTGCATGAGAGCTCACTCCCCTTACTTTTTCACATCTCTCTCCTCCACATAGGCAAAAGTGCCATGTAATTTGGCTCTTAGAATGGCTATTAGGTTGGCTCTAAGCATTTAATATTTGCATGAGCAAGGTATATGATTGGAAGAGCCCGCTTCACTCTCTCTCCTCTCTTCTCACTCCTCCAAGTAGGATTTTAATGACATGACAAGTCTTATAGCCTGCTGACTAGGCCTTATTAGACTTGCTCTTAGGCCCTATATAAATGGAAGGAGGGAGTACTATGAGCACTGCATACTCTACTACAGATGTTGTCAGTACTCCACTAGTACTATTGGACAGGGAGCTTAAAAAAGTTACTATTGGACTGGCTATACGTGGCGAAATCCTAGTTGGAAGAGCATGCGCGAGAACAAGCACACTCACGTGGTTGAAAACAAATTGGAAACCATCGCTGTTTGAATAAAAATCTAGGAGTACGTACGAACCTAACAATATTAATTAGGCATTGTTGAATGTTGATACTTCTTTTTGTAAGTTTTATCAAAGTAGAGATAGTTTGACTACACATAAAACTTATATGTAAACTAGAAAGAACCGGACGGAGTATATTGTATGTTCAAAAGCGAAACGAACATTGAATACCTTTATATATGATTTGCAGATGCTATGATCACCGGTTCAAAATTTTGAATCCGCCTTAGGTATCACACATGCACCCACTCATTTTCTCTCGATTTCATCTCAGGGTCCGGAGATCGATTGAAAGAGGACTAGGGTGGGTAGAATATGTTCATTTCGCTTATGAACATACAATATACTCCCTCTGATCCCCACAGACCCACTCCCCCCCACGGGTCATTTCTATCATAGAAACAGACCAAACATTTATCTCCTTGCACGACACGCAATTGATCTCTCAATATCAATCGATCTCGTCAAGATGTGTCGGGGCATGAATCGAATGGGATGTCAAAACTAAGAAGGGAAGCGGAATGTAGTGGAGGCAAAGTGAAACTTTAAATGAACCGTTTGTTTGTATGCATGTTGGACAAATTACAACATTGGAAATACAAGCATGGTCTAGGCCCACATGCGAATGATACTCGGCGGAATGTTCAAATGAGGCATGCAGGAGGATGGACTCGACCGGAGGGCGGCATGATCGATGGAGAAGACGGTTGGACAGGAATGAGAAATAAGCAACACCGCATGATTATACTTGAACGGCTCAAATAAAGAATAAGTTGTCTCGTTTTCCCTTCTGCATATTAGGTTTTACTGAAGTCAAACTTCATAAAATTTGACCAAGTTTATAGAAAACTAGCAAGATGCCCGTGCGTTGCACGGAACATCAAGATCTTGTGGGAGAAAAGGTTGAACGAGGGAAGGACTTATCTGCAAATGTGGAGAGGAGTGCGGGTAAATTGTCATAGTTTCCTTCCTATTCGTTAGATATAGATTGGACGGCCTATATTGCAGGATGGTAGGCACACCATCATCACCAACTCTGCTTTTTATGCACACTAGCAAGATGCCCGTGTGTTGCACGGAACATCAAGATGCATTTGTATGAGTAGTTTATCTTGTGGGAGAAAAGGATGAATGAGGGAAGGCCCTATTTGCAAATGTGGAGAGGGGTGTGGGTATCTTTTTGCAAAATTGCCGTAGTTTCCTTCCTATCCGTCAGATATAAATCAGACGGACTCTTATAAAAACAGATTTGATGATGATGGTGTGCCTGCCATCCTGCAATATAGGCCATCTGATTTATATCTGACGGATAGGAAGGAAACTATGGCAATTTTGCAAAAAGGTACCCACACACCTCTCCACAATTGCAAATAAGGCCTTCCCTCGTTTATCCTTTTCTCTCACAAGATAAACTAGTCATACAAATGCATCTTGATGTTACGTGCAACGCACGGGCTCTTGCTAGTAAGAGTAGAAATATGAACATTTACAATAGCAAATATATATGATGTGAAAGTATATTCAATAATGAATCTAATGGTATTGATTTGTTACTGTATATGTTATTATTTACGTCTATGAACTTTGTCAAAGTTTACAAAGTTTGACTTTGAGCAAAGCTAAAATGCGGAGTAAATAAAAACAAAGGGAGTACGCAGGGACTAGTATAGTTACTACTGCTGGAACATGGTAAGTTGGACCCCTAAATGCGGGCACGGACCGGGCACACCTCAATTATTCTTTCAAATAGTCAGACACCTACATTTAGCACACCATCCGGCTACTTAATCAAGTGTTACGCTTCACTACTTGAAAATGAAAAGGATGGTATCGTACCCAAAACCACCACACTCGGGGCTAGAGTAACAACTTGGTACTATACCACATTTGAACCAGGGCACAAAAACCACCTGTTCTGCACCTAATGCGCAATGCGGAGCACTGGCGCTCGAGTATGGCCGGGAAAACAGGGAAACCGTCATGTGGGGCACACCTCTCGGGACGACATGGCGCACACTAGTCCAATGGAGGAGCTGGCCCACGACCTCCTCGCCACCGGCAACCGTTCATGTGGGTCATGGGGGCCAACAACGTGGCGCAGCTCCAGCACCGCCTCTGGATAGGGCGACCGCGGTGAGCGACACGCTCATCGTCGCTGGACACGGTCGGTTTCATTGTGCCGAGGGTGGCGTTAGCGCTGTGGCACGACCAGCAGATCAACACCCGACTCGCCGAGGATGCACGGGGTGCCGAAGTGCTCGTGCACCGCGACGCGTCCGTGGAGTGGTGTAGCGCGGCCAGCTGCATCCCCAGGACCTGAGACCATGCCGGGTGATCTCGCTTTTTCAATGGCATGTGGGGTCGCATGTGTGCAAAGGGCATCTCCAACGTTGCCACAACCGCAGCTGACTACCCTGGCACACCAAAAACCGTCGTCCCTCGCGCGGTTGCGCGATACGTTCCTAGCCAGCGGCAGCTGCCCGCATTCATGACGTCCGTCCATATCCCGTCGTTAAGAGGCTCGGTGCCCGAGGAACAAACTCCGGCGACTTAATGACGTGCCCGGACGCTTTGGCCTCACCGGAATGCGCTACTTAAAGCGGCAATGCCCTGCTAACCTCCACACCATAGCGCATCGTCCTGCTACCTGGCACCACATCCGCCATGACCGCAAGCGCGAATGCTCTGCGACAGAGCTTTGTCTTCGTGGATGAAGCTCGAGGTCGCCGCCCTCGCTCAAGTCGGCGCTCGCAACGCAATCGCGGTGTAACCGAATGCGGACACGGCCGCACAAGCGGTGGCCATGATGGCGGCCGACGACGGGAGCACCGTCAGCCACGCGTCCTACTTGCCGCCGTCCAACATCTGGCACCGCCGAGGTCGGGGACTCCTCCGAGGATGAGTAGGGCATGGGAGGCGGCAGGGCATGGTGTGCCAACTGGCCGGTCCGTCTCCCGTGTTCTACTCTTCCTCGCCGGAGACCACACCTTCGTATTGAACCCCGCCCCCGTACACGGAGATCGCAGATGGAGGGTGTCGGTCACCGCCGTAGAATAGGTTTAGGGTCGGGTTTCTTTTATTTTTCTGTCCTATAAAAGTTCAAAATGTAATGAAAATCTGCCGTGTTTGCATTAATCTCGGACAGTGTATATGAACTTTCACAATAATATAATATATTGTAGGAGTACTAGCAAGATGCCCATGCGTTGCACGGAACATCAAGATCTTATTGGAGAAAGGATGAACGAGGGAAGGCCTTATCTGGAAATGTGGAGAGGAGTGCGGGTAAATTGTCATAGTTTCCTTCCTATCCATTAGATATAGATCGTACGGCCTATATTGCAGGATGGCAGGCACACAATCATCACCAACTATGCTTTTTATTGAACCGAGACAAAGCTAACATGCGAAGTAAATAAACACATAGGGTCTACATACACAATTTATCTTAGGCACTCCAATAATATGTCCACTACACATTCACGCATTTCACATCTTTCTACATCTACGGGAACCTACGAAAGGGTTAACATAAATTGCATCTCTCTCTCCTCCCTGATTTTCATGGTGGTGGGCCCTCTCCCTCCCCCCAATCTACAATCAACAGCTCACACGTTTCACATTACATTAATTACGTATCTGGGATTACGTAGGTGTAGCATTACTCGTCCAAAAAAACCAACTAAGCCAACCTCCCAGCATATCGCGCGGGAAAAGACCCGGCCGCGCCGTTTTAGTCGGGATTACCGGATTACTAGTAGTAGTATCGATGGATCGCGCGAAGCACCAAGTTTTTTTTAGGGGACGAAGCACCTAGTTTAAAAGGAAAAAAGGAGGTATACTCACAGCACCCCTGTCGCGGTCGCATTGCACCCCACACACGTTCGGTCCTGCACACGGCTCATGCAAACGGAACACGCTTCGGCTTGCCTCTTCACTGACACGTGTGACTGCACTTGGAGAAACCGACCATGCGCCTAACTCCCCCCGCCCACCGCTCGAAATCCCCCCCCCCCCAAAAAAATTCCCACCAAATCCCAAATTCAACCGCCCTTCGACCAACTAGCCAATAATATTCCCCAAACCCCCTCCCCTCGTCCCCCTCCACTCCATTCGCTCCGCCAAAGCCGCCCTCCCTGCCGCACCGATACGTCGGTGTCGTGGTTCATCGAGGGGATGCACGGCGATCCTCTTGCTCCCACAGTACACTCTCGTAGACTGCCGTCCTCGAGCCGCGCTGCCACCGCTGGCAACGTTCTTGTGGAGGCACACGGCGGTCAGCGCCGCCACCGCTGGCGACGTTCGTGTGGAGACGCACGGCGGTCAGCTTCTCCCACGGTATGCGCATTCTAGATTGAGGCCCCGTGCATGTCGGTGTAGCACTGAATGTTAGCTGATAGACGCTGTTAATCTCACTATTTGCCGAAGTAGTGTACAATCGATATGCTCTGCTTAAGAAGCTTCCTTGCCCTGTTTTGCACTCAATTTTCTTAGCTGAGATGGCATGCCAAGCCCGATTAGTTGCTATAATATCCTGCCATATATTTATTGTGACGTAGATTGCCATGGTCTAGTAGCCAATCTGTTAGGTGAAATAGCGCTACACCGTTTTATACTCGATCTTTGTTGCTGCGATGGCCTTCGATAGTTCGATGGCTGTGTGCTCGGCCTCATTGACTGCTGAAATAGCATGTCATAACTTAGCACTCAAATATGTTTGCTGAATTAGCTTTAAATATATTTTGTTACTTAGATCTGCTCGTCCAAATATCTTTCCATAGCTTTAGACATTGACCTAGGTATTTTTTCTGGACTTCATAAAAAAGCATATATGTTTTTCCTGTAATATCTAGTAGAAGAACTAATTTGTATGTCTAACAGATGGACATGACTTGGATAACTTCTGCTCGAAGATTCTCCGCTGCATATGTCGAGGGGGTTGAAAACTTCATGAACTTTATCAGAGCTGAGTACGGTGGTCCGAAATCAGATGTGCTCCGCCCATGTAGCAATTGTATGAATTCAGTTACAAGACCCCAGTCAACTATGCGAAATTATCTACACTTGTACGGAATGTCGGTCACATATACTAGGTGTGTTCATCATGGTGAAGCTATGAACGTCAATGTTACTGACTATGTGGAAGCAGCAGATCACCATCTTGATCTGCCTGATGCTCAGGTGGAAGAGGAGGAGGAGGTGGTGGTGGCGGAGCCAGTGAGTTTGACCAACATTGAAACAATGCTACGAAATGCTCGTGCATTTCGTGAACTTTCACCTGCAGAGAAAAAGCGGTGGGCCCGCATGTTGGAACAATGCAACGTGGCTGTCACCCCAGAAATATCTTTGTCGAGATTCTTAGCTATGGTCACCTTTCTTCAGGTGAAGACATCTGAGTGGATGACCAACAAATCATTCGATGCGACATTGGCTGCTTTCCGCAAAGCTTTCCCAGATGCATCTGAGCTGCCACATACCTACAGTAAAATGAAGAATTTCCTTTGTGCTGTTGGAATTGGATATGATATGATCCATGTTTGTAAGGATAATTGTGTTTTTTTCTGGAAGGATTATGCCAACTTAAGTGAATGCCCGAAATGCGAATCATCAAGATGGAAAGATGGCGATGCTATGAAGAGGATTCCTCATAATGTTCTGAGACATTTTCCAATTACACCAAGATTGCAGAGGTTGTTTCATGATGCTAAAACAAGAGAGGATGTACTGTGGCATTCTAGGAACCAGGAGTACATAGATCAGAAACACAAAAAGTTTGCTGCTGACCCGAGAAACATTAGACTTGGCTTAGCTTCAGATGGATTTAACCCATTTGGCCACCAGAGCGCCACATATAGCATGTGGCCAGTGCTTGTTATCCCTTACAACATGCCTCCAAATGTCTGCACCAAAGAATCAAACTACAAGATGGCCTTGCTCATCCAAGGTCCAAAAAGTCCTGGAAAGGATTTTGATTTATTCATGGAGCCTCTTGTGGAGGAACTTCAACATCTATGGAGGGGTGTTCTCACTCGAGACCTATATAGAAGCCCACCAGCTGATTTCTTTCTGCGTGCTATTATAATTTGGTGCATACATGATTATCCGGCTTTGGGCACTATATCAGGGCGAACGACACATGGTTACAATGCATGTGTTTGCTGTGACAGGAATCCGCTGTCATACGCAATACTTAGCAAGATCTGTTACATTGGACACCGCCGTTTCCTTGCCAAGGACAAGCCGCGTCCTACAAAATACCGAAGACATGTGTTCAATGCAAAGCATGAAAACCGTGATGCGCCAAAGAGGCTCACCGCTGATGAGTTGCAAGTGGAATTAGAGAAGGTCAGGCATATTACACCAGGAAACCATCCACGGTAATGGTAGCGGAAAAGGAAGCTGGCGAGGCGGAAGAGAGATTATTGTTTACCGCAGTCCACTTTGTGGGACTTGGAGTATTTGAAAGATTTGGATCTGCGGCATAATCTTGATGTGATGCACATCGAGAAAAATATATGTGACAAGCATTATCGGCACACTTCTTAATATTGAAGGCAAGGCGAAAGATACCTTAAAATCTAGGATTGATTTGACACACACAGGTATCGAGACGAATTGCAGGTGCAAGATGAAGGTAAACCACGGGATATGGCACCAAGCGTATGCGTCTTGGACAAGGTAAAAAGAAAAGAATACTTTGCGAGGTCCTCACACGTGTGAGATTCCCACATCGATTTGCTTCCAACCCTGAAAGGAGAGTCGGTCTGAGATGGAAACAAGGTACAATGGTTGAAAACTCATGACTGCCACATCCTACTTCAAAGGATTTTTCCTGTTATCCTTAGAGCATTGGGCCGCCGTGACTTATACAGAGCAGTTGCAGAATTGGGACAATTCTTCAGGGAAATCTGCAGTAGAAATATCAGGGTAGATGCATTGGAGCGTCTTAAAGACAAGATACCAACTATCCTATGCGACCTTGAGAAGATATATCCTCCAGCCTTCTTTGATGTGATGGTGCATTTGGTTGTCCATCTACCCGATGAGGCACTACTTAGAGGTACATTACAGTATGGCTGGATGTACCCTATTGAAAGGCAGCTAGTCACTTTCAAGGGCTATGTTAGGAACAGAGCTAGACCCGAGGGTTCCATTGCAGAGGCCTACATTGCTACAGAATCGTTGACATTCTGCTCAAAATACATTGAAACAGCTGATCAGCTTAGCAAAGAGGTGGGTGAAGACAATCCAGGGCTCAATGTTTTCGATTATTCTGTTCGAGTTATAGGGAAGAGTCGACAAGAGGACAAACCTAAAGATTTGGACAAAATGGTTTGGTACATGTTGAATAACTGTCCTGAGATACTACCTTATATCAAGTAAGTGCTAAGTATTGCAGCTTATACATCATAATCTACTAAACTTGCAGCACATTCTTATATATTTAGATGTTTGACGCGATCACTATGTTGTCAGCATCTACAAAAAGGATTTACTGCCGCAAAATCCAAGAAACATTGACAAACTGGTTATGGCAGGATTTGCGAAATGGTTCAAGAGCCATGTAAGCTTTTGAATTGCACTGCCAGTTTTTTTTTAATATATTGAGTACATAAGATGATTAGCTTGTCTATTTTCTAACCATAGGTTAAGAAGATGCAGGAGGATGGGCATGCAGTTGATGATGCCCTTTACGCACTAGCAATGGGTTCTGATACTCTGGTAAGACATTATGAATCTTGCGTTGTTGGAGATGCGCGCTACAACACCCTTGCACGCGACGAAGGTAGGAAGACACAAAACAGTGCCATCATGAGCACGGATACGTACGACAGAGAGACACCTGAAATGTATGCTAACATAACAGACATTGTTCAGTTGCAGTGTATCTCTAGTTTCCAGGATCATCGGTGTGTGGTTCTGTTGTGATGTCGTTGGTATAACCTATTTTTCAGGATCGCAATACCCAGAGCTGATGATTATTTCAAATCCATCAATGTCAAGGTGGTGTACCAGACCAACGAGCCTTTTATTTTGGCAAATCAAGCAACACAGATATTTTTCTTGGAAGACACATTTTCACGTAGCGATGACTGGAGAGTATTGCAAAGGTTTGAGCAGAGGAATTTGTTTAATGAAGTTGCACAACAAGATGATGCTTACACTGCTCCTGATGTACAAGATTCCACAGATGTTCCTAATATCTTTGAGAACCATCAAGTTAACGACACTGGCGAAAAGATTGCCTGTCATGTTGTGGACATACAAGAGTTGATCAAGAAGAAGCCAACGTTCGAGGACATTGAGGATGAAGAATAAGATGACACTCTGGGGAATTATAATTCACACTGATAAACATGGCAAAGATGTTGACGCTGCTGCTGCGGATGATTAGATTGCTTTTGTCATATTTGCCTATCAAAAGACATTTTTTATCTACTATGTGAAATTGTGTTTGCTATGACAACTGAAACCTGATGAATGTGTTGTTTAGCATTTTGCTGTGAGAACGTCACTTTTTATGTATATTCATTTGTGTTTGGTGATTGTATGACGATAAAAACATGATGACAATTTTGTTTTGTTGTACTCATATTTGGCGGTGAAACTTGAATTTCATGACATAGTTTGTTGTTGGACTGCAATTTGCTCAATGTCTTTGAATGGGAACAAAGCTGACCCGAAAGGGCCTCTGCTAATTTATTTATTTATTACCAAAAGAGCCTCTGCTATTTATTTATTTATGAGTAAAAGGGGATACCCCCCGATTTCCATTAACAGAAATCATTAAATGTTCACAACACTACGCCTAGCCTGCTACACAGGTTTCATTCATTACTAGTTTCAGCAAAGCGCTCATGTCATAGCCACTGAATACATCACGAGTGCTACATACACTTCAAATAAAGAGACAATAATCCTACAGAGCACATCTATTTTACCCATTATCTTCACAAGCTCTTTCATCTCCTCATTGCTGTCAAGGTCGTTCAACAGCTGTTGCTTGGCCATGATCAGAGGAACTGCATCTTTAACCTTGTGCTCTACATCTTCCTCTTCTATCGTTCCTTCAGTTACTTGTCCAACACCCCAACCTGATGGTATTGGGATTCCTCGGATAACCAAATAATCAGCGTAGTTGCGTTCCCCCACATCAACAACTTCCCAGAAATACAAATCACACAAATTTTCCTTTTTCTGCACGAATCAAATTGGAAGATCATCAACCAAACTATTAAAAAAATCAGCAACTGAAAGCAGCAGAACAACACTTAAACATATTATTACCCCATGATTCAGGCATTTGTAGAAGACTCGGCCAGGGTTGAGGATTGTGGTTGAGACGCATAGATGACTCTGCGTGATTTGCAGCAGTGGCACCACACCAACGGCAGTAGGTTGCGATGAGCAACCGGCTACAGTGCGTGTGCCAGCGGGGGTGTGATGAGACCCACAGGCGATGGTACGGGTGGTGACTTGGCGCATATCTGGTTGTTGCCTACTGAAGAGCAGGTGGACGAGCAGCCAGCGGACATGGTTGCTCGGCCAGAGCTTCTGATAATAGGAAGAGTAAGTAGAGAAGAGGAGAAGCGAATGTTGGATATGTCAGTTTCATTACTTTGCAAAGTAGCATAGAACCATATATAGTCATAGTCTAGGTTTGGATTCGAACCAGCTACAGGAGCACGTCTCTCTTTTTTCTAAAACTCAGCAACGTGTCTTTCTTTGGTACACTAGCTTGTTACAGACGCCTTCTCAAGTCTTTGATTTTCTTTCTTTTTTTGCGAGGAAGGAAGGAGGACAAAATTGAGAGTTCCTGGGACTCGAACCCAAGACCTCTCGGTAGAAAACCAAGGGTGCTAGTCACTTATGTGGCGAACGTTCCCTGGGAGGAGGATGGCAGACGAACGCATTTTCCTCGCAATATTAGTTGCGACGCAAGATCGAACGGTCGCAGTTTCGGGAATATTATCAGGCGAACGAGCCCAGTTTTTCGTTTCTTCATATATATATAAAAAAGTATGCTACTTGGTGTCAGCTTAGTCAACAAACGATTGTGCCAACCTTGACCGTTGGATTGACATTCAACGTCTGTCGTGTTTCTTCAGTCTCTTCTTCCTCCAGCTGCCAAAGCCAAACCAGTACCGGCAGAACCACCTGCTCCTGCCTCCTACGGCTGGCTGTGCTGCCGCGCACGCATCATGGCCACATCGCACCCTAAAACTCTGTGCATCTTCTCCGGCTCCTGTTCGTTCCCGTCCGAGGCCTCACCATCGTCCTCCGCCTTGGTTCGCTCGCCGCGGCGCCACCCTCCAGTGTTGTCAACATGGTCAACAAACGAGAGGAATAAGGAAATGATTGTACATGGTGAGGATGACAGTAGGGACACAGCAGCGCGCGCCGTAATTTTGTTTTTTCGAGATAGAGAAGGGTATTCAACTGGGTTGTTCGGGAGCTGTAGCCCATCTAACACATGACCAGCCCAGTTTGTTTTTTTCCTTTCTAAAAGTGGCTAGCCCAGCTATTTTGTTTTTTGCAGAATAACCAACGTAGGCCTACTTGCTTTTCTACGCCCTGCTGGCCGGAAATATTTTAAGACGAGGAGGGATGCATTTTGCCTAGAAAATGGGCTATAAGTAATAAGAAATGGGCTATAAGTAATATTAAATGGGCTGTAAAATGAAAAAATACAGCAAATAGGCAATTAGTTCCAAAATACTTTTTTCTTTCAGATTTTGATATTTTAAATTTCATTGTTTTTGCGCGGGTAAAATTTCATTGGATTTAAATTAAGGTTTGTTTAGTTTTTAAATTAATTTGAATCTGGCTAGAAATTTCGGGTTGTATGCTGTTTGGGATAGATTTGGAGGCTGACTTGTGGGTCTACTAGGTTGAAGGGTACGAAAGGCTTTGTCAACTTAGTCCACAAATTCTAGCAGCAGTGACCGTTGGATGTTAATCCAACGGTCGTGCTGCTTCTTAAATATCTGATCATCTTGCTCCAGCCGCCCAAACCAGCGCCGATGGGACTGCCTGCTCCCGCCTCCTGTGGCCGGCTGTGCTCCCGCATAGGCCGCACCGCCCCACCCTACTCCATTGCTGGCCAGACCATTCCTCTACTCGCCCACACCTCCTGTTATTTCCGGCGACGACAGCCGGACCAGTAAACCCTCGTACTCCCCACCTCCTGAGAAACCACTACCGAGTCTTCCCCGGCTCCGTATCGTTCCCTTCCTAGGCCTCACCGGTCAACGTGGTCAACGAACGACATCCATCGAACGTGGACTGTACGTGGAGAGGCTGACAGCTGGGTCCATGGCCGCACACAAGGAAATGCCCCCTTGTTACGTGCAAAATAAAGATTCCTCCACTGGACTTCTGGGACCCACCGGACGGGCCTCCATATTCCGCAAAAAAAACGTTCCCCCCGCTGACAGGTCGGACCCACCAACTATATCTTCGCACGCAAGGAAGTGCCTCCTTATTACGCACAAAAAAATGAATACCCCCCCCCTGCTAGCTGGGACCCAGCATAGTGGGAGGCTGACATGTGGGCCTACTAAGTTGACGGGGACGGAGGGCTTTGTCAACTTAGTCAATATGAACGATTCTAGCTCTAGTGACTGTACGATATCCATCCAACGGCCGTAGTGCTTCTTCAACCTCTGGTCTTCTTCCTCCAGCCGCCCAAAGCAGCGCCGGTCGTGCCTTTGCTCCGCCTCCCATGGCGGGTCTTTGCCGCAGAGGCCTCACCACCCCCTACTACTCCCGCCGCTGGCCAGACCATCCCTCTACTCACCCACACCCCCTGTTATTCTGCGGCGACGGCAGGCTCACACCGCAGCCGAACCATTGAACCCTCGTACTCCTGTCTGCATGGGCTTCCACTGACGCGTCTTCCTCGGCTCCGCGTCGTCCCCTTCCTAGGCCTCGCTGTCGTCCACCGCCCTGGTGATCTCGGCGTGGTGTGGTTAAGGAACGACTTCCATCGGAAGAGTACTGTACGTGGAGAGGATAATAGCTGGGTCCACGGCCGCAGCAAGGAAGTGCCTCCTTATTAAGTGGAAAATAATTATTCCTCCACCTGACAGCAGGGACCCACCGGACGGGCCACCGTATTTCGTGAAAAAAACGTTTCCCCCCTGACTGTTGGGACCCACCATCTATATCTTCGCACACAAGGAAGTGCGTCCATAGTACGAGCAAAAAAATGATTTGCCCCCTAACTGCTGGGACCCACCAGCTACATCTTGCACGGAAGGAAGTGCCTGATAGTCAGGACCCACCTGGTCCAAGCGTACGTAGCGTTGTCATTCTGGTCGCGAACGTGTACGTACATACTGGTCGATGTAGAGGTGTGCATGTGTCGTAGTAGAGGCGCACACGTAGCATGTACACGTACGTACAGCTAGGGTGCAAGAAAGTAAATACAGCCACATACGTACATACAGGCGGTGTCTCGAATGCCTACTCACGCATACGTCTGGACAGGGCTCGTGTACATGGCTGGGTCTGAACGGAGAAGCTGCACCGTCATTGTGATCATGGGGAGGCAACCGGCTGGGTCAGAACGAAATGCGTCATCGTGTTCATCGGGAGCCAACCGGCTTGGATGGAACAGTCGATGGAAACGAGTCCTGGCGTACCGCAGAACGGAGGAAACAACCTTGTGTTCGACTGGCCACGGTCGAAATGGGATCCTATTCATCGGGAGGGGTCTGGCGTACCGCAAAACAGAGGAAACAGACTTCTCTTGGACCTCCTACGGTGGAAACGGGGTCCTGTTGATCGGGAGGGATGTGGCGTACCGCAAAACAGAGGAAACAGACTTGTGTTGGAGCGCTACGGTCGAAATGGGGGTCATGTTCATTGGAAGGTGTGTGGCATACCACAAAATGGGATTCCACGGGATATTGTTCATCTCCACCGTCGACTGCCTCCACGGGCTACTGTTCATCCACCATCGACCTCCTCCAACCTCCACCTGTGATTGTTCATCCACGGGCTCCTGTTCATCCAGCCTCCACCGCGCGCTCCTCCCCAGCTACTGTTCAACCAGCCCTCTCCACGGGGTCCTGTTCAACCACCCCTCCACAGGCTACTGTTCATCTAGCCCTCCACCGGCTACTGTTCAACCAGCCCTCAACGGGGTCATCCTATTCATCCAACCGTCCACGCGGTCCTGTTCATCCATCCCCCAACCGGCTCGATCGGGGTCCTGTTCATCCAGCGGCAACACCACGGGGTCCTGTTCATCTCCACCCCCCCCCCCCATCGGGAACTGTTCATCCAACCCCCCCCCCCCCAACAACGCTCACTGTTCATTTAGAGGCAGCATTGATCGGCTTCAGTTAGCAGTAGTAGCGAAGGAATCACTCGGGTTCAGTTAATAGCAAGGGGTCGATCGCTCGGGTTCAGTAACGTAGCTAGTGCAATCGCTCGGGTTCGGTTAGAGCCCAGCGCCTTTCACGGGTTGAGTTAGAGCCC
The DNA here is from genome assembly GCA_021605145.1 of Aegilops bicornis. NCBI lineage: Eukaryota > Viridiplantae > Streptophyta > Magnoliopsida > Poales > Poaceae > Aegilops > Aegilops bicornis. The sequence continues at coordinate 223,276,628 of CM038671.1, read as the reverse complement.
AACGCCTCGCACACATGCATGTACGTACGAGAGAAACGTGCATCGCTCGGCCCCCGACCACCCACCGTAACCGGGAACTCCCCCGATATTTCCTCGCCCTCGCTTCTACCACGGTTTTTCCGTCATGGACGGCCCAAAGAATGTCATGCAGTTGCGTCTCCGGCCTGACCAGGACGAAAAATCCATTTTCTGTCATCATTTTTTGTCATAGAAGTAGGAGCCCACCACATCTATGATGATACCGGGTTTGTCACAATTATCTTCATAGAAGTGTCATAAGCATGACCAAAAAAAAATCGTTCGGCCCAAAATGTCACGGATGTGTCTTTTTTTGTAGTGTTAGGCGAAGCCCTGCGCCGGTAACTTCATCATCACTGTCGCCACGCCGTCGTGCTGACGGAACTCTTCCTCGTCCTCAATTGGATCAAGAGCTCGAGGGACGTCGTCATGCTGAACGTGTGCTAAACACGGAGGTGCCGTACGTTTGGTACTTGGATCGGTTGGATCGTGAAGACGCTCGACTACAACAACCGCGTTACTAAACGCTTCTGCTTTCGATCTACGAGGATACGTGGACACACTCTCCCCGCTTGTTGCTATGCTTCTCCTAGATAGATCTTGCGTGATCGTAGGAAATTTTTGAAATACTACGTTCCCCGACAGTACCCTATGGTTTGAGTTTTTGGTACATTTTACCAGGCGGTAGGCCTCGCTAGCAATCTCAAACTATGAATATGCAAAAAAAAAGATCTCGTTTGTATATATATATATATATATATATATATATATATATATATATATATATATATATATATACACACACACACACAAACGAGATCAGAATAATATTCTGATCACAACATGAACTTCCCGAGTAACGCGCCTCACCTTCCCCGTGTGCTAGGTTGAACTTCAGCTAAAAGGTGTCCAAATGGGGCTTGCTATATACCGTTGGAAAGCTATGGACACCAGTATCATGACCCAAGTTAAATTTTTGGCAATATGTAAGCGATTTAAGAGCAGTTATGAAAATCGTTTTTTCTTTGTACAAAAAACGTGAATCGTATTTTCGATCGCATTTTTAAACCTTTTGGTGTTGGAAAGCTGCTGAAAAACCGCTCCTTCCACATGTTGAAAGTTTTCTCTAATTCTCTTCGGTTAAAGAGTAATTCGGAAAATCATAGAATTTCACAAACGGAACACCCGAGTACATATTTTCGATACCATTTCTAAATGGCTAATCCAATTGAGGCAAATAATAAGGCGTTGGAAAGCTTATGAAAATGCGCTACTTTTTCATGTTAAAAGTTTTTTCTAATTTTGAACGGTTTAAAAGTAATTTAGAAAACGGTACAAGTTCCATCGAGTTCGTATTTTCGAGCTAATTCTTTAACCGTACGTCCAAATGCAGCAAATGATATGGCATTGGAAAGCTTGAAGAAATGAGAAACTTCTTTGTATATATTGTTTCTCCTAATTCATTACTGTTTTATGTCAGTTTTGAAAATGACTAAAAACGTATTTTTGCTGTAATTTCTAGAAACTTTATCGGAATGGGGTAAATAATATACCACTGAAAAGCTACGGAAAATGCGAAACTTTTTTATGTTGATGGTTTTCTCTCATTCCTAGCCGTTTTTAATTAATTTCAAAAACCGCAAGATCATGCATTTTGCCTTTATCGAGAAACGAATTCTTCGAAAATGCACCGCGTGAAGAACCTGAACATCTTGGTGCGTTTACCTGAACTTCACTCTGTTTTTCACGTGATTTTTTGCCCGTAGCTCTCCATCCACTTGCCGAAATACTCACCGGAATTGAGCAAGTAATATATCGGTGGAAAGCTGATGTAAACACGCAACTTTCCCGTGTTGATCGTTTTTTCATACTCGCGACGATTTTAAAAGTTTTTATCTCAAATTCATTCACTATAGTAGTCGAACTTCCTGCTGGTTTCACGTTGAACTTCTATGACATATTTTCATTTGTAATTTTCCCATTCATTTCGTCCCTGTTATACAAATGATATTCCTTTTGTACAAACCTCTCTCACAATAATTTTTTCAACTTTATCCGATGGAAGACTTGAACTTATAACAACAAAACTTATAGCACTTCCTTTTTCATTCTTTTTTTAATACAGAATGCACATCGTGTAGTACATGAACTTCTCACAGTTATCAATCTGAACTTCTGAGATCATGCATTTTGTCTTCATCGCAAAAACAAAGTATTCGAAGATGCACTGCATGAAGAAGTTGAACTTCTAGAGCAGTTCTATTTGAACTTCACTCTGTTTTTCACGTGCTGCTATTTTTATAAACTCCGTACTTCTCTTCTATTTTAATTTGAACTTCGTAGTTCCATTTTATAGAAGAAAAAAATTGACTTTTCTAAGAAAGCGTCGAACAACTTTTTTGAATTTAATTTTTGTTCTAGAAACGAGAAGAATATGAGGTTTTGTATATATCGAGTTGCTCCGTTATTTTAGTTTGAACTTCTTAGTTTTATTCTTTAGTAACAAGAAAACTTTAGGTTTTTTTAAAACACCAAAAATATGTTGTTGTTTTTTGTTTTTTGAACTTGTAAATCCTAGGTTTTAATATACTTTGAACTTCTGTGTTATTTTTAGTTGAACTTCACATTTTTATTTTTAATTAAATATTTTTTTGATTTTTAAAACAGAAGCATAAAACAACAACTTGATGTCCATATAGAGTCAACCTTCTTCAACAATTCACTTTGAGCTTCAAATAAACAAATTGAGAAAACAAAAATACTTGCACAGTACCACAACCATTCTCATCCATTTTTGAGAAATACATGAAGAAAAATGTCCAGCCCTTTTGTTGGCATTTTCAACAAACAGGTAAATGGCATAAAAAGAGAGGGATCTAGGTAGCGTCACTTGATGGTGAATGTTGCTTCCCTTGCTAGTGAAACCTTGTTCATTTTGTCAATGCTAAAGTAGATCTGGAGTAACACACACACAAACAAACATACAAATCATACACACATATGTGGAGTGAGAAATTATGTGTACAGACTTAGTAATACATGAACCTTCCTGGAAGTAATACATGAACTTATCTATACAGACTTTTTTCTCACGTACACACGCACACCGGTTTTCCATGGAAGTTGAGGTTTGTGATCTTTAAGCACATCACCAAGAAGTCTGGAACAGAGGCGCACCACTTTGTGTGAAGCTGCCAGTTAGTACTCACAATGGCTGATTAAGGCTGCATTTTACTCAAAGAAAACATGAAATTTGCTGCCCACTTTGTTGCAAACCCATTCAAAAAACACATCCTTTTACACCAGCAATGGGAAGCAACCTGGAGCCTTGGGACAAGCGCGGAAGTCCTGTCCAGTCAACCAGAGAAGACCGGGATAGTGCTGGACTATAGGCTTACCCCTCCTGTTGCAGGCAACGGTAATTTGGAAAAGGTTCAAGCACGAAGTTCGCCCTTAGGCCTCGGACAGGTCGCCGCTTGATGCCATGTTGATGCCATGTTGCAAGCACAGACCGGCAAGCACGAAGTTCGGTACTATATCCAACATCAACAAACAAAATTCAATAGCAGCACTCCTCCTAGCATTAACACAAACATGTTGTGGGCAACAAACACAAACCATCGCCAGGGGGCTCGATGAAGGAAACTAGTATGCACTAGGAAGTTCAGGGAGCAGCATCTGGCGGGGTGTGGAAGTCCAGCGGCTGGGCGCGGCGGTGGTCGTCGGTTGTGGTCGCTAGTGGAAGTCCGGCGGCTTGGGGGCGCCTTGTGGCTGGGAGTCGGCGATGGAGGGCGCGTCGGGACCGAGCGGCCGGCAGCGGGAGGCGCGCTGGCCGCTGGGGTCGGGGGCGGCGACAGGGCCGAGCAGCCGGCGGCGGGAGACGTGCTGGGATCGGTGGGGCGCGACGGGGCTGAGCGGCCAGTGAAGGGGCCGAGCGGCCGGTGGCGTGCGTGGATGGCGGGGTGGGCGGGGGTGGGCTTACGGACTCATGCGGTGGACGGTGGGATGGGGCCGGCGGGTGGCCACGGCGGTGGGAGAAGGTGGCCGGCGGCGGTCGTGGGGCGGCGCACGGGGGGTTGGGGTCGCAGGGTGAGGGCGATCTAGGGGCGGGGCAAGAGGTTGCAGGCGATGGGATTGGGGTTGGGTTGTTTTTTCCTGTTCGGTGGCATTTTTGGATCTCAGGAACCTCCAGCGGGCCTTATATAGGGAGCTATGATCCAAATAGTTATTCTAATCCTGGGATTAGAATAGTGATGTCCTATATATATATATATATATATATATATATATATATATATATATATATATATATATATATATACATCTGGGCTATTCTATTACATTACAGCGTAATGTAATATTATTCTATTACCCTTCTTGAACCTGATGTGGTTTGCGGGTTGGGTAGCGTAGTTTTCCTCTTGAACTGATCTTCCTGCGTATGACAGCGGGAACAGGGGATGCAACGTGGAGCTTCGAGGCGTTCTCCGGCGATCTTTGCGGGCTATTCGTTGCTAGAGGAGACATGTAAGGGGTTCCGCACGTGCGCGCGCTCACCTGGTCGTGTTTTGTGATTTGTAGTGATCGGAGGTGGCGGCGTTGGTGTTTACGGTTGGGTATTTGGCGATGGACGTGTTCTGGGCATTGGTGTTTACGGTGGTGTTCGTAGGCCTCAATTTACGTCCTGTTTGTTGTTTTGGATGTGGGAATTATCGGTATGTTAGAGTTTTTGGATATTAATTTCATTTTTAATTTCTGATTACATGTTTTGGTGTTCTTGGTCGTTTTCCACGTCCGCCATGTGAATGTGTTCTTCTTTTTCTGTTGTTTTACTTTTGAATTGGTGTTGCAGAGAGAGTTATGAGGATTGTATGAAAAGATTTGCGTTGTCAATTTTGCTTCTTTTGAGTTGTTTCTACCCTGGATTCCCATGTTATTTAGTCGTTGGCGGAGGTGGTGTATGGCGGCTGACTGTAGGCTCTGATTTTTCTTGTAATCTGGTCAAACTATGTAATTAAGTTGCGTGTTTTTTAGTGTTTGTTTTAATTGCTGCCGTATGTGTAGTTGGACTGCCTACCGATACTTCTGCACTTTGATTATAAAGCCCAAGCCCTCTGTCACTTTTCATTCTACCAGCTGCAAGCAAAGAATAGCGAGATGGATCCTGAGTTGGGAGAGGTCACAAAGGAGGAAGGGGATGTCGTCGATGTGAGGGCTGCAGTAGCGGAGCAGAGGAGGAGGCGCAGGCGCAGGCAGATGGCACGACGTGCTGCCGAGGAGGAACTGGAGGCAGAGTCCAACAGACGCCTTGCGCGCGAGGTGATGGATACTTGCAACTCCAATGAATTGGAGCTTCTTTTCCTAGAGGGCAGGGGAAGGAACCATATTCAGATCATCAGTTGGGCGAGGGTGAGAGCAGCCACGGCTCCACATCCATCCACCAGGGCCAAATGGCGTCATTTATTTGATCGTTATGACTGAAGTAGTGAAGATTACGTTTTCAAGATTTTTTGTTGTGAGGGAGCAGATGTTTTGAATGACTAAATGAATTGAACTGTTTTATCTCTGAATGTGTTGTTTTATCTCCATATGTTGAACTGCTTGTTTGTCAGAAGTTGAACTGATTTGCGGTCAAATGTTGCCTGGCTTGTATAATAACTATTTCCTACCAGCTGGCTACCCACCTGCCTATTTATTATTTTTATAATCTGCGAGTCTCCCTGGCTATAAACTCTATCCATCTATGTGTGGTGTGTGGCTCAGTCTCCCCATCCTTTTTCTTCCTTCTTCCAGAATTAGATCTAGGTTCCTCCCTCTTCTCTTCATTGTTTTCTTTCCCTGTTCCTGTGTGTTCCATGGAGGATTGTTCATGCGGATGCCTGGAAAAGATGGGGCGCATAGCTGGCGGCTGTGTGTACAAATATGGTTTGGAGCTCACCCAGACTCAGTGGCATGGGCAACTTTCTTGTCTGTTGTACAACAACCATGGGTTTCGTGCACCATATGTTTGTCGCCTAACGGTTGGTGACTTGAAGGAATCATGGGTATGTGTTTCTATTCGTTTTGTTTTCTACTTTTTTGTAGGTCTCTTTTTGAATCCTATGGACTGGATCTGTAGTTTAGTGTTATGAATAGTTTGTCTATGTTTTTTTATTTGGTTTTGTCAGGTTTTAACAGTAGGGATTTCTGTTTGTATTTGTTCATTACTACACAGTTTTTTATCCATTTTTGTATAACCATTGATCTGTTTTTTGTCAGATGTTTTTACTGTAGGTGTGTTGATATGTATATTTCTTCAGTTTAGTCAGTTCACATGACTAGTCAGTTATGTGTTATTGTTTTGGTACAGATTTTTTCTTTTCAGTTGTTATGCAAACCGTTCATATATCTGTGTAAAAATTCAGTTATGTCAGATGTTCACTTTTGTTTCGTACTCCCATACCCATTTGCAGAAAATGTCACCCAGGATCAGGATTGTTGCTCCTAGTTCGGTGTTACGAAGATGGAGACTTGAACAAAAATTGGTATCAGTTGATGGAAGTTGCCTACCACATTGACTTTGATGGTTGCATCAACCTAACTACTGGGTGGAAGTAGTTTGTGGCAGAGTCTGGATTTGAGGATGGTGATGTGGTTATGGTTATGTTCTCCAGGGAAGATGACTCTCTGACATTCAGAATTTATGTATTGTAGGTTTAAATGTGGCAAATGATGCCGGTTCGTTAGATTTGTGTGTGGTTGATTATGTTGCAGTATTTTTTCTTTAAAACTTCTGCATGTGAGATGGTTGAATTCTATTGTATTATCAGATGGTTTGGAACAACTTATGTAATGCTTTTCCTATCTGTTTTGCTCAAGTATAACTGCTTTATTTATATATTCTTTATATTAGTACTTGAACAATTCTATAGTTGAACTGATGGGCATCGTTTGTTTTGACTGGTATATTTTTATGTTCATAGCTCGCAGAACGAACTATACGGTGATGATGTTTGTAGAACCCCTTTTTTGGGATCAAGATTGCTGAACTTACATTCTGTTAATGATAGTACAGAACTATTTTAGGTTGTCAATTACCAATCAAATTTGTTTGTTGTATAACATTTTTTCTTACTTTTTTAGATAAATTTTGGATCACTTTTTTTACAGTTAAATAATGATATTTCTAGTATTTTTTAGGATTAAAAGATTTTTATCTTTGCTGCAAAGTATTTTTTTTACTTGAACCTTATGAATTGTAGTAGTTGAACCTTTTATAATTTTGCTTCTAAAATTTTTATTTACAATTTTCTACGTTTAATTTTCCAAAAAAGTATATGTATTTCTAGTTTTTTAGTTCTAACAATTAAGATGTGTTTGAAATTTTTACATTATTTGTTTTTGACCTTATTTCTTGTGAGGTTTTCTTTTAATATCTGCATTTTTTGTCGTGTGTGATCGGCTGGAATTTTGTAATGGGGCGAAGTACTGTGTTGGGCCATCTGGCTGAGTCGTTGTTTTCGGCCCAGATAGCTCGTCCATGGCTGGCTTAGGCGGCGTCTTGGCGTCTTGGCGTCTTGAAAGTGCGCTATGGGTTTAGTCCCACCTCGCTAGTCGAGCGGGTTCTAGACCAGTTTATAAGCGCAGCCGAGGCTCACCAGTCGAACTCCTCTGAGAACTTACCAGAGAGATTATACACGGCGCTCGCTCTCTCTCTTGACCTGTGGGCCCTGATCGGTGGGCCCTGCGTTGTGCGGACTACTAGGGATTCGCCTATGGGCTCCAGTTCAAGTATCTAGCAGCGTCAGGGCCTGCGCCTGTCCTTGGGCGGTCAATTTTTTTCTTTTTTTGTTGTTTGAATGTAGTACTTGACTCCACCAGTAAATTGGACTGATACTTTTATGATCCTTGGGCGTCAATTTTTTTTCTTTTTTTTTGTTTGAATCTAGTACTTGACACCACCAGTAAATTGGACTGATACTTTTTTGTTCTAGTTCTTGTGAGTTTTGTTCTAGGAACGAGCCGTAACATGACTTGCCCCCGCACCGAACCGCACCAAAGGGCATAGTTGTCTTGACACATCTTACTTGTATGGACTTGCCCCATTATCTATCTTTTAGGGGTGTGTGTGTGTAGGGCGGGGAAAGCAGAATAACCGCTTGCCCTTGGTGCATAGTTGTCTTGACACATCTTCCTTGTATGGACTTGCCCCATTATCTATCTTAGAGGTGTGTGGAGTGCGTGTGGGGGGCAGAATAACCGCCTGCGCTGTCAAACAGCGCCTTTGCCCGCGTTAGCGCGAGGCCCCCCCTCCCCCATCCCGGTGAGGCCGAGCCAGGAACGAGCCATAATAGGCGACGACGCGGCGTGCCGTGGCGTCGCATGCGGAGTCGAGTCCGTAACATGACTTGCCCCCATTATCTATCTTAGGGGTGTGTGGGGGGAGGGGAAACAGAATAACCGCACTGCCCCTCGGTGCATAGTTGTACTGACACATCTTCCTTGTATGGACTTGCCACTATTATCTATCTTTTAGGGGTGTGTGGGTGCGTGTGGGGGGGAACAGAATAACCGCATTGCGCCTGTCAAACGAGCGCATTGCCGCGTTAGCGCGAGGCCGAGCCAGGGGGGTGGGGGTCGGGACCCCCCCTCCCCCATCCTGGCAAGACCGAGCCAGGAACGAGCCGTAGCAGGCGACAATGTGGCGTGCCGCAGCATCGCATGTGGAGGCGAGTCCGTAACATGACTTGCCCCCATTATCTATCTTAGGGGTGTGTGGGCACGTGTGGGGGGGGGGGGAACAGAAAAACCGTGCTGCCCCGCGGTGCGTTGTTGTACTGACACATCTTCCTTGTATGGACTTGCCCCCATTATCTATCTTAGGGGTGTGTGGAGTGCGTGTGGGGAAGCAGAATAACCGCCTGCGCCTATCAAGCAGCGCCTTTGCCAGCGTTAAGCGCAAGGCGAGCCGGGGAGGGAGGACCCCTCCCCCATCCCGGCGAGGCCGAGCCAGGAACGAGCCGTAGCAGGCGACGACGCGGCGTGCCGCGGCGTCGCATGCGGAGGCGAGTCCGTAACATGACTTGCCCCCGCACCGTATCGCACCGAGGGGCATAGTTGTACTGACACATCATCCTTTTATGGACTTGGTCCCGCATCGCACCGCACCGAGGGGCATAGTTGTACTGACACATCTCCGTAACATGACTTGTTCCCCGCACTGCATCGCACCGAGGGCCATAGTAGTACATGATTTGCCCCGTTATCTTATCTTTATTTATTTTTGGTGAAAAACCAACACCGTTATGAATTGTTATTTCATTTGTACTTTTTGATAACTTTTACTGTACTGTTATGAGTTATTATTTGTACTTTAGCTGTTTGTTTTCTCCCTCTATATTAATTTTTTTATTGTATTTAATTTTTGCTATTATCTTTGGTAACAGCCCAGAGATAGTGGGCTTCGCCACGGTTCTGGGCTTTAGCCGTCAGTTTTCTCCCACTCACCTTTTAACCTCCGCTCTCGCCCGTTCCGCTCCGCTCCCCTCTCCAAATCGATTCCTTCTTCGTTCCCCTCTTGTCGCAGAGAAGTTGCTTCTCCTGTTTCGCCGCGGGAGCATCGGCCGATGGGTTGAACCCCAGGGGTGGAGGTCTGGGTGCTCTGTTTGCTCCTTTTGTTCTACGATTGAATTCCCTTGCGTCCTCTTATGTACAGATTTTTCCCTCTATTTCTTAGCTCTTGCTCTCTTGCTGTTTCAGGCTGGATTCGCTAGGGTTCCTTTGCTCTTGAACGAGTGGTTGGCGACAGTGATACTCAATTCCGTTGCGGATTTTGTGTTTGCTTGTAAGAGTTTTGCTTTGTATGGCGTTCTTCGTTTCTGAAATAAGTCAGAGCCCTAATTTTTGTTCATGTGTCTTGCAAATCTGGTTCAGCGGATTTTAGGTCTGTAGATCTCAATGGGTACATCATCCACTCCGGACAAGTTGAATGCGGTGATTTTCCCTGTAATTTGGATGATGTTTTAACATATCTGGTTTTTAGGCTGTATAGGTGTGGTCGTATCGACTTTATAAGTTGTATGTATTTTGATAACTGTTAGATTTGCCCTGGATTGTGTGGTGTGTATAGTTTTGGCGGTTGATGTGACCTGCAGACATGTTGTAGTACTGATCACCATCTGTAGTTTGAACTGTTGTCCTGGCATTTGAATAGGTTGTAGTAGTCAGTGAAGAACTGGTATGATGTTGAAAGAGTTTTCATTCTAAAGTTTGTTGCGCCAGTGGTGGGTTCATATTGTTTTATTGGGTGCACTTGTAGTGTTCATATAGTTGAACTGAATGCTTGTTCATGTACTTTTTTGCTAATTATGATGTTTTTGCAGATGATGGAGTGCTGCGGTGCCTCCGATTACGAAAAAATCGTAACGCTTTCAAGATCTTGTGAATGTTATTTTGAGACGCCAAATCCGCTAGAAGAACTTGCGGATGTTGCTGGTGTTTCCCTTATATTTGCTCTCTTTTTATCAGCCTTGAATACATTAATATGCTTAGCTACATCAGTTGTTCCTTTTGTTTGTGTCTGATGCTATGCGCTTTATTTATCTTGTCTCTGCAATGTTAATTTTGTTTTGATTTTATACGTGCGTGCTTATGTTTGTTTGTTTATGCAGTTAATGACAACCATGGTGCTGCTGAGGACATTGCTAATGTTGTCAAAGATATAAATGATGGAATGTATTCTCTTAACGTTGATGATGTTGATGGCAGCTTGCAGTTGTCTATTACTCAGTCACAGAGTGTTGATGGCATTGAGCCTGTTACTCAGGCTGAGGATGAAAGGATAAGAAAGAAGAAGTGTGATTTCCAGAGAAGAAAGGAGTTGGAACGGCATCAAAAGGCTGCCTGGGTTCAACGAAGTGATCGGGATGTTGCTCAAGCTCCTGAAGGCGTAGGTGATGAAGATGGTGACGCTGCCTTTTCAACTTTTGATGCTGGATCTCATGGAAGTGACATGCCTGTGAAGACAAACCTGATGCAAACTCGTTTGATGCAAGTGTTTACTCGTGATGCAGTTAAGGAGAAGAAAGTTGTTTTGAAGAGGAAGATGTCAGATCGAAATCCTGATGGGGCGTAGCCCATGTGTGAAAGATGGTTCCCAACCTGGTAATAGCAAAGCTGATGGGGATAGTGTTGCTGTGAAGATTGGTCCAAGCAAACTTGGTGGCTCCTCTGTTCGTTGTAGTCCACGGGTTTTGACAAATAAGAAGCCTTCTTCTCCTCCTCTTCGAGAGCGCTCTTTGTTGAAAGAAATAATAAGCGTAAAGTTCATCCTGCGAAGGTGAACAAAGGTGTGAAGAAGCGTGCTCGTGTCGAAGCTGAAGATGTTGTATCTGAAGAAGATGATATCAAAGTTGATTCTGAAGATGAATTTGCAGTGGTACGTCTTTTGTACTGTATGTGACTGACTAGTTGTACTTGCAATGATTTAATTGTGTCTGGGCTTTTATGCTGGCCAGGCGAGGCTGGTCATTGTTTGCATCAATCGAGGGTGGTACTGATGTTGTTTCAATAGTTGAACTTGTGCAATCTTTTCCTTTTTCTACTTGCCTTCATATGCTTGTTTTGTTTTCTATATTCATTTATTTAAGGTGTGGCTTCTTTATTTTCATTTACAGCCTGTTAGCATTATGAGTCCGGTCAAGCCGGTGGGACGCAATGCCCGAAAAGTTGCCTTGGATGAAGGTGACCAACGGAAATTGAACTTGACTGTGCGATGTTCATTGGGAGAGGTTGAAGCTTGTGCTAAATTGCTTGAGAGTCGGCATGTGGCTAGGGTTCGTGCAATGGTTTTGGTTCTATCTTCAATTGGAGGGTGAAGTCTAACATTTCCGCCCTCGATGGGAGTTTTGTACACGAGAATAGATCCCGACGATGACTCTTGACATGGGTGAGGCTAATAAGAAGCTTCGCATCACTAGCGATGGTATACAACAATTATTTGGGTTCCCTCGTGGTGGTCGTTCTACGCCAAGGCCGTCAGAGGATGGATATGACGACGCTCTGATGAAGTTAAGATCGGAGCTTGACATTAGCACGCATAAAGATATCAAGACAAAGGATTTGAGGAATAAGCTCAAGGTGCTCGTCAAGGATCCTAGCAAAGATGACCTTGCTCTGAAAGTGTTCTTCATTATTGTGTTTATGAAGGTTGTGTTGCCTGGTGCCACCCCGCGTGTTTCCAGAGAGGCAGCAATGTTTGAAGGTCTCGTCTTTGAGGACATGGCTAATATGGATTATTGTCAGCTGATGGTTGATGAGCTTAGAAGGGCTGTCGTCAGGTACCAAGATGGTGTTACCATGGGGAAGGCAATCACAGGCTGTGCTATAGGGCCTGTACTAATGTACCTTGACTGCCTTATCCGTGGCAAGACTGCGGAGCCTGACATGCGAGTCCCCCGCATATGTTTCATGGATCCTATCAAGCTTTCGGATCTGGTTGATGCAGATTTGATAAAAAAGGCAATGCAGATCCAAAGACTTGGGTGTTTGGGAAGCTTCCGGTGAGTTTTATTTCTTTCGTGTCTTGCAGACCTTTTTTTATTTAGGTATAGCTATTTCTGCTGGAGTGAACATGTGTCCCGCAGAGTTACCTGTTTAGATTTTGTCATTTCTTAAGCTTTGTGAGGTTTAGTTATGATTTTTAGTACTGTTGTTTCATGTGTGGTTGAACTGAATATCTTTGCTAAACTGTCCTGTCGGTAAATACTAATAAATTGGCACTGACAGTTAAAGATTGATAGTAATGTTGATTTAAATCTGTTAATATCATGTTTTATTTTTCCCTGTGTGTTGCATTGATTAATTAACTATTTCCCCCTTGTTTGTAGTGGAAAACTCAAGAGGAGGTTGTCTTTTTCCGAGTGTATAAATGGCCAGTCCTGGAGATGTCGTCGTCTCAGGTTCCCAAGTCTTCATCTCTGCACAATGAGTTTAGAGGTGGTCGTGGTGTTGAGGGTGCTGGATATGTTGCCCCTGGCCCCAGTAATGCTAGTACTTCACAGAGGCAGGGTTTTGGTATTGATGTTGATGTTTCTGCGTTGGAGTGCGTTGAGCATATTTTAAGTATTGTGTGTTCTGAGCTGCAAAAGGTCCCAACAACAGTTGAGCGTCTGAGTTGTATCAATGGTATCCTTCCTGAAGGTCATCAATTTAACGTTGAGGAAGCAGTGGACTATATTGAGATGGAGAGAATTTGTATTGGTGATATGCATGACGGTGCTGCTGATCTAGTTCAGAGCTCGGTTCGTCTGTTGAACAACATGAAGCGTTTCAAAACTATGCAAGACTCTCGCTGCAAGCCATATGAAGAAAGTGCAAAAGTTGTTATCAGGCAGATTGAGCAGGATGAGGCTGTTGTCACCGACAGCGAGGCTGGTGATGGTACTGAGGCTAATGTTCCTGATCACGAAACGAACGATGTTGGCTTGGAGCACCCTGTTGTTGATGTGAGTCAGTCCTCGGTTTTTGTATGTTTTTACTATGTTGTTCTGTTGTTAGTATTGCAGTTGACTTCCTGATCTTCATCTGTTTATTAATTTTTCTTCCATGCAGATTGAGCAGGATGAGGCTGCTGCCACCGACAGCAGGGCTGATGATGGTACTGAGGTTAATGTTTCTGATCACCATACTGAGCGATGTTGGCTTGGAGCACCCTGTTGTTGATGTGAGTCAGTCCTCGGTGTTTGTATGTTTTTACTATGTTGTTCTGCTGTCAGTATTGTAGTTGAACTTCCTGATCTTCATCTGTTTATTAATTTTTTGTTTTGATGCAAGAGACCAGTCATAATGTTGACGCTGCTGTTGATCGTGGAGTTAATGATCCATCTACTATTAAGTGCAAGGTTATTTTTTGTTTTTAATGTGTTTATTCATATTTCTTGAATTTTCATGCGCCCCAATGTGGTTTAATTCCTTGTGTTTATTGTAGCTAATAATAGCATTGTTTTTTTGGTTCATTACATATGAAATCAGGGTCCTGCTGTTGGCGACGAGCCTTGTTCGCCCGTTGGTGATGTTGCTTTTAATGTTAGCAACAGCAAGATCGATGATGTTTCTGTGAATGCTTTTAAGGTTTTGTTTTTCTATGCACCTCTCGCTAGCTTATTTTTTATTGTTAGTTTTGCTCATATTATTCACTTTTTCTGAATTTTTATTTCTTCAGATGACTGATGTTGAGCGTGAGGCTGTCGTTAGTGGTGGAGATGATGCTCATGGTGTTCCATTGAGTAGTGAGCGCAATGTTGGTGCCAAAGTTGCTGATGAGGATGTTGGTGCTGCTAGCATACTTGATGGCAAACCGTCTGGTGTTGGTATTGCTGGGAATGAAAATCTTTCTGATTTTGAAGATTTGCCGCCGAAAAATTTCCCGCCTGGAGGGCTTGATTACGGTGATGCATTGCAAGATGCTTCTAGCATGGAGGAGGTGCCATCCGAGGATGACGATTTACTTCTGTCGATTTCTTCTGGCCCCTTGACGCAGGAGGCGCTCGTGTCGTCCCAGGATTTTCTTTCCACAGACCCTGAAAGCGCAGCGATATTGGTGTCCTCTCAAGATGTGCCTGTGCCATCGTCAAACCCTGAAACTGGAGGCATATTGGTCTCATCGCAGGAACTACCATCGTCGTCAAACACTGATAGTGCAGGTAAGGACTTGTAAATGAGGCGTACTTCTCAAATTTGGCATTTTGGACATGTTCACTTGTAGTGCTTGAACTTATTATTTTTCTTCTTTTTCTGCAAGCAGAAAGTGGAAATGTTGTTAAGTTGATATGTTTTTCTTCGTTGTTACGAGGTTGCGCACCAACCGTGCAAAACGGTTAGTTTGGGATTTTGCCCGTATCATTTTAGTATGCTTTTCTTTCCCTCATATGACTATTGTTCTTATTGCAATAGTTTTAATTCATGTAATATTTTTTTTAGTGACAAGCCGATGTTTCAAAATAAAGAGTGTGATGCCAGTGTTGGTTCTATTGCTTAAGCGTTTGTCCCCACTGGCATGCTCAACTCAGACAATGCTGACGTTGTTTTATATTCTCTACGTCAGAAGTACCGAGACACTAACAAGTTGATAGTTCCCAGATGGGTGACGGTCAGTATTTTGCTTTTGTAGATAGGATGATAACTTGTTTTGCCAATTTTCTAACTGTCGTTGTTCTCTTTGTACAACAGACCAAGATCCGTGATGTTAATATTGATTCCAATGTGCTAAATTGGTTCACGAGATCGTGCGCTGATGGTTTTGAACAAGTTGGTGAACTTGTACTTTTTGTACTCATGAACTAGAACTGTCCTGTTTTCTTGCAAGTTCGGGAGGTGGTGGAATGAACTTGAGCAGCCTGCTTTTAGCCCTGCACTTATGAATGATGTGTGCTTCTTTTTTTGAAGCTGAACTTATTGTCGCAAGGAAATTGAACTGATATGTTTGTTGCAATTTTAACTAGAGTAGCATATATTTTTTGTAGTGTTTTGCTTACTCAATTAGAACTTATGATTATCTTATTTTTTGTTTGTACTTATGAATTTCAATTTTCTTCTTTTATTTTATTGTTTGGAGGCTGAATTTTTTGTTTGATTATGTTTTGTTAAATTCATTTTTCCTCTGTGATTTTTTTGTCAGCTTCTCTTCCCTACTTTTGATCCGCCGTCCATTGCGGCTACCATGATGCCTAGTGAAGAATCTGGGCATTGGTGCTTGATTGTTCTGAATTTGAGGTTCCGTCGTTTTGAGTGTCTTGATTCACTGCGCGATGAAACCTGGAGTGATGCAGTTAGATTCTTAAGGACTATGACAGATAACATAAAGAAGCTTTGGAGGGAGTCTAGCGTAGACAGGGCGAAACCGTTCTCGCCGGCGCATATTGATGGTTTCTCTTGCGAGTTTGTGCGGGTGCCGCAGCAGAAAAACACGTGAGTATCCGTTTTTAATGAGTTTTTGTTAGTTGTTTTTGTTGCTGGGACGGTGGTGTTACTGTGTTTTCGGATTTGTGATGTACCCATTTGTTTTTTCTTTTGTTAACAGGCATGATTGTGGATTCTTTATGCTACAAAGCTGCAAGACCTATCATTGCCGGGAGGATGGTGTGATTGAAATGTTAGATTACAGCCACGAAGACATTCTTGACATTAGGAAGACTTTTCTGTACACCTGCGCAACTAGCGATGTGTTTGATGTTGACTTCCGTGGTTTGTTTGGCATCGAACCCTGTACGTAATGCGTGACCTTTTGTAATTTTTTGCAGCTTGTACTTCTTTGATTGGTACTGTCATGAATTATGTATTTGAACTTTACCCTTGATGCGGTCTTTTCTTTTTTTATTTTTGCAGGTGAGTGGCTGGATCTTAATGAGCATGATTACATGATCTTTGGCAGCCAGTTCTCGGAGCTCGAGCGCGTATCTATTGATCTTAGCCAGTGGCGTTCTCCAGAAAAGACAAGGTCTGATGTTCTTAAGGGGCGGTTGGGAGCTCTAAAAGGTTCTTTGGCTGCTTGTGCAGAGAGCCCCTCTACACCCAAGAATCCCATTGTGGAATTGATAGACAGCGATGATGATGCGTTTGACAAGATTGCTGGCATGGGAAGAGTCACCAGGAGCGCTGCTGCTGCCAAGGGTTTATCCCCACTTGCTGGAATAGTGGCCCGTAGAGCTGGTGGTGCTAGGAAGGATCCTGCTTTGGATTCTGGCAATGTTACAAGCACGAAGCGTGCACCCAGAGCTCCTATAAAGTTTTTCTCCCCTGTGCAGCAGCTTCACCCTCATAGATTCCCTCACCTGGACAAGGCTCGCAAGTTGTATAATCTGTTGCTTAGCGATGAAGCATGTGAGAAGTATGCCGAGTCAGTATCTCTCATTACGTTTCCTCTTATTTTCCTCTGTTGTTTGTAACTGCTAGATAGATACGACCTGAACTGTTACTTTTTATACAACTTGAACTGCTATGAATGCCTTATCTCGCTTCCCCTGCTTTTTGTTCTTGTCCGTCCTGCAGCAATACATTCTCAATGATACCTCAGCCCAATGATAGCGTAACCAGCTTCACTGGGAAACGCATCTGGGAAGTTTTTGCACCTGGGCAAATGATGGAGCGTGATGTAATGGACTTCCTTATTGATGATTGGAAGAAAGATCCCGATAGAAATGTTGATTTTGCGTCTGGGAAAAGGGTATTGCTGAGTCCATATTTCATCGCGGTAATCAATCAGATCGTTTGTATCTCTATAACAAGACTGCCTATTGTTTTATGATTTTTAATAATACTTTGCTTGTTGATCCTTTCCACCTGTCTATTTCTTTTCTGGGCTTTTTGCAGGTTGTGCTTGATTGTACGTTTTATGGTGCTGAAAATAAACCATTTAATGTCGAGAGTGCAGCGAGAGATTTCAAGAGCTATGTCAAAGAAGAGGAAGACTTGCTCACTGCCGACCTTGTGAGTTCTACTAGCTGATTTTTGGTTTTCATTGTTTGTTTGTCATGCTCTTTTTTATTTTGAATATCTAACCTTTCTTTTTTGGTCATTTGTTTTTAGATCATGATGCCTCTATTCAAGCCTATGGTTTTAGCAAAGGATAAGAAAGTGAACCACTTTTCCTTCTATGTCATGAATCGGTACCGAAGTAGCTTCGACATCCTTGACTCTTTACCTTATCCGAAGAACCGTCGTCCTTCAAAGAACACCTATCATAAAGATTGCGAGAAGATTGTGAGTGACATTTATTATCTATACTGGATTAATTTTTCCGCAACTTTGTTTCTGCTTTTCTGAGACCTGGAAATGTGTGGTTTCTTTTCTTTTTTTACAGATCTCCAGGATGGTCCAAGTAATGAAGGCTTTTTATGGTGATGCTCAGTACAATGCGAGCAAGCAGCCCAAATAGGAGCTTTTTGCAAAGAAACCAACGTTTGTGAAGGTTTCGCTTCAAGGGGAGAATGAATGTGGCCATTATACTCTGAAGTATGCGGAATGCTATGATGGTGAAAAGATCGTTGGGAACATTCGAGATAATGATGTGGGTTCTAGTTGAGCTTTTCACTTTTCTGTGTTTGGCTTATTGTGTATTCTTCTTTTTTAATGTTTCATGATTTTTAACAATTTGTTTTAACGTTTTGCAGCCTCGTATTGTTGATTGGAATGTTGAGGATCTGTATAGAGTTGTGTTCAACCGGAATAACGAGCTTCTGGAGACTGAGCTTCCCAAGGTGTTTCAGCCTTTGGCTCCTGGTGCATAGAAGAAATGGTCATCATTTGCGTAGTGAAATGGATAGTTGTGTGATATATCTCTTGAAAGCATTGTAGGCTTTGATTGTAGTGTTTGGATGTCTAGTCAAGTACTATGTAATTACTGGTATATTTTGTGTTGTGTTTAAGTGTGGCACAATGTTTAACAATGTAAACTAGTTGAACTGAAAACACCTTTTCCCAAGTTCATTACGAGTTGTTGCTAGAAAAGTGAGATTTATTTGGTTTTCATCTGTCCCAACCTAGTTGGACCTTTATAGTTTATGTACCCTCTTTTCTTGTACTTATAGTATAGCTATGTTAGTACTGAATTGTAATGTCGTTCAGCGTAGGCTTTTAATATTTGGTGTCACGATAGCACTTGTGGATCTAGCATGAGTGGAGTGACGCTTCCTTGTTATGTAGAACTAATTTCATATAATGTATTAGAACTGAAGTTTTTTTTGTGATTGAAATTATTTACGACCAAGTTGCTACGTCATCTCTAGCCAGATTTTATTCAAGTATAAGAAATTTAGCAAGATTTGAGAGCCAAATTTTTGTTTGGACTTCTTGAATTGTAGTAGTTGAACTTCATAGTAAAATTTAAATACTGGTTTAAATTAGCTACATTTAAATAGGTCTCCGGGGGGGACCTATTTTTCTAGGCTGTGGTTCTTCTCAAGGCAATGTTTTGGAGGATCATAGTACTTGCCTTACAGACTAAGTTGTACTGACATTTCAGTTGTACTATAACTGTTATTATTGAGTGTGCCAATGTTTTATGGAATGTGAACTGAAGCTTCCCGTTCCTTTTTATATTTTTGTAGAATGAATGTACCGTTTGTTCAAGTGTACCAGAACTCTTAGTCCTAGCATGCTAGTGGCTGGGAAATATGTCTTGATTGTTCTTTGCTTTTCCCGTTGCAAAGATTTCAAGAATTTTCTAACTACTATTAGCACGATGCTATTAGTAGTGAATGTTGTCCTCGGCTGAAACTTAGTCTTTTTAGTGTTCTTCTGAAACTAAAAACTGATTTCTTAGTGTGATAGTACTACCGTAAATGTCTAAGTCGTCTTGGCGTCCAGTTCTACTATTTGTCGTTGTCCTTAGTTAGTCCGCCACTGCTTTTGTTTTTTTGAAAATATCCATGTATGATTTTTGTTTCTGCATGACTGGTTTCAACTTCAACCTACTTCAACTTCAAATGTTGGATGAACAAAATAGGAATCTAGCAAACTTGTTGACTGACATAAGCAAACGATGTACATGATAGACATAGGCAAACTTGTTCAAACCCTGACAGACATAACATAAGGTAGCCGGTTCAACATAACGAAAGAAAACTACAAGTCTGAAACAACAATATTAAGGATAGGCAGAAGTGTGAGCAACACGAATGCAGACTTTCATGCATCTTCATCCCGCGAATTTGCAGTGGTAGTAGGGGTCGGCCTCCTGCTCTTCTAAAATATCCCAACCTGTCATGATGTTGTCGATTGTCTTCCATGACTTGTACGTGGCGTACGCATCTATTCCTGCGTACGTGATGAGGTTGTCTGGCAGCGGGCTGGTTCCCCACAGTTTGTGTTCTTTCTTGTCCATCTTCTTCTTCATGTCGCTGTAGAATGGGTGGATTACGCCGCCTGCAACATCGACCAAGGAGTCATAGTATTTGCTGGTCTTTGGATCTTTCCACTTGCGCTGCATGTCAATGAAGTTGTTGGGGTTGATCTCCAAACCAGACTTGTCCAGCATCCGCTTGTCACCTCCAATGCTGAAACCGACAAATGTGTACAATTTCTCCTCCTGCAGGAACTGTTTGAGGCGCTTGGGCCTGCAAGGGGGGAGACACACATTTAAAGATTAGTCTTCTTTTTTGAAGATTTAATTCTTCTGCTTTTTGGTTTTGAAAGTGATAATCCATGAGGTAGATGCTTATATAGTATAAGTCATGGATTAATGTAGTCCAGAAACTAGTACACAAATTCCTGAAATTAAATTCAACTACACGATGTTAGTTTTCTTTTTTGCTATCTTTAGTGCTTCACCAAATGCTTCACCAAATTCAAGAATCATTTTACCAGATTCAATGATATATGTGCTGCTTGATTCAAGTTTAGTTTTCTTTTTTGTTGAATAAAAGACCTATACCAGTGCTTGATACATCTTTGTGCATCAGTTCTATATCAAGTTCAGAAATTAATTTGAGAAACATGTGCATCAAAGATATGGACCTATACCACTTCAGCAAACATCTTTAAATACATCAATTCTATAAACTATACTAGTGCATCAAGATCAGAATCTATGCTAGCACATCAAGTTCAGACTTTAATTTGGTGCATCAAGTTCAGAATTCTATAAACATTTTTTCAGATGCTAATCTGGTGAAACAATCCACTTCACTATTTCAGAAATGCATGTAAGTTGAGAAACATGTACTCGTGCATACACTTCACAAAGTATAGTAGTTGATCTAGTTGGGAAACTAGTTTAATGAAGTTTTTAGTGAGTAGTACTAGTACAACAGATGAATGAACAGTGGTATGGGTTACCATTTTGTGGCTGCTGTGATGTGGTACACCAAGCAGAGTACCTCGACGCACAACTGCAGGACTGCCGCCATCTGTGGAGGTTCATCATCCCTGGTGAACTCCACATCAACTCCGATGAAGCTTGGATACAAGCCGCCGCCCTTCATCCGGAGCCTGCTCATCACGTCGTCGGCCTTGTCTGGTTCGCTGGTGCAGACGATCTCCACCGTCTCCTTGCCATGGAGCTCAACTCCTGTGAGGGTTCTCGTGTACTCGCGCTTCTTGCCGGGGACGTGAACGTCGACGAGGTTGCTGCTCTTGTCCGACGGCTCGCCATGATGACGCTTGGCGGACGGTTCCTCCGCCATTTCCTTCCTGCGGCGACTGTGGGTTTGGGAGAGAGAAGTTTGTGGTTTGTGTGCAGTGGAGATTGAAGCGGCAATGGGAGTTACACGGAACGAGGTAGAGATGGAAGACAATGGGGTATTTTGCAGTGCGTCGACGGGGATGTGTGGGAGGTGGTTCGTCGGGGGCGTGGGTGTGGTGGTCGTGGGGGTCCCAGTTTGCATTCCCTTGTGGCAACCGCTCAGTGGGTGGCGCGGGTGGTGGCTTGGAAGAAGCAACCGTCCAATTCAAATGGTTTTACTGCTGCACTTACTTGTCTTGTCAAGTTGTACTTATGACCTGCTAAATCCCAATTGCACGTCTCAGGGGTGGTGATGACGACATTTTGGACTGTTTAGGTGACGTATGCTTTGTGATGTTTTTCCGTGAGGATGTTAAGTCTTGTTTTTCCACTGAAGTCTTATAGACTAGTTTATCTGAAGACATTTTTCAAAGGCCTCGAGTTGTTGCTCAAAACTGGTAGTTATTTTATTTTCATCTGTACTTACCTAAGTTAGGCCTTTATAGTTTTTGTATTCTCATTTTTAGTGCACGTATGGTTTAGTGCTGTGTGAACTGAAATGTAATTTCATACAGCATGCGGTCCTGAAATTTGGTGTCATAGTGGTGTGAGTGGCCTGAGTGATCCTGCTTTTTTAGTACTGATGTCATATGTATGTTTGAACTGAGTTTTTTTGTTTTTTTGGGTGGTTTGTGGGATTGAGATTGTTTTACGACCAGATCGTTTGTTGAGGTGTGTACAGAATTTATATAAATTAGAAATTTAGCAGAATTGACAAATAAATTCTATTTGAACTTCTTTTATTTTAGTAGTTGAACTTGTCAGATTTTATGTAAATAAGAAATCTAGCATAATTGGCAAACATTATATGTTTTGAACTTTTTGCATTTTAGTAGTTGAACTTGTCAGATTTTATATATAAGAAATCTAGCATAATTGACAAACATTATATGTTTGAACTTTTTGCATTTTAGTAGTTGAACTTGAAAGTAATATTTAATTCGGTTTTTTTAATTATGTACATTTAACAGATAGGCTATTAAGTTCTCTTCTTTTTAGATGTTCATTGTTTTTAGATTATTAAGTTCATCCGGAAGAGAATTTATATATTTTCAGTTTCGAACATTTTTCTTGTAGTTTATATTTTTTTGCCTCGCCCTCTAGTTTGTTTAACTGGGCTTATTTGGTGTGGTGTTTGTAAACGATGCAGGCTATTGGGCCGTTTTTCGGCCCAGATAGCTCGTCATGCTGTCTTGCGGCGTGCGCATGCGCTCTGGGTTTAATCCCACCTCGCTAGTCGAGGGGGCTCCGGACCTGTTTATAAGCGCAGCCGAGGCTCACTGGTCGAACTCCTGTGAATACTTACCTGAGCGCTTATACACGGTGCTCACTTTCTCTCTTGACATGTGGGTCCTGATCGGTGGGTCCTGCGTTGTGCGGATTACTAGGGATTCGCCTATGGGCTCGAGTTCAAGTATCTAGCAGCGTCAGGGCCTGTGCCTGACCTTGGGCGGTCAGTTTTTTCTTTTTTTGTTTGTTTGAATCTAGTACTTGACTCCAACAGTAACTTGGACTGAAACTTTTTGTTCTAGTTCTTGTCAGTTTTGTGTAAATGTAATCTAAGATGTACTTGCGTGTAGTCCATTCATAGTAGCGCTTTGAGGACTGATGCTTCTATGTACTTTTTATTGAAGTAAGTATGTACTGCTCGGTCAATTGTACTAGTAGTGTCATTCTTAATCTGCAAGCGACCAACATAAGTGTGTGCTGATGCTTCTTACCTTTTTCTGTTTGTAGTACTTGTTAATTTTCTAGCAGCTACATATGAATGAGAACACTACATGAAGTAGTAAGAATTTTTGCTTCAACTTTTGAAGTGTTGTTAAGCAACTCAAATTGAGCTGATTGATCTCAACGTTATGTTTTCTATGCAATACTGAATCGAAACTAGACATAGAGCGACGTTATGTGATTAGTTGCATCATAATTAGTACTTTAGAGCAGCCACAAAGTTCCATTCAGAAGCTACTTTTGAATTTGAAATGTTGGATTAACAACATATGAAGCTACCAAACTTATATAATTAGATAAGCAAAACATTGTACTTGATGACATAAATAAACTTGTTCAACTATGACAAGCACGACATAATCATACTGGTTCAACCCAAACAAGAGCAAACTACTAATTTGAAACAACAAGATAAAAGGCAAGCACAAAGCGGAAGTAAAACGAAGGCAGGATCTGATGTATCTTCATCCCGCATAGGGGCAATAGGGGTGGTCGTAGTAATTCGCAGCCTCCCGCTGTTTTGCATAATCCGAACCATCTGTGATGTAGTCGATCATGTTGCATGACTTGTACGTGGCGTACGCATCTACTCCTGCGTACTCGATGAGGTTGTCTGGCAGCGGGCTGGTCCCCCATAGTTTGTAGTCTTCCTGCGTGTTGACGTTCTTCTTCATGCCTTTGTAGAATGGGTGGGTGACGCTGGCTGCAACATTAGTCAAGTAGTCGTACTCTTTTCCGGTGTATGGAACACTCCACTTGCGCTGAATGTCGATGAACTTGTTGGGGTTGATCTCCAAACCGGACAACTTCAGTTTCTCTTTGTCGCTTTCAATGCTGAAACCGGCAAATGTGAACAACGTCTTATGCTGCAGCAAGTCGTTCAGGCGCTTGGGCCTGCAAGGGGAGAGACATTTTTGAAAATCAGCATTACTTTGATGTTTTAATTATTCATTTTTATTTTGTTTTACAAGCAATGAATCCATTAAGTAGATGTTTATGTAGCATAAATAATGGATGAATGTACTTCATAAACTAGTAAACAAAGTTCTGAAATTAAATTAAGTACATCATGTTATTCTTCTTTTTGGATTATACATAGTTTCAGCCAATGTTGTATGTTCTGCTTTGGTACTAGTTTAGTTTACTTTTGTTGAATAGGATAACACATAAACAGTGCTTCACCAAGTCCTTAGTTTATTTTCTTATGAGAATAACATTAGATCAAATTCACAAAATACTTCACTACATCAAGTTCAGAAACATCTTTTTAATACATTGAGTACATAAACTACACTATTGGATCTAGTTCAGAAACTACACTAGTCAATCAACTTCAGAAATTAATCTTCCGCAAGATTTTCCAAATAGTAATCTAGTGCATCAGGTTCAAAAATACATTTATAGTGTATCTACTTGAGAAAATGCAGTAGTGCATCCACTTTTCACAAGCCACACTAGTACATCTAGTTGGGAAACAAGTCTGATGAAAATTTTAGGATACAAAGATTAATAAAACAGATAAACCAACCAGGGCAAATGAGTAGGATGGCTCACCATTTTGTGGCCGCTGCGATGTGGTACACCAAGTAGAGCTCGTCGATGCACAACTGCAGGACTGCTGCCATCTGGGAGGGTTCATCTTCGTTGGTGTAGTGGACACCAACGCCGACGATCCTACGACTCTGACTCTTGTTGCCAAGTTTCCTCCAGAGCCTGGAGATCACCTCGTCGGCCTTGTCTGGTTCGCTGGTGCAGACGATCTCCAGTGTCTCCTTGCCGTGGAGCTCAACCTCTGTGAGGGTTTTGGTGTAGTCACGCTTCTCGCCTGGGACGTGAACATCGACGAGGTTGCTGCTCTTGTCCGTCGGCTCGCCTTGATGACGTTTGGCAGACGGTTCCTGCGCCATCGCCCTCCACCAGCGGCTGTGGGCTTATGAGAGAGAAGCTTGTGGTTTGTGTGAAGTGGAGATGGAAGCGGCAATGGTGGTTTGTGGGAATGAGGGAGATATGGAAGACAATGGGGTATTTTGCAGTGCGTGGACGGGGGTTTGTGGGAGGCGGTTCATCGGGGGCGTGGGTGTAGTGGTCATGGGGGTCGCCGTTTGCACTCCCTCGTGGCAACCGCCCAGTGGGTGGCGCGGGTGGTGGCCTGGAAGAACTAACCGTCCAAGACAAAGGTTTTTTACTGCTGCACTGAGTAGTCTTGTCAAGTTGTACTTATGACCTGCTAAATCCCACTTGCACGTCTCAGGGGTGGTTATGATGCCATTTTACTGTCGCACTGATTCGTCTCGTCAAGCTGTACTTATCAGCTGCTTATCCCACTTGCACGTGTCAGGGTTGGTGATGATGGAGGTATGTACTCCTCTACTGTGGTACTTGGACTGGCGATTGAAGTGTAATTGAACTTACCAAATACCAGTGAGACTATGTGTGATGCTAATGTTTTTTTAAACAATTTTTGTATTTTTAAAGGATTGTTTATATCAATATAATCTCTGAGTTTTTATAGATAAATTAGATTTTCATTAGTACAGAATGTATTATATTCGAATTTTTGTTTGAGGTAATTATTTTTATGTACTGATGGTCTTTCTGAATTGGGACTGGCAGAAGCAGACATAACTTTGTTTTTTTCAAAATGATTTTTTTGAGGTGTTCACGGGTGTGTTTGTTTTAATCTGCCTTTGTCTTGTGACCGAGAACTATCAAGATCTTGATGTACTATAAGAGTTTAAATTTTCCTTCAAAAAATTTTGCTGAGTTACTGATCGACAACAGTGTTTTTCGTTAGTACAAATGTATTTGTGACTACATTCAAAAGGATTATCAAATGGTTTACATAGTAATGTGACTGCTCCAGTGGGCACAAATCACAAATTATATCAGTACTGATGTGTACTCTGTCTTTGTACTGACGACTGAGAACTATCAGTATTGATGTACTATAGGAGTTTAAATTTTCCTTGACATATTTTTGCTGCTGAGTTACTGGTCGACAGTAGCGTTTGCGTCAGATAAATCCAAATAAGTTTTTTCAAATGTATTTGTGACTGCATTCAAAAGGATTATCAATTGGTTTACGTTATAATGTCACTGGTCCAGCGGGCACCGATCACAAATTATATCTTAACTATAGTACTGATCGAGAAATCGACGATAAAGCTAAATAAGTTTTGGTAACGACAGTGTTCCTGAAATGTTTCCTCATTGTGTGCCGAGGGAACTGAGACCACTATGTATTGTTCAGTTGTTCAGCCTTGAGCTTCTCCTAACTGGCCCCGAATGTTGTGCCTTGCCCGCGCCCTTTCCTGGTTGAGCCTTGGCAACTTCATCGTCTGTTTCAGTTTCTTCGTCCCTGACACTGTCATCTTCATTGTCTTCGTCTGATTGGTCGTCATTCTCGTCAAACTCTTCTTCTTCATCGTCTTCATTTGATTTTTTAGAACTCTGCACCTTGTCGTGTGTTTGTTCAGCGCCAATGACCACCTTGCCCGCTTTGCACGTGCGGGCATTATGCCCGTCAGTTCCCCCACACTTGCGGCAAGTGTAGCTGTTACGTGTGTTGTCTCCATTGGTAGAAACCTGGGTGGCTCCAATCTGCTTGTGCTTGTTGGTAGTGCCATCTGTGCGGAGTGGGCATGTGCGGTAGTTATGGTTGCTCACGACGTTGCAGAATCCGCATGCCCTTATCCCGAGAGGTTTGCCGTCCGGGCCAAATTCCACATGCTTGATGGGGCGTGGCGGCTTTTTGGCTGTTGCTTCTGCTGCTTTCGCTGCTTGCGTCTTGCTCTTCCTCCCCTTTGTGTTTGAGAATATGGGTGGTTTAATCACTCTTTCCTGCTGCTGCTGGTACGATGTGCTGTTGTCATGTCGTTCGCCTACAGCACCATAAAGCTCATGATCTCGCATGTGAGCTTGTTGGTGCTCTTGAGTGTGGACATGGGCAAGCTCGGTTCTTCTTGCTCCTCTTCCTCGTTGTCGAACGGGTCAACAGCTCCCAGATGATTCATCTCGGATAACATTGTAGCAATATCCTTCTCAATGGCATCATTGTCCGCCACACCTCCATTTTCAGCAGAATGGATGGCGTCGAGTTCTTGTTCAAGTTTGTCCATGACGACCCGCGACCTCGCCATTTGCTCTTGGCTTCTCAAACTTTTTCATGCACCCTCATGTTGAGCGTCGTGATGAGCTTTCAATGCAGTATTGGGATACCTTGTTGGACGCTACTGTCCTCAAGTCATTTCTGTCGAATGTTGGCTGGATGTTCGGGCGTTTGGTGTATCTCCTGAGGATATATTTCTCTGGAACGCTGGCAGCCTTAATTGTCTGCATCATGCATAGGACATGCACGCAGAAAAGACCTGTATTTGTTTTTGGAAGAGGTGCATGTTTTTTTATTTCATTCGAACAAAAACTTTGCAAATAAAGTAGTACAGTATGTAACATCTTTTTTTGTAGTCCTCACCTGTGTGGTCCCATAGCCTGCACTCGCACTCATATGTTTCTCCCACAGGGTCTACAACCACCTGAAACGTGTGCTGAGACCATGCAGACAGTTTTTGCGGGTTGTTGTAGCGCATGAGGTACTTTGTGGGCTCTTCCATCTCTGTCGTCGTGAAGAGTGTGCTCAGTTTTAGCCTTTTCTGATCTCGATGTACACAGCTCGCGAGTAAACCTTTTCCATCTGGGTGTCAAACCCATAGAAGGTCAGCGTGTTTTGTTCCTTGTGCACATGTAAGAATGATGACCAAATTGTTAGTTTTCTCGCAGGAAAAACTTGTCTAACTAATAAAGTTTTACTTTAGTAAGCATGTTTTTGTCTCCTGACGGTGTGATAGAGCTATACCCTGTTACCCATTGTCTCTTGGTTCTCTGTCGCCTCCTGGTTTTGACGCAGAGTTTACACAGCTGACAAACCGGTGTAGGTTTTGTCTCTCACTTACAAAGTTCTTCTCGAGCACATAGTTCATGCTCTCACTTCGCTGTGTGGATGTCATTTTGGCGCAGAAAATTTCTTTGAAGTAGGCTGATATCCATCTCTCACGCTCGTTCCACATGGCCACCATCATGGCATCATCATGGAGGTTGTACCTATCGATGAGTCCTTTCCAGGCATCCTCAAACTCAGTTGGCATGAGGGGCCAGTTGAGGATTGATGTGAATTCTTCCTTAAAGTCATCGTGCAGGTAGTACAGGTATGCGAGGTGTTCCCTGTACTTCTTCATAATGTGCGGTACACTGACTTAATATCTTGTGTTCTTGAAAACTTTTTGGTATCGCCAAAGCCATTGCCGGGCACTGGTCTAGTAATGAGAAAAGAGATGTGGAGTGGTCAGCATATGGTGGTGCATATATACAAATAGAACTGACACAACATTTTTTACCGTGTTATTTTCCTTTTATTTTTTTTGGGGAAGGGGGGTGGTGGTGGTTGTTGGGGGTGGTTTTCGCGGTTGTACCTGTGAGGATGCATGTAGGAGCCTTCCCTCTCATGCACCTTCAAAACATCTTGAACAGCCATCTGAATGATTCTACATCCTCATCTCTTATCAGGGCGAAACCAAAGAATGTAGTCTGTAAGTGGTTGTTAGTATCGACAAACACCCCACGTGGCATATGGTACTTGTTGGTCTTATATGTGGTGTCAAATGTTACGCAGTCACCGAAGTCCTGATAGGCCCCTCGGCAGCTTGCATTCGCCCAGAATATGTTCTTAACTCTGTCAGACTCATCAAGTTGCATGTCACAGAAGAATTCCCTGTTTATAGCTTTCATCTCCCTAAAGAAGTTGACAGTCTTTATGACATCGTCCATCCTTGAATTCTTTGCTTTCCTGCATATTAAAAGTTCATTCAAAAATGCATGTTGAACTGGTGTCAGGTCATGCGTTGCGTAACATGTTTGTACTGACAGAGGAAAAACGACATAGGCGGTTTATGGGAGGAGAACAAGTTTGTACTTACAGGTTAATCAGGTCTTTGGCATTCATTTTCGAGGAAGTAGCTACCGTGGTCATCACCGCCAAGATGCTCATGATTTGCGCGTGTTCAATGCCTTTGAACTGCAGTGTACTTGACGTACTCCAAGATTGTTTTGTCAAAGTTTTTGTGGGAGTGCAAGAAGACAAGCATTTGCGGAGTGAGCTGTAGCCTGTGGTTGTGTTCCCAGACTATCTCTTTTACGACAAATGTTCCATCCTTTTCAATCTTCAGCCTCATTTTAGCCCCGCAGTTAGTCATGGCTGTCGTTTTGTTCCGCTGTCTATTTGCTTCAGACACCTTCGATTGATACACTTCATAGCACGTGCAATAAAGGTATGCTCTGGTCTTAAACTTGGAGCCTTCCGTGACAGCAAAACCCGCGTGCTTCGCATAGACGTTGTAGAAGTTCTTTGCTTCTTCAAAAGTTTCAAAGCGCATCTCTAGCCTTGGCAGAACATAAGCTTCAATGTTAGGTGGCTGCACGCAGCAGTGAGCAAACAAAAAATGCAGTTATGAAAATGTTAGATGGGGTGGTCACAGTACCATGGTATGGACTGTGCTTGTATGTTTTTTTTCTATATGGATACTTACATGTGTATAGCTCTGTGCTACCTCTGGTGTCTGTTGTTCACCCTGGTGTATGGGCGTGGGTGGTGTCACCCTTGGCACATGCAGCATTGCATCTCTTGGAGGGAGCAATGTTGACGAAGATCTCCGTCTCTCATTGTACGGCCGTCTCCCCTCAGATTTGTTGTGAGGTTGCTCCTGTCTATATGGCTCTGTCTATATCTTGTTCTTTGGAACCTGCTAGAGCGGCCAAAATTTCTGTCTCTTTGGCCTGGTCTTCCCGTCGCAACCGCTTTTGAAGCACGGATGATTGATGTTGACGGAGCGACTGGTGGAAGCCTTGTTGCAACCCATCCACGGCTTCCTGTCCTTGGCTTTCTGCATGCGCTAGGGAAGGAAAACATTTATTGTTGGGGATATTGTTGGCCTTGTTGCAACCCACGAGTGACAAAGCTTGTATTCCCAAATATTGGTGTTTGCTGCATAGAACAACTTGTCTGTGCTTCTGATGATTCCGATGTATCTTGAAATCTGCCTGTATTGTTGAAGTATCCAGGTGGTATTTCTGGTGTTACCCAACCAGGTGGTGCCCCATATCTGCTTGGCTCATCAAACGCTCGCTGCGCGTGCCGCCTTGCTCGCTTCTGCAATGACATTCAACAGTTTTGGGATTAATCGTTTCTGCATTTTTGCTCGTATACATGCTACGGGTAACATGTCATGCACTGAAGGCATTGTACAAGTTGAACTTGCATCGCTGGTTGTTATTTAAATTGTTGTTCTCTATTTTGTATCTGGTTTCGTTTTCACTCGAACAGTATAACCGTACATGCTCAACATCGATGTCTTGATGTCTTGTTTTCAAAGATCGCTTGTAAACTGAACATTGAACTTCAGAGATGTATGGAT
Organism: Aegilops bicornis; assembly: GCA_021605145.1. Classification (NCBI taxonomy): domain Eukaryota; kingdom Viridiplantae; phylum Streptophyta; class Magnoliopsida; order Poales; family Poaceae; genus Aegilops; species Aegilops bicornis. The sequence continues at coordinate 223,246,160 of CM038671.1, read as the reverse complement.
ATGCATATATATAAAACTGATGCATGTCTTTCTTTTGTTCATCTATAACTTATGCAAGTACACTAGAAGTACTCCTAGTTTATGTATCATTGAACTTACTGTGTAACATGTGTATATTTTTTTCAACAACATTCTTTCACTAGTTCGAACTGACGGAACTACACGGCATGCACTATTAGAAATAACATCATACAACTTGCAGTGGCAGCTGAACCTTATATAAAGCCTAGTAGCTCCTTGGACTGATGCATAAGTTTATGTTTTTTGGTTTTGAACTGAAGCTATCATATTAGAGGTACTGACAGTAACCTCAACATCCAAATTGTGCATCAAGTGGCAGGGGTGTAATGAACTGATCACGCATTTGCAATGTACTATCAGGTTCTTCTTCATAGCAGGACTGATGAACTGATGTACTGACACAAACATGGGAAGCAGACATTACCTCCAGTTGACTGACTTCTTCTTCTTCCTCCTCTCATGGTCGGCGTACTGGCATGTTCTTGGGAGGCGGCGCCATTGATGCAGCTCCTGCTTGTGGTGGACGTCTGGCGAAGAGGTCCGGGGAGGTAGCGTCTTGCGGGGATCACTGCCCCGGAGAATGAGCCCCGACGATGGAGGGGGGCAGGAGGCGGCGGATCACGGCCCCATCGTTGGATCCGGTGACGGACGGAGGCAGGAGACGGTGGATCACGGCCCCGTCGTTGGATCCGGCAACGGACGGAGGCAGGAGACGACGGATCACGGCCCCGTCGTTGGATCCGGCGACGGACGGAGGCAGGAGACGGCGGCGGATCCGTCGTCGGCCGATCCGCACGCTGAGCTCCCTCGCTCGGCTGTCGCCATCGCTCGCCGCCCACAGCTACCTCCGGCGGAAGAAGAAGGCGGGTTGGGTTGATTCGGGCTGGGTCGAGGGGATTCTACGGTGGTCGGCGTCAGCGCCTATATAGGCGGGGGTAAGAATATTATTTTACGTGTATGTAATAGTCCAGCCTATATATATATATATATATATATATATATATATATATATATATATATATATATATATATATATATATATATATATAGGAAAATCCATCCTACCACCCGTGGTAGTTACCCCACATATCTCATATACTACCAGGTGGTATTATATATACTATTTTATTATTTTAAATATGTTCCTATACTATATCTAAGATATTTGAAAGCAAGTTACATGAAAAAATTTCATATGAGCCCATAGTTTTTGTTATGTTTGTGAAATACATACATATTTATGCGTAAAAAGAGCATACTCAAAACATGGTACATACTACCTAACAATTAGTATAGATACTACCTAATCATTGTTATATACTACATACTACACGTACATACTCTCGGTTTGATAGATACTACATACAACATAAAAAAGCAAGTGGTGGTAACTACCACTGCTTGTAGGAAACATTTGTCCTATATATATATATATATATATATATATATCTCTATATATATATATATATATATATATATATATATATATAGTCGCAACTACACGTGCGTGTTAGCAAGATCATTTGTGTGTCGCTTTGTGAGTTTTCATTCATTATGCGAGAAACGCAAAAAAACTTCAAACAGTTCCACCGCAGGGTGCGGCCAGAGGCGTAGGCCTTGTTGGTATTTTAATTTCAGGAAATTCATATAGAGTCTGAAAAATAACGAAAATCATTGTGTCACTGTCGCGTTCTCTCATGATCGCATGGAAAAAATTGGTAAAGTTTGGCACAAGTTTTGGTGCTCGCACCTTCCATATCGAAACATCTCACAAGAAGGATCATAGTTTCCAAAAGGAGATGTGGCACTTCGGACTACAAATCATCAGTTACTAGCTACATCGTTCCGGCCCATTTCAGGTCGTCTGCTATGTTTAAGTCATTCTTTGCACTTACCTTGCATTGCATTTTAGTGCATAAATAATTAATTAAAGTCAAAAACACTACTACAACTACATGTGGGTGTTTTAGTTAGGCTATATATACTTAGGCTACTCATAGTGGAGAGTGTCTTATACTAGCATCATGCATATATAAATGATACTACCTTTAATTAATTTAGCGCATAGTATAATACATAGAGTATAGTATCATAGATCATATTTATTGCCATGCATGACACAAATTAGCATCGCATTTAACATGATACGGTGTCTACCTATATGTTACTCTAACCCTCTCTATATATATTTAATTCTTTGTCGCATCAGCATACTTGCTATTTCCTAGTGCATGACATCGTCGGCTATGATACCACTACTATGGCAAGCCTTATATAGTGGGGAGTATCATATACTATATATAGTATCATGCATATGATACTAGTGTATGATACTACATAATGCATTCTTCATAGTGCATATATAGTATCATAGAGTAGTATATATCATAGATGGCCGTATTTATGGCCATGCATGACACAAAGTAGTATAACATTTATTATATATATATATATATATATATATGTTATGGTATCTACCTATGTTACTGCTTCTTTGCCACATCATCATATTTGCTATTCCCGAGTGCATGATACCGTCTATGATACCCCCACTATGGCCACCTTAATAAGGCTGGTCATAATATGGGAGTATCAAGCGGTATGATGCATGTCAACTAGACTTTTTGGATGATGTGGCACACAGTTAAATGAGGAAAGAGAGGGTGTGGTATCATATCATAATACCGTATCATATTGAATGTTGTACTACTTTGTGTCATGCATGGCAATTAATAAGGCAACCTAAGATACTAACTTATGATACTATGCATGCGCGCATTACGGAGGTATTACCGATCATATACTAGTATCATGCATATATACTCCCTCCTTTCTGGTTTATAGGCTTATTTAAAATTTTAGTTTTTCCATTTTATAAGGCTCAATTTGGTTGTTCCCCATCACATGTTCAGATTCCAAGGTGCATTAAATCATTGGATACAAGTATTAAGAGAAAGTTGACCAATGCACGTACTTTATCCATGCATGTATTGCAATTAATACATTGGAAAACATATTTTTTTAGGAAAACAAAAGCATTAATTGGGTGTTTTTTCAAACTACAAAAAGTATTCCACCACTCACCATCTACCTTGGTTGGTGAGATTTTTGAATTGAGCCCTATAAGGCTGGTTGTAATGGGGAGTATCATATACTAGTATCATGCATATGATATATACTAGTGTATGATACTACTTCCGTAATGCATAGTATCATAAGTTAGTATCTTGGGTTGCCTTATTAATTGTCATGCATCACACAAAGTAGTACAACATTTAATATGATATGATACCACATCCTCTCTTTCCTCATTTAATTGTGTGCCACATCATCTAGAAAGTCTAGTTGGCATGCATGATACCGCTTATGATACTACCATTACAACCAGCCTAAACCGGAAAGGAGGGAGTATGATACTAGCTAGTCTATGATATACTAGCTACCTCACTAAGAGCATGGTTAAAAATACAGCCAACGATCGGCTATAAGAAGTTGCCATGTCATATACAGCCAACCTCTTAGCAGGCATGTACGATAATAAGTTTTAAATACGTGCTAGTTTATCAATAGTTGGCCCACCTTACATCCTCACAAAGTGTCTTGGGTCTCGTGTGGCAGCCGGCTCTACTAACCAAGAGCCCGCTAATACGTCCATTTTGCATCATGCTTTTATATTGATATTTATTGCATTATGGGCTGTTATTACACATTATCTCACAATACTTATACCTATTCTCTCTTATTTTGCAAGGTTTACATAAGGAGGGAGAATGCCAGCAGCTGGAATTCTGGGCTAGAAAAGGAGAAAATATTAGAGACCTATTCTGCGCAAGTCCAAAAGTCCTGAAACTCCACGGAAGTTATTTTTGGGAATAATAAAAAATACTGAGCGAAGAAAATACCAGAGGGGACCCACACCCTGGGCACGAGGGTGGGGGGGCGTGCCATACCCCCCTGGGCGCGCACCCCTGCCTCGTGGGCCCCCTGGTGGCCCTCCGGTGCCAATCTTATGCTATATGAAGTCTTTCGTCCGAAGAAAAGTAATAAGCAAGCTTTCGGGACGAGACTCCGCTGCCACGAGGCAGAACCTTGGCGGAACCAATCTAGGGCTCCGTGAGGCTGTTCTGGAAACCCTCCGGGAGGGGGAAATCATCGTCATCGTCATCACCAACGCTCCTCTCATCGGGAGGGGGCCAATCTCCATCAACATCTTCACCAGAACCATCTCCTCTCAAACCCTAGTTCATCTCTTGTATCCAATTCTTGTCTCTAAGTCTAAGATTGGTACCTATAGGTTGCTAGTAGTGTTGATTACTCCTTGTAGTTGATGCTAGTTGGTTTATTTGGTGGAAGATCATATGTTCAGATCCATTATGCATATTAATACCCCTCTGATTATGAACATGAATATGCTTTGTGAGTAGTTACGTTTGATCCTGAGGACATGGGAGAAGTCTTGCATTAGTAGTCATGTGAATTTGGTATTCGTTCGATATTTTGACGAGATGTATGTTGTCTCTCCTCTAGTGGTGTTATGTGAACGTCGACTACATGAAACTTCACCATTGTTTGGGCCTAGAGGAAGGCATTGGGAAGTAATAAGTAGATGATGGGTTGCTAGAGTGACAGAAGCTTAAACCCTGCGTTTCTTCGTAAGGGGCTGATTTGGATCCATATGTTTCATGCTATGGTTAGGTTTACCTTAATACTTCTTTTGTAGTTGCGGGTGCTTGCAATACGAGTTAATCATAAGTGGGATGCTTCTCCAAGTAAGGACAACACCCAAGCACCGGTCCACCCACATATCAAATTATCAAAGTACCGAACGTGAATCATATGAACGTGATGAAAACTAGCTTGACAATAATTCCCATGTGTCCTCGAGAGCGCTTTTCTCTATATAAGAGTTTTTCCAGGCTTGTCCTTTGCTACAAAAAGGATTGCGCCATCTTGCTGCACTTTATTTACTTTTGTTACTTGTTACCCGTTACAAATTATCTTATCACAAAACTATCTGTTACATATAATTTCAGTGCTTGAGAGAATACCTTGCTGAAAACCGCTAATCGTTTCCTTCTGCTCCTCATTGGGTTCGACACTCTTACTTATCGAAAGGACTACGATAGATACCCTATAATTGTGGGTCATCAAGACTCTTTTCTGGCGTCGTTGCCGGGGAGTGAAGGGCCTTTGGTATGTGGAATTTGGTAAGGAAAAGTTTATATAGTGTGCTGAAATTTACTGTCACTTGTTACTATGGAAAGTTATCCTCTGAGGCGCTTGTTCGGGGTATCTTCACCTCGACCAGTAGAGCAAAGAGTTGCTCCTCAACCTACTAAACCTACTGAAAATTAAAATGTCTACTTTGAAATTCCTTCGGGTATGATAGAAAAACTGCTAGCTAATCCTTTTGCAGGAGACGGAACATTACATCCTGATGAGCACCTAATCTATGTGGATGAAGTTTGTGGATTATTTAAGCTTGCATGTATGCCCGATGATGTTATCAAGAAGAAGGTCTTCCCTTTATCTTTGAAGGGAGATGCATTGACATGGTATAGGCTATGTGATGATATGGGATCATGGAACTACAAATGATTGAAATTGGAATTTCATCGGGTTTTATCCTATGCATCTTGTTCATCGTGATCGTAATTACATATATAATTTTTGGCCTCGCGAAGGAGAAAGCATCGCTCAAGCTTGGGGGAGGCTCAAGTCAATGTTATATTCATGCCCCAATCATGAGCTCTTAAGAGAAATGATTATTCAAATTTTTTATGCTCGGCTTTCTGACAACAATCGCACCATGCTCGATACTTCTTATACTGGTTCTTTTATGATGAAGACTATTGAATTCAAATGGGATTTATTGGAAAGAATTAAATGCAACTCTGAAGATTGGGATCTCGACGAAGGTAAAGAGTCAGGTATAACACCTAAGTTTGATTGTGTTAAATCTTTTATGGATACCGATGTTTTCTGTAAATTTAGCACTAAATATGGACTTAACTCTGAGATAGTAGCTTATTTTTGTGAATCTTTTGCTGCTCACATTGATCTCCCTAAGGAGAAGTGGTTTAAATATCATCCTCCCATAGAAGTAAAAGTAGTTGCACCTATTAAAGTTGAAGAAAAGACTTATCACTTATAATGATCCTGTTGTTCCTACTGCTTATGTTAAGAAACCACCTTTTCCTGTTAGAATAAAGGATCATGCTAAAGCTTCAACTATGGTTCGCAAAGTAATATTAGAACTTGTACACCTCCTGAGCAAGTCAAAGTTGAACCTAATATTGCTATTGTTAAAGATCTCTTGGCTGATAATATTGATGGGCATGCTATTTATTTTTGTGATGAGACTGCTAGAATTGCTAAACCTAGTGCTAAAGATAAACATAGACCTGTAGTAGGCATGCCTGTTATTTCTGTTAAAATAGGAGATCATTGTTATCATGGCTTGTGTGATATGGGTGCTAGTGCTAGTGCAATACCTATTGACTTATACAAGGAAATTATGCATGACATTGCACCCGCTGAGTTAGAAGAAATTGATTTCACAATTAAGCTTGCCAATAGAGATACTATTTCACCAACGGGAATTGTTAGAGATGCTGAAGTCTTGTGTGGGAAAACTAAATATCTTGCTGATTTTCTTGTTCTTGGTTCCCCACAAGATAGCTTTTGTCCCATTATATTTGGTAGACCCTTCTTAAACACTGTCAATGCTAAGATGGATTGCGAAAAAGATGTTGTTACTATTGGTTTAGGTGATATGTCTCATGAGTTTAACTTTTCTAAATTTCGTAGACAACACCGTGAAGAAGAATTGCCTAGTAAAGATGAAATTATTGGTCTTGCTTCTATTGTCGTACCTCCTAATGATCCTTTAGAACAATATTTGCTAGACCATGAAAATGATATGTTTATGAATGAAAGAAGGGAAATAGATGAAGTGTTCTTTAAACAGGGACCTATTTTGAAACACAACTTGCCTATTGAAATCCTAGGGGATCCTCCTCCACCCAAGGGTGATCCCGTGTTTGAGCTTAAACCATTGCCTGATACTCTTAAATATCCTTATCTTCATGAAAAGAAGATATATCTTGTTATTATTAGTGCTAACCTTTCAGAGAAGGAGGAAGAAAATTATTGAAAACTCTGAAGAAGCACCGTGCTGCTATTGGATATACTCTTGATGATCTTAAGGGCATTAGTCCACTCTATGTCAACACAAAATAAATTTGGAGAAAGATGCCAAACCAGTTATTGATCACCAACGATGGCTGAATCCTAAGATGAAAGAAGTGGTAAGAAAGGAAATACTAAAGCTCCTTGAGGCAGGTATAATCTATCCCGTTGCTGATACTCAGAGGGTAAGTCCTGTCCATTGTGTCCCTAAGAAGGGAGGTATTACCGCTGCTCCTAATGATAAAGATGAATTGATTCCTCAAAGAATTATTGCAGGTTATAGGATGGTAATTGATTTCCGCAAATTAAATAAAGCTACTAAAAAGATCATTACCCCTTCCATTCATTGATCAAATGCTAGAAAGATTATCCAAAGGTACACATTTTTGCTTTCTAGATGGTTACTCTGGTTTCTCTCAAATACATGTGTCAGCTGATGATCAAGCTAAGACCGCTTTTACTTGCCCTTTCGATACTTTTGCCTATGGACGTATGCCTTTTGGTTTATGTAATGCACCTACTACCTTTCAAAGATGCATGATGGCTATATTCTCTGACTTTTGTGAAAAGATTTGTGAGGTTTTCATGGACGATTTCTCCATTTATGGATCCTCTTTTGATGGTTGCTTAAGCAACCTTGATCGAGTTTTGCAGAGATGTGAAGAAACTAACCTTGTCTTGAATTGGGAGAAGTGCCACTTTATGGTTAATGAAGGTATTGTCTTGGGGCATAAAATTTCTAAAAGAGGTATTGAAGTTGATAAAGCTAAAGTTGATGCTATTGAAAAGATGCTGTGTCCCAAGGACATCAAAGTATAAGAAGTTTCCTTGGTCATGCCGGTTTTTATAGGAGGTTCATTAAGGACTTCTCAAAAATTTCTTGGCCTCTGACTAATTTATTACAAAAAGATATACCATTTGTCTTTGATGATGATTGTGTAGAAGCATTTGAAATACTTAAGAAAGCATTAATCTCTACACCTATTGTTCAGCCACCTGACTGGAATTTACATTTCAAAATTATGTGTGATGCTAGTGATTATGCTATACGTGTTGTTCTAGGGCAAAGAGTTGGTAAGAAATTAAATGTTATTCAATATGCTAGTAAAACTCTAGACGGTGCTCAGAGAAATTATGCTACTACTGAAAAAGAATTCTTAGTAGTTGTTTTTGCTTGTGATAAGTTCGGACCTTATATTGTTGATTCTAAAGTAACTATTCACACTAATCATGCTGCTATTAAATATCTTATGGAAAAGAAAGATGCTAAACCTAGACTTATTAGATGGGTTCTATTGCTACAAGAATTTGATTTGCATATTATTGATAGAAAGTGAGCTGAGAACCCCGTTGCAGACAACTTGTCTAGGTTAGAGAATGTTCTTGATGACCCACTACCTATTGATGATAGCTTTCCTGATGAACAATTAAATGTCATAAATGCTTCTCGTACTGCTCCATTGTATGCTGATGTAACATCCCAAATTTTCAATTTGGCATGTTATACATAGGTCATCCATGCATATCATATTTTATTGCATTTCCGTTGGCAATCCTCGAAATCCTAAGCAACTCAAGGACCCTCGGAGAGAGTTGGGGATTTTTCGATTTTCATATTTGATTTTTATCAAATAGTGAAGACGAGGATTTTTGGTTTTAATTATTTTCTCTCCGGAAAATATTTCATTTTTAAATAATAAATGAGGGGAGATAATATGACTTCTCCAAAATAATTGAAATATCGGAGGTAAAATGTTAAAACCATTATTTGGGTTTTATTTGATTTTATTTGGAATTTTATTTGCCCTAGAAAAAAATTTCATGTTTTAAAAAAATTGCATTTTAGGGGCCAAGAAAAGTTCATCATGTTCTAAATATTCCATTTAGATGGAGAAAACTTATTTTGGAATTTTTAGATTTTTATTTATTTTTCTAGGATTTTTCTAAGTCGGCGGAATGTTTAAAAAAAAGAAGAGGACCCGCGCCCGACTAGGCCGAAGCCCAGCCAAGCTAGGCCGGCCCGCCTGCCACCGCCTCCTGCCATGTCAGCCACGGACTCGGAGAGGCCGGGTCGCCGCCGCCTCCGCCTCGACCCTCCCCAAGTCGGAGCCGCCTCTCCCCTCCCTTTAAATACCACCGGGGCCCCCCACAGAGCCCAGTCGCCGCTCCTGACCGCCCCTCGCCCGCCGTGCCAACCGAGCCGAGCCGCCTCACGAGCCCCGCCGCCCCTCGCCCGCCCCGCCGGAGTCGGCCCGCCTCGCCGGAGGTAGCCGCCCGCCGCCCGGTTTTTTAAAGAAAAACCCCTTCGGTTTTTTTTGAAAAAAACCCTAGTCCATTTTTTTAGATCGGTTTTATTCTCCGGTTTATTTGTTTAGCGAGCGTTCGCTCGTTCGAACGTGTTCGTCGTTTAGTTTCTGCTAACGAACGTTCGTTCGTTAAGCCATTCGTCGTTTTCTTTTTATTGGATTTATTCCGCGATTATTCTGATCGCGATTTCTGATCCGATGTTCGAACTAGTATAACTTTTCGCTTGTTTATCGGAATCAGGCGATTCAAGCGCCTGGAGTTTCATCTCGAAACCCTCTTTCCGAATAGCCAACTCAAACATGTTTTTGTCTCTGTAAAATTTGACCCTAGTTCAGATTAGTAACCGGATCTTGTTTCTTTCGCCGTTTGAGTTTCGTTGCTCTGTTTGGTTTGATTCTTCTTGTGAACCGGAGTTCTTAAGTTGAACTCTCCGGTAAACCTCTTTCAGTTGAAGTTTCGTTTGCGCATCTTTGCTTGTTGCTTATGTATGATGTTGTTTGTTTGTGATAGAATTCCCAGAGTGCGAAGCGTGTTACTACGAGTCTCTAGGATTCCCGGATCGTCAGCAAGGCAAGTAACACTTTGATCATACTCTTTTCATACCCAGTTTTATGCATTAGTTTCAACCCTCAAACATTGCATAGTTAGGATGTATTTAATTTGTGGGTTGGGAAGTAGATGATGAGGTAGGAACCTATTGCCCTGTTACTGTCAAACCCTTGGGAGTTACTTCTATGTATTGCTTTTATTGCCATGCTATGCTCGTAGATGTGGTTTGGGTTTGAGTGTTATCCATGACAGATGTGAGATTGTTAATTAATGGTTTAACTTAAGGTGGCAACCCTAATACACATCTGGGGGGATTGAGGCACCTGGGAACCCAAAGGTTGTCTGCTTTGTTTTGGAAATCCCGGGGTACTCGTGTGATCTTCCTATGGACCGCCACCAGGCTTAAAGGAACTGAGTTTATTCATGCTAGAAACTTCCGTGTGCAGCCACAAGCTATTATGGGCTCTAGCATAGTTGAGTAAGTTACGTGAAGCTCTTGAAGAGGTAGATCAGCAGGTAGTGGGTTTTGTAGGTTTGGTATGGTCTACCCGGAGTAGAGAGTTAATGTTTCCGAAAGACTGTGTCTCGGTCATCCGTTTCTCAAACACCATGTAGTGCGAGAAATCCAACGGAGGTGATTGAGTCTTGTGGGGAAAAGTGCGCAAACCTCTGCAGAGTGTACAATCTAATCATGGTTAGCCGTGTCCCCGGTTATGGACAATTCTGAGTATCTAGTGCTTGAGTATTCACATGTATCTCATCACTCTAAATTAATATTGCTGGGATGTTAACTACTTTAATTGGGATTGGGTTGGGGTTATACCTTCTCAATGATGTTTGAACCACCATGATAGTTAAATTAAAATTTATTCCTTTGTTGTAGGGAAAAATTGGCTTTCCATAAAATCAGAATCAGAGAGCTTTCCACCAGCCAAATATGCATGTAGTGGTAGCATTATTCTGTTATTGCTCTATTGTGTTACATTGCCAAGATATTCCATGTGTTGACCTGTTCTCGGGCTGCAACGTATTATGTTGCGCACTTTTCGCACGAGGAGTAAGGTTCGATAGGTCGTTGCCGTGCAGCTCAGCTATGCCGTTGGAGTTGATGGACTCACTTTATCTTCCAAGCCTTCCGTTGTTATCGTATTAGATGGCCTTAAGCCATATTATTGTAATAAGTTCTCTTTTGAGACATTCGATGTAATAAGTGTGTGATTGCTACTCTGTTATAAATCCTTCGAGTCTTGTGTGTCAAGATTACCGATCCGAGGATGACATCAAGCACCGAGACTTGACCATCGAGGTCGGGTCGCTACAAGATGGTATCGAGCACATGCCGAGTGTAGGACACGACCACTAAGATAAACCATAGGTCACTCTTCTCTACTCACTTCTGACTCCTCTCCATTTTTCCACTCTTTAGGATGACAGAGATGAAGAACAAGTTCGCACAACCGGATGAAGACACACCTTTTGGACGCCACTTGAAGGAAGTCACTAGGTACCTGAATATTGGAATACCAAGTTTCACGGACGCATAACGCCACTTTACCGTAAGAAGAGCTGGATGATTCAAGTACAAGTTCCAGGAAGGACGTTCTCGCCAACTTCCAAGCCCATAGAGTTTTCTTTCGAAGCACCCACCTGGAGCCTTGGCAAGAGTATGGCAGCTCACATTACCATGGGACGCATTGGAGAAGTCTACAACAGAGAACTTAAAGACACCATATATCAAATATGTGGGCGCCGAGACGAGCAATGGGAAGTAATCAGCACCAAGAAGGATAGATCCATTGCAGCTTACATCCAGGAGCTAAACCAGCACATTCGACGTCAGAGAACCAGATGTCTTGTGCAGACATGATGGAGATGAAGAAGGCGAAAACTAGGATCATCGAGCTGGAGGAAGAACTCAAGTTTACACGTGATGTATATGAGGAGGAAATCAAGACCCTACTGGAGAAGAATGACGACCTAGTCAAGAAGATCGGAGTCTTCATGGGAGGACCAGCACCGGAAGAAGAGGAAGAAGATCCCACTTGTCCAGACAACTACATCATCATCGACGACACCGATTCCGATCCAGGTGATGATGACTACGAAGACGAAGCTGGAGCAGACATCATGGAGTCTTCCACCGACCAAATTTCTAGATGACCACCAAATATTAGTAGTATTTCCCCCATGTAACTAGTAGTAGTTGAGCACTTTTGCGATAGTCCTAGACCGTTTTGTATACCCTTGCTTGATTGATTGAATGAATGTTTGTGTTTGCCTCATATGCATATGGGTAGTGTTTTCCCCCTAGATCTTTTTCTATTCTAATCTCTTCCATCTAAAACCCTCAGATGCCTCTGAGACGTGACCCCGGTTTTGTTTTCCCACCGGAGCTCACCCAGTTGATCCAGCAGCAGAATGCCTTGATGCAATTGCTAGTTCAGAACCAGGGCAACAACAACAACAACAATGCCAACAACAACCCGCCGCCGCTTGGACAATTTAACCTGCTTCACGAGGCTACAACCGCCGGTGTTTTCCAGTAGCACCGAGCCAATAGTTGCTGATGATTGGCTACACCGTATTGGAAGGGAGTTAACCACCGCAGGATGAACGGATGCTGAAAGGGTGCGCTTTGTCGCACATCAATTGGATGGACCAGCAGCCGCATCGTTGGAGAATTACACGGCTACTTTTCCTATAGCCAATGTCACTTGGGACCAGTCCCAACAAGCTTTTCGCACGGCCCATGTCTCAACTGGAGCCATGCAGATGAAGAAGCGTGAGTTTCGCAACTTACGCCAGGGAACCGTCTTCAGGCCCAAAGACGTGGATGAGTTTAGCAAGTTATCACGCTTACGCCTGATGATGTGGCCACGGATGCCGCCAAGGTGAGAAGTTTATGGAAGGGCTGAATGATGAGATGAGTATGCAGTTGATGGTGGCAACTTTCAACAACTACCGTGGAGTTGGTAGATAAGGCCCTAATGATTGAAGGAAAGCAGCAGCAAATTGAGAGCCGTAAGAGGAAGTATGGACAAGGGAAGTATAATTCAGGAGCTCACCAGCCTCGCTTAACCCCGAACTCGGGAGGACTTGTTCATAACCATGGAGGTCATAACCATACTGGAGGAGGATCGCATAATCAAAATGGTGCGAAGAACGGGAATGGGAATGGAGTCACCAATAATCAGAATCGCTCTAACCCATCTACACCCGCCAAGAGGGACTTAAACTAAGTTATTTGCTTTAAGTGCGGGAAGACAGGGCACTATGCCAATGACTGCCCTGAAGGAAAGAATGAAAACGGAAATGGGAGCGCTGGGAAGAAGCCCAATCCATTCAACAAAGGACAAGTGAACCACGTTAACGTGGAGGAAGTTGAAGAGCAGCGGACGCGGTAATAGGTAAGTTTTTGGTTCACCATTTACCGCTCTTGTTCTTTTCGACATCGGTGCATCGCATTCATACATATCAAGGGGATTTGTGGAAAAGTTTAAGTTACCAACCCAAACCCTTAGGACCCCTCTTTTAGTGAGCTCGCCCGGAGCAGAGTACATGGCTAGCAGATAGTGCACCCAGATACCCCTAATCATTGGCACGCATGTTTTTTCCGTCTGACCTAATTATCTTGGAGTCGCAAGGATGTGATATTAGGTATGGACTGGATGTCAAGGTATGGAGGAAGTATTGACTGTGCTAGCAAGTCAATTTATCTTACCACCCCAGAGGGAAAAAGGATTAAGTATGTATCTAGGCATGTGCCTAGGAGGAGCCAAGTGAATGCCCTCACGGGAGTTGTACAAGAGGAAGTACCTGTAGTAAAGGATTTTCCGGATGTTTTCCGAGAGGAATTACCAGGCATGCCGCCGGATCGAGACATCGAGTTTTTGATAGAGCTATTGCCAGGTACAGGGCCAATTTCCAAGAGACCCTATCGGATGCCCGCAAATGATCTGGAGGAAATTAAGAAGCAGATCAAGGAGTTATTGGAGAAAGGTTACATTCGTATAAGTTCATCACCTTGGGGAGCCCCAGTACTCTTGGTGGAAAAGAAGGATAAATCCCTGAGGATGGTTATTGATTACCGAGCTCTGAATGAAGTAACGATAAAGAACAAGTATCCCTTACCGATGATTAATGATCTATTTGATCAGTTGCAAGGAGCTAAGGTGTTTTCGAAGATTGATCTACGATCAGGATACCATCAGCTGAAGATCCGAGAGAAGGATATACCAAAGACATCGTTTACCACACGGTATGGATTATATGAGTATACGGTCATGTCATTTGGACTGACTAACGCCCCTGCCTATTTCATGAGTATGATGAACAAGGTGTTCATGGAGTATTTGGACAAGTTTGTTGTGGTGTTTATTGATGATATTATGGTATACTCGAAGAACAAAGAGGACCACGCGGAACACTTGCGTTTGGTTCTCGAGAAACTCAGGGAACACCAGTTATACGCCAAATTCAGCAAGTGCGAGTTTTGGTTGAAGGAAGTTGATTTCTTGGGCATGTTATATCGTGAGAGGGTATAGCAAGAGATCCCAAAGAAGGTTCGGGCCAACCAGAATGGTTGGCACCCACTTCAGTTGGCGAGATCCGCAGTTTCCTTGGACTGGCAGGATATTATAGGAGATTCATTGAGAATTTTTCCAAGATCGCTAAGCCAATGACTGAATTGCTGAAAAAGGATACTAAGTTCAAATGAACAGAGGATTGCGAAGCGAGTTTTCAGGAGTTGAAGAAACGGTTGACTACAGCCCCAGTGCTGACATTGCCAGATATACATAAGGAGTTTCAAGTGTATTGTGACGCCTCTCGCTTGGGACTTGGATGTGTGCTTATGCAGGACGGAAAAGTTGTTTCGTATGCCTCACGACAACTGAAGCCACATGAGTTGAACTATGCCACACATGATTTGGAGTTAGCAGCCGTAGTGCATGCATTGAAGACCTGGAGACATTATCTCATTGGAAACCATTGTGATGTGTACACGGATCATAAGAGTTTGAAGTACATTTTCACACGTATGAGTTAAACCTCGTGCAAGAGGAGATGGCTGGAACTTATAAAGGATTACGACATGAAGCTACACTATCATCCAGGAAAGGCCAATGTCGTAGCAGACGCTTTGAGCCGGAAGAGTTATGCTAATATCCTTGAAAGCAAAGGATTGCCAAAGGAGTTAGCTGCGGAGATCATGGAACTTCGATTAGAGATTGTTCCAAGAGGTTTTCTTGCAACAATGGAGGTTCAGTCGACGTTGTTGGACAAGATTCGAGAAGCTCGGAAGGAGGACAAAGAGATTGCTGAGATAAGAGAGAAGATGGGCGAAGGAAAAGCCAAAGGTTTTCGCGAGGATGAGCACGATACCTTGTGGTTTGAGGACCGGATTTATGTGCCCAACAATTCGGAGATCAGGAAGTTAATACTTCAGGAGGCCCATGACTCACCATACTCGATTCACCCCGGAAACACCAAGATTTATTTGGACCTGAAGGAGCGTTTCTGGTGGACTGGTATGAAGAAGGATATTGCCGAGTATGTAGCCGTATGTGATGTATGTCAGAGAGTGAAGGAAGAGCATCATAAGCCAGCAGGACTGTTACAGCCTATGCCAATACCCGAATGGAAGTGGGACAAACTTGGCATGGACTTTATTACTGGATTACCCAGAACCAAGGCAGGATATGATTCAATATGGGTAGTTGTGGATCGTTTGACCAAAGTAGCTCACTTCATCCCAGTGAAAACAACTTATACAAGTGCAAAGTTGGCCAAAATATATATGTCCAGGATCGTATGTTTGCACGGAGTTCCGAGGAGCATCGTATCAGATAGAGGGACACAGTTTACTTCAAAGTTTTGGCATCAGCTACACCAGACCTTGGGTACCAGATTGGAGTTCAGTACCGCTTTCCACCCGCAGACAGATGAACAGACAGAGAGAGTCAATCAGATTCTGGAGGACATGTTGAGAGCCTGTGCGCTAGATTATGGATCTAGTTGGGATGACAATTTGCCGTACGCAGAGTTCTCCTATAATAACAGCTACCAGGCCAGTTTGAAAATGGCACCGTTCTAAGCTCTGTATGGACGTAGATGTAGAACACCGTCGATGTGGGATGAGGTAGGAGACCGTCAGTTGTTTGGACCAGATTTGATCAAGGAATCAGAGGAGAAGGTTAAACTGATCAGAGACAGACTAAAGATTGCTCGATCCCGCATGTAAGAGTTATGAAGATTCAAAACTCTAGGAAGTAACCTATGAAATTGGAGACAGAGCCTATCTGCGAGTGTCACCCTTGAGGGGAGTGAAACGTTTTGGAGTTAAGGGAAAGCTAGCCCCAAGATTTGTAGGACCGTATCGTGTTTTGGAACGGATGGGAGAAGTTGCCTACAAGCTGGAGTTACCTGAAGGATTGTCAGGAGTTCACGATGTGTTTCACGTATCACAGGTGAAGAAGTGCCATGCTGAGATGGCCGATATCTTTGTTAAATGATACAAAGGCCCTTGGAGGTGATTCAAATTGGATAGTAATCTGACCTATGAGGAGAAGCCAATAAAGATTCTTGATTTTGACAGTCGAGTCACTCGCAACAAGGTTATCAAGTTTTGCAAAGTTCAGTGGAGCCACCATACTGAGGAGGAAGCCACCTGGGAGCGAGAGGAGGATATTCGCAAGGACCATACGCACCTATTTTCTAGCCAACCCGAATCTCGAGGGCGAGATTCATCTTAAGGGGGGTAGGTTTGTAACATCCCAAATTTTCAATTTGGCATGTTATACATAGGTCATCCATGCATATAATATTTTATTGCATTTCCGTTGGCAATCCTCGAAATCCTAAGCAACTCAAGGACCCTCGGAGAGAGTTGGGGATTTTTCGATTTTCATATTTGATTTTTATCAAATAGTGAAGACGAGGATTTTTGGTTTTAATTATTTTCTCTTCGAAAAATATTTCATTTTTAAATAATAAATTAGGGGAGATAATATGACTTCTCCATAATAATTGAAATATCGGAGGTAAAATGTTAAAACCATTATTTGGGTTTTATTTGATTTTATTTGGAATTTTATTTGCCCTAGAAAAAATTGCATGTTTTAAAAAAATTGCATTTTAGGGGCCAAGAAAAGTTCATCCTGTTCTAAATATTCCATTTAGACGGAGAAAACTTATTTTGGAATTTTTAGATTTTTATTTATTTTTCTAGGATTTTTCTAAGTCGGCGGAACGTTTAAAAAGAAAGAGAACTCATACCGACCGGGGCAAGCTCAGTAGAGCCAGGCCCGGCCCGCCACCGCCTCCCCCGTCTTGCCGCCGGACTCGGAGATTCCGGCCGCCGCCTCCCGCCGACCCCCTCCCAAGTCGGAGCCGCCTCTCCCCCTTAAATACCACCCCGGGCCCCACAGAGCCAGTCGCTCCGCCACCTCGCCCGCCTTGGCCACAGTGAGCCCGAGCCGCCCGCCCGCCCGCCTTTAGCCACTGCTGCCGCCTCGCCAAGCCCCGGCGCCCCTCGCCCGCCCCGCCGGAGTCGCCCCGCCTCACCGGAGGACCTCGCCGGAGGTAGCCGCCCGCCGCCCGGTTTTTTTAAAGAAAAACCCCTTCGGTTTTTTTAGAAAAAAACCCTAGGCCGTTTTTTTAGATCGGTTTTATTCTCCGGTTTATTTGTTGAGCGAGCGTTCGCACGTTCGTTCGTTTTAACGAACGTGTTCGTCGTTTAGTTTCTGCTAACGAATGTTCGTTCGTTAAGCCGTTCGTCGATTTCTTTTTATCGGATTTATTCCGCGATTTCTGATCCGATGTTCGAACTAGTATAGCTTTTCGCTCGTTTATCGGAATCAGGCGATTCAAGCGCTTGGAGTTTCATCTCGAAACCCTCTTTCCGAATAGCCAACTCAAACAAGTTTTTGTCTCTGTAAAATTTGACCCTAGTTCAGATTAGTAACCGGATCTTGTTTCTTTTGCCGTTTGAGTTTCGTTGCTCCGTTTGGTTTGATTCTTCTTGTGAACCGGAGTTCTTAAGTTGAACTCTCCGGTCAACCTCTTTCGATTGAAGTTTCGTCTGTGCATCTTTGCTTGTTGCTTATGTATGCTGTTGTTTGTTTGTGATAGAATTCCCGGAGTGCGAAGCGTGTTACTACGAGTCTCTAGGATTCCCGGATCGTCAGCAAGGCAAGTAACACTTTGATCATACTCTTTTCATACCCAGTTTTATGCATTAGTTTCAACCCTCAAAAATTGCATGGTTAGGATGTATTTAATTTGTGGGTTGGGAAGTAGATGATGAGGTAGGAACCTATTGCCATGTTACTATCAAACCCTTGGGAGTTACTTCTACGTATTGCTTTTATTGCCATGCTATGCTCGTAGACGTGGTTTGGGTTTGAGTGTTATCCATGACAGATGTGAGATTGTTAATTAATGGTTTAACTTAAGGTGGCAACCCTAATACACATCTGGGTGGATTGAGGCACCTGGGGAACCCAGTGTTGTCTGTTTTGTTTTGGAAATCCCGGGGTACTCGTGTGATCTTCCTATGGACCGCCACCCAGGCTCAAAGGGAACTGAGTTTATTCATGCTAGAAACTTCTGTGTGCAGCCACAAGCTATTATGGGCTCTAGCGTAGTTGAGTAAGTTACGTGAAGCTCTTGAAGAGGTAGATCAACAGTAGTGGGTTTTGTAGGTTTGGTATGGTCTACCCGGAGTAGAGAGTTAATGTTTCGAAAGATCGTGTCTCGGTCATCCGTTTCTCAAACACCATGTAGTGCGAGAAATCCAACGGAGACGATCGAGTCTTGTGGGGAAAAGTGCGCAAACCTCTGCAGAGTTTACAGTCTAATCATGGTTAGCCGTGTCCCCGGTTATGGACAATTCTGAGTATCTAGTGCTTGAGTATTCACATGTATCTCATCACTCTAAATTAATATTGCTGGGATGTTAACTACTTTAATTGGGATTGGGTTGGGGTTATACCTTCTCAATGATGTTTCAACCACCATGATAGTTAAATTAAAATTTATTCCTTTGTTGTAGGGAAAAATTGGCTTTCTGCAAAATCAGAATCAGAGAGCTTTCCACCAGCCAAATATGCATGTAGTAGTAGCATTATTCTGTTATTGCTCTATTGTGTTACATTGCCAAGATATTCCATGTGTCAACCGTTCTCGGGCTGCAACATATTATGTTGCAGACTTTTCTACGAGGAG